>OY728119.1:737845556-739079394 GCA_963277665.1 Viscum album | reverse complement strand
TTGAGAGTGATATAATAATGTTCCTTCCATAATGATTCCCAATTTCATCCTTTGTATATCAAATAATATTAAATCTATATGAATATATATCAAAGATATGTATGGATTATCTTTTCTATATAGGGAATCTATCACCTTATTTTACATTCAAGGGTGGTGGTGGATTGAGTATTTATAATCCTTTTTCATCTCTAATGATCTTTATTGGAACATAATCATCTAATTCTACGTTAATATTTACTTTAAGATCTTATGATCTATATATTTATATTATCTTAATCTCTATAGAGATAAGGTCTCAAAATATTTATTTTAAATATTACCATAATTAACTCTATATTATGTTTCATATAATTAATCTCTCATGCCTTCAACTCTATTAATAGATAGGCTATAACATTTTTATCATGGATGTTTAAAAAAACCCAACCTTCCTTTAATAATTATAATAAATCAAAAATCCTTCCCCACTTGTGGGTAGTATGAGTAAAGGTGTAGTGTTCAACTATTTATTCCGCTCTATGATGATCTCTTCACATTTATATTTCTTAAAATACTTCACTCCCTTATGAGTTAGTTTGGTAAGAAATATTGAAAATGTTGAGAAGATTATCATAAATCATATATAATACCTTGATAATCTATAGAATCTATGGATATATATATAATTTATTGTTCTATCCAATTACTCAATCTCATTTGTCATTGAAGGATCCATAGATATCCTGTTACTTTTGAAAATATTCCCCATGAATGATACATTATGCATCCAAAACTCACATTTATAATTAGATATTTTAAATTACCCTTGTTTAAAGTTTTCATTATAGTAAATAACTATTATTAGGTTTTATAAGGGTATCATATACAAATACTACCACATATCTTCTATTTCAATATTTGAATACTCAATTAATTAGGTCCATGAAGATTGGCAAAGAATTCATGGGTTCTAACGTAAAACCTAAATTTTTTTTCCAATTCATGAACATAGTTCACCGAACAATATTTTCACACCAAATGAAAATCATTCACACCATGTAATCCTAGAACAATTTCTAATACTATATATTAAGGGTTTTGGAGTAATGAACAGAAAGAAGAATAAGACCAGGGTAAATTCAAAACTCATCAAAGGTTCAATTATTATCAGTGATAATAATTAAATATAGTTTACCGAAGAATAACCTAATCACTCATGGAAAATTAATAGTGAAGATAGATAATGATCATATGAATATTAAACAACAAGTTCCTTGCATTATATGATAGTTTAATAAATAGTATAATAAATTCATCTAAAATAAGAAATATACTTTTATGTTCTTTGCTAAATCACTCCAAAACAGAAGAAACAATAAAGAAAGATGAACCAAGGGCATAGATAAAATAATAGGAGGAAATAATGGAGAGAATAAAAAGAAAAAACTATTAAAAAATTAAGGTCACAAAGTTGGTTTCCATGTTGTCTATAAAATTATAATATAAATGGGGAATCATCAAGGTAACAAAGATATCAATTTATATTTTTATAGAATGTATTTAAAACAAATTTATGACCACCATCAAGGCCCCTCCCATTCCCCCCATTGATCTGGTTTGGATCCTAAATTAAAGTATGTGTTTGGTCCATTTTAAAATTAAGTATGATTATGAACATGACCTAAACCATGACTTGGAATTGACAATGGTTCCCTTCAACACATAGCCTTAAATAAATTCCCCTATGGAGTGTTCCCAAGAACCAAGAAATTTTTTCATCATTATTCCATCCAAAATAAGAATGGTCAGGTCACCTAGGTTGTAGTTGATAATAGTCTCTCCCATGCACCATGACTTAGTATCTACCTGGATAACCCATTTCCCCCTACTTGTTTTACATAAGAAAAAACAAGGGAAAACTGATTTCACTAGGGCATGGTTCTTTCAATTTTGGAAATTGAGATTTCAAAAATCAAAAATAAGATTCCCAGTGATCCATAAGCCTCTCCCAAGCATTCCAGACCCAATATTTAACCCTTAAAATCTTGAAAACAACATTTAAGAAAAGATTGTTCTTACAAAAAATATAACCACCCAGAACAATTGTTTTTCCATTCTCCACCTCTATGGTATCCTCTTGAGAAAGAAGAATATTTAGAGTTTAAATCAAATAAATATATCCATTGTGAATTAATGTTCTAATCCCACTCCTAGGTTTCCTCATGGACCTATTCATGCCTTAATTAATCCACACAAGTGGCTTCATTTTCAACCATAACAAATTCTCACTCCAATCTCTGGTGAACAATAGGCATTCCATGAATTATATGTTTGGTTCAAACTTAATTTCCTCATAGTCTATAATATGAAATTGATCAAGAATGTACATTTAAATATGATATACCTAGAATAGATCACACATACTTTTTTAACACATAGTAAGATCCAAATAGTAAGCCACTACCCCCAATATGATCGATGGTCTCAAAAGGTCTAACAAATCATGGAGACAAAATTCTCTAATTTCGAATATGTGGATGTCATAGCTGAGGAGTCACCCATAATAAAAATTGTCCACCCACAATGAACTCTATTTGTCTCATACTATGGTATAATCATGATCAATCACTTTTATGATTGGTTAGGAACCAGATACAAATTAGTTGAATTCTTTCCAACATCTCTTGAACCAAGCATAATCCAATAAGAGCTACCTAACCCTTCTAATGGAAGCATATTTGTAAGAAAAAATTTGACAATAGAGATCCATTTAAGGTTTCATATGGATAAAGGCCTCATAAATATTATTATAAGATAACCCCGCCAAGGAAATATAATAATGACACGATCCTCTAAACTCTAGGACACACAATCAAATCATATCCTTAAGAATCTATGTCACCCTCTATAACTTCCCATATATCTATGGGTGATATGTTGTGCTCAATTTGAGCAGATTCCCCAAAGTGTTCAGAAAGCCTTTCCAAAACCGCGATGTGAAGTGTTCAATTATATCAGATATAATGAAAAAAGGAACTCCATATAGGTATACAATTAGATAGATATAAGGTATACCTAATTTATCAATTTTATAAGTCTCCAAGACAAGTTTAAAATGGGATACCATGTTCATTTGATCCACTATCACATAGAAATCATCATGACTTTTTGAGCTACTCGATAATCCTATCAGAAAATCCATCAGGTAATCATCCCATTTCCAAATGGGAACTGGAAGAGGCTGGATTAAACCACCATGAACTTGATCATTAGCCTTTAAATTTATATCGTTATGTCATAATAAATTAGAACTAACAATATCCCTCTTTGTACCTATCCAAAAAAACAACCATATGATGTCATGATACATCTTCATCTATGAAGGATACATGATTCATTATGAGGCGCATGAGTCTATCATGAATTCTTCCCTAATCGAAACAAGAGCCAAAACTATCATATAGGAGAAAATAATATTTTCACTATCTATATACCGACATGGTATTGGATTATATTTTTAACACCTATAGAATTTATGATATATTTCTCATTAAATAAATTTAATTTCTTTGGTATATTTCGTTACATGAAACACCACATTTAAATGAATACAAAAAATATTGAAATATTTTAATGTGAAAATTATGTAATATATATATCATATCATGACATATTATCTTATGTTGAAATTTTAGTATTTTAATAAAAAGATTTAATTTTCATTGAATAGAAAAATATACATATTTTTATAAAATTGTGACTTCATTTCATAAAATAAAGAAATTTTAAAGTTTTATTATATTTTGGAAATGATATTAATGTGATATAATAACCATTATATTTTCAATAATTATTTTAATTAGGACAAAATTTTTAAATTATTTTGAAATATGTCAATTTTTAGGCATAAAAACACATTTTTCTGGAAAACTGTTTTTTATAACAATTTACAGGGTTTTTAAATTAAATTTTTAAACATATAGTATTTTACTTTGATAAAATGGATTACATATTGGAGTTAGGAGGTTAATTTTTTAATAGATACATATTATTTTATACATCAAGAATTGTAATAGAGATAAATCTTGTCACATAGATAAATGGTAAATTGGGTAAGTACAGTTAATAATAATGCGTTAAGATGTTAACCATATTTTCAAGACATGCCTATATTTCATTTAGTTAGTCTACATAGTCTATAATCATAAAAAAATTCTAAAATATTATATATATTTTATTTCTGTTTGGGTTTTAACATTTGTAAAATTTGATTAAATAATAATGAAAAAATATCACTCCCATTATTTTAATATGCACAATATGTTTTTGTACGGATAAAGAAATATGTTTTCATTTATAAATATTTATTTCAAATATGGAAGGATTTTTTTTATCATCGTTATTTATATTAATTTATTTTGATGAAATAATTAACATATATTCTTATACAGAACAAACAATGTTCTTGTGCATGTAATAAAACATAATGTAATTGATTTAAAAAAAATAAAAGAAATATTTCTGTCTACGATATAGTGGCCAAAAAACTTTTATATAAATATTTAAGATATTAAGGATATGTTAATGGTGTATATTTAATTTCAAACATATTTATTCATTTATTTAAAGTTAAATTTAATAAATAGTGTAAAAATAATATTAATTATATTTTATGAAATTAATATTTATCTAAATATTTAGAAAATATAAAAATATTGAAAGAGTTCAAGTAGTAATATAAATAGTATAAAATCCCATCTCGTTGAAAATTATGAGAAGTTTTTTACCTTACAGGTATAATTATAACCCTTTATTATGGAAATTTTATTGCCATAATTATGGTTAAATATGATTCATGTAGGAGTTAATCTAAAAGATAAGGGTTGAAAAACCTAAAAACTATCTTTTACCTTTTTGGTTAGTTTAATTTTTACCTTAACCTTATCACCATAAATTTGAGTCATTGTTTATCCATTTGTACAAAAAATTAACTTAATAATATTTTAAAACATTGAAAAATTATAAGTGTAGCACTCACCAAAATTATAAATGGAAACCCCTTCTCACTTTTCATTACAGCACATTATTCCATCTATATCGACCAATCCCTAAACAAAGTATGTTCTAAACTTATATAGAAATTATTTATAGGTTATAGTATTATGAAAAGGAAATTGTAATGGTCCTTAGGAAGTGATATAAAGGGAGTCTATTGAATAAGTGGTAATCATCTTTAACAACACTTCTTTGTTTATTTCTTCTTTAACATATTCTAAATATATTAAACACCCAATAAAAGAATATCAATTGTATAATCAATATAATATAATGTTATTATGTTTTTGGTAAAACCATTTTCTTAATATTTTCTATGTATATTATTTTGCATCACCACATTATTTGGATAATTATTAATAATATTTTAGGTTTTTGGGAATATAAAAAATGTAAACACACACACACTAAACACAAACAAGCCTAAAAGGTAGATCATAACCCCCAATGGATAACCCACCCCACCAGAGTATTTATTACATTATATATATTTAGACTGAAGGCCTATTTGTCATGAAGCTCATTTCATGTCCCATAGGCCCAAAATTTATCCCAAAGGCCATTCTGTTAATAGTAATACAACAACACTTAGTACAGTATCCACCACTACTATAGTCAAGTATAGTTATTAATATGGAAGTAAAGGATATATATGATATTTATAGCCTAATTAAACATATGGAATAAAATTATTATGTCTAAATGCATACCTTCCAATCGGTTGGAAAATGATCACATCACTCGTGTGTACGTGCGTACGACCACCTTCACAAAGAAAAGTGATCCATTTTTTAATTTTAACGTTACATGGATGGTAATATGAATATATTTAATAATAATATTTGATAAATATGACATAATAATGATTCTATAAATTTGAATTATCATTTACCGTTATTTCATTCCATCTGTCGAAATGTGGAAACACCATTTATGCGTATATAAGGTGTACCATCTCCATAAATTGTGTAATTCATATTTCTATATAAAACCTTTATGGATTCTCTGTCTATTTTTTGAACTTTCTATCATTATTAAAATTATAGAGATTATAGGAAAATAATAAAAAAACTAGAATTTACAAAGAGAAATTCTTCTAAAAAAAGAAATAATTAAGTCTCAAAACAATGATTTTCATAAGAGGTTCTTAAAAATGAGCATTTATTTTCTACAAGTGGATAGAAATATGATATTATAGGTATTTCCATGGATTAGGTACATAATTATAGTAAGTTAAAATTTAATATATAAGAGGTTAGATCTCCTTCAATGCAAGATGAATTTAAGGTAAGTGATTTATTCTCAATTTCAACTCCATTAACATATATTTGGTATTTTATACATATTTATTTTTATGTGGTGTGTATAATACCCATTTTTGGTATTTAATAGGAATATGTAATCATTCACGATGATTAAATTTTCAATACGAGATTATAATTTCAAGGGGTTACAATTTTAAAGTTACTAAATGGTAAGGATTTATTTAATAATCTCATTTATTTGATTACACATATTTTCATTGAATAAATATTATAACATATATTTTATAAAATTCATATATTCTTTTATTCTCTGAATATTAGTGGATTTTCCAAATTATCTTCTAATTTTTCCACTATGTAATACCAGAATTAAGAAACAAATTTATTAAAAGAAAATATGATCTTATTTCTCTATTTGATGAGATATATTTTTCTTTCATGTATATATTTTTAAAAATTTGCCTTAAAAATGTAATTTTTATTTAATAGAATGATTTATTATGAAAATATTATGTTATCATTGATTTTTAAAGGGTTTTCAAGGAATCTTCCTAATGTTTTCCTTAAGATTCATTTTTATTTTTTTTACAAAAAGTCTTAATGAATATTTCTTTTAATGTGTATGGAGTTAATAGATTATCACACTTCCATAACCAGTATATGTATTTATATTTTTATTCATGTATTTAATGGGGTTTAAATAAAAAATATTTAGTAAAATCTTATTTTAATATTTCTATCCCATTTTTATTTATTTCTCCAAAGGAGATGATTTTATTTCAAAAAAAATATTTCTGATAAACTCATGGTTATATTTTATATATTCTTAATATTTTGGTCATTTAAATTATGTTGAATCATTAAAATTTATATGATAGTTATAAATTAAATTTTTCTTATGTATCCATATTCATTGGGCCATATATATGATTATTTTCTAAACCATATACCATATCTACATGTAGTGAATTAATTTTATATTTTTGATTGATTATGAAAATATTTATATTACATAGTAATTATTGAATGTTTATGTTTTATAATATATCATATTTATTGTTAATTTAATTAATCATCCAATATATAAGGAATTAATAATATATTAAATGATAGGTGGAGCCCGCTTATAGATACCCTTTCAATACAACAATATGTTTTATGAGACAAACCACCTGACCAAATATTTTAAATTGGTTTTTGGTGTATACCAAGAATTCAGTTAAATTATTTTGAAATAATGCTTTTATGGAAAATATATCTTTATGTATGACATCATGAAGCCAAATATTAATAATCTATTCAATTGATAATTCGTTTATTATTATTCATGAGATTCTAGTATTGATATTATGTGTGGATGCATTTATTTATATTGTTTTTTATTAAATGGCAGATGTTTTTAGTTAGTTTCCTTTACATATGAATTATAACTTATTTACTCATGAAAAATTATATAGAATGTAACTCTTACTGAACATATAAGACCACACTTTATTTTTTTCCCATTCCAAAGGATATGAATAAATATATTATAAACAATATCATGGAGTTTAAAATTGTTCTCATGCTATATATTTTATATTTCCTATGTAATGAGGGAATCATTTATGTTATTAGATCTTCAAGACTAAAAAATAGATTAGTTAATCACAATGAGATACACTATATCTTATACTAGTATAATAATTTAGAAATTACCTTAGGGTTACTAGAGTTGGGGTTTTTAGAGTTGGTTTTAGATCAAGTTTAGTAGCAACATTGGGAACTAGATTATAAATAAACATTTCTAACATGTGTATTATGATAATAAATTATAGTATTTGAGTTCTTTTATACTTAGGGGTATTTTTATTTTAGTAATCAATATTTATGATGATTATTAACTAAATCAATGGGTGCCATTATTCTGTTATAGAACCTATGGGAATAAAGGAAATAAATACCCATAAAAATGTAGGGATTTCCCTACTGAGCAAGAGAATAGAGATGGTGTTGGAACTTACTACATAATGGAATTATTAGGGTAGTTGACTCAAGTCATGAAGAATAAAATTTTATATATGGAGAAACATATTGTTCCACATTGTGATTCTCCTATGATAGATTGTTTTATGTGACAAAATAATTTATCTTTTAATGGAACAACTAATTCACTGGTATCTAAAAAAATAATTCCCTCAAAAAATATTCCTTGCTTTAAGAAATAATAATGGTTAAAGGATTATTATTACATTGTATTATTTTATAAGAGATACTGATCAATGGTGGTTTCTAATTGAGAACACTAAAATTGTTGAAGAATCGAAAATCATGAAAAAGATAACTTTTGAAATGATATTCTTCATGAAATACTTCCCATGAGAAAAATGAGTTAAAATAGAGACTAAGTTCATTACATTAAAGAAAAAGGTGAAGAATTTGTGGCAGAGTATGTGGTTAGTTTCACATGGTTATGTAATAATGATTTGGACTAAATACATAATCTAAAAAGATATATTTTCCACTTCATTAATGGGATTAAGAAAAGTCTCTAAAGCACATTAGATTTTAAAATTATTTCCTTAAAATATGATATAGTATCAAGTGTCATTAATATAAGAAATTATATTTTCGATCCTATAACTACAAGGGAAATAAACAGAAAAAGTGTTAAGATGAGAACCATGAAAAAGTAACACAACATAGAATAATAAAATGAAGAAATTTTCATCATTTAAATATCATGGAAAGAAAAATATTGCAAAGTTCATTATTTTAATGGGAGTTTCCGAAAAGTTTGGAGATAATTTTAATCAGGATATTAAAATTAATGGAAATAAAGATATTACTATTATCTAGTGCTTCAACTATAAAGAGATGGGGAACTATTAAAACTAGTTCCCTAATTTCTAATAGATATTACCATAGAATAATAAAATGGGAGAGTAAAAAGTATATGGAATTACGACAAACAAATTCTATGTTCCAAGAAATTTAGTGAACGACAAACCTATCATCCACTATAAAATTGAAATTTTTTAATTTAGTATTTGTTTTACCTACTATTCTATATATGAATAATTCTCAAATTGTATCATGTCATCACTATAAGGATTATAAGTTGAGTTGGAAGTGAAAAATATTAATGGTATTATGATATCATATCAAGTTTATAACTCCTATTTGATTTAGATTTGTGGGAATATGAATCCTAAAAATCTTTTCACCCTTCATCTAATTGAATTAACTTTAATTTTAGGCATGTATTGGCTCCCTCATTATAAATACCATATAAATTTTTAAAGAAGGTAAGTTACATTCTATATTCCAAATAAATCAATGATAGTCTATTAGTATAAGGATAAACCATAAATCCCAATGAAATTTTCTTCAATAATATGAGTTTTTTAACTAATTCATGTTGTATATTTATCTTTGATGGTTAAGGAGAAACTCAACTCTAAAAATATAATAATATTAAATAAGTTTTTTAATGTATATCTATGAGAGTTTCATATTTTTCTACTTAATCATGGAGTTGAGTTTTCAACAAAACTCATAAATAGTACTACACATATCTCAAGGACTCCAAATATAATGGGATCAATAGAGTTTTTGGAATTTAAGAAGAAACTATATTAAAGTCTAGATATGTTATTCTTTTAGCCTAGTGAATCACCATTGGACTAACAAGTTCATTTTATTAAGAAGAATAATTGTTCAACACATATTTTAATTGATTATCGAGAACATAAAAAGATCACTATTAGGAAGACGTTTCCTTTACCTGATATAGATGATTTTTTTGATCAAATATAGTGATTGAAATGCATATAAAATATTGATCTTTGATCTAGATATTATCAGATAAGGATAAAAATATATATATACTGAAGAAAACCTTATATACAAGTTATAATAATTGTGAAATTTTATTAAATCCTTTTGGTCTTACTATTTCTATTTCCACCTTCATTTTTTAATTAATTTATTATTTATATATTATCTAGATTAATTTATACTAGAATTTATAACCATTATTCTTATATATTCAAAGATAAAGGAAGGGCATGATGAATATTATAGGGTTTTTTTAATGACCATACAGAAGGAAAATCTATATGAAAAATTTACTAGGTGTGATTTCTTGTTATAAAAAGATGCATTCTTGGGTTATATAGTTTCTAGTTAATGTATAGTAATTGATCCTTCAAATATGGGAGATATTGAGAAATGTCTTTGACCAACCTTGGTAACTGAGATTATTATTTTTCTAGTGTTGGATAGATACTACTATTGATTTATGAGATATTTCTCATGAATATATTACCTAGCCCCTATGGTTTCTTGGATGGGGTTAGAGTTATTTTGGATTGAGGAATTTCAATATAATTTTATATAAATTATGAGAAGGTCAGTCGGTGTGCCTCTGCTACACAACCCTATTATGAAAAAGGGTTATTGAACTATAGCGACACATAAAATAAGGTATTGTGAAATGTTTTCATGAAAAATGATATGGTAATAGAATATTCCAATAACTAATTAAAAATTTATGAGAAAAATTACCTAACTCATTATTCGGAGCTAGTAGTGGAAATTTTTACATTGTTGATAAAGAGGAATTATCTATATATTGAATGGTGTGATATACATACTAATCATAAATTCATTATGTATATATTTACATAGAATAAATTAAATATGAACTATAGAACATGGTTAGATTTGATCAGAGATTATTACTCCTCAATTCATTACCACCATGGGAAGAAGAATAATGTAACAAATGATTTATATTACGAAGTATATGCTTGTTTTGTAATGAAATTGATTTAAAGAGATCCAATATTTATGGATTTTCAAAAGTTAGATCATAAAATTTTTAGGAAAGTGGATAGATATTATCATTCATATATTAATGATCATCCATCCATCGTTGAGAGGATTAAGAATGCGTAGAAAGAAGATATAGAATTGCAGAAGAAGGTAAGGATTATTCTTGAGTTTAATCAAGATCATGTTATAATTATAAGGCTCGGAAATAGAGTATGTGTTATATCAATACCAAACTTGAATAAAGAGATGTTGGATGAAGCTGATAACTCATCATTCTATATTATTTATGAAATTATAATGATTTATAATGACTTGTAAGAGTATTTCTTATGGGATTATAAATAATGGGTTATATTAAAGTATGTATTTGGATTCCTGGTGCGTTATAAAGTTAATAATGAGAGACATAAGTCTAAGATGATTTTACACACATTATTTATAATATAATTGAAATGGGAAAATATTACCCTAGATTTCATCAATAAATTTTAAAAAATATATAAATATAATATAGAGATTTTAGTATAAGATTATTTCATTAGAAAATAAGTGAATTTTACATTTATTAGAGTTGATTTATATCTTGATTATATTACTCAGTTATACATTAGAAAGGTGTGAGAATTCGTGGAGTAACACTCTCAATCTAATCTAATCAGGACTCGAGGTTTACCTAAATGTTATATAGAATTAATTAAAAGAATATAATTATAGAATTTTGATTTAATACTAACTAATATCATTTTATATATGGTCAATCTAGGAGGATAATTCAAACACTATAAGGAATTTTGTGATCACAATTTATTGATTTCAATGGTGTTTCAAAACCTTTATTTGGTATAATTTTCCTATAAAAATAGAATTCACAAAAGAATCTAGATTGAACTTTATGATTACCTCTATGAAATAAAGTGTAGATCTCTGACATATTTAGATTAAGGTGGAGAAAGAAAGATTTTGGGACTTCATCATTCTCAGGAAATGTAAATGATTGTTAAATTCATTCTGTATAATAATTGAGCCTCTCAATGTGTACTAAAATATTACATTGATAATAATCAACGAGATCAAGATTTTGAATTAAATAATAAGGTATTTTTATGAATTTCATCACGTAATATCATTATGATATTTATAAATAATGTAAATTTATTCTCAATATGTATTGGTCACTTTAAAATTTATAATTGTAACATGACAGTATCTAATCACTTAGAATATTCCGCAAATCTACTTCAAGTTAAGTTTGGGCTCTACATATCTCTCTTGAAGAAGTACATAATTAATCATTCACATTTATTAAACTCATAGGTGATATAAATGGAGAAATATCTTCTATATAAGGGAAAAATAGTGGTTATTCTAAATTATAGAGGGAAAGCTCAATGAAATAGGACCCCTCATTTGGAATTTTTTGGGTGAAAACATAAAACTGAGGAAGCAATATGAGAAACCAAGGATGTGATGAGACAAAAGTATCCTTAATTTTATCATACTTTTGAGATAAAATTTCGAGGGAAATTTTTTTATTTGTTTTCTATAATGTAACACCATGAAATGTTATGATATATTTCTTTATAAATTAATTCAATTTCTTTAATTGTTCACTTTACATGAAACAAAAAGATTAAATGAACTGTAAAAAACTATTGAAATATTATTAGGTCACAATTATATAATTTTTTCTCCAATCATATGAGAATTATCTTGGGTTTTATTTTTGGAATGTTTTCTAAAATGATTTACATTTCATTGAATTAAGGAAAATACCGATTTTTGTAAACATGTCATCTGTTTAATTTAAAGAATGTAATTTATAATTCATATTCTATTTGACATTTTGTATTAAAATGATTTTATATCCATTTTATTTTATACAATTAATTACAGTAGGATCAACATTTTACTTGATTTTGATATGTGCTAGTTTTTTAGCCTAAAAGGAATATTTTTTGGAAAAATGTTTTTCATCATATTTTGAATGTTTATTTTCAAATGAATTTATAAATCTTATTGGATTTTAATTTTAAAAAAATTTATTCCATATTTTTAATTAAAAGGTTCTTTTTTTTAAATATATACATTTTATTTTTTAAAAATATGAATAATAACATTATTAAAACTTATTACCTCTGTATAGGGTTAATCTGGAACGTAAGGTTAAAATTAATGTGATAAGGCATTGAAAATCTATTAAAAAATTTCTTATATTTAATTGTATGAGTATGATTAATACATAATCATAAAAACATCAATAATATCACATTTTGTTTCCATTTTTCTTTGATTTGGACCTTTATAATATTTAAGTACAGGATGAAGTCCAAACTTTTATCTCTTACTTTTAAAATATATAATATTTTTTGGTAGGGATAAAAAGAAAAAAGTTTTTTTATAAAATATTATCTAAAAAATTAAATTATTTTGACTTTTTTTCATTTTTAGAAATTAAATAATTACCTTAAATGCTTATACAATGTTGAAAAGTGCTTGTTAATGTAGTAGAAAAATCACGTAAATCATTTAAAAACTCTAAATGTAATTTTTTTTTGGTGATTTAAAGTGTCCTAAAAAATAATCAGATACATATAACATATTATGGATATATTAATTGTTCATATTATAATCCTACTTATATATAAAGTCAAATTAAATGAATAGTTTCAAAATGGTATTAATGATATTTTATGAAAAATAAGATTTTACTAAATTATTTAAAAATTATAATAATATTGAAATATCATAAAAAGGATCATAAATGGTATAAAATTTAATCCCATAAATATTTATGGTCAAATTTTAACATTATAGGTACAATTATAACACTTTATGAATGAAGAATTCATTTCTTCTGTTAATATTTAAAAATGGTTAATAAATGTGGTGAACCAAAATACAAGGTTGAAAATGAAAAAAAATACTTTTTTTAATCCTAATTTATTTATCATATTTTTTATTTACCGTTATAAAATTCTAATTTGAGTCATTTTAAACCACTTCTCATCGAAAATTACTTAATAATATTTTAGAACATTGAAAAACTACAAGTGTTCTAATCACCTCAATTATTAAATGACTTTCCATCTCTATTTTATTGACACCATACTATGTTATATGGATAAAAAACATTCTTATTTATATTATCTACTTTTCTAGATAAGGATAGATGTTATTCCCTTCATGAAATACCAATTAATGGGTCTTTAATAAGGAATCTAAAGGAATTATACCAAATAAGGGTAATCGTCTTTACCGACTCTTTCAAGTTTATATTATCTTATAAATATTTTAAATCTATTGTACACATACTAAAATAATAAATATAGTATCATAAAAATAATTATATATTATTATCCTTTTGGCACAACAGTATTCGATCTATCTTTTATCCAAAGAAATGTGAAAACATCACCCATGAGTACAAATAGCTTACCATCTTCATGTAGCGATGTAATTAATTATCCATTAAAACATTATTTAAAGAGTTATAAATATGGTAATAATTAATATATATCAGATTTATTAATTAATTTTTCCAATTTTTTTATAATATCACATCTACTTTCTTACCTTAAAATCCTTTTTAAAACTATAACTTTTCTCATGTGTACCCATGAACTACGACCTCAATGATTCAATGTGATCGATATTCATTTATTATTTATATGGATGGTAATAAAGATATATTTAATAAATATGTATGATATATATGATATATATTCTATAATAGTAGTTTTATAAATTTTAATTATTGTTTATATTTCTTCTTTTCCATCCATCGAAATGTTGAAACAAAATTCTTACATACCTATTACCTACCATCTCTATGTAGGATTTAATTAATTTTTCTATATATACCTTTTATAGATGACTATAAATATATATATATAATGAAAATATATTAAAATTATATCATGATTATAATTCTCAATATGATTGAACCATAATCAATATACAAGGCTTAAAATCGCTAAACTAAGATTTTAATTAAGAATGAAACCGTTAACACCTATAAATAATGATTTTAATAATGAATTATTAATAATTGGGTGTTTAAATATTATAAGTAGATGATATATTATTTTATAATGTAGTAAATTATTATTTTATATAATTATAATAAATTCAAATTTTTTGTATAGGACGTCATACTAATTTTGAAGCAAGACGAACATGATGCAAGGTATTTTTTCTTCAATTTCCACTCTACTATGATAGATTTGGTATTATAGACCTATTTATTTTTATGTGGTGTATATAATTATCCATTTAATTATTTAACATGAATATATATTCATTAATGATGATCAATTTTCCAATTTAATATTATTCTTTTAAGGTGTTACAATTTTAATGTTACAAAATATGTAAGAATTTATTTTAAAATCTCATTTTATGGGGACTACTCTTATTATCATTGATGGAATCTTACAATATACCCATTTTAAACTCGATCTGTTTTCACGATATTTAATAATTATTCAATTTATCTTCTAAAGTTTCCTCTCTTTTTAACATGAATAATGAAAATAAATTTTAGAAAAAAAAAGAATCATATTTCACTTTTTGATTAGGTATATTTTTCTTCAAATTCCATATTTTTGAAAATAGTTTTAAGGGAATCATTTATAATTTTTCAAATGATTTATTCAAGAAATATTATATTATTATTTGATTTTATTAGGTTTGAACTTAGTCATTCTAATGTATTCTTAAATTCTTATTTTCATCTTTATTACATAAAAAGTCAAAAGGAATATTTATTTTAACATATAAAGTGTTAGAATATTCTCTCACTTCCATTGATATTTTATTCTATTTATATTTTCAACAATTTTCAATGTTTATAAAAAGAAAAATATTTAATTAATTATTAATTTAATATTTATCTTCAATTTTATTGATTTCTCTAATTGATAAGATTTTATAATAAAACATATTTTTCTAATGAACTGATAGTCATCTTTCATCTCTTATTAATTTCGTAGCCATTAACATTCTCTTAAAATGCTCAAATTTTTGAAATAATTTGTATTTATGATTCTATTAAATACACATATTATTTTTATCTAATATATTATACTTTACTAAACCATATAAAAATTCTACTTATAGTGTTTTACTTTCAAATTTAATTTATTGAATAATGAAATGTTGATATTTTTAAATCATTACTAAATGAAAATATTTTTTGATAAAACATATTGTTTTTTGATTAAATAGAACACTAAATATATGAGTAATGAATTAGAAATGGTGTGAAGGGTGTGTCTTAGTTATGGATATCCCCTTGATGCATCATCATGTTTCATGAGCCAAACCACTTGGTAAAAATTTGTAATTGGGTTTTTTGTGTATAATTAATGTTTCGGTAAGGTGTCTTATAAGAAGGACTTGATTGTAAAGATATCATGATTTCTGATATCATCAAATTTAGTTTAACATATTTACAGAATCGATAATTCAATTATTATTATACATGATTTTATTGTACAGATATTATCCATGGATCATTTTTTTGCTCAAGTTTTTGATTAAATGATTTTTTTCTATTATTTATCTTTCCATATTGAATATTCATTATTTAACCATATTATATTATACTATACATAAATATTACTGAGCATATGAGCATTCCCTATATATTTTTTCCATTCCACAAGATATGAAGAAGGATATTATGAATAATATCAAGGATATGGAAATGTTTATTATTATATGTATTTTATATTTCCAATGTAATATAGGAGTCATGTATGTATCTAGTTATTCATGAATACGAAACTAATAGGACCTTTTAGATGAGATCCCTATCATATTATTCTAAAGTACGAAAGTGGACAAGAGATTTAGGATACTAGATTTGGGGGTTCTGCAATCTCCTTCAAACTGTGGTCACGTTACTCAAAACTCAGAATATAACTAATAGCTAGCCATTACCCAGTCCAATAACATATATGTGACAAAAAAAGGTTGATATGTCATTTCCCCTTACAAAATTATTAAATAAAATCCCCAATCCATAAAAAACATCAAAATCCTTTTTATCTCTAAAGGATACTCCCTAAGATTATAGGGATTATGTGTCCTCCTATTGAGATCATCTATAAAAACATTAACTTTACATATATCTTAAGTAATAAAAAATTAAAACATATATATGTACTTCACCGAGTGAATATACCAAAAAAATTTATCTCACTCTGAAAAGATATATTATAGACTATTTTGGCCCATGTTAACAACAAACCTCACTTTAAAGAGATAGTCTCTCCAAAAAATCAATGTATAGACCGCATCTACAAACTCCATGTCTGGGGCATGATAATTTATCCATTGATGTCATAACTAGTGAACCCCATATTGATTTACCAAATCCCTCTATATTATTATATATCCTAAAACAACTCCGGAGGGATCTTAATAGACCGCATATCCCATCCCCTGTTATGAAAATTTGAATACTGGATCTATCATGAACCTCCTCTATAACACAAGAAGATCTTCCTCACACTGATCTACCAACTCAAACATCAACCATTTAATGTTAAGATCTATCATTGGGGTTACTAAATTTGAGAATTATTTGATTAAATTACTTCATTATCCTAATAATACAAGGGAACCAATAAACTTGAATACATTTAAAGGGAGATTCCAAGACATCACTTCCTCCAACTTCTATAGGTAGACAATAATATCAGCTTCTGTCTCTACATTACCTAGTAAACAAACCTATTGAATCTAAATTCACACTTTTAAATCAGGTAATAGAGATGATTTATTTTATATTAAGTCAAGAATAAAATCATAATCTTGACATGCAACTCTGAGGTCCTTAACTAGATGAGGATTCCATCAATGAACATCACTAAGAACAAGTAATTATTGTGGTGAAAGACCAAATTCATGAGATCCATGAACACCATTATAGCATTGATAAAACAGAAAAAACATCACCAAGAACACATACATCCCATACCTACTCATAAATTATTTATTTAGTATGTCTTACTCCCTAACCTAAAGCTGATGGTAGAATAAACAAACATCGATCATGAATTAATGATGAGTGACCTAACACTGATCAGACAGATCGTCAATCCATAATAAATGATACATTTTCTTCATATTTAAAGGTTAAATATTATTTAATCAACATTAAGACAAAATTTACCATCCTAATTTTTAGAAAACAATAAAAAAATAACCGTAGGGATAGGTTATTAGTTTGATAAATCCCATCTATTCCATGTCACCAAGTAGAAATTTCAGTCCTTTCAACTCAAATAATACCATTAGATATCAAGAAATTAACTTAGGCCATGCCCATGAACTAAGTAATAATTTTAACTCGATCACTCTATTCATATGTAGGACTAAAAATTATTTTGGAAACACATCCTAAAAAAGATTCACAAATAAGGAGAAATTTAACAGTACAATACCTATCTCAAAGAAAGTACCAATACTATAACTTACACCTTAAAATCTAAAATCGGACTCAAATACAGGTCCACTATACCATCTCCCAACACGAATTCACAAGTTGAAACAAAAATTACATCATTATATGAGTTAAAGGATAATGGTCTCTAATAGTGTTGAATGTGTCCACGATAAGTATTTTTCCAATGTAACATCCTGGATATAATATGAATTACAAAAACTTACAAAACTATTCAAAACCTATTATTTTTTTCTAGTAAATTCTTTTAGGGATAAGAGTTGTTTAGGAGAGTCTAATGCCCGTTCGGATCACATATGTCAAAAATTTGAAAAGATATACAGAGGCGCATGATTAGTGTATAGTTAGATCTAATCGTGGGACTCAACCATATAGGTTGTAAATATAATATAATAGGGACAGACAAATTATTTCTAAATGTTCATCTTAGGTTGTATGGATGTGTGAGGCTTTTGAATGGATTGGAAGGGGCCACACCCTTAGTTACACATAACCAGTGGAAACACATGGTTGAAGTGCACGGTTTGAAAAACTACGTGGTCAAAACATGAACCTATTTAAAAATTATGAAAATTTCATCCCCCCCCCCACCTTCATTTATTTTTTACCCACATTTCTTCTACTATTTCAATGAATAACCACATGGAGCTCTCCCATGGTTCTAATCTAGTATTTGAGATGTGTTCTTCATCTAAGATCTCATTATTTCACCATTGGTTGCATGAGATAGCTAATGGTAATCTCTCAACTCCTCTTCTATCCATTATTAGTTCTCCTCACACTATTTTAGAGTAAGATGTTATGCAATACATTTAGAAAAATTTTATATATTACCAAATAATCCTTTGAATTTTAACCTAATAATGGTTGAGGGATCATATACAAACATAATGTAAGTTGTCTAGTTCTTTTTCAGAAAATATTTTACAGTTTATATGTTGTGCCACTATTCCGCATGGTGTATATTTCTAGCAGTAACTCCCTAATTTTTAATTAACTAAATAAATTGATGGTTCCATTTTTATTATAGTCCTAACAACCCGTGAAACAATATTGTAGATTTAACACCTTATGTGTGATGCTCATAAGGGTATGCTTATTTAAATTTCTAAAGGCCTCATGTCTTGGAATGTTTTTTGATACCCAATAGTGGTATGATTAATTGAACATTGTGAATGAAATTTATTTTTAATTAATCCAAAGGAAAATGTTGGGCCATTTGTATAGATATTAAATCCTCTCATTGTAGTTGAATCAATCATAATGAATTAGTGGGACAATATGAGTAAATTGTATTTTTTGGATGGTATGAGCATAATTCTAGTTACGATCATTCCTTTAAACAAATATGATGGAAAAAAAGGGAACTAATTAAGGATTTCATATAAAAGAACATTGTTATTAACAATTATAAATCCCTAAATGAATTATATCATGTTGGGAGGGATACATGAGTTTATTATATAACGCCATGGAAGGGATCATCAGGTGGTTGTCATATGCTTCCCAAGACTGATACCTATTTCTCTAGTGGATTACCTCAAATGGGCTCTGACTTTTACTATACCATGACATGATTGATACCTGGTTCATGACATGGCATACCTTGGACCCACTTATAGGGTCATGCTTTATACCATTCCACTTGTGATACATGGGTCCTTATAGAGACATCTGGTATAAAATCCAACAATGATAGTTTTTTATTTAACATACCTAGATAAATACCTAGGTACATAATATTGAATTCCTTGGATGGTGTCAAGTTTCTAATTAATTTAGAATCAATAATATGTTCATGAAGATAAATAACATTTTTGGGTTTGGTCCATTCTTTATAATTGGTCATTATAATGGAATAGTTATAGTTCTATGCTGATATAATATGTATAAAACCATGCTATTTATTTATAATTTAAATATTAATTATTATGTAAAACTATACTTAATATAACTCAAAATATTGGGAGGTATAGTGTATTTGGGAAATTAGGTACATTACAAAACAACTTAAAACATGAATGAACAACATCATTATTGAAAAATTCTTTAATATGACCAAAACGATCCTTCATATGTAACACTGCTTAAGTTAACTTGAGGACAAACAAAAGAAATGGGTAAACTATAAAGGCCAGTAAGGTAATAAAGAAGGAATAACATGAGGAAGACAATAAATGTTATATATTAGTCACATCCATGGAGCATAAAAGGAACACGAATAATAAGGAATGATATATAATGATAATAATAACATGGGAAATGTGTAAACAACATAAAACTCTACATCATAAATGGATCAAGGATAAATCCACCAACACTCCATTGTAGAAAAATCTCCATAAAGGAATCTGGTAAATCTCGTATCCCAACATGAAGTATCATGATACTAACCATTACCCAATGCATTGGAGTGCTATCAGGGCACACCCTTCATAATAATTTCATTCTAATGTTTAAGTATGCCACATTGATCGAATAACATGGTTTCATTCAACATAATTATTTATTCAACGACATAATAATCTGGAATACATACATGTATATAGACAATTAATAATCAAAGGTTCATAAAGGTTAATACCCTTGAAATAGAAACAGGTATAGTATTCACTACATGCTAATTTTGGCAAGGAAAATCATGGGGCAATTTCAGGAGTATAACGACGTCATACAAAAATTCATAAGATGGGTTGATGAGAGAGAAATGGGTCCTTAATGAGTAAGACATGAAATAGAATATAAGAGACATATTTAAGAACATATAATAATATAGAAAAAAGGAATGTAGAGGACATAATATAAAAGGATTTCTTGATAAAAGAGGAGTGTGGAAGATTACTTATAAAATTTTGGTATAGTAATGGGTGTACATAAGGGTTCATAAGATGGGTAAATGAGTGATAAAGGGCTCCCATTATTTAAAAATAAAATGGAAAGTAAGGGGTATGGGGAAAATTTATCCCAAATTAAGAAAATAAAAATCCATTGGGCATATTATAAATTAAGTGCTTGATAAAAAGAGGATAGAGAGAATACTGTACTTGGATGTGTGACTCCAAATATTTAGAAGAGGATTATTGGGAGGTTAGGAGTACCTTGGGAGGGCACTAGGGAGTAAATTGAAGGGTTTGGGTATGCTACCAAGAGGTTAAGGGAAGATTAATGGGATCTTGGGTGGGTTTATATAGGAAATGAGGTGGATTTCCTTATTATTTTTTGTTTTGGACACTACATAATAAAATATTCAAAACCAAAAACAATCCAATGGTTTTTACTATGGTTTCTACGAAATGGGTTTGGAATAAATTATTTTATAATGATAATGGATGAATATAATAAAATAGTTACCTTTCTTATTTGGAGGAGAGTCACACTTTCAAAGAAATGATTTTGAAATCATAAAATATTTTTTTAAGTCTTGGAGGATTCACTAAGGCATTATAAAATAAATAAAATAAATATAAAATCACATTATTTTAAACTAAAAACACATATTTTTTATATTATACAACTTATAGTATTTATTACATCACTATTGGGACATTATGATGTCATAAAACACACAATATATTTTTATGGTATTTAATTTTTACACAAAAAATTTACCCTATCATAAAATTAAGAAAAATTCCACATTGGATAATTTCAATGCCTAAATTTTAATCAAATATTTATTTTATCTGAATAAGTTTCTAAATATGTGAATTTTAAAATTTAAAATAAAAACTAGAACTTATTGAAAATGATTGGTTTTTGGCAAATAAAAGGTTTTTGAACCCTCATAAAAATTAAATTTTATATCATAAAAATTATATTATCTTTTATATTTTCTAAATTTTATTTAATAATAATATTCTATTAAAATATTATTTATTTCAAAAAAATTAATTAATAAAGTCATTAATTATATTTGAATATAAACCAAAAAAAATAATTTGTGCTTTAAAAATAATTTTCAAAGTAATAATAATATAATGAAAATATATTTATTATTATGTATACAATAATGCACATATTACTATTTCTAGGGTCTTAATACATATCACATTAATACACCATAATATTCCCTAATTGTAAGGTGAACGAGGGTGGAAAATTCTTTGGGACATTCAGTGAACATGATTTGGGATGTGATCACAATAAGCTTGAACTTCTCTGAAAAAATGTTTCACTCAAGCTTAAGTTATTTGATATCAAATTGGGATTGGTCTAGGGAAATTACCGAAAATTCTATCTACCTCAAATGATCTAATATATGGCCTTTATAGGGTATGATCCTACTGGTTGAGGCCATTAATTACTTTGTTTGTACCAAAAGGATTTATTAAAATCATATATTTATTACATTCATGTGATCACAGTTAATGACTCTATTATTAATAGTAAGGGTAATTAATTGTCATTTAAACCCAATTTTATATAAAAAAGTAAATAAAGTACATCTGTTTTATATATCCATAACAAATTTAATAAAATCAAAAAGGGAAATTTTATTCACAATAGTTCAGGTCATTAAAATCTTCGGCACTATAGAAATTTCTCCATCAAAAATTCCGTTTCCAACACTAAAACAGATGAGGGTAACTATGCTTCCTTACCTTCTATGGTTCCCAAGTTTCTACTTCAAACTTGTGGTTTCACCACAATACATGGATGAGGGGCATTATATTATTTCATTGAATTTTTTCTCTGAGATCCAAGATCTTTATCATATTCTCTTTATAGGAAAGGTTATTATCTAATAGAACCACCTCTTGATAGAGCACAAGTGAAGGGAATGGTATTTACTTTCTTAACAGGGATAAATGGAATACATCTTGTACTTGAGACAGGTTTAGTAGTAGTGGTAGTCAATAAGACACTTTTATAATGTGATCATGGATATTAAAAGATTCAATGTACCTGGGTATAATATTTACATTCTTCCCAAATCTCATCACACTCTTCTATGGAGATATGTTGTGGAATACCATGTCTCTATCATCAAACTCTAGGTCTTATAAAAAATTGTTAACATATCTCTTTTTTCCACTCAGATCAGATTTGATGTGCTGTTGGATGGTCTTAACTTTCCCCGGCAATTCTTCGACAATTTTAGGACCTAAAAGTTTTCGTTCCCCAACATCATTACAACATGATGGTGTTCTGCACCTCTTCCCATTAAGGGATTCATAGGGAGCCATTTGGATGCTCAAGTGGAAGTATTTGTTGTAATAGAAATCCACCAAAGGAATATAGTGGTATCATCCACATTTAAACTCCATTGTTAAATCTCTCAACATATCCTCAAGTTTTTTGAAAGTCCACTTATATTAGAAATAATTTTGAGGGTGATAAGCTATACTAATGTTCAGATCAGTGTTTAGAGCATGCTGGAGACTTTTACAAAACGTAGAGGGGAATCTTTGATCTTGATCAGAAACAATAAATAGTGTTACTCCACATAGACATAGCAATTCTCTGGTGTATATCCATTCTAGTTGATATAGTGATAAATCATCTCAAATCACAATTAATTTTTCAACCATAGTAAGATGGTCCACAATAATCCAGATAGCATTGTTTCCCTTGGTTGTCTTTGGAAGTATGGTGAACTAGTCCATGGTTATTTTCTTTCTATTTCCATGTTGGTATGGGAAATGGTTTCATCATCCCCTTAGACTCCAACCTTTCATCCTTCACTTAATGAAATTCCAGGAATTTTGATGTATAATTGGAAATTTTTTTCTTCATGTTATCCCACCAATAGTTTTTTCATAGATCTTGATACAACATTGTGTTTCCTGGGTTAATGGAGAAATTCAAACTACACATATCATCGACAAGTTCTTTTTTTAACTTAGGATTTGATGAAACACATAGTCTTGACCCAAGTCTCACAATTCATTCTCCCTTAATGTTGAACTCCTAGGATTTCTTTTTTTTGGATAGTCTCCACTTTCTTTTGAATTCCCACATCATATTTTTTTAGAATCATTTATCCCTACCAAAAGTGATGGTTGAGAAATCATTTTTGAAAGTGTTGGTGATGTTCTTTTCTTTATGTTTCTCATTCCCATCTTCTTCAAATCTAATAATATCAGATCTTTCTCAATTCTCATCAATGTTAGAATTACTAGGCCCTTTCTACTTAGAGCATCTTCCACCTTGTTCATTTTTTCTAGATAGTATTGTATTTAGCAGTTGTAATCCTTGATGAGATATAACCATATTCATTGCCTCAAATTTAAGTATTTCTGTGTGAATATATTTTTGACACTTTTGTGAAGCATATATATTTCACACTTCTCCCCATAGAGATCATGATACTATATTTTCAATGAAATGATAATATATTACAAATCCATATCATTCATGGGATAGTTTTTCTCATGAATTTTCAACTACCATGAGGCATAAGAAATGGGTTTTTCAATTTGCATCAACACACATCCCAATACTATATTTGAGGCATCGTTGAAAATTATGAAAATATCTCCACTTGTGTGTAGTGTGTGTACATAGTCGGTGATAATCCTCCTTTTAAAATACATGAATATTTCTTCACATTAATCATTATAATAAAATTTGACTCCCTTCCATGTTATCTTCGTAATAGGGTTTTTCAATCTTGATATTTTTTTCAAAAATCAGTGATAATATCCAGCTAACTCATGAAAACAATGAATAGTTATCACCGATGTTAGGCTCAAATACCCCTCAATTGTTTTTTTCTTTAAAGGATCAACATATATCCTGTTTCTTGTGATGATGTTCCCCAAGAATGAAACTTCTTTCAACTAGAACTCAAAATTTTTGTAATTTTTATATATGTTCTCCTTTCAAAAGGTATCTAGAATATTTATTAGATACTCTTCATGTGCCTCCTTAGTTTTGGAGTATATTAGTTTATCATTTATAAATACAACAAAAATTTGTTGAGGTATTCTATAAATTCTCTATTTATCATGTGTGTGAATATTTCTATGGAATTTGTGAGTCTGAATGGAAAAACTATGAACCCATAAAACCTGTGCCATTTACAAAAATCAATATTAGGGATAAAATCCTTATTAAAATTTACTTGGTAATATACCAATTGAGGATCCACCTTGGAGAAGTATTGTTATTTATATATTTGAACAACCAAGTCATCAATTTGTGTAAAAGGATAATTTTTTACCGCTATTTTGTTGAGATAATGATAATTAATGCAATGATGCATTGACCCATACATCTTCTTGAAGAAGAGGACTCGTGCACCCCATAGTGATGAACATGGAAATATAAACCCTTTATCCAGATTCTCAAGTAGTTATTTCTTTATCTCATCATGTTCTAAAAAATCCATTCTATATGGAGTCTTAGATATTGGAAATTCCCCTTGTATAAAATTTATTGAAAAATTCAATATCTCGACTATGAGGAAGACTAATAAATTCCCCAGGAAACAAATCAGTGTATTCCCTCACAATATTTATTTCTTCGAGGATAATCCTTCATTTAGATTCAATCATTTGAGCTATATATATTTTATCATAGGGAAGTAATATCTGTGCTTGAGATGATGCTGCTAAATAAGATTTATCCTCCTCCTTGCAATTTTATAGAATCGGGGGAAGATTCTCCATTTGGATAGTGATTTCCCTCTCATGGAAATTTAAGGTGGCACTATATAGGGAAAACCAATCCATGGCCAGAATTACATCAACCACCAAAGAAAGTATCAAAATGTTCACCGGTAATTTCATCGAAAAAATGTTAACATGGGTGGAGTTATATACATGGGATTCAATAATTTACCCATTTTCTATTTTCACTTACATCTCTACTTACATTTTTTGTAGTGGTGTTTTGATTTTTCTACTATACTTTCATGATATAAAAAAATGCATAAATCTTGAATCACAAAGTACGTTTTCCATTCTTAATTGAATAAATTTCTTATCTATCACCACTTATATTTCAGGATCGACCTTAGTGGGGGTGATGGAAAAATCTTTCCGTTTCTTCTTACAGGTTGTTGGTTGCCTCTAAAAAACTTGGATTAGTGCATTATTTTACAAAGTGCTTTGGTTCATTATAATTAAAGCATTGAACAATTCATTAAAGGTTGATTATAGAAATACTTTCCTCTATCACATTGGTGGGTTTCTTTTGTCAGTAATCATTAGAAAGGTTCCATTATCTTCCATACCTAAATCATTTCCTTGTTCCCCATAGGAAATTTATATGTTGCTTCTTTCCAATCTTTGAATAAGTAGGGTGATGTAATTTCTTCACACCATTAGTTTTATCCATCGAACCACCAGAATTAAAATCCATTTTATATTTATTATCCCCATGATACTCATATGATTCAATGATTTCAATCTCATGTTTTAGGATACATATGAAAATTTACTCATAGCTATCAAAGTCATAGATTGGAAAGGAATTTTGAAGACTAGGCTTTAGCCCACCAAAAAGGTTTTCAACCTTGAATTCAGGGGATATAAAAAAATCTGTGTCATATCGTGAAATTATTATGATGTTTGACTTGTACACCCCAATAGATTAATCATCTATTTTTCTTGAGTGCAATGAAATATCTTTCCATATTAAGGCAGATGCTTTAGGGAAAATATTTATCAATAAACATTTTTTTTAATTCTTTTGACTCCATTGCTTTGATCCTTTCTTTAGGATTCGTAATCTTGATCAATTTACACCACTAATCAGATTCACCCCATAAGATAAACAACAAGAATAACCTCCTATTTTTTAGAAAATTTAAGGACATAAAATATATTTTCAATGGTATTTATCCATAACTATAAAATTAAGGGACTAGATGATCTATTGAATGTTGGAGGCCTCTGTCACGTGAACCTCTAGAATGCAGATTGATATATCTTGTGGGGGGGTAGTTGTGCAGTCCTCATGGTCTAAGATTCTATTCAAAATATGAGTAAACTGAGAGAGTGATAAAACACTATTTTATTGAATATTTTATTGATAATAAATGATATAATTTCCTCACATTGTGTTAAACATGTTTATTTATTAAATATTTGGGATTTGATCATTCATTTGAAAATTTGGTGAAAATTCCAGTTTTACCCTTAATAGTGCACTGTAGTATTTCGAAGATATATATTTTTATGTTTATTATTTGAATTTGAAATTTTGTAACAGTGTTTCTAACTTAATTATCTACAACTTTTATTCAGGACACTAAAGCTAAAGAGTTCATTTGGTTGTTGAAATTGGGCCATGAAGTCAAAGTTGGGCTGGGCTCGCCAGAATGGAGAAGGTTCTGTATTTGGGCCATATATTCTACATACGGGCTTGGATTGAGCCCATATTTTGATGAAAGCTCTGGGACATGATGTGGCACAAATCATCCTTCTGGAAGGCCGGCCAATTCACGCGTTTTGGTGGTCAAATGGGCGGTGCAAGTTTCATTAAAATATTTGGCCGAGATTTTGCATTCACACTTGAAACCACTTTAAACCTAGCCTCCCCTCCACTCTATAAATTAGTGATTTTCTCATTTGGAGAGGCTGGTTCGTGCATTGGGATATTGGAGGCAGAGGAGAATTGGTTTCAACCAAATTCGCCAACCATTGTAAGAGAGGTAGCTCTTGAAGCAAGGATCCTCTCATCGAAGCCTCCTTCTCTCCTTCACGTTGTAATTGTTTTGTTTGTGTAATAAACTTCTTTGTTATTCTTTTATTTCTTCTCTTTTCCTCTGTTTTATTTAAATTTATTCTTCTCTTAATCTTCCTCTTGGGGCTGGAATTCTTGAGTAGAAGCGATATTGGGTTATACCCATTATAAACCTTTGCACATGCAAAACGCTTCTACGATGATTACGCCACCCATGGAAGAGTAATTTTTAGTGATCGATCTATCTTCTACCCTCTTAATTTAATTATTTTGAATCATTGAGCCTACTGTAATTCACTTAATATGATCCATGAATTATGTTTTTAAATTGTAAGAAACTAAGCAAGCAATTGAACAATTAACACAAAAACACGCGAGGTCGGGATTTTGTGTAAATTGTGAGAGCGCGATCTTAATCGGTAATACAAGACCACACGGGATTAATTTGTAGAGTTCAAATATAATCCCTAAACACAATTCATCCTCATTTCCAGAATGGATATGTGCCTTAATTTACCACTGATCATAAGCTAATCTTAGAACATCAATCAAAGCAGGGTGCTGCGATTGCACGTTCCAAAGTTAGCCTAGGTTTAAATTCACATCATCTTTGTGGTAAAGTTAATTCTCGTAGGGTTCGGGATTTAACAAATTAAGGGATCATAATTAAGTGAATGTTAATTTGAATGATAATGATTAATAATAAATTGAAGAGGTAGAGTTAGATCGATTACGCTTTTTAAATAGATTTCTAAAAAAACATCTTCTTGTTGTGTCATTTAAATTGAAATTCATTTCAAAACTAAAATCAAAAAAAAATTATACAATCTTCTTCCAGCAAACTTCTTCTAGATTCATAAACTATAAACAACCACCCCCATCCTTTCAAGTAGTGTTTTTATTCTCTTTTATTTTACTTCTTTAATACCTCTAAAAATTGTTTTAATTCACTTCCTCCTTTGAGAGATGACCTTGGTTAGCCCCCTATGCTACACCAAGTAAACTAAACATTAGCTTCATAGAGTGTTGTGCTTGGAGTTTTACCCAACGTAACTCACTTTTGAAGTTCTTTTGAGAGCGTGTGCGACATCGCTCTTTCAAATTGGCGCCGTTGCAGGGGAGGCAAGTAATTATTTCAACCAATTAGAGATATTTATTTTATTTTACATTTCATTCTCTTCCTCTCTTCTTTCTTCCTTCTTTACCCAATCTGATTTTTCTTCTTCTTCTTTTAATTTCTTCTACTTCTCTTTGGACCATCAACTCAAACTTCTAATTTTTATTTTACTATGGTCCACATTCCTTCTTTTCATCTTTTATTGATTTATGACACGAACTAATCCCGAAGATCTCTTAGATCTTGACCCTGAGATTGAACGTAGCCTTAGGGCACGAATCAGACATTCTCAATCTACGGGAAGTTTCAACATTCAACCAGTTGGAGAATTACTCCAATATCAGAACATTGAAATTGGAAGCAATTCAAATTCAAACATAAAAGAGGAACCAATGGCTGGAAATAATGGAAATGAACTTAATAGAACCATTCGAGAATTGGCTGCACCTGATATTAACTATCAACCAAATTGTATTGCATACCCAAATCTCGAATCGGACTTTGAATTGAAATCTGGATTAATTCACCTTCTTCCAAAGTTCCATGGCTTATCTGGTGAGGATCCCAACAAACACCTTAAGGAATTTAATGTGGTTTGCTCAACTTTAAAACCAAGAAATGTTTCTGAAGATCAAATTAAATTAAGAGCATTCCCATTCTCACTTGATGGAGCTGCAAAAGATTGGATGTATTATTTGCAACCTGAAGATGTAACATGTTGGAATGATTTGAAACGTCTTTTCTTGCAAAGATTTTTTCCAGCATCAAGGACAACATCCATTCGAAAGGAGATATCGGGGATCAAGCAAGCCCAAGGAGAGTCGATGTATGAGTACTGGGAGAGATTCAAGAAGTTGTGTGCAAGCTGCCCACATCACCAAATCAGTGAGCAACTCCTCATTCAGTACTTCTATGAAGGACTCACACCCATGGAGAGGAGCATGGTGGATGCTGCAGCTGGAGGAGCATTGGTGGACAAGACACCAGTAGCTGCACGAGCATTGATCGACAAGATGGCCCAAAACTCCCAACAATTTGGTGATAGAGGTACACCACATGTTCGAGGAGTACATCAAGTAAGTCCTTCTTCTCTTGAAAGTCATTTGATTGATACTAAGTTAGAAGAATTGACAACTATGGTGAGGCAGATTGCATTGGCACAAAAGACATCTCTACCCCCTCCTTCAAGGCCTTGTGGTATTTGCACTGAGACAAGCCACCCAACTGACTGTTGCCCACAACTCCAAGAAACAGAAGATTGTGCAGCAGTGTTCCCTGGGAGACCATTTCAGCAGCAACAACAACAACCATATCCCCAAAAGAAGTTTGATCCAACATACAACCAAGGGTGGAAAGATCAGTCGGACATGAGGTATGGCTCTGGACAACAACAAAGGCCACCCTTTCAACAAAACTTCCAGCAGCCTCCGCCTTACCAGCAGGGTTTCCAACAACCCCAAAGGAGATTTGAAGCTCAAACATCAACAAGTCAGCAACAAGGGAATCATCCACCAAAGGTAGATTCTAATACTGATGATCTTTTGAAGCAAATTGTTCTTAATCAACAGAATGAGCTGAAGAGTCAAGGTTCGGAGCTGAGAGAGTTGAAGACTCAAATGAGTCAGATTGCCACCGCCCTCCATGAACTTGTGAGTAAGAATTCTGGAAATCTACCTTCCCAACCCACTCCAAATCCAAAGGGGAATGTTAGTGCCATCACATTGAGAAGTGGGAAGCAAATGAACGATACATCTGCACCTACCATTCCACCGGGATTCACCTCAACTTCAGAGAAGCCGCATTCCATACCAACTGATGAGCAATCCAAGGAGAAAGATAAAGGTAAGAAAAAGATTGATGATGTTCCTCCTAAACCCCTTCCTTTTCCAAACAGGGTTGTTCAAACCAAGAAGATGGCTGAAGAAGCAATGCAAAAGGAGGTTTTGGACACATTCAAGCGTGTGGAGATCAACATTCCTCTACTTGAAGCCATTAAGCAAATCCCAAGGTATGCCAAATTCTTAAAAGAACTTTGTACCAATCGAAGAGGGCTCAAGGGAAATGAGAGGATCAACCTTGGAAGGAATGTCTCAGCACTCATTACACCAACTCTAGCAATGCCAACAAAGTGCAAGGATCCCGGGACATTCACCATCCCATGCACCATAGGGGAGTTTCACTTCTCTGATGCTCTTTGTGATTTAGGAGCTTCAATAAATGTGATGCCTCACTCTGTTTTCTCTTCATTGCAGATTGGTGAGCTCAAGCCTACAAGGGTAGTGGTGCAGCTAGCGAATAGAGCTACAGCATATCCGGCTGGTGTCCTTGAAGATGTGTTGGTAAAGGTAAAGGACATGATCTTCCCTGCTGATTTCTATGTACTAAACATGGAAGATGACCAGGTAAGTTCTCATGCCCCTATCATTCTTGGTAGACCCTTCCTCAAAACTGCTAAGACCATTATCAATGTTCATGAGGGTACTCTTTCCATGGAATTCGGGGATGAAATCGCGAGGTTTAAAATCCTGGATTCTATGAAGTACCCACCAGAGGAACACTCAGCATTCTTTCTCTCTCATTCTGAGTCTCCATGTGATAGTCCCTCTATTTTTGATTCCCAATCTCTTGGGGACTATTCACTTCTTAATGAAATAATGAGTATTGGGTCCAACTTGATGTCTCATTCTACTTCATCCCCTTTAATTCATGATCTTTCTGATCTTGGGATTGGTTCATTTGTCCAATCATATTCGAATTTTGAGCATGTATACTCTGATTATGATATGGCTGCTAATTTTTCTGATGGATTTGATGCATTGTTCTGTCATTCAGATGATATGTATGATTGTGCACAGATGTCTACACCACTCATGCTTCCATCCATTCAGCAGCCACCATCACTGGAACTAAAGCCATTGCCACCAAATCTCAAATACTCATACTTGTTAAGTGGTGAAAAATTACCTGTTATCATTGCTAACAATCTCTCTTTTGAACATGAAGAAAAACTTTTGAATATTTTGAGGGAGAACATCAGGGCAATCGGGTGGACCTTGGCTGACATATCAGGTATTAGCCCCTCCATTTGCATGCATAAGATTCTTTTGGAAGATGAAGCTAAACCGGTGAGGCAACCACAAAGGAGACTCAATCCAACCCTTCTGGAGGTTGTTAAAAAAGAGGTTGAAAAATTGCTCGAGGCAGGTATAATCTATCCCATTTCAGATTCTCAGTGGGTAAGTCCTATTCAGGTTGTGCCTAAGAAAAGTGGTGTTACTGTTGTTAAAAATGAGAAAGATGAGTTAGTTCCAATGAGGGTACAAAACAGTTGGCGCGTGTGTATTGATTATAGGAAACTAAATCATTCCACTCGCAAAGATCATTTCCCCCTCCCATTTATTGATCAGATGCTTGAGAGACTAGCTGGGAAGACACACTATTGTTTCTTGGATGGATTTTCTGGATATTTTCAGGTTCCTATAGCTCCGGAGGATCAGGAGAAGACTACATTCACCTGTCCCTTTGGGACATTTGCCTATCGGAGGATGCCATTTGGACTTTGCAATGCCCCAGGTACCTTCTAGAGATGCATGGTGAGTATTTTTTCTGATTTTATTGAGACATGCATGGAGGTATTTATGGACGATTTTACAGTGTATGGATCTTCATTTGATGAATGTCTTAGTAGTTTGGAAAATGTGTTGAATCGTTGTATTGAGAAGAATCTAGTCCTGAACTTTGAAAAGTGTCATTTCATGGTAGAGCATGGCATTGTCTTAGGGCATGTAGTGTCAAAACATGGGATAGAGGTTGATAGATCTAAGGTAGACATCATTTCATCCTTACCCTACCCTTCATGTGTGCGTGATGTTCGATCATTCCTTGGACATGCTGGATTTTATCGACGCTTCATCAGAGATTTTAGTAAGATCGCTCTACCCTTATCTCGATTGCTTCAAAAAGATATTGACTTCAATTTTGATGATTCATGCAGGGTATCATTTGATGAGCTAAAGAAGTGTCTGACCACTCCACCGATCATACAGCCCCCACGGTGGGAGATTCCTTTTGAGCTTATGTGTGACGCCTCCAACTTTGCGGTTGGAGCTGTCTTATCTCAGAGGGTGGAGGGACGTTCACATGTGATCGCCTATGCATCGAGGACACTAGATTCAGCCCAATCAAACTACACCACAACAGAAAAGGAGTTTCTTGCTGTTATATTTGCTTTAGATAAATTTCGTTCATATTTATTGGGCTCTAAAGTAGTTGTTTTTTCTGACCATGCAGCTTTGAGGTACCTCCTAAAGAAGCCAGATGCAAAGCCACGACTTATCCGTTGGATGCTCCTTCTTCAAGAGTTTGACCTTGAGATAAAGGACAAGAAGGGGTCAGAGAATTTGGTGGCGGACCACATGAGTAGGCTTACTCACACACTAGAGGGTGACACCTTGGACCAGGTACCACTTCAGGACACTTTCCCCGATGAGCATCTCTATACCATCTCAGGTAAGCATCCTTGGTATGCTGATTTAGTTAATTACATTGTTGGCTCTGAAATCCCAGTAAATTTGAAGAAACATCAAGTCCAAAAATTAAAGAGTGAGTCAAGATTTTATGTTTGGGATGATCCATACTTATGGCGCATGTGTAGTGACCAAGTCATTAGGAGGTGTATTCCTGATCATGAGTTTGAGTCTGTTTTGCAATTCTGTCATACACTTGCATGTGGTGGACACTTTGGACCCCAACGGACAGCTAGGAAAGTTTTGGACTCTGGATTATATTGGCCTAGATTATTCCATGATGCCCATGTGTTTTGTAAGTCATGCTCTCGTTGCCAACACACTGGGAACATTTCTAGGAGACATGAGATGCCCCAACAACCCATACTATTTTGTGAGATTTTTGATGTATGGGGCATCGACTTTATGGGTCCTTTTCCTAGTTCATTTGGATTTTTGTATATTTTGGTTGCTGTTGATTATGTGAGTAAATGGGTGGAGGCCAAGGCCACCAGGACTGACGATTCTCATGTTGTTGTGGACTTTGTCAAAGCACAAATTTTTTGCAGGTTTGGAGTACCAAAGGCCATCATCAGTGACCAAGGGACACACTTTTGCAATAGGAATTTTGCTTCCCTCCTTCGAAAGTATGGGGTGACACACAAAACATCAACACCATACCACCCCCAAACAAATGGCCAGGCTGAGGTTTCAAATCGTGAGTTGAAACAAATCTTGGAGAAAACCGTGCAGCCAAATAGGAAGGATTGGAGCAAGCGCTTGGATGATGCATTGTGGGCTTATAGGACAGCATACAAGACCCCCATTGGTATGTCCCCATTTCGGATTGTTTTTGGGAAAGCGTGTCATCTCCCCGTGGAAATCGAGCATCGGGCATATTGGGCTATAAAGAAATGTAACATGGATTTGGCCCAAGCTGGAATTCAAAGGAAGTTGCAAATTCAAGAGCTTGAGGAGATTCGCCTGTCATCATATGAGAACTCAAGGCTCTACAAGGAAAGATCAAAAGCAGCTCATGACAAAATGGTCCAACAAAGGGAGTTTCATATTGGAGAGAAAGTCCTTCTCTATAGTTCACGACTGAAGTTGATGCCTGGTAAGTTGCGTTCCAGATGGTTAGGTCCTTATATTGTGTCTAATGTTTTTCCTTATGGTGCAGTGGAGATCACACAAGAGGACACTGGAAGGAGCTTTACAGTCAATGGGCAACTTTTGAAGAGATACATTGAGGGACATCCTACTGATGCAGTGGATTTTATCACACTACATGACCCCATCATCACTTGATCACATCAGGCTGTTCCTAACCCTTTCACTTTTATATTATTTGTCCTATTTGAAAAATTCTGCATTCCATGAGCATATATCATCTCACGGGTTCACATTGAGGACAATGCAATATTTTAAGTGTGGGGGAGGGAACCTTTTAGTTTAGTAATTTCAATTGTTTTCCTGTTAAAAAAAAACAAAAACCAAAAAAAAAAAAAAGAAATTGTGTGTCTTTCAAAATTTGTGTGTTTATTTTACAATTTTCTGTGTGTTTTTGAAACTTTTGAGCTGAAATGATTCTCATCACCATTTTTAAATCCATATCAATAAGTGAAACAATTTACCCCTTGAAACTAAGCTTACATGAATGCTGAAATGACTTTGTTTCAAGTTCAAATATTTAGTAATTTCATGGAAAGTACACCGAATTTTGAATCCCATGCCACATCTCACTGTCTTTAAATTTGAAATCACTTTCCTGTGAGGCTTCTGAACCATTATTTTCATATTCTTTACATTCACCTCACTTCTTGAGAGAACCAAACCATACTTGATTTAACCAGAATTTGATCTATTCCTGTCAAAACTTGAGGGTTTGAGGTACATATGTTTAAATGATTGAGGCATTTGTTTTGTATTAAAGCCCCCTTTTCAAAGAATCCTTTTTTATAATGGCCTACCTTGAATATTTAATCCTTGTAGCCCTTAGAAGCCATGCACAGCCTGTTAGGTTAAGCCACATTACAAGCCAATTTTCCCTATCCAACCAACTCTTGAAGTGAAATTGCATAATCTAGTTGAGCTTAAGTGTGGGGGAAGCTGTCTTGTGTTGTACCACCACATTATGTGATACTTTGGGTGGAAAATTAAATTCTGAAGAGATGTGTTTGCTGCTAAAGAAAGTCATTATATTGAAAGCTGTGCCTTTTCTGGAGCTTTCATGACAAGTGAAGCTGTGTCTTTTCTGGAGCTTCTAATTGAGGTGGAAAGCTGTGCCCATCTGGAGCTTTCAAGAAAATCATGTTTTAGAAGATTGACATTTTTTTATGCTGAAATGATGAATGGTGTAAACCTTTCATGACTTTTCATGATGATGGAGCTGAATTGATACTATGGGGATTGAAGAGAAGACCATATTTAAGTGAAAATTAGATTAATGCAATTTTGCTTTAAAAGAGTCAAGCCCTCCTCATTCAGCCTCAGAGTTTTTCACATCTTAATCCTACCAACCGAAAGCCACAGAACAACCCTAAAAAGTCCTCATGATAAACATATGTCCTTGACTCACATCGGGTAGCGATGTAGGAATCTATCAAGCCTATGGTGACCCTTGTATGAGTTTGGATGAGAAAGACATTGCAAAAAAATTGATATTTGAGTGATGAGAGAAAATTCAAGCGAGGTAAGTGTTTTGTGCATGGGTGGATAAATGAAGTGGAAATATATTGAATGATATAAATGGAGAACTTGAAATAAGGTTTTTTATGTGGCATGATATCTTTTGATTCTTGGTGTGAAATTGATTGATCTTAAAGATATGTGTTTTAAAATTGGTTTTGATTTGATATTGATGTTTACTTGATATGAGGTTTTGCCCAGGTGTGCAAAAGGGTAAGTGTGGGGGAGTTGATAAAACACTATTTTATTGAATATTTTATTGATAATAAATGATATAATTTCCTCACATTGTGTTAAACATGTTTATTTATTAAATATTTGGGATTTGATCATTCATTTGAAAATTTGGTGAAAATTCCAGTTTTACCCTTAATAGTGCACTGTAGTATTTCGAAGATATATATTTTTATGTTTATTATTTGAATTTGAAATTTTGTAACAGTGTTTCTAACTTAATTATCTACAACTTTTATTCAGGACACTAAAGCTAAAGAGTTCATTTGGTTGTTGAAATTGGGCCATGAAGTCAAAGGTGGGCTGGGCTCGCCAGAATGGAGAAGGTTCTGTATTTGGGCCATATATTCTACATACGGGCTTGGATTGAGCCCATATTTTGATGAAAGCTCGGGGACATGATGTGGCACAAATCATCCTTCTGGAAGGCCGGCCAATTCACGCGTTTTGGTGGTCAAATGGGCGGTGCAAGTTTCATTAAAATATTTGGCCGAGATTTTGCATTCACACTTGAAACCACTTTAAACCTAGCCTCCCCTCCACTCTATAAATTAGTGATTTTCTCATTTGGAGAGGCTGGTTCGTGCATTGGGATATTGGAGGCAGAGGAGAATTGGTTTCAACCAAATTCTCCAACCATTGTAAGAGAGGTAGCTCTTGAAGCAAGGATCCTCTCATCGAAGCCTCCTTCTCTCCTTCACGTTGTAATTGTTTTGTTTGTGTAATAAACTTCTTTGTTATTCTTTTATTTCTTCTCTTTTCCTCTGTTTTATTTAAATTTATTCTTCTCTTAATCTTCCTCTTGGGGCTGGAATTCTTGAGTAGAAGCGATATTGGGTTATACCCATTATAAACCTTTGCACATGCAAAACGCTTCTACGATGATTACGCCACCCATGGAAGAGTAATTTTTAGTGATCGATCTATCTTCTACCCTCTTAATTTAATTATTTTGAATCATTGAGCCTACTGTAATTCACTTAATATGATCCATGAATTATGTTTTTAAATTGTAAGAAACTAAGCAAGCAATTGAACAATTAACACAAAAACACGCGAGGTCGGGATTTTGTGTAAATTGTGAGAGCGCGATCTTAATCGGTAATACAAGACCACACGGGATTAATTTGTAGAGTTCAAATATAATCCCTAAACACAATTCATCCTCATTTCCAGAATGGATATGTGCCTTAATTTACCACTGATCATAAGCTAATCTTAGAACATCAATCAAAGCAGGGTGCTGCGATTGCACGTTCCAAAGTTAGCCTAGGTTTAAATTCACATCATCTTTGTGGTAAAGTTAATTCTCGTAGGGTTCGGGATTTAACAAATTAAGGGATCATAATTAAGTGAATGTTAATTTGAATGATAATGATTAATAATAAATTGAAGAGGTAGAGTTAGATCGATTACGCTTTTTAAATAGATTTCTAAAAAAACATCTTCTTGTTGTGTCATTTAAATTGAAATTCATTTCAAAACTAAAATCAAAAAAAAATTATACAATCTTCTTCCAGCAAACTTCTTCTAGATTCATAAACTATAAACAACCACCCCCATCCTTTCAAGTAGTGTTTTTATTCTCTTTTATTTTACTTCTTTAATACCTCTAAAAATTGTTTTAATTCACTTCCTCCTTTGAGAGACGACCTTGGTTAGCCCCCTATGCTACACCAAGTAAACTAAACATTAGCTTCATAGAGTGTTGTGCTTGGAGTTTTACCCAACGTAACTCACTTTTGAAGTTCTTTTGAGAGCGTGTGCGACATCGCTCTTTCAAATTGGCGCCGTTGCAGGGGAGGCAAGTAATTATTTCAACCAATTAGAGATATTTATTTTATTTTACATTTCATTCTCTTCCTCTCTTCTTTCTTCCTTCTTTACCCAATCTGATTTTTCTTCTTCTTCTTTTAATTTCTTCTACTTCTCTTTGGACCATCAACTCAAACTTCTAATTTTTATTTTACTATGGTCCACATTCCTTCTTTTCATCTTTTATTGATTTATGACACGAACTAATCCCGAAGATCTCTTAGATCTTGACCCTGAGATTGAACGTAGCCTTAGGGCACGAATCAGACATTCTCAATCTACGGGAAGTTTCAACATTCAACCAGTTGGAGAATTACTCCAATATCAGAACATTGAAATTGGAAGCAATTCAAATTCAAACATAAAAGAGGAACCAATGGCTGGAAATAATGGAAATGAACTTAATAGAACCATTCGAGAATTGGCTGCACCTGATATTAACTATCAACCAAATTGTATTGCATACCCAAATCTCGAATCGGACTTTGAATTGAAATCTGGATTAATTCACCTTCTTCCAAAGTTCCATGGCTTATCTGGTGAGGATCCCAACAAACACCTTAAGGAATTTAATGTGGTTTGCTCAACTTTAAAACCAAGAAATGTTTCTGAAGATCAAATTAAATTAAGAGCATTCCCATTCTCACTTGATGGAGCTGCAAAAGATTGGATGTATTATTTGCAACCTGAAGATGTAACATGTTGGAATGATTTGAAACGTCTTTTCTTGCAAAGATTTTTTCCAGCATCAAGGACAACATCCATTCGAAAGGAGATATCGGGGATCAAGCAAGCCCAAGGAGAGTCGATGTATGAGTACTGGGAGAGATTCAAGAAGTTGTGTGCAAGCTGCCCACATCACCAAATCAGTGAGCAACTCCTCATTCAGTACTTCTATGAAGGACTCACACCCATGGAGAGGAGCATGGTGGATGCTGCAGCTGGAGGAGCATTGGTGGACAAGACACCAGTAGCTGCACGAGCATTGATCGACAAGATGGCCCAAAACTCCCAACAATTTGGTGATAGAGGTACACCACATGTTCGAGGAGTACATCAAGTAAGTCCTTCTTCTCTTGAAAGTCATTTGATTGATACTAAGTTAGAAGAATTGACAACTATGGTGAGGCAGATTGCATTGGCACAAAAGACATCTCTACCCCCTCCTTCAAGGCCTTGTGGTATTTGCACTGAGACAAGCCACCCAACTGACTGTTGCCCACAACTCCAAGAAACAGAAGATTGTGCAGCAGTGTTCCCTGGGAGACCATTTCAGCAGCAACAACAACAACCATATCCCCAAAAGAAGTTTGATCCAACATACAACCAAGGGTGGAAAGATCAGTCGGACATGAGGTATGGCTCTGGACAACAACAAAGGCCACCCTTTCAACAAAACTTCCAGCAGCCTCCGCCTTACCAGCAGGGTTTCCAACAACCCCAAAGGAGATTTGAAGCTCAAACATCAACAAGTCAGCAACAAGGGAATCATCCACCAAAGGTAGATTCTAATACTGATGATCTTTTGAAGCAAATTGTTCTTAATCAACAGAATGAGCTGAAGAGTCAAGGTTCGGAGCTGAGAGAGTTGAAGACTCAAATGAGTCAGATTGCCACCGCCCTCCATGAACTTGTGAGTAAGAATTCTGGAAATCTACCTTCCCAACCCACTCCAAATCCAAAGGGGAATGTTAGTGCCATCACATTGAGAAGTGGGAAGCAAATGAACGATACATCTGCACCTACCATTCCACCGGGATTCACCTCAACTTCAGAGAAGCCGCATTCCATACCAACTGATGAGCAATCCAAGGAGAAAGATAAAGGTAAGAAAAAGATTGATGATGTTCCTCCTAAACCCCTTCCTTTTCCAAACAGGGTTGTTCAAACCAAGAAGATGGCTGAAGAAGCAATGCAAAAGGAGGTTTTGGACACATTCAAGCGTGTGGAGATCAACATTCCTCTACTTGAAGCCATTAAGCAAATCCCAAGGTATGCCAAATTCTTAAAAGAACTTTGTACCAATCGAAGAGGGCTCAAGGGAAATGAGAGGATCAACCTTGGAAGGAATGTCTCAGCACTCATTACACCAACTCTAGCAATGCCAACAAAGTGCAAGGATCCCGGGACATTCACCATCCCATGCACCATAGGGGAGTTTCACTTCTCTGATGCTCTTTGTGATTTAGGAGCTTCAATAAATGTGATGCCTCACTCTGTTTTCTCTTCATTGCAGATTGGTGAGCTCAAGCCTACAAGGGTAGTGGTGCAGCTAGCGAATAGAGCTACAGCATATCCGGCTGGTGTCCTTGAAGATGTGTTGGTAAAGGTAAAGGACATGATCTTCCCTGCTGATTTCTATGTACTAAACATGGAAGATGACCAGGTAAGTTCTCATGCCCCTATCATTCTTGGTAGACCCTTCCTCAAAACTGCTAAGACCATTATCAATGTTCATGAGGGTACTCTTTCCATGGAATTCGGGGATGAAATCGCGAGGTTTAAAATCCTGGATTCTATGAAGTACCCACCAGAGGAACACTCAGCATTCTTTCTCTCTCATTCTGAGTCTCCATGTGATAGTCCCTCTATTTTTGATTCCCAATCTCTTGGGGACTATTCACTTCTTAATGAAATAATGAGTATTGGGTCCAACTTGATGTCTCATTCTACTTCATCCCCTTTAATTCATGATCTTTCTGATCTTGGGATTGGTTCATTTGTCCAATCATATTCGAATTTTGAGCATGTATACTCTGATTATGATATGGCTGCTAATTTTTCTGATGGATTTGATGCATTGTTCTGTCATTCAGATGATATGTATGATTGTGCACAGATGTCTACACCACTCATGCTTCCATCCATTCAGCAGCCACCATCACTGGAACTAAAGCCATTGCCACCAAATCTCAAATACTCATACTTGTTAAGTGGTGAAAAATTACCTGTTATCATTGCTAACAATCTCTCTTTTGAACATGAAGAAAAACTTTTGAATATTTTGAGGGAGAACATCAGGGCAATCGGGTGGACCTTGGCTGACATATCAGGTATTAGCCCCTCCATTTGCATGCATAAGATTCTTTTGGAAGATGAAGCTAAACCGGTGAGGCAACCACAAAGGAGACTCAATCCAACCCTTCTGGAGGTTGTTAAAAAAGAGGTTGAAAAATTGCTCGAGGCAGGTATAATCTATCCCATTTCAGATTCTCAGTGGGTAAGTCCTATTCAGGTTGTGCCTAAGAAAAGTGGTGTTACTGTTGTTAAAAATGAGAAAGATGAGTTAGTTCCAATGAGGGTACAAAACAGTTGGCGCGTGTGTATTGATTATAGGAAACTAAATCATTCCACTCGCAAAGATCATTTCCCCCTCCCATTTATTGATCAGATGCTTGAGAGACTAGCTGGGAAGACACACTATTGTTTCTTGGATGGATTTTCTGGATATTTTCAGGTTCCTATAGCTCCGGAGGATCAGGAGAAGACTACATTCACCTGTCCCTTTGGGACATTTGCCTATCGGAGGATGCCATTTGGACTTTGCAATGCCCCAGGTACCTTCCAGAGATGCATGGTGAGTATTTTTTCTGATTTTATTGAGACATGCATGGAGGTATTTATGGACGATTTTACAGTGTATGGATCTTCATTTGATGAATGTCTAAGTAGTTTGGAAAATGTGTTGAATCGTTGTATTGAGAAGAATCTAGTCCTGAACTTTGAAAAGTGTCATTTCATGGTAGAGCATGGCATTGTCTTAGGGCATGTAGTGTCAAAACATGGGATAGAGGTTGATAGATCTAAGGTAGACATCATTTCATCCTTACCCTACCCTTCATGTGTGCGTGATGTTCGATCATTCCTTGGACATGCTGGATTTTATCGACGCTTCATCAGAGATTTTAGTAAGATCGCTCTACCCTTATCTCGATTGCTTCAAAAAGATATTGACTTCAATTTTGATGATTCATGCAGGGTATCATTTGATGAGCTAAAGAAGTGTCTGACCACTCCACCGATCATACAGCCCCCACGGTGGGAGATTCCTTTTGAGCTTATGTGTGACGCCTCCAACTTTGCGGTTGGAGCTGTCTTATCTCAGAGGGTGGAGGGACGTTCACATGTGATCGCCTATGCATCGAGGACACTAGATTCAGCCCAATCAAACTACACCACAACAGAAAAGGAGTTTCTTGCTGTTATATTTGCTTTAGATAAATTTCGTTCATATTTATTGGGCTCTAAAGTAGTTGTTTTTTCTGACCATGCAGCTTTGAGGTACCTCCTAAAGAAGCCAGATGCAAAGCCACGACTTATCCGTTGGATGCTCCTTCTTCAAGAGTTTGACCTTGAGATAAAGGACAAGAAGGGGTCAGAGAATTTGGTGGCGGACCACATGAGTAGGCTTACTCACACACTAGAGGGTGACACCTTGGACCAGGTACCACTTCAGGACACTTTCCCCGATGAGCATCTCTATACCATCTCAGGTAAGCATCCTTGGTATGCTGATTTAGTTAATTACATTGTTGGCTCTGAAATCCCAGTAAATTTGAAGAAACATCAAGTCCAAAAATTAAAGAGTGAGTCAAGATTTTATGTTTGGGATGATCCATACTTATGGCGCATGTGTAGTGACCAAGTCATTAGGAGGTGTATTCCTGATCATGAGTTTGAGTCTGTTTTGCAATTCTGTCATACACTTGCATGTGGTGGACACTTTGGACCCCAACGGACAGCTAGGAAAGTTTTGGACTCTGGATTATATTGGCCTAGATTATTCCATGATGCCCATGTGTTTTGTAAGTCATGCTCTCGTTGCCAACACACTGGGAACATTTCTAGGAGACATGAGATGCCCCAACAACCCATACTATTTTGTGAGATTTTTGATGTATGGGGCATCGACTTTATGGGTCCTTTTCCTAGTTCATTTGGATTTTTGTATATTTTGGTTGCTGTTGATTATGTGAGTAAATGGGTGGAGGCCAAGGCCACCAGGACTGACGATTCTCATGTTGTTGTGGACTTTGTCAAAGCACAAATTTTTTGCAGGTTTGGAGTACCAAAGGCCATCATCAGTGACCAAGGGACACACTTTTGCAATAGGAATTTTGCTTCCCTCCTTCGAAAGTATGGGGTGACACACAAAACATCAACACCATACCACCCCCAAACAAATGGCCAGGCTGAGGTTTCAAATCGTGAGTTGAAACAAATCTTGGAGAAAACCGTGCAGCCAAATAGGAAGGATTGGAGCAAGCGCTTGGATGATGCATTGTGGGCTTATAGGACAGCATACAAGACCCCCATTGGTATGTCCCCATTTCGGATTGTTTTTGGGAAAGCGTGTCATCTCCCCGTGGAAATCGAGCATCGGGCATATTGGGCTATAAAGAAATGTAACATGGATTTGGCCCAAGCTGGAATTCAAAGGAAGTTGCAAATTCAAGAGCTTGAGGAGATTCGCCTGTCATCATATGAGAACTCAAGGCTCTACAAGGAAAGATCAAAAGCAGCTCATGACAAAATGGTCCAACAAAGGGAGTTTCATATTGGAGAGAAAGTCCTTCTCTATAGTTCACGACTGAAGTTGATGCCTGGTAAGTTGCGTTCCAGATGGTTAGGTCCTTATATTGTGTCTAATGTTTTTCCTTATGGTGCAGTGGAGATCACACAAGAGGACACTGGAAGGAGCTTTACAGTCAATGGGCAACGTTTGAAGAGATACATTGAGGGACATCCTACTGATGCAGTGGATTTTATCACACTACATGACCCCATCATCACTTGATCACATCAGGCTGTTCCTAACCCTTTCACTTTTATATTATTTGTCCTATTTGAAAAATTCTGCATTCCATGAGCATATATCATCTCACGGGTTCACATTGAGGACAATGCAATATTTTAAGTGTGGGGGAGGGAACCTTTTAGTTTAGTAATTTCAATTGTTTTCCTGTTAAAAAAAAACAAAAACCAAAAAAAAAAAAGAAATTGTGTGTCTTTCAAAATTTGTGTGTTTATTTTACAATTTTCTGTGTGTTTTTGAAACTTTTGAGCTGAAATGATTCTCATCACCATTTTTAAATCCATATCAATAAGTGAAACAATTTACCCCTTGAAACTAAGCTTACATGAATGCTGAAATGACTTTGTTTCAAGTTCAAATATTTAGTAATTTCATGGAAAGTACACCGAATTTTGAATCCCATGCCACATCTCACTGTCTTTAAATTTGAAATCACTTTCCTGTGAGGCTTCTGAACCATTATTTTCATATTCTTTACATTCACCTCACTTCTTGAGAGAACCAAACCATACTTGATTTAACCAGAATTTGATCTATTCCTGTCAAAACTTGAGGGTTTGAGGTACATATGTTTAAATGATTGAGGCATTTGTTTTGTATTAAAGCCCCCTTTTCAAAGAATCCTTTTTTATAATGGCCTACCTTGAATATTTAATCCTTGTAGCCCTTAGAAGCCATGCACAGCCTGTTAGGTTAAGCCACATTACAAGCCAATTTTCCCTATCCAACCAACTCTTGAAGTGAAATTGCATAATCTAGTTGAGCTTAAGTGTGGGGGAAGCTGTCTTGTGTTGTACCACCACATTATGTGATACTTTGGGTGGAAAATTAAATTCTGAAGAGATGTGTTTGCTGCTAAAGAAAGTCATTATATTGAAAGCTGTGCCTTTTCTGGAGCTTTCATGACAAGTGAAGCTGTGCCTTTTCTGGAGCTTCTAATTGAGGTGGAAAGCTGTGCCCATCTGGAGCTTTCAAGAAAATCATGTTTTAGAAGATTGACATTTTTTTATGCTGAAATGATGAATGGTGTAAACCTTTCATGACTTTTCATGATGATGGAGCTGAATTGATACTATGGGGATTGAAGAGAAGACCATATTTAAGTGAAAATTAGATTAATGCAATTTTGCTTTAAAAGAGTCAAGCCCTCCTCATTCAGCCTCAGAGTTTTTCACATCTTAATCCTACCAACCGAAAGCCACAGAACAACCCTGAAAAGTCCTCATGATAAACATATGTCCTTGACTCACATCGGGTAGCGATGTAGGAATCTATCAAGCCTATGGTGACCCTTGTATGAGTTTGGATGAGAAAGACATTGCAAAAAAATTGATATTTGAGTGATGAGAGAAAATTCAAGCGAGGTAAGTGTTTTGTGCATGGGTGGATAAATGAAGTGGAAATATATTGAATGATATAAATGGAGAACTTGAAATAAGGTTTTTTATGTGGCATGATATCTTTTGATTCTTGGTGTGAAATTGATTGATCTTAAAGATATGTGTTTTAAAATTGGTTTTGATTTGATATTGATGTTTACTTGATATGAGGTTTTGCCCAGGTGTGCAAAAGGGTAAGTGTGGGGGAGTTGATAAAACACTATTTTATTGAATATTTTATTGATAATAAATGATATAATTTCCTCACATTGTGTTAAACATGTTTATTTATTAAATATTTGGGATTTGATCATTCATTTGAAAATTTGGTGAAAATTCCAGTTTTACCCTTAATAGTGCACTGTAGTATTTCGAAGATATATATTTTTATGTTTATTATTTGAATTTGAAATATTGTAACAGTGTTTCTAACTTAATTATCTACAACTTTTATTCAGGACACTAAAGCTAAAGAGTTCATTTGGTTGTTGAAATTGGGCCATGAAGTCAAAGTTGGGCTGGGCTCGCCAGAATGGAGAAGGTTCTGTATTTGGGCCATATATTCTACATACGGGCTTGGATTGAGCCCATATTTTGATGAAAGCTCGGGGACATGATGTGGCACAAATCATCCTTCTGGAAGGCCGGCCAATTCACGCGTTTTGGTGGTCAAATTGGCGGTGCAAGTTTCATTAAAATATTTGGCCGAGATTTTGCATTCACACTTGAAACCACTTTAAACCTAGCCTCCCCTCCACTCTATAAATTAGTGATTTTCTCATTTGGAGAGGCTGGTTCGTGCATTGGGATATTGGAGGCAGAGGAGAATTGGTTTCAACCAAATTCTCCAACCATTGTAAGAGAGGTAGCTCTTGAAGCAAGGATCCTCTCATCGAAGCCTCCTTCTCTCCTTCACGTTGTAATTGTTTTGTTTGTGTAATAAACTTCTTTGTTATTCTTTTATTTCTTCTCTTTTCCTCTGTTTTATTTAAATTTATTCTTCTCTTAATCTTCCTCTTGGGGCTGGAATTCTTGAGTAGAAGCGATATTGGGTTATACCCATTATAAACCTTTGCACATGCAAAACGCTTCTACGATGATTACGCCACCCATGGAAGAGTAATTTTTAGTGATCGATCTATCTTCTACCCTCTTAATTTAATTATTTTGAATCATTGAGCCTACTGTAATTCACTTAATATGATCCATGAATTATGTTTTTAAATTGTAAGAAACTAAGCAAGCAATTGAACAATTAACACAAAAACACGCGAGGTCGGGATTTTGTGTAAATTGTGAGAGCGCGATCTTAATCGGTAATACAAGACCACACGGGATTAATTTGTAGAGTTCAAATATAATCCCTAAACACAATTCATCCTCATTTCCAGAATGGATATGTGCCTTAATTTACCACTGATCATAAGCTAATCTTAGAACATCAATCAAAGCAGGGTGTTGCGATTGCACGTTCCAAAGTTAGCCTAGGTTTAAATTCACATCATCTTTGTGGTAAAGTTAATTCTCGTAGGGTTCGGGATTTAACAAATTAAGGGATCATAATTAAGTGAATGTTAATTTGAATGATAATGATTAATAATAAATTGAAGAGGTAGAGTTAGATCGATTACGCTTTTTAAATAGATTTCTAAAAAAAACATCTTCTTGTTGTGTCATTTAAATTGAAATTCATTTCAAAACTAAAATCAAAAAAAAATTATACAATCTTCTTCCAGCAAACTTCTTCTAGATTCATAAACTATAAACAACCACCCCCATCCTTTCAAGTAGTGTTTTTATTCTCTTTTATTTTACTTCTTTAATACCTCTAAAAATTGTTTTAATTCACTTCCTCCTTTGAGAGACGACCTTGGTTAGCCCCCTATGCTACACCAAGTAAACTAAACATTAGCTTCATAGAGTGTTGTGCTTGGAGTTTTACCCAACGTAACTCACTTTTGAAGTTCTTTTGAGAGCGTGTGCGACATCGCTCTTTCAGAGAGCATCAGGAAATTTTTTTTATTCCCACTCCCATCGTGTTGTGTATCTCATTAGGGAAAACCTCGCACTGCCCTACACACTGGTTGTTAGCACAATTCCTTTTATTTATGAACATTAGATAGAATCAAAAGAAAAATCATGTATGATTATATTAAATAGTTAACCCCATAAAGGGGGATTCCAATGATATTAAATGGATAACATACATTTTTCTCATTAAATTATGAGTTTCTAGGCTTCAGTGTATGTTACCCATGATATAATTCCTAACACATATTCTTATGGGAATTTTTGTTCCCTTAATAATAGTTTGAAATGAGCATATGAATTTATCAAAGAATATCCCCTGAGAGTTTCAAGATAGGTGCATAGTAAGGCCCATTGTCATATACTATTTTAACCCAAGTTTGGGACAGAGCACCTTGTTAGAGTTATTACTCCTAGGTACATTTGTGCCAGAACCATGTCAACTTGTAGTATTCATACACGAATGTATTATTTGATAAACCACTTTCTCTATACTCACAAAATTCTAAAGATGTTTTCTTACACTTAGTCCTATCCTTAAGGGTTTTCACAAGGGTTTTCTAATCCTAATCCCAAAAATAAATAAACATATCTTATGATAAAAACTATTACAACCCTACTATTTATTTATCATTTAAACATGATTTATTACATAAAATTACACTTAATAAAGATCATAATATTGAGAGTTTTAGTGTATTTGGGAAATTAGGTACGTTACATAATAACTTCAAATATGAAATAACAATATCTTTATTTAAAAACCTCTTTAACATGGCCAAAACATTCCTTTGCACTTAACACTACATCAAATAACCCAAGGAAATACATTAAAAGGGGTGAGATATAAAACCCAATAAGGGAATAAAAAAGGCATAACATGAGGAATACAATACTTGTTATACAATAGGAATATCCATGGATTATAAAAGGAACATGAATAATAATGCATGATATAGCGTGATAATGATAACATGGAAAATGTGGCAACAACATAAAACTAGAAATCATAAATAGATCAAAGATAAATCCACTAAGACATCATGGTAAGGTACCATACAAGAATTAGGTAAGTCCCCTATCCCAAAATGATGTATCATGATACTAACCATTACCCAATGAATTTAAGCACTATCAATGTTCACCCTTCAGAATCATTTTATTATGATGTTTATGTGTGCCACACAGATCCTATAACATGATTTCATTCAGAATAGCAATTTATTACATGATATAATAATGTGGAATACATACATGTAAGTCCCCAATCAATAATTATTTTTTTAATTAAGGTCAATACCCTTGATAATGAAATGGGTATGGTATTCACTACAGAATGATTTTAGTATGGAAAATCATGGTGCAATTTCGGCATCATAATAATGTCATATAAATTTTTTTAAAACAAGATGAAAAGAGGGAAAAGGGTATCTCATAATTTATAAATGAAATAGATACTAATAGGGATATTTAATAACATTTACCAACATAGGAAAATAGAATTTCGAAGACATAACATAAATGGAATTATTGATAAAAGATGAGGGAGGATGATTCATGACAAAATTTCCACATAGTAACAACTGTACATAATGGTTCATAAGAGGGATAAATGAGAGTAAAAGGGATATTTTCAAACCTTAAACTTTTAAATTGTTTTATTTTATTATTTCTTGTCTTTGGTTATCCTTGTCAAAATGTGGGTTGAGTGTGTGTTTAATTTTTTTGATATTTGATGTTTTTGGTGGGTATCAGATTGGTGCATGGGAACCACATGGTTGGCAGTAACCATGCTATTGGCATGGATTCCACTACAGTTACCCATTATATAAAATGTTAAAACATTATGAGAATTCAAAAAAGTAAATTTTTAAGAAATAATCATAATAACATTATTGTGTAGATAAAAATGTTTTTTAATTAAAATTGTTAATGATCTTATTATCATTATAAAAGTTGTAAATATAATTATTATTCAGTTGTATTTAATTTTGATATTATATAGAAAAAAATGAATACAATTTTGATTATCATTATTATTATTTTTATTGTTATTATTGTTACTATTATCAATAGTAAAATTAATGATGTCGTTATGATTATATAATTATTAATATTATTATAAATGTTATCAATAATAACAATTATTATTATTTAAATTATTTTTATTATTATTCTTATTATTATTATTATTATTATTATTAACATCATTTTTTTATTATTTTTTTATTATTATTATTAATTTTAATTTTTAAAAGGGTTTTAATCTTCACTCTTTTTTATCCAATGACACCCCCTATTTCTTTTACCAATCACGCCTCCCTCTTTTTTTATCTCATGCACTCACACTCCCCACTCACCCCTCTTTCCCCATTAATTCGTCTATTTTTGTATTCCCTCTCTCCAATCACCCACTCCCATTACTCTCTCACACCCCACCATTAATTTACCACTTTTTTAATTCCCTCCCTCCAATCACCCATGTCCCCTTATTATTTCACACCTTCCCTCTTTTTTTATCTCATGAACTCACCCCTTCTTCCCCTTACCTCATGAAACCCTCTTCTACTTAACCCCCCTCACAAATTCCCTCCTCCCCTCATGCGCTTCTTCGGACAACCGCTCCTCCCTCCGACAGATCTATCTGGATGTGCGATTTGTCCGCGGGGCATCGTTCTTCCTCCCATTGAAGCTTAATTTAAATAACATGAGGTTTTAGTAGGTTTTTCCAAGTTGTTCTTTCATAAATCATTTCCTTTGATGCATGGAATTTGAAATAAATTTATAAACAAGGTTCCCACTTCTATGAAACCCTTGTTTAGATTATTATAGCAATTTGGAATTTATTTGGTATGTTAAAAATAGGTTTTAAATTAGTTTTTGGGTAAATTTCCTTGGATTGGGGGTAATTAGGATTCTTTTTAAAATTTCCTTTGTTATTTTAATTAGGAATTGGGTTTTTATGGATTTTATAGAAATTATTTTGTTTCAATGGAATTTTTTGTTAATGAACATGATTTGGTGCATATGAATTGGTTATGTTATGGCTTGGTTATTGTGTTAAAACACTTTGGTAAGGATTTAATGGCTTCAATGTTTTGTTTTGTGTTATTTTAAAAACAATTGGGTGAGTGGTGATAGTTTTAAAGCACTTGGTGTTTTATGGAAAATGGTATTTTGGGAAACCCTTTGGATGTGTGATGCACCATTTGATGCTGACACATCGTTGGGTGCCCGAGGTGCACATGTGGATGTGCCTCTAAACGAAGATGGTGACAAGAATTGGTGTTTTTTATAAAAAACTTGGTTCCAAAATATTAATCTTTAGATTATAAAAAAAATTAATTTTAAATGAATGTGTTTAAGTTTATTTCTCAAGGTTTTAGTCCGTTTTTCTTTGAAAAATGATTTGGTGTGTGTGTTTGAAACTTTGTGCCCATTTGGCTCTTGGTGTGGGTTTTGATGAATGTTTTCTTAAGGTATCACTGGGATTTGTAAATTTAAAAGAATTATTGGTATGATGTTTTAGGTAAAGGTATTTTGACATGTTGAGTTAAAGGCCTGTTTGGAACTTTTAACCTAAGGTTAATGTTTTTACTAACATTTAAAGGGGATTTTGTTTTGGAAAAAGTGTATGATCGATTGGAAACTTTGACCATTTTATGAAATGGTTTAAATGTTTAATGGTATAGAGGGCCGGTTGGAACCTTTGTGTGATATGAAATGTATGAATATAAATATGGGTCACCTTTATAGGAGGGATATCCTTTAGGGGTTATCGTATATTGGTATCCGTGTTTGGGGTAGGCATGTGTGGTGAGATGAGTCATGTGTTAGAGGGCCTCTTACTTACACAGTATCACTATAAACACCATGGTGTTCTAGGAACCTTATATATTATTGAGTGATTATTACTCACCACCCCAATTAGACAGGTTGATGCCCCTAGTACATATAGAGGCCTCTTGGGATTTTCCATTGATTTTTTCGCAAGGGCGATCAGTGGGCTATAGACTTTGGGGCTTCACCATACGCCAGTGGGTGGTTCTGAACTGTGTTAATCCAGGTGTTGTCTAGGGATGTTCAAGATTTCCCATGGTTACAGCTTGTATTGCCTATTTATTTTTCTTCTACACTGGTTTATTTTCAACTTGTATTTTTTACATGTCTCCCTTTTGCATAGCTTTGATATAACTTTTTTAGTATAGTTTATAAAATGGTAAACTGTTTTTGAATGAATATATGGTGTGATTTAGTTCTCATAGTTGGAAAGATGTGTTATTATGGTTAAATGGGAAAACTTTATTTTTATATTTTTTTTTCAAAACATGTGTCCTTAGATAACTTTGGGTAAGGAAACACTTGGATTCAGTGGTCTAATTTTGGCATTCCTAATGAGTATTTTTTTGCTCACACCCATCCTTTATCATTTCGGTTGCATGTTCAGTTGTTGTTTAGGATTATCCTTATAGGATTCTTGTGTGGGAGCAGTTTTGGGCTTGTGGTTGGAGGTGAACAAGGGGTCACACGGAGATCGCTGTAGTGGGGTCTTGTTTCCAGTTTTTTTCTTTTATTGGCACTTTGTATCTGGATCAGTTCTTTGTTTATTTAAGATTTAGTTGTCATTTTTTTCATGCTATGTCTGTTCTATTTATTTATCTAGTCTTAATTTTATCTATTGGGCTTAAATCATTCCCTCATGTGTACTTTGATTCCTTGCACTAGTTTCCGGCCTCTGGGGATTGGGAACGCCCTTTGGGTTTTGCAGCGGACCGGCTCTGGTGACTAGTTAAGGGTCAATATGGGCTGGTTTGTGAAAAAATGACATTGAATGAGGCCTTTGTTATTTGGGGTGTTTGGTATATGGATATTAGTCACCCAAGTGGTTTCTGAGTGCACGAATTAAGTTCATCCTAGTTATGGATGATTACATAGGGTGTGGCTCACTACCGGGTCTCCATGTTATGTTTAACCACTAATTACTCATTATGGTAGTTCTTTTTAAGTTGTACTCTATTTGGTTTTGGCTGGTGAAAGCACTATTTTGAAAATGGAAGTGGGTTTTTTAAAATGAAAAAGTTTTCTCTAAAATGATTTTAAATTGGAAAAGGGAGTTTTAAAGTTGGAGGCATTTTAGTAAATTCTTGGGTTTCTATGAGGAAAGTATGTTGCCCTTGGTACTATTTACAGAAGATCACATGTGCGTGGGTGTATATGGTAATTTTGGGGTGGGGGAACATTTTTATGGGTGTTGTTGATAGAAATGGGTGGACACACATGTGATTATCCATCGGATTACTTTGGTGTGTTTTAAAATATAAAGGTTTTGGAAATTGAATTTGGTTTGAAAGCAGGGTTTGGTATTTGGAAAGTGGCATTCAAAGAATGTAGTTTTGAAATATAAAATGAAAAGGTAATTTTTGGTTGTATTTGTATTTTTTTGGGTTTTGAACTGGTCATTTTGGATTAGGATGTTCCTTTTAATTATACTTTTATTTGATATCGGTTTCAGCTTTGTGTGTTTTATATGTTGTTTAGAAAAATGCCACCTAGAAAGGTCCCTAGGGTTTCTAATAAGTCATGAATAGTTTTAGGTCCTTCCCAGCCATTTTCTATCCTTCATAGTGATCAGGGTCTATTCGAGGCAGTAGAGTGGATTGATGGGGGTCAAGTGAGCTTTCAGGGTATTGGGAACCCTCGAAGCTGTCAGAGTGCATGCCGGGTTGGGTTGCTCGAACATCCAACTCTGGACAAATGGGTTTTTTCTCCCCAACATCAATGAATTTTGGGATGGATGGGATGTATTAAAATCCATCTTCATCTGGTGGTTTATACATGAATAGGTGAAGACAAAGAAAAGGGAAGAGATTATGTGTATTCAACAAGGCCAATGGACGGTGTATAAATATGTTGACTATTTTAAGGAACATGTATCCTTTTCTTTATTGGTAGTGTCACATGATTTGATGAATACTTATATCTTCATTAGGGGTCTTCATCCAAAGACTAAGGTGAGGCTCATCCCTTATAGGTACCATCGATTCGAGAAGCTTCTGATGCGACGTTCTTAGCAGAGTTGGTCTCCATAGTGAAAGTGGTTGGAAATATAGCGAATCCAGTTGCTCGTGAAGGTTCCCCATCTTGAGAGCAGGGTGTGACAGAGGAACCTATTTCTAAATATTCCTCTATAATGGTTCTAGCTTTAAGTTTGTTGAACATTTTAGTGGTGTTCCATCAGTGTCGACATTTAGGGCACATGAATCCATCATGCAGCATCCCTACGAAGACGTGCCATCATTGCAGGTGTTTGGGTAATCTAGAGAAGTTATACAAGAATCATTGCCTAAGGAAGACATTGTGACTGGAGGATTACAATGACTGACTGTGAGGAAAGAGATGCTAAATCCATCAGATCTTTATCCACAGGTCATTGGGTGAAGCTCACACATAGTCATGATTTTCTGGTGGTGTGAATCCTCGATTCATGTTTTGGGTTCCATGTTCGGTTTTGATTATTTAAAGACTTTTTGTTCTTTATTATTTTCCATTAATGTTTGGATATTATTGTAAGGTCTTCATTTTAATAGAGGAATGTGATAAACTTGTTCCATTACAATCCAAACAGTCTTGTTTGTGTGAATAGATTCTTCTGAATCGTGTGTTTATTTTAAAATTTTTTTTGGCCAATGTATGGGTTGATCTTGGTATAGTTGTGTTTTTTTGGGGATGTATTTTCATGTGGGAGAATCTATGTTTATAGTTATGCCCATTTTCACTGCTTTGGTTTAGTTCTTCTCAGAGGGTTTTCTCTAGTGTTGTGGGTTTTTTTGGTCTAGGTCGAGAGTTCCAAGTTTTAGGGGAAGTTTTGTTACTCTCATGCTATAGAAGTTAGTTTGGATCAATTGGGATTTCTAGTGTTGCCCCCTCAGGGTGGTGTTGGAGTTCAAATTCTTACATTAGGGAAATTATTATAGTGGGGAGAACCCTCTTGTGTTCTCCCTTTGTTTTGTACTATGTTTTCTCTTTGAGTCGATCAAGTTTAACTTGTAGAGAGAATAGTCATCTCGAGGATCACATTTTTTCCAACAGTTTTGGTTAGGCATTGATCTGAGTTTTGGTTGTCCTTCTACTGTGTGAATTTCTTAGAGAATAAATTTTTGTGGTGGGGAGAATTGTCACACCCCAACCTTTTAAATTATTTTATTTTATTATTTTTTGGCTTCGATTAGCCTCATCAATGTGTGGGTTGAGTGTGTGCTTAATTTTTTTGATATTTTATATTTTTGATGGGTTTCAAACTAGAGCACAAACACATTATGGTTAGCTGTAACCGTTTTGTTGACCCAAATTCTCTTATAGTTACCCATTACATAAATAATAAAAATTTATGAGAATGAAATAAATTAAATGTTTAATAAATAATAATAATAACATTATTTTGTAGATAAAAATGTTATTTAATTAAAATTGTTAACCATCTTATTATCATAAAAATAGTTATAAATTTAATTATAATTTAGTTTTTATTAATTATATTATTATTTAAAAGAAAATGAATAAAATTATGATGACGATGATGATGATTATTATTATTATTATTATTATCATTAGGAAAATTAATGACGTTGTTATGGATATATAAATATCAATATTATTATAATTGTTGTTATTAATATTTTATTGTTGTTATTATTATGTAAATTATTATTTTTATTATCATTATTATTATTAACAAGATTTTTTTTTATTTGTTATTGTTTTTAATTTTATTTTTTTAAGGGTTTTAATCATCGCTCTTTTTTATCCAATCACACCCCCACTACTTCTTTTACCAATAACTCCTCCCTATTTTTTTAATCTCATTACTCTCTATCTCCACTCACGCCTATTTCCCCATTAATTCGTCTCTTTTAATTCCCTCTCTATAATCACCGACTCCCCTTATTCTCTCATGAACCCACTATTAATTCATCACTTTTTTTATTCCCTCTCTCCAATCACCCATTCCCCCTTATTCTCTCACACCTCCCATATTTTTTTATCTCATGTGCTCACCCCTTCTCCACCCACCCTCATGCACCCCTCTTCCTATTACCCCCCCCCCTCACACATGCCCTCCTCCCCTCTGGCACATCTTCCGGCAGCTGCTCCTCCCTCCGGTGGTTCCTTCTGGGTGTGCGATTTCTCTGTGGGGCATCGTTCCTCCTCCAATTGAAGTTTTATTCCAATTGCATGAGGTTTCAATAGGTGTTTCCATGGATTTCTTTCATAAATCCTTTTATTTAATGCATTTCATCTTAAATAAATTTATAAACTAGTTTCTCACCTCTATGGAACCCTTATTTAAATTATGATATCAATTTGGAATTTATTTAGTTTGTTAAAAATTGGTTTAAAATGAGTTTTTTTATAAATTACCTAGGTTTGGGGATACCTAGGAATCTTATTCAAATTGCATTTTTTTAATGAGGAATTGGGGTTTTCTGAAATGTATATGGATTATTATGTTGCAATATAATTGTTTGTTAATGAACATGGTTTCATGCATATGATTTGGATATTATATGGCTTGGTTATTGTGTTAAAACACTTTGGTAAGGATTTAACGGATTCAATGTTTTGGTTTATTTTCTTTTAAAATAAAGTGGGTGAGTGGCGATGGTTTTATAGCAGATGGTGTTCTGTGGAAAATGGTTTTTGGGTAACCCTTTGGATGTGTGATGCTCCATTTTATGTTGACACGTCCATGGGAGCACTAGGTGCAGACATGGATGTTCCTCCAAATGAAGATGGTGGTATAAAATGGTGTTTTTCATAAAAACCATGGTACAACAATACGACTCTTCATATTCTAAAGGGTGATTTTTTTAAAATTTACAAATGATGGTTTTAAATGTACTCCTCAATGATTTGATCTATTTTTTCATGAAATATTTTTTGGTTTGTGTATTTGAAACTTTGTGCCTGTTTGGCTCTGGGTGTGGGTTTTAGTGGATGATTTATTAAGAGACCATTGAGCTTTGTAAATTTAAAATTGGTATTGGTATGATGTTTTGGGTAAATTTATTTTGACATGTTGAGTTAGAGGCTCGTTCGGAACTTTTAACCTAAGGTTAATGTTTGTACTAACATTTAAATGGGATTGTTTTTTGGAGAAAATGTATTTCTGGTTGGAAACATTGAGCATTTTTTGAAATCGTTTAAATGTTTAATGGTATGGCAGCCCGATTGTCACCTTAGTATGATATGTAATGTAAGTATATAAAAACGGGGCACCTTTATAGGAGGGATATCCCTTAGGGGATATTGTATATTGGTGTTCGTGTTTAGGGCAGGGAGGTGCGGTGAGACAATTCATGCTTGTGAGAGCCTCCTACTTACATAGTATTACTTTAACCACCCTGGATTCCTTGGTGTCTTATAGATTATCGAGTGATGGTTACATATCATCCCCTATTAAATGGTTTGGTTCCCCTAATAGATAAGGAGGCCATGTGGGAATTTTTGCTGATTTTGTCACGATGGAGATCAGTGGGTTATAGACTACGGGGCTTCACCATACATCGATAAGTGGTTTTGAAATGAGTGTTTCCTGGGGTTTTCTAGGGATGTTCAGGATCTCCCAGGGTTACAACTTGTATTTCTTGTTTATTTTCTACTACAATAGTTTATTTTCAGCTTGTATTATTTACCTGTCTCCATTTTTCACATCTTTGAAATTACTTGTCTGGTTTTTTATAAAATGGTATACTGTTTTTGAAATAATATACAGCATGATTTATTTCTCATAGTGGGAAAGAGGTTTTATTTTGTTAAAATAGAGAAACCTTATTTTTGTAATTGTATTTCCAAAATTGTGTCATCGGACAACTTTGGGTAAGGTTACACTTGGATTCAGTGGTTTAATTTAGGCATCCCTACTGAGAATATTTGTGCTCATGCCTATCCTTTACCATTTTAGTTCTAAGTTCAACTGTTGTTCTGGATTTTCCTTATTGGATACTCGTGTGGGAGAAATTTTTGGATTGTGGTTGTAGGTGAACAAGGGGTCACACAGAGATCATTATAGCAAGGCCTTGTTTACGTTTTTGTTATTTTAGAGGCACTTTGAATCTAGACCGGTTCTTTGTTTATTTAAGATTAATTTTTTGTTTTTCTACATGTTGTGTCTGTTCTATTTATTTATCTAGTCATGGTTTTATCTCTTGGGATTAAATCGTTACCTCATGTGTACTTTAATGATCTAAACTAGTTATCAGCCTACAGGGACCATGAATTCCCTTCGGGTTTTGTCGCGAACAGGCTTGGGTGACAGGTTCAGGGTCGACTCAGGATGGCTCATTAAGCTCTCATAATTTAAACATAAAATGTATAGTAATATAGATTGGTAATAATTTATCCTTACTTAAGAAAATGGAAATCAAATGGTAATATAATAAATGAAGTTCTTGATAAAAAAAAAGAGAGAGACAATCCCTTACTTGGATGTGTGACTCCAAGGGCTTAGGAAAGGATTATTGAAAGCTTGGGGTGACTTGGAAGGTCTCTAGGGAGTATAGTTATCAATGTTTTCATGCTACAAGGAGTTTTATTTAATAGAAATGGGATCTTGGGTGAGTTTATATAGAAAAAGCATGGAAACTTTTTTATTATTTTGGTTTGGGACACTACATAATAAAATATTAAAAACCACATAATATCCAATGGTTTTTGCTAAAGCTTTATTCCATAAGGGAGTTTAATACATTATTTATTATTCTAAGGGCATAATATAATAAAATATTTCCATTTATTATGTGTAGGTGAGTCGCACTTTCAATGAAATGATTTTAAAATCTTAAAATATTTTATATGACTTGGGGGATTCACTAAGGCATTATAAAAAATATATAAGAAATATAAGAAAACATTATATTGAAGGAAAAAACAAATATTTGGATAGTAAAACCTTTCTTTAGTATTTATTACATCCCTACTAGGCCATTATGATGTCATAAAAACACTGTATAATTATATGGTATTCAATTTTTACAAACAAAATTTACTTTCTCAGAAAATTTTGAAAAATTCACCATTGGATAATTTTGACCACCTGATTCCAAAAATAATATTATTTTTATCTGATTAATTTTATAAATATTAGAATTTTATCTTTTAAAATAAAAACTAACATTTATTGAAAATGATTGGTTTTTGACTAATAACAGCTTTTTGAACCATTATAAAAATTACATTTGACATCTTAAAAATTATATGATCATTTATATTTGATAAATATTATTTAATAATTATATTCCATTAAAATATTATTTATTTGAAAAGTACATTAATTCATAAATTCATCATTAGAATTTGAATAGTAACCAAAAATACAATTTGTTCTTGAAAAATCATTTAAAAAGTAATAATAATAGGATGAAAATATGTTAACTATTCTGTAAAATATAATGTACATATTATTATTTCTAGGGTCATGATACATATAAATTTATTACATCATAATATTCCTCAAGAGTAAGGTGCATGATGGTGGGGCTTTCATGGGGATGTTTGATGAACGTGGATTTTTCTGTGATCTCGATGTGCTTAAAATTCTCCTGAAAAAGGTTTCACTCGTGATTAAGTTATTGGATATCATCATGGGGTTGGTATAGTGAAAAGAACTAAAATTACATCTCCCTTGAAATATATGATTTATGGGATTCATAGGGTATAATCCTACTGGTTGAGGCCATCACTTCCTTTGTCTCTACCAAAATATTTATTAAAACCCTATATTTATACTAGTCATGTGATCATTGTTAAATGGATTTATTATCAATGGAAAAGATATATTATAATAATTTAAATATAATTTTTCAAAATAAAACAAAATAATTTCATGTGTTTTATATATACATAAGACATTTAGTTAAATCAAAAAAGTATAATTTTATTCATAAAAGTTCAGGTCGTTACAATATGAGAGTGTGAAATTTATTTTTTAAGTACGTATTTATGCCTTGGGATTAAACCTCAAGTACTAACTATAGAAATGTAGCTATATATATGTATATGAGACATACATATACATACCTTTGTTTATATTATCATACATGAAGGGTGACATTTGTTTAGATTCATCAGGCGTAGGCTGAAGTAGGTAGTGTCGGTCGAGTATACCATAAAGAACTTTGTATGATGTGATTTGTTTGTTTACTATCTTTCACTTATTATTACCTTAACACTTCTCATATTATCTGTAAATTTTGGATAGTTTTAAACACCATTTGTGGTGACCTACTGATTATGACTAACACCCTATTCAGGCTGCATGTTGGTACCCAAACAGACATTATAGATGCATATGGGGACAAATGGAAGCATCCATCAATGGATGGATGAATTTTTGTATTATTATAGAGTATGAGAGAAAAGGATTGAGATTATTTTCATGATTCCAGTGGAGTTTGTTTTCAGGTTTTTTGTTTTTTTGTATAGCCTGAAGTATATTCATGTTCCTTTATCCCCCTTTTTGTATATAAAATGACATAGCCTCATTTTAGTACATGTTCTAATTCAGCTTCTTCCTGATTATTATACTTGGGTGATTTATTATTCCACTTCTAGTAATTTATTATTGTTCACTACATACCATTATTAGGTACCAAAACTATAGACATTGATTATAGGGATATATTCTCCCCACTATAACATTATAGAGCCCCGGTGGCTAGTCAGAAACCTCTAGTACACAGGGAGGCCTACTTAAGGTCATGTCGATGATTGGGTTTAGATACATATGAGGGAACTGAATTTGGGACACTAAAAATTAGAATTAGTGGTATTTTATTCCTTTCTTCTTACAATTTCTATATTATAACGGTTACTAAGTATGTTTGATAATTTGAAAATTATTGTGTTCCTAGGAGTAGCTTACCCACATATAGGGGAAAGCCAACTTACCTAGGATGGGATATTATTGCTATTTTTTAACCTATTATAGTTTTTATAATTTAAAATTGGATGACACACATATTTTTTGGCATTATTACAATTGATATTATTATTATGGACTTAGTTTCCCTTTTCTTGGCATGAAAATGTGGTATCATCTGAAGTATCCATATAGGATCTTTTGAATTCACATGTCATGAATTATTCTATTCTATATTGGTATATCGTATTTCTTGTATTTACTGTATTTCCAATTATTATCATGATTGAATTGATTTTTATATAGGTAAATGTGCAAAAATTTCATGAAAGGTGTAAAATAATTGCATTAATTAATGTTTCAACATCATTCTAAATTATATCTTCAAATATAGATTGACTATGGCACCATAATCAAACAATTATTCCATTTTTGAGCCATGAACCACTGCTTCCATGGGCTGAACCATTAGATGAATTTCATTACCTAAATGCCAATTATAATTAATGAATAATATAATTATATAAATAGGAAATGGTAATTAATTTAATCAAATCATATTTTATGACCTGTTACATTCTGATATCGAATATAGAGGTCAGGTCACAGTTATATGATGCACCAATTTCAATTTATAATAAATATTCATTTAAAACTCATTAATCACGAAACATCTAACTGAGACATGATATATATAAATATAAATTAATATTAATCTATTTAAATTCAAATTCATAATTGGAAACTTTTACCATTAAATGGGGATTCTAATTGGAATGTAAAGGGTGTCTTCTTCTATATATTGAAATTGATACTCCATATAATGGGTTCTCTATTACTTAATGTAATTCCTTGAACCTACCTTGACATTAGTAGGTGTAAGTATATTTTTTCACTTATGATCTATTATAATCTTCCTTTCCACCTAGAATTGTCTTAATGAGAAGAAAGAGTGGCATTGATCATTTATAGGAAGGCTATGTATCTATTTTTTTTATTATATTTGATTTTATTTGTTATTAAATTCTAATTAATTAATTCATCCAATGATTTTATAACTATGCCTCCATGATTTCCTTGAGTCCTGTGCTAGTAAGGTATAAATGATCAGGCATCAGAGGTGGTTGGACCTGAGCCACCCATTTTTTCTCCTATGGTGCCACCTAAGACACCTCCTCTTATTCTAAATACTGTCTCTGATGCTCAGTTACAAGAGATATTCCTATGATTCATGTGGTCTATATATGGATATCCATTAACTATTCATATTATGGAAGATTCAATGTGAGAATTTCAGTAGCAGCATCCCCAAACATTCTTGCAGGGTGTCAGGCCTCAGGCTATTGGTTCATGCCTAAATGCCATATCTCTATTCAATCATTTGGATATGCCTCCATAAGATAGTTTCAATATTGTGACTTATCTTCTATGAAAATTCTCCATGTGTTGGTGGGATGTGATTACCCTGGTGGTTTATCATTAGGGTATGATTTGGATGAACTTCCAAATAATCTTATATGATTTTTTATTCCCTAAAAAACTAAGAGAAATATGCATTAGAGAGTTTATGAACCTACAGTAAGGTGATATATATATGATGAGTTTTTAACCTCATTTTACTAATCCTTAGTGTTTTTAACCTACCCTTTTTGGTGATGAGTTGATGAAAACAAGATTGTTTAAGTATGGTCTTACATACTCCAATTGATTGTAGGTGAACATCTTTGAGTTAACAATTGTTTCTAAGATATTGAACAAGGATCAAATCACTAAGAGAAATATAAGAGAGTACAGAAGTATTATATATTGAATAACAATAGAAAGACAGGGAGTCAATACATCTAGTGGTAGGAAACATCATATTGTGTCTTCTTATGGGGGAAACACTAGAAATATGACACACCTTAAAAGCTATCTGGGTGTCTAATGTGTGATAGGGATGTCTATAAGTAGCCCGAGTGTATAAAGTACCAAACTGATACTCTATATTGTAATAGCATGGGATAATATCAGCTTTTTAATGAAAATTTCATATAGTAACTAGTGATAAGGGATCCTCAAAAACATCGCATTTGGGTACAGGATAAGAATTACCATATTAATCAGGTACCAAGACTACTATTGATGATTAGTTTAAGGAGGTGTTTCTATAACAGGTATCCAAAATTCTTATGTACAATACCAACAATGATTTCCAACCCATGTTAGTTAGGTTTCATCATATGGACAAAGATCTACCAATATCAATGAATTGTATCTTACACATGTGAAGTAGAGTCTAGGGCCTTCTATAGTTTTAGTTATTATTCAATAAGACTTTACATTAGTTTCTACCTTATTTGATACATGAACTTGTCATTCCTTCTAATCTATAGGAATTATGGGAATCCTAGGATTAGAAATACAGTACATTTATAGCATGATGATTCTTGATGAACCGTTGTGGATTTGAATTGATAGTGTACACCGATGCAAGGGATGCCCCATTGTGGTAGAAGGTTTTCTCTATATATAGGAACTCTTTTTTCCTTGAGATGACTGGGTTCTACATTATACTCAGGATTTATAGGATAGTTCATTGTGATTATAATATGGATTTCTATCAATGGGTATTTTCCTTCACATCTTTTAATTGGGGTAATTTTGTTCATAAGGGACAATGGGATGTCCAAGAAAGTCAAGATGGACCTGATAATCATGGGTGTGGAAGAATGATGGGCTATATAGAATTTATCTTTATAAGTGATTAGGGAATACAATTCAATGAATTTTCTCCTAACGTGTATCATTTTAAGGAAATATTCCATGATGAATTTTATGGGTTACCCCCTATGATGGAGGTGGAGTTAACCATTGATCTAGTTCTGGGAGTAGTACAGATGTCTATTCCTCCATGGAGGATGGAACCAACTAATCTCTATGATCTATAGAAGAAGTTATAGAACATGTAAGCTGTGGGTTTTATATGACATATTACATGTCTATGGGTTTTACATATTCTTTTCTCTAAGAAGCAAGATGATACACTTATATTGCATGATGATTACCATTAGTTGATCCATCTTATTGATAAGAACCAATATCTACAACCTCTTATAGATGACCTCTTTGTCCAGCTCTGATAAGTGAAGATTTTCTTCAAGATAATATTAAGGATGAGCTACCCTCAAGTGTATATGAGACCATCAAACATACCATGTAAGTGTTATAGAGTAGGTATAGCTTGTATGATTATCATTTTTATGTTGTTCAACCTTATGAACACACCAAAAATTTTCATGGCTCTAGTGAACTGAGTTTTACACCCATATATGATTTTTTAATATTCTTTATGGATGATATCATGTGTTATTATCATATTTTACATGACCATTCCATGAATCATGTGATAGTGTTTAATGCACTAATAGATAACCATCTACATGCTAAAATCACCAAATTCCAATTTTGGATCGATATTGTTTACTTCATGAGTCACATAATCATAGATGTAGGGGAATCTATTGACCTAGAAAAGGTGAAAACTATTTTCTCATGGGAATTGACTAATGTCTCTAATATATACAGTTTCATGGGAGATGGATAACTATTATAGTAATTTTATTTAGGACTTCTCATGTATAGAAACACCTCTCGTGGGATTGAGTTAAAAGGGAATTAGGTTTTTATAGTTTGAGTCCTATGACGTAGCCTTTCAGAAGCTTTTGCAAAGACTAACATCACTGCCAATAATTATTCTACTTGAACCAGGAAGAAGCTATATAGTTTACTGTGATGTTTCAAGAATTTGGCTTGGAGGTGTTATGATAAATGGTGATTTATTTGAATCATATGGATCCTTCTGGTTGATACCTCACAAGTAGAATAACCATACACATGAACTTGATCTAACAGTTATGTTTCACGCATTAAGATTTTGAAGGAATTATCTATTAGTGGAGAAGACCATAATTTGTAAGAGAAAAATGTCTCAAATACATTTCCACACAGTGTTACATGAATATCAGGTAGTGCATATGGTTAGAGTGCCTTCAATAATTTAATCTTGAGGTCACTTATACACCCAAGAAGGGAAATATAGTAGAAGACTCCCTAAGTTGGAAGACTAAGGAAAAAGACACCCCAGAGGTCATTTGTGAGTAGCAGTTGATGGACATGTTTTCTGAGATGCACCTAACTAAACATGAATATCACAGGAATCCATTTTTAGTCGTATTGGTATTGAAATCCTACCATATATATTGGGTATTGATGAGATTGATTTCATATACTAAGGGCTTAGTCCTGAGAGAAAGTGTCTCTGGGGGGGACCCACCACCTGGTTAGGTCATTGGAGAAGAAGAGATCATGTACATCCAAATAAGTATCTGGATTCATATATATAAATGTCAAGAAATAATATAGGAATATCATTCCTATGTTATGATAGTACACCATGGGATTACCATGATTTACCCAGATGTACATATTTTTTTATTGTTGTCTAGGTTTGAAGAGGTATATTGCATGTTTTCTAACACGATGTTCCACATGTGAGGAGGTGGGGAGGATCACTAGTGGCCTGGAAGACTTTTATATCCCCTGTCTATTCATGATAGATAATGATACGATTTCACCATGGATCTTGTGAGAGGCTTACTGAGATCACCTTGTGGAAGTGATGAAGTATGGGTGATCACTTATAGGATGACCAAGTTCTTAGTCTTCATACCTATTGGGAGACCTTATTAGTTTAAAAAATTAGAGGATTTATATTTGGGATACTATAAACATTCATGGTGTTACCTTTTCAATTGTATCAAACCTATATTCTATGTTTATATCATTGCTCTAAAATGGGTTGAAAAATGAACTAGTTTCACTGGCGATTATGATTACAACATACCACCCTCAGATATATGGTCAATACGAGTGCACAATATAGGTGTTAGAGGATATTAATAAATAATGAATCCTTAATATTGGGTGTTCTTGGTAAAAAAACATACCACTCATTGAGTTTCCCTAAAATAACATTTTTAGGAAACAATTTAGATGGATTCATTTGAGTTCCTATATAGTAGGTTGTTCTATTCACCCATGTACTAGTTAAAGGATGATGAGACAATGATACCGAAACTTTTTCTTATTCAGGATACTTTAGATCAGGTGTAGCTCATTCAAAAGTGTATAGATATATCTTAATCTAAGAATAAATACTATATTGATCATTACCTATGACATTGGGAGTTTGCTGGGGGACATAAATTTTTCTATGAGTTTCTCCTACATTGGGTCATACATGGATTCGGAGATAAGAAAAGTTATCACCAAGTTACATCAGGCCTTTTTGGGATCTTGGAGAGAGTCTGGCCAATAACCAATCAGTTAGCCTTACCTAAGAGGTGATAGGATATGTAAAATTTCGTCTATGTATCACAACTATTTCATTATCATTCTAACCTGGCTTATTCGTTTGATCCTACTTATATTGGGCTTGACATAGATGCATCCATTAAAGAGCATCCTATATGTATCATTTATTGGAGCATGAAGGCTATCTTAGGAAGTTTAGATTATATAGTATGGGTTTTATTGAATCACAACCATGTATATGATGATACATGGGAGTGAGAGGCAGATGTACATGCTTAGTGTTAGGAACATCTCTCAGATAATGTTTTACCACCCTCTAAAGGGTATGTCGGGGAAAAGTTTTTTATGGAGGAGATATTGTGATTTATATGATTTTAAAAAAGGTAAAAACATGTAAGATACTATTAAAAACCTCTCATTTTATACAGGTAGTGTGATTATGGGGATATGAGATGTTTGTGATTGTCTAGGGAACATTTAGAGCCTAGATCTCAAAGTAATTGAGAGATATATGGAGACACACAGTTTGTATGTAGTTTTTTATAACCATGTGAAGAAACCATATTGATATTGCAAAATACTGCAGTGGGACAAACTATTAGGTCTAACCATGAACCTTAGAAAACATTATTTTAGGAGGCTTTCCAATGGGCTAGAATTGGATTCATGACTATCCCAAACCGTGCAATTAGGGTAACACCCATATTTCCACTTAACTAGTGGTAATGCAAGGTTTAAGCACGTGATTTGGAAATCCATACCGCCAAACCATATAAATCATTAAAACTTGTGAATGGACCATTTTTACCACCTTTATTTAATTTTTTACCCAAAATTCATCTCCCGTTTTCTTGTATAATATCTCAAAGATATCCCATGGTTTTATCCTAGGTTTTAATTTATGCCTTTCATCCAAGCTCTGATTCCTTTGCCATCATATATATTGGATATCTAATTGTGGTCTCTATATGAAAATTCCTTCCTTTATTGGTTTAACTCACAAATTTAAATGTTAATTTTTTTGTGAGCTAATTTTCTCTATTTTCAGTGAAGCTTCCTATTTTTCTAATTTCCCCTGTTCAATTTTGAATCTGATGGTGATAATGGATATGGGGTTTTATATCAACATAATATAAGTGGTCTAATTCATTTTACCAAACATTTGGATGCTTTATATAGTTATTCATTATTCCATACAATAGAATATTCTATTTAAGAATCTTAAATATGAAATTAATTAAATGAATTATTGATCCTTGAATAGTATAGTCCCAAAAACCCATGAAATAACATCAAATATTGACCACCTTGTCATGAGCCACCCCTATGTATTCTACTTCCTTAAATTCATAAGGTTCTCTTGCATTGTAATTATTTTGAACCCCAAATTTAGTGTGTTTAATTTCCCATTATGAATATAATGCATTTTTAATTGAACCAATGGGAAATGGTGGGCCATGTGTATAGACCCTTATTCATCTGGTTATAGTTGAATCAATTGGAATGAATGAGTTGGACATAATTAATAAATTGTATAGTTTGAATGGAATGAGTTTAACTCTAGACATGACCATTACATTAAAACAATTCAAGGGTGATAGAAAGGTATTTATGAAGGATTCCTTGGATGGAATCATCAGGCATAAAAATTAGAAATACATAAATGCACTATATCATGATAGGATTGATACATAGGTACATTATGTAATGCCATGGATAGGCTCATCGGGAAGATGTATTATTCTTCCCATGAGTGATACCTAGTTCCTTAGGGGATTACATAATATTGTATTAGTATTAAATATTATTGTACTGTTTCTCGTGTGATAAATCATCCCTTATGTGGTATAAATTGGGCGGATATAGAGGGGTTTTCTTATAACATGTTGTGAGTGAAACTTGGTCCTTACACGTATGCCTGATATGGACTCCTATAGTGATGGGTCTTGACAAAACACACCTTGTTAAATATATGGGTTCCTAATATGAAATAAATTTTATTGTCTTAGGTTTATAATTAATTAAAATCATGAATATATTCATTAAGCTAAAGTAGAATCTTGGGTTCAATCTATTCTCTTTTTACTTGTACTTTATAATGGCTGAGTTATAAATCTATGCTGATACGATATGAGAGGCTAAAACCCCTTATTAGTATGTATGTATTCCTTGGGATTAAACATTGGGTCCTTAATATTAATATTTATCTATATATATTAACATATATGTCTATATTTATACAAGTAATATATATACATAATTGTTTTAATATAATTTTTCATGCAAGGTGACATCTGTTCAGAGACATCTAACTTAGGTTGAAGCAAGTAGTGTCAGCTAGGTATACCATGAGGAACTCTGTTCGAGGTAATTTTTTAATTACTATCTTGAATTTATTATTACCTATACGTTTATAATTATATATGAATAGGTTAGATAATTAAATACACAATTGGTGTTGTCATACTATGTATATCCCTCACCCTGTTCACAGTGCCTATTAGTACCTGAATAAACATTAAAGATGAAGGTATGGATAAGGGAAGTTTATAGCTTTGGATACATAACTTTCAATCTTATGATTGATTATGGGAGTAGAATAATGTTCTTATTCATGTGAATTTAGTGGAGGTATTCTTTGGATATTTTTATTTTTGTATAGCTTGATGTAAATTCTTGTTCCATTATTCCCCTTTTTGTATATCACATGATATGAACATCATTTTGGTAAATTTTATAATTCATCTTTTCCAAAATCATTAATTTTTTTTGATTTATTATCACACCATTTGTTATGTATTTTGGCTCTATCTTTTTCCATTATTAGATACCAAAATACTATACTATGATCATGGGGTCATAGTTTCCCCACCATACCATCATAGACCCCTGTTTTAAGTCGGTAGTCTATAGTGTATGAGGAGGTGCTCTTGATTTTATATGGAAAACCATGTTTATATACTTATGAGTGAACCGGGCCCAGGAAGCTACAACTAGACAATCACAATGTTATCATCGAAGCTATAAATCCGTAGTATCATGAAGCCCCCAAAATTCCAATATGTAGTGATCAATATAGAGTATTCATGACTCCCCTAATGATGTTCCACTTTAGTCCCGAATCGTTTTTTAGAGAAATAATATTCCATGATATTCAAATTGGTATATCGAGGAAAAATACAACTTCAATTGAGAAAAATGAATAAGAAGACCAAGATTTCCTAAAAGTAGTAGATGGAGTAGAGGTGATCGTAGCCAAACCTCAAAATGAAGATGGTCCCTCACTTCCATTAGTTGGAGTTTGATCTACTATGAAAACATATACTACCTTTCTTCATGACCATTTCCCTATTTTTTCAATGTTCGGGTAGACTTCCTCCTTTACTATGATCCTCTAACTTCATATTGATATGATCTCCCAATACTATTTTTGAGAATAACTCAATAAAAATGATAAAGATAACCAGAATTTCCACATTAGGGGAAATCTCTAGGTATCTTCTTACATACATTTTCTAAATTCTATATTTTCCCACAATTGAAACACTTGGTAATATCATATCCCATAGAGGACACTAAGGATGTATTAATTTGAACGAGCTATCAACTGATCTACATAATCATCTTAGCTCTATTATTTATACTACTAAAACAGGATACCATATGAGTGAGATAAATATTAGTCACTGGTCCAAAATAAAATATTTGTAATCATGATACCTTTTCCTTTTTTTCACTTCTTTATGCGCATTTCCTTGTGTAACATCTCTAGAAAAAATGCTAGATAAATGATCTTAACACGCCATTTGATATCAGGATAGATTCATACCAGAAATATGTAAGCCTTTTGATCCATTTTTATATCTATAATAGGGAAAAAATAGTAGCTTTGTGAAATTAGGTTAAATCTTAGAGAGAGGCAAAGAGCCCTACCAACTCTCTATATAATCATATAAGCATTACAGCTTCATCACATTAGGAAAATATTACTTGAGGAATTGATCATTGAATGTATTCTATGTTAGACCCTATAGTATTCTATCATAATTAATAGTTCTCATCCATATCCTGGAATATCCCCTTAATAGGAAGGTTTCTAGTATCACACAGCCATATATATGAGTCTGGAATAGGTAAAAAATTCTCTTGATAATGTCTATATAGTCTTCTGCATCATGTGGGACTCTCGTATGATGAAAGACAGATGGATGATGGAGGTGGATATACTGAGAATGATTGGTCATGGTGTTTTGAATGATTCCTCATCAAATAGTATTTATTGGAAAAAAATTTAGTTGAGTTGTCTCTTCAATATGAATAAATAGAGATCGTACATGATCATACTAGTGTACATCCTCTTACAAAGCATGTGGTTATATAAGAACATTCTCTCAAACAAGAAAATTCTTGACCCCCTCTATTTGCTATCCCATAAAGAAAATCTATATTATAATATCCAAAATTAAAGAATGAATTTTAAGGTCTCTAAATTCATTAATTCATGATATATCCTATTTAGTGTATGGGATCATAAAATAAATCTCTTAGGACGCTACCCAAATCCAATGGCATAAACCTCTAAGCATTGTATATAGCTAAATCTAAGTGATTAATACCTTCATGTTAGACATATTTATATATATATATATACATAACTTACAAATATAACCAATTTAAACTAATTAATTCCAAATATTGATATAACAAAAAACCAATGAACATAGATATGTCACACAACAAAAAAGATTCCGATCAATACGAATTTCAAACAAAATAAAGGAATTAAATTAAATAAATACTCTACTATATAGAAATTTATATACATTTAATGTGGTCCTAAATACATATTCATGATGCATGAATTCACCTCAATCCGATAAAACTATAATAACATAATATACTCAGGATCACAAAAAACCTATTAAATAATAAATTCAATATTAGTTGAAACAATGGTAAATAAAAGGTCCATTACACATGATCTGATTAGAAACATATATAAATACCTTACACAAGTTATAAAAATCCAAATATGATATATAAAATACCATTAGAACTTTTTTAATTAAAAAGTAAAATACAAAAAAATTAATTTGATAAAACTTTGTAATGCTATAACATGAATCACAGAATCTAAGACAACCACCGAATATCCTCATTATTGTTTCCCCATGATTCAAATAATATACAAGGTCCAAATACCATATATGGGGAGAAAATATACTTCTTTTCAATAATGTAATGTATAAAAATAATAAAATAACAATATAATAAACAATTATCTAACAATGACATAGAATGTATATCAAATCATGTAGAATAAAAAGCAAGGAATCAAAATTTTTAGGTCAAAAAGAGTTTGTGTAAGACATGAAAGTAATAATCACATGTAAATAAAACTATATTTCTTTACTTATAATTTTTTATGAATATTATTTTCCATCTCCTAGCTCTATATATGTCATAATATTCCCTTCCCTATATACTTGATCATGTAGTCTTCACATGTATCAAGATACCCACACAAGGTGTGCGTATAAACATAGTAAAACAATAACTTTGCATCCATAACATATGTTCACATGAATATATTTTGGTGGATATAATGATTATGTAAATTCACAACTAAACATATCACCATACATGGATCATGTAATCATAAATTATCTATGATTCCATAACATCTGACCCACTAGCTTCGACATGATACTATTAATAATATAAATTTTAGTCACTACACATAAAAATATGTACCAAAATTCCCAATATTGGTTGGTAACCTACACATTTCAGTCTTATCCTAGGTATTAACTTTATGGAAACACAACATTATCTACCCTGATAGTGGTAATTAATAGTAACACCACAGGCCCCTCCCTAACAGTGGTGGTTATCCTTGGATGATTATAAGTTCCACCTAACATGCTTGATTCAATTGGACAATCACACAAAAACTCCATGTAATTCTCCATCTTCCTCCATTATTTGGTAGATTCTCAATTCTCATGAATAATCCACTCCCACACCAGATGAAATTTTGTGATCTGAACCATATTATCAAACTATGAATGCTCCATAGGCACCATCACATCATCATGCTCTCCTCCAAGGGGTTATCTTAATAAAATTGAGTAAAATAATCATCTAGATACCTAATTAAATGTTCCATTGGAAATAAAATACAATAATATTTGTATCATATCAAAGAAAAATATTCAATATCAATAATTATCCTCAAGATTCTATACACATGTCATAAAAATTGTTATCAAGAAAGGGTCTCAAGTATATCCCTCAACCATGAAAAAATCACATACAAGCTAATATATATATATATATCAATAATTCCTTTTCACACATAGATATGACAACCTTTTTATGAATATTAATTACATTATAAAAACACAATCCTAGGGATTGTAAATGTATAGTGCCCTTGGGAAAATGGAAATGTAAAAAACTAGTTAATAAGAAATTTACATTATCACCCACTTAGTTTCTCATATGTAGAAACCTTCTTAGACATATCAAATATTCTACCTATAATCATAACATGGGGAAACAAAAATAATAAATGATGAACTCAAATGTTCATTATAGGAAATGAAGTGGAATACAAAATCATAACGTGAGCATATGAGTATGATAGTATGATCATAAAATATAAAAACCATACCCAACATATCAAAGATCAAAATCTTGAGTCATGGAATAAATATTAGATTACAGTAAGTCATGAATCAAATGTGAATCAATTAACATGGTCCATTAGATCATAACTGTAAACAAGAAAAGTAATTTTAGATTATATATAAGTATGGGAAATAATTTCCAATGTTGTCAAGGCTCATTTAGAAAGTTATCATAGTGGAATGGGTTTGTGCCCAAACCACTGTATTTGTCAAGGTTCACTCTTAGGACTATCATAACTGAAATTTTTTCTTACCGAACTAAGTTCAATCCCAAATATAATCTAAATTTTCACCTAAGATATCATTATTTTTCCAATGTATTGGAATGAGATATAGGTTCCACCGATAATTAATTATAATTTAGCTGTTATCCTTTGTTATAATGTAACCATTACCCTTGGTTATAGTTTTACCTCCATCACATAATGAAAACCACACATAAGTGTTCCACAATATCATAAATCATTCATCATATTAGATCTCATGAGTGTAAATAGGTTTCATGAAACATGTCATCATAGCATATACCATGGATAAGAAGTAGGTTTTATAAACCTTTTTCAATCAAAAACATACACCATACTACGAAAGAATAATGATGATATCATTGGATCATGTCCCTAGTAATTCTTAACATACATATAATGATATTATAATATATTTTAAATTATTTTGAAAGATAACTTGGAACATTTCTGGAGAAAAAAAATCATTTAAAATATAGAAAACATATTTTGAAACATAAAAAATTTTTGAAATCATTTTCTTGCAAAATAACCTTGAAACTTATCAAGGAATATTTAATGATCATTTAAAAGAAATCTTAATAAAAATATCCCTTCAATATTGAAAACATTTTTTTAAAACATATAACATTTTCTAAAATTATTCTATTTGAAAATAAACATGGAAACATATAATGGATGCTTTAAATATCTTTCAAAACATTTCTTGAGTAAAATAACATTTTCCCTCTGAAAATAACATTTTTAATACTAATATTCTAAAAAATATTTTCAAATTAATTTTATTTGAAACTATCCATTTAATATTTTAAAGGATTTATTAAAATATTAAGTGGTCATGATGGTAGGAAATTCTGCTACACATTAAAAGAGAGATTCCTTTCAAATTTTTGGAAAAAGAGAAATATGAAATATTAAACAAATGACATGAATATTCCTTTTATAACATTTTTTAAAATTTCAAACAAGAGTAAAAATGACTTCAAATAGTTTGAGTGGAAAATTAAAACATTTTTAAAAACATTACTCTAAAAAACATTGATATGAAAGAAAAAATGGTTTTCAAACAAAGAGAGAAATAATTTTATTTATTTATGTTTTCTTAATAAATATACTTTGGAGTGGAAAATTCAGGATTTTCATAGGAAATTGATCATATTATTTCATCATTGAAAGCATAATCATAAACAAACTTGATAAAAACTGATATTGTGACATCAAACCATTACCACATTGGTATCTTTTGAATCATTGGACTCATTAAAGAATTATATCAAACAAAACTTCTAGTATCATGAAAATATGAAATTTTTTGATATAAAATATCAAATTTAAAGTATATACACATCATAGAAAAGAGAAATTTATACCATAGCTTGTGTCCCAAAGAAAAAATTTGAGACATAAATCCCTTACCGCTTTGATAACTTTTGAACCATAGTCCCCGTGAATGAGAGATAATAATATGGATATTTAAATACCCATAAAAATCAGTATAAAAATAAAAAAACCATTTTTAGTAAATAAACCATATGAATGAAACAAGTGTTGAATATGTCCTATGTCTTGGAGAAAATAAACGCGAGGAGAAAATCCCTTACCTTATGTATCGACATCATTTGTACAAGATCGAACATACTGTATAATAAATAAAAATTTGTTATAAATATATTTAATAACTATAATTATACATTTTATACAATATATTATTTAATTATTAGTTTTTTATTTACAAATTTTTGTTTAAATCACATTTCAGGCAATAAATTCGTTGTTTTTGTATTTGTTTTGATTTTTTATATTCAGTAATATTACATTGATCAGAGTTCCAAAATATAGATAATTATAACCATGATATAAATATCATATCTATTAATTATATATGTATTTATATGAGTCCATAAAATTAAGATATATAAAATTAAATACACCATTCATAGAGATAGTGGGTCATACAAACGCATGAATGATTATTTCAATTCTATTAGTGGATTTAATGAAAGTATGTTAAATCAGATATTAAACTTATAGAATATTTTTTAATTAATATATATTACATATATTAACTTACCAGAATTATCTTCCATTTAGAGGGTTCATGAAAAAGGAATCACATCACTTTGGGAGGTGACAATACACAATACACATGAATGACATTATCATATCCTTAAAGAAATGGAAATTAAGAAAGAATATGTGATATCCAAATTTTATAAGAATAATATATTTAAAATATCATATAAATTAATTTTATAAATACTTATTATTGTCCATGTGAAACAAAAATGAAAAATATATCTCATTTGTTCGTGAGGTGGTAGTCTGATGTACACACGAGCGATGTTATTATTTTCCAAAGGGTTGGGAGGTAAGATGGTATACCTAGTAATAAAATTAAATATGTATAATAACATAATATATATAATATATAAACAAAAAATTGATCATTTTATCCAACCTTTATAGGTTGTTATTGAAAATGAATAATATCCATTCACGAGGCATTAGTCTTCCATACAAATGAATGGGTATTTTATATCAAAAATTATGGAAGAGGAGAAATGTTTAGGTTATGATACTAACATAAAAACATATAATTATATGATATATACATTTTTTATTATATTATCATAATTTTATTTTTTTGAAGGAGGTGAAAAAGGAATAAAATAAATATGCATCCCTACGAATTTTACCACTTCTTTAGAGATGCTCTTTTGGTTTATGCCTAAAACCATTATAAAATGCACTAATTATAAAATTAATTCCACTATCATGTAGGGAGAAAATTAATTAATATATTTTCATAGGACTAGGATAAACTATATGGGTTTGAAATTTTGAATATGAGAGGAGATGGGTTGGTATTTTTTAAGGGGGGGCGAGGACCCACATGATACATTCGGAATGATAAAGTGATAACCATATATATATTATAAAAAATTAATCAAAAATGGGTAATTATATATCCTAATATGTGATAAGGTCTAAATATTTCCATAAAATTGGTTTTTGATACATTTGAGGTCATTTTAAACACTTTTATTTTAGTTCAACCCCCGGTAAACCCACTTTTCCTTAACCGTAATAATTTTTTACTATTTTCACTGTTAATTATGGTAAAAAAATAATTTAAAATTATTTTATAATATAAATTTTATAATAAAAAATATAAAATATATTTTTACAAATTAAATTCAGAAATATGAAAGAATTCAATTTAACATTAAACCTGCAAACACGATGAGAAAGTAATTTTCAAGAGAGAAAAATGTTCAAAATTACAAAAGGTTTTAATTTCAAATTTCCAAATTAAAATTATTAAAATGGACTATATAGGATTAATATATTTCTAATTGAACTAGTTTTAATTTTAAAACCTTATTAAAAAAATTTAGCTTATAAATTTTTATAATGAAATGGTAATTTTAAAAAAAAATATTATTATAAACTATTCCATGAAAAATTTACCTTTTCAAAAAAATTTCAAAAACCCACTTCAAGATAATTTTTAAATTTGTATTTCATAATTAAAGATATTTTTTTAAAATAAATTTTATATAATTGAATTAAATTAACATTAAAATATGTGTGAATGAATGCGGTAAAACTATTTTTTGGAAAAATATGATTGAAGAGTAAAATTGGGTTTATTCTTATATTATTCCTAGAAAACACATAAGATGAATATTAAAAATTTTATAAATTATATAATTTAATTTAATTTAAATAATTCACAAATATATATTTATTTAATTTATCGAGATAAAAATTGTTTGTGTGCAAAAATTATTTTCTCCCGGAAAAGAATTCATTTATTTCCAAATGGTTTTAAATTTACATTGGTCAATAATTTTTCACCAATGAATTTATTATATATATAAATGTAAACCGTATAATATTATAACTTAGTAAATCCTATTTATACCGACAATCCAAATTACAATGTGATAACTATCATATCAAATAATAATATTTTAGTAGTGTTTCGCACTTTGTTTTGAATCGATGTTATGTATAACACATGCCTATGAAATAAAAAAATTGGAAAAATTAATTTCATAAAATAATTGGGGGTCACATTCTTACCTCTCAAAAAAATTTCATCTATTAATGTTTAACTTGATCTTGGTAATCAGGTGTTTGGAATTTGAAAATTTATTTTCAGAAAACCCACATCGTAAAAGGGTTTATAAAACAACATCTTAAAAATAAAGGGAAAGGGAAATAAAGGGGCCATCTGGGATAACAACTAACCATGTATCCAAATAGGAAAACATCATTGGTAAGTGAAGATATGGACATGGAATAATGTAAATTCTATAGGGAGTTGATTATAAGAAATTTAATGATCATGATAATGTTAGAGACCACAAAACAATAATTTTTTACTAAGTTAAATTACCATTAATTCATCATCGATAAAGGTAAATGTATAATTTTTTATTTCATGATACTTTTTCTCAATTTTTAGGAATTTTAAAGTTGAAATATACTTACTTAATTTTGTTACATTTCATAAGTATAATATCATAATTTTTTTTATTTGTTTAGTCCCCCTTTCATCTCTTACTCTTAAAAATATAGATGATTTATTTTCATTCATGAATCATTAGTAGATCACAAAATCTTTAAAATAATGTTATGTCATTCCTTCTATATCTAATTATCTTTTTAAAAATAATATTTATCACATGTTGTCCAATATTAATAAATATTCATATTGTGAGATAATACATTAATCTCTAAAACCATATCCAATGTTAAAGATAAACCATTCTATAAATGGATAACATTAAGAAACATAAAAAATTATAAAATTTAAAATAAAAATTTAAAATAAGATCTCAAAATTTCCAAAAAAATTAGCATAACATTAATCCACCAAATTTCATAAAGTAAATAATAATTTTAACATTTTAAATATGTGAATACCTTGGTTATATATTCTCTTGAAACATTTTATTAACCATAATTCCCTTACCATATAAATGAAAACTTATATACTTAACTATATCGAAAATAAAAACATAGATTATTGAATATATTCCATAAATCCAAAAATGATATGAACTCCATCAATGATAACATAAACCAATTTTTCAGAAAATCATTAATCAGTTCTGAGGTCATCAATACCATCTAATTTACATTATCCATATCAATTATCAAGACCCGTCCTCAGAACCCGTTCCATGACTACCCCAAGCCCACCTTCCATAGGCCAAGGGCTGGCGACTACTACCAAAGGTGTAAATCCCTATGCTGGGAAGGAATTTCCTTTATAAAAAGTAAACACACACAATAAGAGTACACAACTGGAAGTAGAACACTAAGAAATACTATATACAGATGAAGTGGTGGAATATAAAGGGGCCGGAAATACAATCCCAATAGTAAAGTACATGTAAAACTGAAAGCAAGTGCAACTAAAAAAGGGACAAACATCTGAAAGGTAAAGAGAAGCTCTTGGATCGTCCTCTGGGGTTCTTACTTGAAGGGTAGGTATAGATGGCCACCTCAGCACTCCATGTTTGCCAAACTCCTCTGTGTACCATCTCGTCGTAAGGTCCACCTCCGGGTACCATCCAGTCCTGGCGCTCTCGGCCTCCTTCAGCGTTGTCCGTCGTCTGCAACCAAGACAACATGGTGCGGGCATAGCCTGTGTATGGGTGAGAATAACGATACTCAGTAGGGACCCACAGACTCTCAAGGTCTCACAATATCCAACAAGGATAACCACAGAGTAAAGATATAACAGATAACCCTTACTTAGGTCTATGCCCATACATATATCTAATTTATCTAACAACCCATCTCAAACATGAGTTAAACACAAAAGTCACTGACTCAGCTCAAACCAAGATTTTTATTCTTGGGGTAGTAGCAAGTAACATCCACAGCCAAACTGTTGGAATCTCTGCTGATGGTGTACTCCTACTCTATCGAGTATTATGGCCCTACCGCGTCACATAGAGATGCTTCCCACTATCATGGACTGATGTGGTACTCCTCCTGTCGAGTATTGTGGGTCTACTGAACTCATACAGAGGTGATCCCCACTGTGGGTCTGTTGCGCTCACACAGTGGTGCTCCCCCTTGTAGCCTGCTGAGGTACTCCTCCCGTCGAGTACTGTGGGTCTGCCATGTCACATAGAGGTTCTCCCCACTGTGGGTCTACCGTTCTCACATAGAGGCTCTCCCCTACTGGGCTAGTCGAAACACTATGAGTCGAAAGGTCAGCAGTCGTTAGGTCTCAGCCAGCTACTATGTCTCCGTACTCCGCTCGCTCGTCTCCCGGAGGATCCACTCCATAAGTTATAGGTTGATACTCAAACTATCACGAAGTCCCAAGTAGAATTATCTCAATGGTCCACCTCGTCATAGTGTTCTCAACTCTACAAACGGCGTGTCAATCGGACGCCCAGTCTATTAGTTATTGGCATTTCTGCTCTAGGGGCCCGGTTGGTTTCTAGGTTCAAACCAACCCGACCCTACCCCCAACAGTATCCAAACCTCAAGTGGGGTATTCCAATAGAACCGTATCGTTCTATGCTTTCCATCGTCATAGATGGTTTGTCAATTGGACACTCAAAGCCTAAGATACGGTGAAAAGGTGTATTCGGCTAATCGGGTTCAGACTGGGGTCTGATCCGTTCCACGGGTCTGACCCAGTCCGTCAGTCCGACCTAACCCTGAAGGGAGTGGCCCTACCCAAGGGGGGTGGCCTGGCCTGAGACGGTGGCCCAACGCGAGGGGGTGGACCGACCTGAAGGCGGTGACCGGGCCCGAAGGGGGCCCGACCCGAAAGCGGCCAGGCGGTCTGGCGGCCAGGTTGGCCCATCAGCCTGGCGACCCGGCAGCCCGGCGGGGGTCCACCTTAGCCATGGCCAGGGGGGAAACATGTGTCGTCTGGCTCCCGAATGGCAAAGCCGTTCGAGTAGGTTCACAAATCGGCAACAGGTGGCGCAGGTCCCAACCACTACGGGACCCTTTGGGTCCCGCCTAAAGCACGCACCGGTGGCCAGCTCAGCCGACCACTCTCCCATGTCCGACGTGGACCGCCCAGGTTATGGATCCCTTTCTCCATGCAGCGCGATGGTGCCAGGCCTCCTCCACCACGACCCGACCTAGTTGTGTCCTGCAGCTCCTCCGTGCGGTGCGACGGTGCCACGCCCCATCCACCGCTTCCCGGCATGGCCGCGCCCTCCTGATGCCCTCCGTGTGGGGCGATGGCGTTGTGTGCCTTTGCCACATCCCTCCCGGGCCATGGCACTCCATCCGCACGGCATGACGGTTTCGCTCCCTCTAGGTGACCCGGAGGCCTAGCGCCGCCGGTTTTCTTCATAGCAGCCCGACGTCGGCCACCGTTGCTCTGCCTCCGTCATCCTCAAACAAGGATAATCGATGGGGGAGTGTCGGTTCATGTTCATGCGATATGATCCCTCCTCTTTATGGTGTTATCATTTGGTTCACAAACCATAAATTAAACAACGAAGATCAAGAATAAATTCAACTCAAATCCCCCTACCTCACTTGACGACGATCGTTGACGAAGTCGCGGGAAGGCATCGTTGTTTCATTAATGTTGGAAGAGGAAGAGTTTGGAGAAGATGAGTCGAAGATGATATCGTCAGCATTCTTCGTGGGTGGCAGTGCTTCCACTTCATGCCCTAGTTGAAGAGGGACTGATGTCAGTCATTTTTCATTGGCAGAAGGGACATTCTTCGTTGAGATAATTTGTTCCTCCATGTTCTTCCAAGTTCTTCCTCCTCTCCCAAAGGTTCCACCAAAATGATGCTAATCCAAAAATAATAGAGGAAGTTCTTTATTATATTTATGGCACAACAACACAAATACTTGTGTTTAATTAAATGAGACAGGTCATTTAATTAATGGAATGGAATGGTTCAAATTCAAAAATTAGGGTTGGTGAGGAGTTCCAATTAAATAGAGAGAGGTGTCTAATTAATTAATGGGGTGTTTAAAGGGGTTAAGAAGCTTAGGTGGGCCCCACTAAATAATATCCTCCCAAGGGAGTTTGTGTGTGGGTAGGCCCCACCACCATAACCTCTCATGGGAGTTTATGTTGTGGTGGCCCCCACCACTAACCTTCTCTTGGAGGTTTTAACCACAATAAAATAAAAATATAGTTACCACTTTATTTTTATTCAATTTAATTTAAAAACCCCAAAAACTATCTCCCTTTCTCATCAGAACGCAACTATGGTGAAGGTCTCACTAACCAATTACCGACACTACGAGCTCAACAGTGCTCTCAGATTTCAATTCTGAGCACCGGTTCAAAAGTTATAAAATCCCACTCTTAGGTTTACTGAACGTACCCAAACAAAAATTCAGAATTTGTTTCTGGGTAGAACGAGGCTCAAAATCAAGCGCTGTAAATTTTCATGGACATGTAAAAATACCATGAATTTAAGAAAAAAAATTCCACGGAATTTCTAGGTCTTTACATTCTCCCTACCTCAAGGATTTACATTCCCATAAGCTACAACTCGAACTAATGGAACAAATGGGGGTACTGAGCATGCGCCTGAGCCTCCCGCTCCAATGTGCTATCCTGGAGGTTCTCGTGCTACCAGTGAACGCGCAACAGAGGTATCGACCATCCACGTAGGAACCGCTCCTATTGATCCTCAATATCCACTGGAACCTCTGTAAAAGTCACCCCATCATCGATTTCCATCTCTCTATGGTTGATGATGTTGGATGGGTTGTGCATGTATCTCCTCACCTGAGATACGTGGAAGACGTCGTGCACCCGTTGCAACTAAGGTGGAAGAGCTAAGAGGTAAGCCACCTCACCTACTCTATTGAGGACCCGAAAAGGTCCAATGAACCTTGGAGACAACTTTTTTCCTCAACTAAATCTCAATATACCTCATCGAGTTGAGACCCGTAGGAAGACGTGGTAGCCACCCTCGAACTCTAGAGGTATCTATCTCCTGTCATCATACAACTTATGTCTTCTCTGTGCCATCTTCATCCACTCCTGGATAATCTTCACCTTCTCCGTGGTAGCCTATACCATCTCTGGTCCCACTAGTGCTGACTCCCCTGGATTTGTCCAGCATAGTGGTGATCTGCATGGTCGACCATACAAGGCCTCAAAAGGTGACATACTGATGGTGGAGTGGTAGATGTTGTTGTAGGTGAACTCCACCAAAGGTAAGTGGTCCTCCCAGCTACGACCAAAGTCGATGACACATGCACAAATCATGTCCTCGTGGGTCTGAATGGTTCTCTCGGTCTGGCCATCCGTCTAAGGATGGAAGGTAGTGCTCAGACATAGATGCATCCTGAAAGCCTCCTACAACCCCTTCCATAGCTGGGAAGTAAATTGTGCATCATGATCGGAGACAATAGATGATAGTACTCCTTGTAAAATCACAATATCTTGTACTTATAGGCATCCTAAGATCTCTACTAAGCTATGCTCTCTGATCGGTAGGAAGTGGGCCAACTTGGTGAGTCGGTCGACGATCACCCAAATCGAGTCATGACCCCTGGATATACGTGGAAGACCCCTCACTATGTCCATATATATCCCATTCCACATCCACTCTGGGACCTCTAAAGGATAAACCAATCCTACTAATACGGGGAGCTACGCCTTCACTTGTGGACAAGTGAGACACCAAGAGATAAACTCTACTACATCCTTCTTCAAACCTGGCCACCAGTGCTGTCGTCGAAGGTCTTGGTACATCTTTGCCACTCTTGGATGTATTTCTAGAGGGTAAGTGTTTAATTCCTTCAAAACTTCCTCCCGAAGTGCTACTGGTACCATGGTACATCCTCTGAAAAGTATGACGTGCTCCCCACCATCAGAAAATCTAACAGTGGATGCCATGTGGATATCTAAGCACATCGTGTCTCACAGTCAGCATCCCCATACTTTGCTTCCCTGACTCACTGATGGAGTGTGGGAGTGACCATAAGAGACTATAGAAATTCTGCTCCATCCCTATCCACAAATGATATCCGAATGGTATCCAGCTGCTCTATCGCATTGCCTAGCAGCTGTATACCAGTCCTCCTTCTGAGATCATCTGTTATAACATTCCCCTTCCCTAGAGTATAGACTATCTCAAAGTCAGAGTCTTGGAGGAACTCAATCTATCACCACTGTCTCAGGATCAAATCCTTCTATGTGAAGATATACTTGAGACTCTTGTGATCAGAGTACACAGTAAAATTTTCTCCCATAAGATAGTGTCGCCACATCCTCAAGGAGAAGACCACTGCTTTTAACTCCAGGTCATGGGATGCGTAGTTCTGATCATGCTATCTCATCTGCAAAGAACTATAATTGATCAGTACTCACTCCTGCATCAGGACACACCCATGTCTGTTCCTTGATCCGTCGCAGTAAACTACGTACCCTACACCTTCCTCTAGAAGCCTCAGGTTGGGGTCACTAGTCAGCCTCTGCCTCAGCTTCTGAAAGCTCTACTCACATCTCTCCAACCACATGAAGGGTTGCCCCTTCTTCATCACGACTGAAAGTGGTTCTGAAACTCGGTAGAAGTTTAGAAAAAATCTCTGATAGTACCCATCCAAACCCAGGAAACTCCGTACCTCCGTCACACTCCTAGGTGGCTCCCAAGAAATTACTACCTCGATCTTCACTAGTTCCACTGCAAATCTAGCCTCTGAGATGATGTGTCCCGAGAAGTGAACCTCTCGAATCCAAAACTGGCACTTCGAGAGCTTACCATAAAGCCGGTGCTCTTGGAGGGTGTCCAGTACTACCCTCAAATGGTAGGAATTCTCCTCCTCATTAGTCGAGCAAATCAAAATGTTTTCAATGAAGACCATGAAAAAGAGATCAAGTTAAGGCTGGAAGATCCTGTTCATGAGACACATGAACATTGCTGAAGTATTGGTTTTACTAAAGGGAATAACTAAGAACTCGTAGTGGTCATACTGACACCTAAAGGTCATCTTTTTCACATCCTCGTCTTGAACTCTGAGCTGGTGATAGCCTGATCTGAGGTCTATCTTTGAGAACCATCGTTCTCCCTTGAGCTGATCAAAGAGGTCGTCAATCCTTGGGAGTGGGTACTTGTTCTTCACTGTCACCTGGTTCAGGCGATGGTAGTCAACACAGAGCCTCAAGCTCCCATGCACCTTCTTAGAGAATAGAATTGGGGCTGCCCAGGGAGAAACACTGGGCTGGATGAATCCCTTCCCCTGAAAGTCTTATAGCTGTACTCATAGCTCACGAATCTCACTTGGAGCCATCCGATATGGTGGAGTAGATATCGGTGTCGTCCCGACATACAAATCAATGTAGAAGTCCACCATTCTACTAATAGGTAATCCTGGAACATCGTCAGAGAAAATATCCGCGTACTGGTCCACCACTATAGGATAAGTCAGACTCTCCACATCAACCGCTCTGAGGGTGAGGCAAGCCAACTGATTAGTGATCGGTTGCACTCTCCTCCGTGTAAGTTTGTCATGTGCTGAAAAGTCTCCATTCTCATCAGTGAAGGTAATCCTGATCTAAACTATGCAGACACACCGCACTTTCCGCCTAATACCGTCAATCTGAGGATGGACTGTAGATAACCAGTCCATACCCAAGATGACGTCGTATGGCCTCGATGCTACTATGAGAAGATCCAAGTCGAAGCTCTCACCTCCTAGAGTACACTCACACTTCTCTCGTAGGTTTATCTAGCCGTAAGGATCGAGCCAACGTCTCCATTGGAATCTCTGAGTTGCGAACGAGGGTAGTTGCTATAAAAGATTGACTGGAACCTGTGTCTATAAGAAATGAATATAAGGTGGAGTAGACACAGATCGTACCTCGAATCATCTCTAGAGTGCCATGGTCATAAGGCTCAGCTGGCTGAAGATGAGCTCTCCCCTATCTACCCACTCCCTGCGGCCAGGGTGGACCACCTGGTGGTGGTGGTGGCAACACCATGAAACGTCATCCACCACGAGATGCTTGACCATCTACTCGGCCACGTCCACCTGGGACCTGCAGACCGCCTTGATCAAACCTCTTATTCTGCCTAAGAGGTCCCTCAACTGTCCTCTGATAATCTGAATGGTGGGTCAGATAGTCATGAGCCATGTGACCCTTCCCACCGCATGAGTAACACTGCCTGCTCCTGGTAGGTAACTCACTGCCCCAGGTTCCCTGAACAAAAGATCCTAAGTCCTACAGTCGTCCACTCATGGTTCTGGTCCTCTTGGACCTCTACGTCATCTATCTACTGTCAGCTGCAAAAGACACTGTTGCATGTCAACTAGTAGTGGGTCTCGCTGCTGGTGACTTCTCAGTAAGAAAATTCTCTACTAGGAGGGCTCTCTCTAACACCCCCTCTTGTGTTGGGATGCTAAGGGAGATCATCAAATCCCTAATCTCTCGCCTGATCCCTTACACGAAGGTCTGAGCCCTGAAGAATGTGTCTCGTACCATATATGTGGAGTAGTGCATGCAGTCAGTGAACCTCGCTAAGTACTATGCTACTGTCATGCTTCCCTACTGCAGATGAAGTAGCTCCTGTATCCTCACCTCATGAAGGGTGGCTGGGAAAAACTCCACCCAGAATAGGCTCTCGAAGTCTGTCTTGAGTAGTGTCACCTCGTCGTGGACCTGAAGCATCAGGCTCCACCATCTGCCTACTTCTGCCTGAAGAAGACTCACAGCAAGAATTACCATGAGGTCTGATGGTGTCCCTACCAACCTGAAGACTCTCACCACAGCCTCCATCAAATCCTTAGCTGCCTGTGGGTCCATCTCTCCCTAGAACATGGGTGGCCTCTGGTGCTGGAACTCATGCAACACACTCAAGTGGTGTACATCATCTTCTCCTGGGGCTGGTGGCATCGGTGGCCCAACGAGAAGTGGTACCGCTAGTGCCTCAACTGGAAAGGGGCCTTCCACTGAAGCTTCAACCCTCGGGGGGATGTTAGTATGTACAACCCGTAGGGCTCTGCGGGGAGGCATCCTGAAATAAATAGATGCCACACGGTCAAAATACTAAACCTGGTGAGCTGACCTAGTTGAGCTAACTTAAGAAAACTTTTACAGACACGCACAAAATCATTATTTTTGTGCCCTAAGTAGGAAATTAGTATTCAGGGTCCTAGTGTTTGGATACGTTGGCTGGCCGCACCAACACTGGACTCCCTGAACTGAAAACCACACTTATTACCCTTAAAATTATTGCTTCACAGAAAATAAATATCATATTCATAAGTTCCATGGTAGAACTGACTCCTCTGATACCAATTTTTCATGACCCGTCCTCAGTACCCATTCCGTGACTACCCCAAGCCCGCATTCCATATTCCAGAGGCTGGCGACTAGCACCAAAGGCGTAAATCCTTATGTCGGGAAGGCATTTCCTTTATAAAAATTAAACACACACAATAAGAGTACACAAATGGAAGGAAAACACTAAGCAATACGGTATACAAAATAAGTGCTGGAATGTTTAGGGGCTGGAAATACAATCCCAATAGTAATGTATAGGTACAACTAAAAGCAAGTAAAACTGAAAAAGGGACAAATAGCTGAAAGGTAAAGAGAAGCTATTGGATCGTCCTCCAGGGTTCCTACCTGAAGGGTAGGTACAGATGTCCACTTTATCACTCCACGTCCGTCAAAATCATCTGTGTACCGTATCTTCATAAGGTCCGCCTCCGGGTACCATCTAGTCCTGGTGCTCTCGGCCTCCGTCAGCACTGTCCATCGTCTGCAACCAACACAACGAGGTACGAGCATAGCCCGTGCAGGGGTGAGTATAACGATACTCCATAGGGACCCCGAGACCCTCAAGGTCTCACAATATCCATCAAGGATAACGACAAAGTAAATATTCAATGGATAACCTTTAATTGGGTATATTCCCACACATATACCTATGTTATCTAATAACCCATCTCAAACATGAGGTAAACACAAAAGTCAATGACTCGGCTCAAACCAGGATTTTTATTCTTGGGGTAGTAGCAAGTAACATCCATAGTCAAACTGATAGAATCTTGAATGATGATGTAATACTCTTATATTGTGTATTGTGGGCATGTTGCGTCCCACAGAGGCACTTCCCACTTTTCTGGACAGTTTTGGTACTCCTCCTGTCGAGTACCATGGGTCTGCTGCACTCACATAGAGGCACTCCCCACTGTGGGTCTACCGTACTCACACCGAGGTGCTACCCCTCGTAGCCTGCTGAGGTACTCCTCCTGTCGAGTATCGTTGGTCTTCCGTGTCACATAGAGATGCTCCTCACTATGGTTCTGCTATTCTTACACAAAGGCGCTCCCCTAGTGGGCTAGTCAAAAAAATTCAAGTCGAAAGGTTAGCAGTCGTCAGGTCTCAGCCAGCTACTAAGTCTATGTACTCTTCTCACTCATCTCCAAGAGGATCCAATCCCTAAGATATAGGTAAATATTCCAACTATCACGAAGTCCCAAGTAGAAGTATCTCAATGGTCCACCTCTTCATGGGGATCTCAATGCAACAGATGGCAAGTCAATCAGACGCTCGGTCTGTTAGTTATTGGCATTTCCGTTCCAGAGACCCGATTGGTTTTTAGGTTCAAACCAACCTGACCATACCCCAACTATGACCAAACCTCAATTGTGGTATGGAAAATGAACCGTATCTCTATAAGATTTTTGTCCCCGCAAACAGTTCATTGATCAGACACTCGTAGCCTGAGATATGGTGAAAAGGTGTATTCGGCTAATCGGGTTCGGACTGGGGTCCGACCAGGTCTGCGGGTCCGACCCATTCTGTGAGTCTGACCCGACCCTGAAGGGAGTTTCCCAGCCCGAGGGGGGTGGCCCGGCCCGACACGGTGGCCTGACCCGAGGGGGTGGCCAGGCCCGAAGGTGGTGGCCCGGCCCGAAGGCGGCCTGGCGGCTCGGTTAGCCCGTCGGCCCGGTCGACCTGGCAACCCAGCAGCCTGGCGGCCCTACGGGGGTCCTCCTTAGCTGCAGCCAGGGGAGAAACTCCTGCCCCCTCACTCTCGAATGGAAAATCCGTTCGGGTAGGTTTCCAAACTGGCGCCAAGTGGTGCCGGTCCAGGTCACCACAGGACCCTTCGGGTCCCGCCTATAGCACGCACCTGCGGAAAGCTCAGTCGGCCACCCTCCTCTGTCCGTCGTGGCCCGCCCTAGTTGCGGATCCCATGCTCTGCGCAGCGTGATGGCACTGTGCCTCCTCTTCCATGGCCCATCCTGGCCAGAGCCTCCAGCTCTTCCTCAAGGAACGACGACGCCGCGCCCCCTCCATCGCGGCCCAGCATGGTTATGGCCTCCTGTTTCCCTCCACATGGTGCGACGACACCGCGTGCCTCTACCGCATCCCGCCTTGGCTGCGGGTCGCCTTCCCCACAGCACGATGGTGTTGCGCCCTCTTGGCAACCCAGCATCCTTACGCCGCTGGTTTTCTTCGCGGCCAGCCCGACATCGGCCACCGTTGCTCGGCTTCTTGTTCCTCAAAGTTCTTCCAAGCACTTCCTCCTCTCCCAAAGATTCCACCAAATGAATGCTAAGCCAAAAATAATAGAGTAAGTTCTCTATTATTTTTGTGGAACAACAACACAAATACCTGTGTTTAATTAAATGAGACAACTCGTTTAATTAATGGAAAGGAATGGTTCAAATTCAAAAATTATGGGAGGTGATGAGTTCTAATTAAATGGATAGAGGTTTCCAATTATTTAATAGGGAGTTTAAAGGGGTTAAGAAGCTCAGGTGTGCCCCACTAAATAATATCCTCCCAAGGGAGGTAATGTGTGGGTGGGCCCCACCACCATAACCTCTCATGGGAGGTTATTGTGTGGTGGTCCCCCCCACTATCCTCCTCTTGGAGGTTTTAACCACCATAAAATAAAAACAAGGTTAACACTTTATTTTTATTCAATTTAATTTAAAAACCTCAAAAACTAACTCCCATTCTCATCTGAACACAACTACAGTGAATGTCTCACTAAGAAATTACTGACGTTGCAAGCTCAACATTGCCCTCAGATTTCAATTCCAAGAACCAGTTCAAAGGTGATAAAATCTTGCTCGTACGTTTACTGAACGTACCAAACAAAACTTCAGAAATTTATTCTGGGCACATCGGGCCTCGGAATCAAGCACTATAAATTTTCATGAAGTCATAAAAATACCATGAAGTTAAGAAAAAAATTTCCATGGAATTTCCGGGTCTATACATCAATATTATCAATACACAGACTAAATATTATTTTATTATCTTAAGAAAAGTATTAAGGGTTATATTCCTTTAATCAAGTGTTTTATATAAAATACCACATTTCAATTAAATAAATTTTCTTATTCATCAGTAGCATGAAAAATATTATAAAACATACATAATGAAAAATGTATACATAAAATCCTTATATATTTCAAGATTCATGTAATTCTAATTTTTCATTCTATAAACAAATTCATATATCCAACTTCATTCTAAAACCATTAACTAGGCTTCATCCTAATACTCTTCAATACATCTTTCATTACAAATATAATTTGTAGTATTTTTATTATCAAAAAACAAACCATTACGTGTAACACACATCTGATCTTCTTCATGATATTTCCCTATGGGAAATTGATTTTTATGATTCCCAAATATTCCAAATTTATAACATTCAAACATTAATGATTCCTTAGAGAAACCATTATTCTCATCCTTTGTGCTAACTGAACTTTTCAATTTTCCTAAAAAATCATATACCATGTCATCTTATTCTATGAATAAAAAACATCTAATATTTACTTTTAGGTATTCCCTTTCATTATTATTCACAAATTATTGATATATAAGAAACTAAATCTTCCTTCCTCTATGGTCTTCGACACTCCATCTCTCAATGAACTATATTTATCTCTTCCATTGTGATTATGATAGTTGGTTATGGTGAAAATTTTTAATTATATATTGTGGTAAATAATTTTGAATAATCATAATACCCATCACTCTAGTAATCACCCCATTTGGATTCTCATTATCATGTTTCTGATCACATTTAATGGTTAACTAGTTTCTTTGGGTTCCTATCATTATCAAAAACAAAAAATCAAATTGTTTGTAATAATAATCATAGTTGGAAACACATAGTACTTAAACATGATTTATTGGATGTATAAATAAGGATAAATAATTTTTAATCCAAGGAATGTATGGTTTAACCTTGGTTATACATGGTTAGCCACTATTTAAATCATTCATGATGGTTCATATATAAAATTAAAATTAACCAAAGCATATACCATGACCGTGTCATACCAATTTCATAGTAGGGCCCATTATTGGGTACCTAGTTACCCTAAAGTAATGCCTACCATGATTGTTTTTGATTTATTACCCCAAGGTACATTTTTGAAATAACTACAACCACATTTAGTACTAAGAAAATGATTTTTTACTAAATAAACCACATAATATTTTCCATACCAAAATCATATGATATTACCATATACTTAGGCTTATCCTCTGGGTTTTCATGAATGTTATATCATTTTAGTTTTCTATCACAAAAACCCTTTTTAATTCTAATATTTTATTCTTTTATAGGATTTGGATACTCTGTTTGAGGTTTGGGTTGATACACTGTTTAACATTTTGAGTTTTTGAAGTATCGGGTGAGTTTTTGGCCAGTGTATGGTTTGGGTAAACTGTGTGGCTATACCAAGGTAACAATGTGGCATGTTTTGGGGTCTAGGAGTAAGGAACATGGTTTTTAAAAAGTATTAGAAACAAATAAAAACTATTCACAAGTTTTTATCCAATTGGAAAGTGGAGACCAAATTTTTTACAAAACCATACATCCAAACCGTGTGAGATGCGAGCCTTTTTTTTGAAATTCCAAGTTTTTTCTCCCATATTTATACATAGTTTTACTATTTCCTTCCCATGGATAATTTTTAGTGCCTGGAGGGAGTCCCAAAACCCTCTCCCTTTGATCTTTCTCCTCTATGGATATTCCTCGGTTTAATCTAAGATGAGTTTTTTGGTGTTTTGGCCATTTTCCCCTTTTTATCTCCCCCTCTGTTGATTTATTGGTATTTTAAATGTGTTTTATATCTTGTAAAAATCCTAAGAGATAGGTTGGAGTTTTTGTTTGTTTTTATTTATATTTAGGGAGTGAATATTTTACATTGGTTTCAATTCTACCTTCTCTAATAGTTTCGTCTCATCCTCACTCCATTAAGGTTTTTGTTTCTACCCATTTCATTTCTGACTCATTCCATTTGATTCTTTGTTATTTTTAAAAAAATACCCAAATGTGTTTTTTTCTTATAGAGTGTTTTATTGGATTAATATGGAGTTCTTTGATTCAAAAAATTAGATCAAAGTGTTTTTAAAGAGGCTTTTTTAAACATGTTATATAGTTATAAACACAAGGTAATTGTTAAATTGTCAATTATTCCATTAAAATAAAAGTATTTATTTTCAGTATTGTTAAACTTTGGTTTTTCTATGATATAATTTTTTAATCATTAATATGAAATTATGTGTATAGTTTGGTGGCTTTCAAAATGTGGGACTTTGTATAGAATTCTATATTATTTAGATACATCTTTATTATTTGATGACATGTGGTGAAATGTTTTGGAAGGATTTCACTAGTTAGAAAATAATTTTATATACCTTGGTAATTATTTTTTATTTTTAGTTTTGGTTTAGTTTTAATTAATGTGGTGATTTTGGAAGGAAAATTTTTTTGGGTGTTTCCATAGAAATTTAGAGTGTTTCATTAGATATTGGCACATCCATGTTTTCCTTGAACCTCAGTCTATTAAATGTTTTCTTGATTTCTAAATGGTGTGTTGGTACATTATTTGGTTTTTAATTTTGTTTTTAATCTTTCTATTAAATCTTGACCCACTAGGTATTTTAGGACATGATTGGTCTCAAAATGGTTTGAAGGTCCATTTAGCAACTTGAAGTGAATAATATGTTTTCAGTTTGAATTTGAAATAGTGTTAAAATTGGATATGGTTGAAAAATGATTTGTAAATGTGTTGGAAACAAACATGATGTATGGACCAATTGGAAAATTTTAATGTTTGTAAATTTAAGGTGTTTTAGTAATATAGATTCCTGGATGGAAACATTGCACATTTTTATAAATGGTTTTATTTTTTTTTGTGATATAATATACCTGTTGGAACTTGTGTATGGATTATTGTAGAATGGGAACACCAATTGGGGATTTCCTCATGTGGGTTATCACATGGGTGGTGTCAATGTTTGGGATAGGCAAGTGTGGTGGTGGCAGGTAAGGCGAGTCATGCATGTGAGGGCCTCCTACTAACACATGATATTATTACCATGGGTTTCATGGGATTCTTTTAGAGGGTTGAGTGATGCTTACTTATCAACCCAGATTAGATGGGTTGGTACCCCTAGGATTTTTTAGAGGCCAAGAGGGTTTCCCCACTGGATTGGCTATTAGAAATAACAATTGGTTATTGACAACATATCTAAACCATATACTAGTAGGTGGGTCCTATCTGAGTACATCCATGGATCAATTTAGGGATGTTTATGAAATTCCTAGGGTTGGATATCTTTATGTCTTTTTTATATTCTATTGCACTTAATTTAATCTTTAAACTACTTGTTTTTTTCCAACATAGCTTCGTATTTCTTTGGTTTTATTTCGGATTGGGGTTGGGTTTTAATATGGTAATTAAATTTAAAAAATAGGGATTCAGTGTGCATTGTTTTGAAAAGTGTAAAAATGTTTGTGTGTATTAAAATGAGAAAAAATATTTTTATATACGTAATTCAAACTAGTGTTAATGGGAATTTTTTAGGAAAGGAAATGCTTGGACTCTATGGTGATTACCTATTGATCTGTTTAAGCTCACACCCTACTTGTGCCAATCGACGTCAGTATACATGAGCTATTTTGTAGGACCAGGTTTCTAGTTTAGTTTCTATTAGATAAGGTTGGTTTTATTGATAGAGGTGACCAATATTTCATAAGGAGATACTTTTTTCCAGGGTACAATTTTTGTTTTATTTTCCGATTCTATTTTTTTAGTTATTGTATTCCGACTAATTTTTATATTTATTGAGATTCAGTAATTGTTAGTTTTGTTTTTTATTTTAGTTTTTATTATTTTCATCTTGGTTTATTTGGGATAAATCATTCCAATTATGGTTACTTTGATTCCTGATAATAGTTTCCAGACCGTGGGGATAGAGAACTCCCTTGGGGTCATGCAATGGATAAGGTCGAGTGTTGGGTCGGATGGCATCCATGCCTAGTTCGTGACACTTCCAATTGTTAGCTAAAACAAATCTTTGATATGAACTATAGAGAACCTAAATTTTCATTAATATATATTAAATCATTTTTTATGAATATTCATTACATTATACCAACAATTTCTCAAGGATCATAAATTTATAATTCCTTTAGAAAATTTGAAATATAAATAGTAGGTTCAAAAGAGTGATTCATATTTTCCCACTTAGTTCCCCATAACATCAACCCATCGTATACATATTATAGATAAAATATATCAACATAACCTTTGAAAAAACATAATAAAGGCTGATCTTAGATTCTTTCTAAGGGTAAATAAGGGAAATACATAAACATAATATGAGGATAAGGGTATTATAATATGATAAAAAACATATAAAAACTATTTACTTTATATCAAAGATCAAGATATTGATTCATGAAAAAAATTACTTGTAGATAGTAAGACATGAATCATAAGGGAGTCAAATATAATAAGGCCATATAAAATAAAATTGAAATAAGACATGAAATTTTTTCATACACATAAATATAGAAATGAATATCCATAGTAGTCAAGGATCATTTACAAGGCTATCATAGTCTAATGGGTTCAGCCCCCACACCATCATTGTTATCAAGGTTTACTTCCAAGAATACCATAGTGGAAATGGTTCCTTACTAAACTAGGTTCACTACCTATTCCATTCCTATTTATCTCATGAAATATAAATCTATACCCAATTAATTGGAGAGATAAATAAATCCCACCTATCATTAGTTATAACATAACCAGTAACATTGGTTATAATGTAATAACCACCCATTATTATAATTTAACCACTATAACATAATGGAAACCAACCAATTATTTTTTAACAATATCATTAAACATTCACACTATCAGAACCCATAAAAAGAAATGGGTTTAAAAAACATTTCATCATAACATAACCCGTTGAAAAGAAATTGGTTTCATAAAAAATTTCAAAATAAACATAAAAATCCAAATAATTAAATAATATGGAATCATTAGATTATATCCCAAGTAAATACTATATTAAATCAACGGATGTTATCTTAGATGGAAAATCATATTAAAATATTACACTGAAACTTTCTCAAGGAAAATAACCTTTCTAATTTTAATTTTTTTAAATAAAAATCATTTTTAATATTATTTTATTAGAAAAAACCCTTCAAAACTTATAAGGGAGGATTTAAAGATCATTTAATTGATTTTTAGAGGAAAATACCTGTTTTTCTTTTAAATTTTTAAAATATAAAATATTTTTAAAAATTATTTATTTCAAAATAACCTTATAAACTTATAAATGATATTGTTCAGACCATTTAGAATATTTCTTGAGCAAAATAACCTTTACAAATTGAAAATCACCATTTTAAAACTAAAATTACACAAAATATTTTGTAGATAATTTTCATTAGAAATTAAACTTTAAACATATAATGGATCATTAATACACTCAGTGGCCATAAGGGTAAGAAATTCTATACATGTCTAAATAATATTCATTTCAAAATTTTGGAAAAAACCAAATGTACTAGATTTGAAAATATCATGAAATATACATTAAAAATATTTGTTTTATAAATTGAAACTGGAAAAAAATGTCTTTAAACAAATTTATAAGAACATTAATTGTTTTGAAAACAATTTTGAGAAAATAAGGATATGGAAGAAAAAATGCTTTTTAACAAAAGACAGTAATAAAGTTTGGTTTGTTTATGAATTCTCAAGAAATAAATTTTGAATAATAAAATAAAAAAACTTATTAATATATAAATAAAAAAATTTCATCATTAAAATAATAATCATAAACAACCCTAATAAACAATGAGAATGTAACATCAAACCATTACCACTTTGATAAATTTTGAATCATAGGAACAATTAATGAATAAAATAAAATTAAACATTGAATAAAATGAATATAATTTTATTCAAGATTTAAATTCTAAAAGGTTTAGTATATACAACTCATTTAATCATATAGGTTCATAACATAACTTATGTTAAAAAGAAGATAAATCGAGAGAAACACCCCATACCACTTTATGAAAATTTGAAAAATAATCCCAAGAAATATAGAACCTAAAATGGATATATAAATCCCAATAATTTTCATGATATGAAAAATATTCATGGGTAGTATATAGAAAACATAAAAGAAAAACATGGGGTATATGGCATGTCCCTCACAAAAAATAAAAGTAAGACGGAAATCCCTAACCTTATGTCTCAAATTCTTTAGTACATGTTCTAACCTCCTAGGTAATAAATATAATTTTATTTTGAATATATTATATAATTATAATTATATTTATCATACCATATATGTATTATTTGGGACATTTTATATCCCATTTATTAATAATTCCTTGTTAAAATCACGTTTTAGGTAATTATTGGATTGTTTTTTATGCATCTTTTGTTTTGTTATTTTGGTCCTATTATTTTTCTCATGGTTCCATTATATATAAAATTTTAATAATTATATAAATATAATATATATTATTATATATGTATATATAGAAATCCATAATATTTAGATATAGAAAAATGAAATACACCATTCAGGGACATGAAAGGCCATACATACACCTGAATGTTGTTTCCATTTTATAAACTTGTGTAATGAAATAAAGATACATAATATTTTTATATTAAATAATAGTTTTATAATATTATATATAACATATATTCCTTAAATGTTCCCTATTTATCATCCAAAAGAGACCTTAGTAAAAAATAAATAATATTTCATTGTGAGGTGGTAGTTCTCCGTACACATGAACGACATCATCGTATTCCCCATTGAATGGTAAGTAAGAAGGTATACGTGATATAAAAAATTACAGAAGTATAAATATTTTAAAAATACAAAATATATTCATTTAATATATCCTTATTAGTTTTCACATAAAAATATAAATGAAAACACATAACATTGGTTCATGAGGCGGTAATCCATCGTACACAAGAGGGATGTTATTATCATGAAGTGGTTTGGTAGGTAAGAAGGAAGACATAGTATTATAATTATAGAAATATAATAATGTCCTAAATATATTATATCAATATAAAATCCATCATATTATCAATCCATGAGAGGTGGTGATGGAAAATGAATGACATCGTTTTGTGAGGTAGTAATCCTTTGTACACAAGAATAGTGATTTTATATCCCATTTTATGGAAGAGTATATGAATTTCTGTTATTCTATTAATGTAAAATAATATCAGTATATGGGATATACATGTTTTATTATATTATAATAATTAAATATTATTTGATGTAGGAGGAAGAAGGAAAAAATCAAATACGCACCATTAAGAATTTTACCAATTATTTGGAGAGTTTCATTAGGTTTATACCTAAAAAATTATAGGATGTATTTAAAAAAAGGCATATAGTATGTTTTAATACAATTAAAAAAGTTATTTGGTTATGTATTGGATGAGACAAATGGTTTTTAATGTGTAGATATGGGAGGAGAGGGGATGGCCTTTTATAAGTTGGAGAGAAGACACAGATGGAATTTTTTAAATGATAAAGTGATACCCACGTTTTTATTATACCAAATTACACTTTAATGGGTCATTATCTAACATATGGGGTTTTGAGGTAGATATATGTTAATAAAATATATTTTTTAAAAAATTTATAGGTCATTTTTAAACATTATCTTCTAATATTAACACATGATATACACACTTTTTTACCCTAACCACCATAATTAATTTTTTTACTATTTTCAATATATATTAAAGTAAAAATTTTTGTTAACATTATTAAATAAAATAAATTATTATGATTTGAAATATAGAATCTATTTTTACAAATTAAATTCATATATGGGAAATAATTCCATTTAAATTTAAACATATAGACATGACGAGAAAGCAATCTTTCAAAGAGAAAATATTGAAAAGTTTAAACATATTCTAGATATAATTAAATATAAAATTGATTAAAATAAAAAAAAATTGGAATAATATATATATATATATATATAATTTAACTAACTAATCTTTTAAAATAATATTAAAATAATATTTTGGTTATAAATTCTTTGAATGAAATGGTTGATTAAAAAAACTAGTTTGTTTCACTATTTAATAATAAATTTACCTTTTCAGAAAAGTATCAAAAAATAACTCCCAGATAATTTTGAAATGTTTATTTCAAAAATTAATTCAAAATTTTTGAATAAATTTTATAATTAATAAGAAATTTAATTTTCAAATTATTGAGAAAAATGAGACAAAACTATTTTTTAGAAAAATGATGTTTTTAAGGATAAAATTGGATATATTCTTATCTCATATAAATAAAATATATAAGATAAAAATTAAAAACTTTATTGAATATATAATATAAATCTTTCATTAAAATCATAAAAAAAACATTTATTTAATTTATTATGATAAAATTAATATGTTTGCATAAAAATTATTTTTCATAAAATGATTTCCATTATTTTTAAATGGTTTTTGATATACCTTTATAAATAATTGGCCACTGAAGAATTGATATTATATATATGTTTAAAACATATATATTTCATAATTTATTTTATACATTTCATATAATCTATTCCAATAGTTTTGTGATAATTATCGTATTAAATAATCATATTTTTGTTGTGTTTCACATTTCGTTAAGACATTGTGTTGTGTCTAACACAAGTTATTGAAGAAATTAAAATTGATATGAAAAAAAATATTTCATAAAATAAGGGGTTATAAAATTATACCCCACATTAAAAAATTTGCATCCTTATAATTTGAAAATGATCTCAATAATCAAGGGTTTGACATTTGAAAATTCATTTGTGGAAATCCTACCTCGTAAAATGGTTGACAAAACCTCCTCTTAAAGATAAAGGGGTAGTGAAATATAATGTTCATTTGGAATAACATATAAATGGGCATCCAAATATGAATACATTAGCGGGACATGAATATATGGACACCAAAGAAAAGAAATTTCCATAGTTAATTGATCCAAAGAATATGAATGATTCTGAGAATGTTAAAGACCACAAAACCATAAATCTACGATGATATAGAAGGCCAATAATTCATTAATAATGAAGGTTGATGTATATTTTTTTATTTTGTGATCCTTTTTCATAGTATTGGGTAATTTTCAGGTGGAGACTTACTTGATTTAATTCAATTTCAGAAACATGATCTCATCATTTTGGTGTGCTTTGTTCAATTTTCTCTTTATATCTTATATTACAAAATAAATTTAATTTTTATCATGACTAAAGCAGTATTGGATCATAAGATCCATAAAATAATGATAATTAATTGATTCTTTCTCCAATTATTGTTAAAAACTTAATTTTTTCACATGAAATCCAATATTCATAAATAATTATTCGGTGAAATAAATAATTAATATCTAAAAACAAATCTAAATTACAACATAAAAAATTTAATAAGTTGTCACTCTTTAGAAACTTCCAAAATTTAAAATTTATAAATACGATATCTAAATTTCACGAAATAAAAAAAACATTAACACCCTAAATATCATAAATTATATATTAATTTTAAAATAATAAATATGTCAATACCGTGGTTATATAATATCCTGAAATGTGGTAATAACTAGAAATAACATAAAACCTCAATGAAAACATAAATCATTACTCATTATTTAAATAAAACCATAGATTATTTAATATACTCCATAAATCCAAAAACAATTTCTAAACCCATTAATGATAACATACAAGACTTTTTCAAAATATTATTAATCAGTTATGAGGTCAGTAATAATATGAAATTTACCTTATGTATATCAATAATTTCTTTACCGAAACTAAATAATATTTTCTTACCATCATGAATGGATTAGGAGTTATCTTCCCTTAATTAGGTATGTTCCATAAAATATCACTATTCCATTAATTTAGTTTTCTAGATCAATAATACTATATAAAATTATTTTCAAAATCCTATATGAAAATATTATATAGAAAAATAAATATATAACTCATTATTCATATAATTTCTGATTTCCATTAAATAAACCCTTTAAGAATCCAACATAATTCTTAAACCATTAACATTTCTTCACCATCATATTCCTTAATACCCTTTTCCTTTTATTTATCATTATTAGCCTGTTCATCATCTAAAAAACATTACTTATATCACATTACTGAACCTCTTCTTGAGTTTTCCATCTGGGACATCAATTTTTATGATTACCATAATTATAACATTTATAACATTCAACCATTAATGCTGCATTAGGGAAACTATTATTCCCATCCATTGCATTAACTGTATTTTTCATTTTCCCTAATCAATCAAGTATTATATTATCTTATTCTCTAGACATAAAACATCATATTATTCATTTTAGGTATTCCCTTAAGTAGTTCTTCCCACATTCTTAACATATAAGAAAATGAGTATTCTTTTCTTGATGGTCTCTAACACACAAGATCTCAGTGAACTCTACCGTTCTCTTCTTTTTTGAGTCCAATGATTGTAGAGATTCAAATTGATAATCAAATATAATGAAAACTAATTAGAAATATTAATAATAACTTTCACTTTATTTATCAACTCATTTGGTTTCTGATTAAAATTTTGTCCATCATAGTTTCCATTAACCAAGTTTCTTTTTATTCCTGCCATGATCTGAAACTAAAAATCTTAGTGTGTGAAACAATAATCAAAGTGGGAAGACCCATTGTACTGAAAATTCATTTAAATGATTTATAAATAAAATTCCTTCTTTTAAATCCATTAAACATAAGGTTTATCCTAGGTTTTTCATGGGCATCATATATTGAAATCCTTCATGTAGTTTCATAAAGATAATGTAAATTAACTAAGGAATATCCCATGGAAGTATCAAACTAGGTGCATAATTATACACATTTTCATGTACCAGGTAATGCTCAAGTCAACCCCGAAACACATTTTTTGAAGTTATTACACCTTGGTACATCTATAATAGAACCAATTCCACTTGTCTTATCTAGTAAGTGAAGTATTTCTTGGTGAAAAAAATAATATTTTACCTCCCAAAAAAATAGGATTTTTACCATATAAATAGATTTATCCAAATGTTTCTCACTAAGTATTTCACATTATAGTTTCCAAAGGATAAATATACCTATAATTTGATACAAAATATTGAAACCCTAGATTTCCATACATAAATATTACATCATTTTTTATGAATATTCATTAAATTTTAGAAACACATGCCTGAGGATCATAATGGTATAATGGTTTTGGAAAGATGGAAATATAAAGAAATGGTTAATAATATTTATATATCATCTAAAACATAATTTATAGTATCTAGAAACAATCTTAAAAATGTCACATTTAATACTTATTATCCTGAAATTGGGAAAATAAACATAATAATTGGTGATATCAGATTATAATTATGGTTAAACAAGGGAAATATATAAATATAACATGAGAATATTGGTATGATATAATGTAAATAATATATAAAAACTATAACCTACATATGAAAGATCAAATTCATGAATCATGTCACAAATATTTTTAGATAATAAGACTTTAATCAAAAGAGAGTCAAATAAATTGTTCCATGAGGTTGTAACATTGTCATAAAAAAGGTATTATGGCATAGACATTAGAATATATTATAATTTTCATAGTAGTCAGGGAAAATTTCTATAGTTATAATAGTGGAATTATTTTAATCCCCAAACCATCATAGAAATGAAGGTTAACTCTCAAGACCATCAAAGTAAAAAAATTACCTTATTAAACTAGTTTAACTCACCATTATTGTTCTCTCTACCTCATGAGATATCAATATGAACATAATTCATTATAGGGAGACAGATACCCTACCAATTGGTGGTTATAACTTATCCTACTTCTTTGGTTAAAATATAAACACCATAATTGGTTATGGAGTAAGCTCTACCATATTATAAAAACCCCATATAAGTGTTCCATATGAGCATAAAACATTCATCATATCAAAATCCATAACTTAAAATGGGTTTTTTGAGTCATTTCATCATACAATAACCCACGAAATAGAAATGAGTTTCTTAAATATTTTATCACCATAAACATAAACCATCTCAAAGAAAATAAATGTTTTATCATTGGATAAAATACATAGTAAAGATTAAGTTACTTAAATTAAATTTATCTTAGATGGAAAATGATATTGAAAGATCATTTAGAATATTTATTGAGGAAAATAGCATTTATACATTGAAAAAAACTTCTTAAAACAAAAAGCATTTTCAAAATCATTTTATTTGAAAATAAAATTAAAAAATTATAAGGTAATTTTTAAAGATCATTTAAAAACATTATTGAGGAAAATATCCTTTTCAATTTGAAACCATTTTCAAACATAAAACATTTTAAAAATATTTTTCTTTGAAAATAATCTTGGAAACTGTTAAAGAAATTTTTAATTTTCATTGAAATCATGTCTTGAAGAAAATAAACATTTCCCATTGAATATAAACTATTTAAATAAAACATTTCACCATTTTTTTGGAATTATTTTTGGAAATAAAAATATAAATTTATAAGGTAATATTTAGAAAAAATTATTATTTATGAATATTAGAAATTCCATAGATGTTAATCAAATATTCCTTTCTTATTTGTAGAAGAAGTAAAAAGTTAATTTTCTTAAAAATACAAGAATATTGTTTCGAAAAAAATTTCAAAATTTGTATCAAGGGATAAATTAATATAAACAATAATACATAAACATTAAAATATTTTTGATTTTTTTAGAAAACATGGATATAGTAGAAAAAAGAGGTTTTAAAAAAAGAGAGAAATAAAATAGGTTATTAAGAAAAAAACTTTTGGAATCATAAGAACATAAAGAGAGGAAAATTATGGGAAAATTTATTATAAAGAAATAAAAATGTTTTTCTTTAGAAAAATTTCATAATATTTCATCATCAAAAGTGTTATCTTATACATTCCTGATAAACCATGAGATTGTAACACCAAACCATAACAGATTTGGTATATTTTGAATCATATGCACAATTAAAAAATAAAATCATATGCAACAATAAATATTATTAAAATAATGAGATTCATTATATTACATTTCATAGAGGATGTATATACACATCATTTTAAGAGTATAAGTTCATAACATAACTTATATCTCAAAGAAGGAAATTTGCAAAAAATGCATTACTTCTTGGGTAACTTTTTAACCATAAACCCTATGAAATAAATATAGTTAAAAAGATATTCAAATAACCATAATATAGAGTATAATAATCATAAAATACATTCATGGTAAGTATAAACTTGACATAAAGAAGCATGTGTTAAATATTGAATGTCTCCTATTTAAAATAAAAGTGAGATGAAAATCCCTTATCTTATGTATCAAATTCCATGATACATGTTAAAAAATATAGTAGAATAAATATAAGTTTATTAAAATATTTTATAGAACCATAATTATATTTATAAATCCATATATTGGTTATTGAGCACCTTTTATTACCTGTATATTAACAATTCCATCATAAAATCATGATTCGGGCAATAACTATATTTTTTTTATGTATGTTTTGATTTTTCATTTATGGTCCACTTAATTTGATAATTGTTAAATAATCTCCCAAAATTTATCCATAATATAAATATATTATAAATTAAGTATATATTTTTTTAGAACAATCCATAAATGATATATATAGAAAATGAAATACAACGTTCATGGAGATGATTTGTCGTAAATATGCGTGAATGCTCTTTATGTTTTATAAATAAATGAAATAAAATAAAGGTAAATAATATATTACCATTAAATAATCCTTATTATGTCACATAATTCACATATATTCATTAAATTTAGCCTTACTATCTTTCTTTAAATATGTTAGTAAAAAAATCACATCACTTCGTGATGAGGTAGTCCACGACACACACAGATGACGTTATCATACACCCCCATAGAATGAAATATAAGATGTTATATGAGCTATAATAATTAAAAAATTATATTTTAAAAAATATATATTATATATTAAATTCATATAACCTTTTTACTATTTAATGTAAAACATAAATGAGAAACACATCACATCGGTTTGTGAGGCAGTAGTCCACTGTATTGACGAGTGATGTTATTGGTTTCCAAAGAGTTGGGAGGTAAGAATGTATATATAATATTATAATTCAAGAGTTAAAATAATATAATAAATGAAATATCTAAAAATTAAATACATCATTATATCTAGTTGTGAGAGGTGTTTATGAAAAAAAATAATATCGGTTCGTGAGGCAATAGTCTTCCATACACACAAACGATGATTTTGTTTCTGATTTGATCAAATAAGATATGTATTTAGAATATTATATTAACATAATAAAATAAAAATATACAACATATATTGGTGTTATTATATTATAAATATGTAATACTATTCTAAGGAGGTGTAAGAAGATATAAAACAAATAAGAACCTTTAAGAATTGTACATCTTCTTCAAAGAGCCTCTTTAAGATTATACCTAAAACCTTATTAAGATGACTTAATAATAAATATATATCTGATTGGATATTATAATGGTTGTAATTAAGATATTTGGGTTAAGATTATCTTACCCAAATGGTTTTTTAAGTGTGAATATGGGTGGATAGGGGTGGCCATTAATTAATTGGGGAGAGGCCACACATGGAAATTTTAATAATATAAAGTGATACCCATGTTATTTATAATTAAAAAAGACTAAAAATATTGCCTTTTATATATAATTATAGGTCATAAGGTCTAAATATGTCTAAAAAATGGATTTGGAAATGTTTTAGGTCATTTTTACCCTTGTTTTCTAAGTTTAACCACTAGTAAACACAATTTTACCTTAACCGACATAATTAAATTATTACTGTTTCAACAATTTATTATGGTTAAAAAATAATTTAAAATAATTTGATAATATATGTTATGGTGATTAGAAATATGTAATCAATTTTTCCAAATTCAATTTAGATAAGTTCTAAAATTCAATTTGAAAATAAATCTGCAGACATGATAAGAATGTGATTTTCCAAATGGAAAAAAATCTAAAGTTAAAAAAAATTATTTAAAAATTAAATGTGACATTAATTTTAATGACATAAATTTCATTAATTTATATATAACAAAAATAATGTAACTTTTAAAATCATATTAAAATAAATTTTATCTTTTAAAATTGTTGAATGGAAATGATTTTTTTAACAAAAAACTGTATTTTCACTATTTAAAAAAAATTCTTATTTTTAGAAAATTATCAACAAATAATTCAAAGATAATAAATATAAACTTATATAAAAAATTGACTTAATTTTTTCATGTATTTTTTTTCTAAAAGTGGATAGTATTAAATTTAAAATATGTTCAGAAAAAGTGGGAAAAGTAATATTTAGAAAAACAATCTTTCTGTATAAAATTTGATTTATTATTATCTCATGCCTAAATAACAAATATGATTAATGTTAAACTTTTTATTGAATATATAATTTATATTTCTTTAAAATAATTCTCCACTTATTATTTAATTTTTTTATTAAGATAAAATTTATTTGAGAATATACAAATCGTTTTTATAAAATACTTCCTTTTTTCAAATGGTTTTTAATTTACATTTCGAAATATTTGGACATAAAATATTGAATTATATATATATATATATATATAAATCATATATTTTCATTATTTTTTAATCCTATTCATACCTTACATTACAATGTTTTGGTGGTAACTATCTTATAAATAATAATATTTTTGCAGTGTGTCACGTTTTGTTAAGAATAGATGTTCCATGTTACATAAGCTATAGAATAAATTAAAATAATTTTAAAATATTATTTCATAAAATCTCTGGGTGTTACACGTTATTTTAAGGAACATCATACATCTTTTCTTCTTTTTTTAATTTCATGTTTGATCAATAATTTCATACCCTGAACCATAATGACACACCATCTAAAAATCATGTATGCTCTAAACTTATAGAACTAGTTCTAATGGAACATGAAAAGGGTTCATCGGTAAACCTAAGAAGAAAAATAATCCATGATTAGATCCAAAATATACCCTACATTTAAATAATATCAATGGTATCTTTGAATCTAGTTTAAGGGTGAATAACTTCACCACTTATATAAATTTAAAAGATAAGTGTGTCAAGGAACATATGATTATTAAATAATTAGATCAAACTCATTAAACAATCATTCAAAAATGAATATAATAAATTTAAAAAAAATCATTAAATAATCTCTATAACTCTTTACAAAATCACCCCAAACTAGAAGAACCAAAATGCAAGATAAACTAAGGAAATATATTGACCTAAGGTTGGAAGTAATCAACCCAATGAAAGTAGAAATTAGACTCCGAAGAAAAACACATTTTGTTTTTTTTCATGCATCTTGAAAATCATTATAAAAATGAGAGATCATCACAGAGGACTAATAAATAAATTTATTAATAAATAGAATTTATTGAAAATGCATTTAAGACCTCCATTAATGTTCCATGTGTTTCTACACTTTTATTTTATCAATATCCCATAATAAATGGGGTGTTTTGGATATTTTAAATTGAATCACAACCATTGAAAAATACAATACCATGGCCCAACCTTGGCTATAGTGACTATAAACGCACAACATTAAACACATTATCCTATGGTGTATCAAGGATAATAATTCCTTTTTTTACACACTACACCATCAAAAATGGTAATTTTGGGGACATATGTGCCATGGATAATGACATAACATCCCATGGACCACATCTTTTCTATGTATTATACAATATTTTTTATCCCTTTACTATTTTATATAGAGAAAAAAACCAAAATCTTTTTCCCATTAAGTGGTGTTGTCCATTTTGGATAGTGAAATATAAAAACCCCAAAATTAAGATTCTTGATGTTCTTGAACTCTCAATATATAATTTTATATCTATGGTTCAAGCCTTGCAATACTAAAAACGTCTCATAAGATATGATGGTTTGTATTAAAACATAACCACCAGAAATGAGGGTGTTATAAAAATATTGCCTAAATCAGCTTTTATTTTATTCTTTAGTTATTCATGTTCAATAGGGGATATTTTATTTAGAGTCTTGGATATCCTTAGATATCAAAGTATAAGTTAATATGATAAATCCATTTTTTGATCAAGAGGAAGACTAAGAAACTATTAAAGGAATACATCTATATATTTCCTTGTAATTGGAATGTCTCCAAGTGTGTTCCTCTAAATTATTTTTTGTCATTTGATATTTTTATTATTTTTTAGAGGAAAATATAATCTATAATTATAGTGAACATTCCATAGTATGTTCACCCCCTACTAAAATAAGAATTGAAATTGAGGTTGATTCAGTGTATAGAAAGTGATTTTAATTTCTTAATAGTTGATGTGGGATTTAAATAAAGTATTCAAGTCCATTATAATTATAGCATTTAATTCAAATATTGGATATATAAAATAGTTTTTTGGATGATTTATGCCACATATATTTTATGGGGAGGATTTAAATACATGTAAAACAATAATAATACCATTTTTTATACTCAATAATAATAAATCTACCCTAATTTTACGTGGTGTTTGAATAATTTTACTAAGATTTCATGATATAAAATAATTCTTAAAACCAGAATAAAATATTATATTCACTTTATTGAAGTAATAACTATAATACTTTTCACCATGTTGTTTCATTTATGAAATTAAGTAGCAATGATAACAAAAACACTCTCATTCTCTTATGGTTATGGAGGCTTTTTTCATTGTTAATCTTTGATAACCCTTGTATTAGTAAACTAGAATGCATAATATCCATGTTCCTTACTATTAAATCATTATAACACATGCTAAGGTTTGATTAGGGCCTTTAATTCTTCAATTTTAATGTTATTCTTCTTATTATCACATCTATATTTATTAGGATTATGTCCCTCTATTACATAGCAGAAACATTTCCTAGACCCCTTCATATAGTTCCTAAGATTTGTTTTCCCACACTTTTGACTTCTGAGAAATATAATCTTATTCTATCTGTTGTATTTATAAAGTAATCAATTAGAATAAAATTTTATCATTCACATCATTTTTACCCACCCCCTATACCACTAGAAATCAACGACTTCCATATAAAAATTGAGGTAATATTATATAACTTCCTAAAAAATATCAATGTCATAAATTGATAATTATATCTATAGAATTTTCCTTATCATTCAAAATGAGGGATGAATATTAATTTTAGTGTTAATGAAAAATCTAGATTCGGATTGTGTAAGTCTAAATTCATCTTCCTTTTTCTGAATTGTAATGAATTATATCTATATTTGAAGGTATATAGTTCAAAGAAAATATATATTGATAGAGATACTCATAAATTAATCAGACTACATAGATTCTATACCATCCTAGGGATTGGTATTATTGATCTATGACCACCACTAGTATACTTATCCTTGAATATTATAAACAAAAAGTTTGAACTTCACTTACTAAGATAATTGAAGGAGAATAAATAAATTCCCAATAAAGATAATCCAACGTTCTATGAGTATGGGATCAAAAAATATACTTAATTTTGAAGGTATCTATCACATAATTAACCCAACTTCAACATGTTGTCTCATAGGAAGATTCATACGATTGAAGATATTATTCATAACTAGAGTTAGTTATTCCATTACTACGATGAACATATTGAATTATTAACCCATAATGTTTGGAACTTCATTATAGAAATCATTATAATTACAATTGCATAAATTTCTGAATTATTTTTCATATTTCCAACTTTTTTATAAAATTAATTAATGTTAGGGGTATAGACAAAAAGGGTAGCTAGAGATACAGAAAAAATGACCATAAATGACATATATAACTTATCTAAGACTTTTAAGGCCTCAGTAAATGTTATCCATGGTCCATTTTTAAATTATTTTTGGCAAATTATCACTATATTAAAATCATATATAATTCTTGAAAAGTGAATATGAATTTTAAAATTCATATCTTCTAAGATTGTCAGACATTTTGGGTAGTTTTATGTCATTGTCTTGTTGCATGTTCTGATCATGTTATTAGCCTATCTAAACTTTTTGTAGTTATTTCACCTCAGTACATATTTTAAATATATTGTATCCTATAATAGTATAAATATTGGTATTTTATTTCTTGTAAAACCACATAGTCCAAAAAAATTATATTTTTATATGCTATCTTAGAATTAGACTTACACCTAGGGTTTTCAGTAATTTCATCAAGTCATAATCCAAAAAACAAATAGACCTACATATAATACTAATTATATAGAACCACGAGCTTAACACACTTTTTATGATTTTTAACATAATTTTCTAGTAAATTCAATCCATTTATCGATAGTTCTAGTGTCTTGGGAGATTAGATAAAAATGGTAATCATCCTGAAATAAATTTATTTCATCATTATTTAAAACACTACATAGTTCCTTTAAGACCAATAAGTATTATAAAAATGAAAATAATGCATTATGGAATATACATATGGACAAGGGTTAGTTAAAAATCATATTAAGGTAATAAATAAGATAACAATTATAATCATGTGTGAATAGAGATATTATATATTATCATTAAAATAGAAAATAATATGGTTGTAAATATAGAATAAGAGAATAATATTATATGATCATAGAATAATAGATATATAGAATTAAAATAAATCATGAAATTGTATTCATATGTTTAGATTCAATCCGATGACAATTATTACATAGTGGAAAAAGTTTTAGAGTGGATTTGGATAACTCCTAAGTTGCATCCATAACATCTATTAAGACAAAAATCATCACCTAAAGCATTGAAAGGATATATAATTCATATCCCACCAATCACATAACATAGTGTTTTTAGTAAAATCGCATATTCACCAAATATGGTTTCTCATGTGATGAAAACATTACCCATTTCATTGGACATTTAGGTAATTACAGAGCCACCCACTATATAACATAGTGTTCTTAAGCTGACACCCCATATACCATAAATGGTATCTAATGAGATAATAATATTACCCTATGTATATAAGGGCTGTATAATTCTATTCCCACACATAAAATAACACTTTAATATTTTCATAACTTCCCACCGACCATATATTGTATCTCATGAGATGAAAACAATACTCAATTCATTATAGTGTTATCAGGGTTCACGCTTCACAAGTCTATCATTATGCACACCACATAAATAAAAAATAGAAAGAACATTTATTTTTAACTCACAAGTTGGAAATTTATATTTATATAATGTAATTATATATTCAATAAAATAATTATATATTTACATATATTCCCTTGAATAATAATAGGGTTTTGTATTCACAACAAGACGATATTTCATTAAATATAATTGAATGAATTTGGTTGCATGACAGGTATATGTAAGGGATTATAGAATGGGTCTAATGAGAGGTAAAAGTAGTATCTCACCAATATGGAATTATTTTGTGGTAAATAAAATATTAATAACACATCAATGTATAATAAAGTGGATATAAAAAGACTTATGTTTTAAAATATGTCATACCAAATCAATGAGTAATTTTGGAAGTATGAAAATTATTCAAGAAGGATTATGGATAATGTTTAATGAGAGATATTATTAGTATATAATTGGTATGGAACCATGTTTATAGTAATGGATTTATTATGAACATGGGGATGAATAATAAAATGTAATTGAAAAGAATTATAACAATAAATGTGATTGAATAAGAATGAGGAGGGAGATAATCCAAGAGGGATTTTGGCATAATGATGTTTATTTAGAAGGGATTATGAAATTTTTTTAATGAGATAGAAGGATATTATATAATTAATAGTGAGTCATTTAAAAAGTTTATTATTGATTATGAACACATGTATTCCTAATAAATTGAAAATAAAAGTCATTATCACAATTGAGTTACCTGAATCAGGAGGATGGGAACACTTAAATATCGATGTAGCTTTATAATGCTTGGGGGGACTCTATAGAACATTATGAACTACTTAGGATGTATTTAGATATTGATAGGTAAGAGAACATCATGATAAATTTCATTGGGTTAGATATGGATGATATAATTTTTGGGGTGAGCCCCAATTATAAGTGAAATTGAGGGAATATTTCATGAAAACTAAATATAGGTAAGGGGTAATAATGGAATTACATAGGGGATAGCTGGGTATTGTGAGTTTGTGGAATTAGGTGGAGAAATTTTTGTAAGAAATATGGGTACGTCTATCCAATTAATCAATGATATTATAATATATCAAAGTTTCAAATTGATTTTTTAAAATTTGAGCACCATTATATTACACATTTAACACTTATTAATCATGATTAAATGCTAATCAATGTAATTATTTTATCACTAAAAATGCTAAATGAACTTATTTAATAAAATTAAACATGTTAAATCCAAATTTTTGGATCCATTTAACCTAATTCAATTTTCCAACTTGTGAATATTAACATATAAAGTGAATTAAAATCGGTTTTGTAGAAAAATGTTGTTTTTATTATTAGTTGTATGTAATATTATTTTAAATTAATTTTAAATTTAATTACGGTTAATTAATTTTTATACATGTATTTATATTATATTAGTGTCTTAAATTGGAAAATATAAATTTAATTTAAAGATACACATTATTTATAAAAATACAATTCTTTGAATAAATATTTGTTCTCACATGATAAAAAATATTTACCTTGGAAACATAATTTTATGGAAAAAATTTACATTATTAACTAATTTTAAAATTCTAATTAAAATAAAAAATTTATTTTGATTCAATTTTTATAAGTGATAAAAATGTAATTTAAATATTAGTGTATGTAACGTGTAAAAACTTGTTTTTAGAAGGAAGTGTACATTTATGCTTAAAATCTACTAAATATACTAATCTTAGGTATTCTCCACTGCCATCTGTCCTGCACACATTCATCCACGTCCATTTTTTCCTATGTGTCAACATTCCAAAGCTCCAAAACCCACATTTACTTCTATACACTTCCATCTTCATCATCCCACTCCCGCTCCTGCTCAGTTTTCAATTCATGCTCCATTCGCTCCCCAGAAACCCCTGCCTCCTTCGACCTCTATCTCCCGGTTACGCTGCACTACATCCTCCTCCTTCTCCGACGTTATCCTTATCCCAGTTTCACCTCACCTCTCTGCTGTCTTCCTTCTCCTGCTCAAATTCGGGTATCACCTCTTCACATCCTAGGGTTTCCGCAAATCCCTCGTGCTAGTGTTCCTGTCCTTTGGTCTCCTCAGTCTAGGGTTTGTTCAGCATCTCAATTTTCTCTCCCCAGGTAAGGTTCTCTATTCGGTTTCCCCATTATAGGGTTCCAATTTCTTCAACATGAACTCCATCATCTCCTTTCCAGCTCTGGCCATTAAAACCTCCCTCTAATTCCATTCACACTCTCCCCCCATGACCACCCTACAGTTTTGTGTCGACCTCTACCTCTATTTTCCCATCCTTTTCATTCAAACTCTGACTATCAACACCTCCAATGATTCATTAATCTTTTTCTATGGTCGAAGCTCCCCAAACACCTATACCTACCATTAATCATTCCCTCCATCCACTACCTGATCCTAAAATGCAAATATCTCTGGGTTTTCTCCCAATAATCCCCCATTTCCTGCAAATATATGACTTCATAATGCTCGGTCTACTCCTCAATCAATAATGTATTTCACATTCAACGTCTTGCCTATGATTATTTAATTGAAGGAACTGGGTAAACCTACCTCCATCAACACTAAAAGACACTCCCAGAAACCCTCTACTAATCATCCAATTTTCATCAGGTATGATTTCTTTATTTCAATTTATTGTTTCCATTATTGTAATATCTCATTCCTGATCATCAAACATATTTGATGGTATTTTTATATTGTTTTAAATGTATTTAAAATTAAATTTTGAATTCGTGAATGTTGATCCTTAGGTTTTTGGCATCTATGGAGTACATGGAGAAGAACAACCAGCTTAAACGTGCATTTATTATTGTAACATTGAGGACTTTTATGGCGGTGTTTCTTGAACTATAACTTCACCCCATGAAGTGATCAAGATATGATTCTAGATCTGACTATAATTCTACGATTTTCATTATCCACACAATTGAATTCTTAACTATAGAATATACTCTATAAAAATAATAATTTATTAAAATAATAGTGTCAATTTATTTGTATGTGAAAACTTTTTTATCGAAAAAAGAAAAATGAGAAAAATAATTGTGTTTTCCAGATGGATTAGTGCTTGGTTTTCACTTTTTTATGTGTACAAGGCTCCTCTATGATGGGTTGTTCATATCTTGATTTCTCTATTTCACGCATTACATGTTTATTTGTATGTAACCTAGAAGATGCCCTGGTTGGTTCACTGAGATGACTAATATACTGTTTTTATTATGACCCACTTTATTTCACTATTCAGTTCCTTTTTGAAAAATAGAAAATGCAAATGAATGATCAAAAGATGGTTTTAAGGTAATTGAAGGAAGAAGTCATTTTTTTCTTGCATGTAGTATAATTGCTGGATACAGTTGTGTTTTCATGTATATAAATGCATATATATTTATTATCAACTGTTTATTCTCTATCATATTACTTCTGATTTATTTTTAACTATTTTTTCTTTATTGAATGCATAAAAAATTTAGGGTTAAGAAGCCAAAGAAATATGCATCCCAAGTACACTTAAGGCACCCATTTTCCCGAAGGTAAAATTTTGTCATGTTCATTTTTGTCTTATTACCATACTACAAATTTTATATTTAGATGCGTCATTTATAATTATTCATTCTTGTGGTTTTCTATATTAAAATTCCTGAAAAATATTTTCATACAATTATCTAGATTAAAAACATTGATATGCCATATTTCATTTTCACTATTTTCTTTTGGTTTGCGATTAATAATTTGATTCATTATACTTACTTGGCTGATATTAGACCAATAATTCTTCGGTTTAACATTTTTTCTGTATGAAATCTTATATACTAGTCTGTTCTTATGTTTTTTACCATATTAAACATTTGGGTTCTAGTTGATTGTTTTATAATAACAGTCACTTAAGTAGTCCTGTGGATGCTACCGGGAAGAGATGGTGATAGGTCTTAATGAACATTGTATTAAATTCATTAAAGTTTAAGTTAAAGAGGAAATAAAATCCACTCTCAATATAAACAAGATGTGGTGGTTCTTACTTGGAATACCACACCTGTTATTGTACTGGGGTTGACCGGTATGAAATCTCAAGCTTTTGCAGGTTAACTATAGCACCTGTTTAGGGTTTTAAACCCTAAAAATATTGTCCCTTATCTTATCTTTTAGTTCAATTAGTTATATTACTATTTAATAACATATTTTTTTGGGTTTTCTAAGTAGGAAAAACGCTAGAAAACACCTCACATGCCTGTTAAAGATCGAATCATGTATGTGTTTCTACATTTTTTTCAATATTTTGATGATTTCCACCACCTTCTTTAAGAATCATCCTTGGAGTGATTTTTTTGTCTTCAACACAGGTTTTCTAATAGTTTAATCTATTTTCCTCATTCCTTGTCTATGGAATTAGTGAATATTTTTAGTAGTGGTAAGTCACCCTTGCTTCACCTTCCACCATCCATTGATATTAATGATAACGATCCAGTTTCAAACCTTATATTCCTACAGTTGTTATTAGTATGATTATGTACTACATAAAAAAAATTTCTCTACTTACACTCTATATAACGGGTTCATTAATATTCGGCTAATTGGATTCTTGGTAGAATAGTTAGGCATGGGTGAAAATGCCTTTCTTAGGAAGTTGAAGTCAGAACCCCTCCTCTACTCTCAGCTGAAAAGGGAAGCTACCTTTGCTAGAGAAAAAAATAAAGAACCTCTTTGAAGAAGTAGAGGAACTTCGATGAGGAGGAAAAGTGGATGTAGCATAGCCACTCATGAGAAAGGTTTAGGTACTTAATACTGGGAAAACACTGTTGATTTAGTAACCATAGACTAACAAAATGTTGATGCCTGCTCTAGAGAAAATGAAGGCTCTTTGTGAGATCATTTGATATATTCTTTTGGGAAATGCTTCTACTAAGAGAACACAATCTCACATCACAAGAAAGTGGCATATGGGTTATGGAATGGTAAGGAATTTCATTATGGGGTATGACATTTATTATTTTTTATGGCAATAGCTTTATATTAATACAAGAACAATTCTTCGAAATAATTCCCCTTTCACACATATATATGGACATACAAGTTTTAGATAATGACTAGTATACCTAAAAATTGGAATATTAATGAATATATATCTTCTGTTTAGCATGTTAACTGGTGATGTTGCTATTTTGAACTGAGAAAATGACACTGACCTATATTGAAACAAAGATTTCATGTGGAATACTAATACTTCTTGGTGATTAATTTCATCACATCCATTATGAAAAGGAAATTATCAACACAATAGAGTTCATTTTTGCTATCATGAAATTATACACGATAAAGAATATTTGTTCTATAAGAAAATAAATAATTTTTTTATGGTTGATCTAACGATCTAGTTGTTTGGGTCTAACAAAATGAGAATATTATATGCAGATGTTCCTATTCTTGCAGGTACTACCTGGGAATCTGATTTAAAGAAAAAAAATTATGCTCTGTAGATTTGTGGTAAATTTAACGTTCTATTGTCATTCTGTTTAGAAAATAATTTATTCTACTAACCGATTTGATGGGAGGGTAGGGAATGAGATGAAAACCTCCCCCACAGTCTACCTGACATTCGTGATGGAGAGCCTCATGGGTCTCCTTCACGGTTGGGTCAAGAATGGCATCAATCTTTCCATTCGAGATGTTCACCCCAACCATCCATATGTTGTCATCAAGATTGGGAAGCAAGTTTGACTTCTTCCTCATCCTATTTAGTCTCATAGATGCTTATAATGGAGTCAGAAGCCTCATACCATATCAAATAGAGACTAGTTCTTTAATCCATTGGCATCCTTTTTAGTTTTCTTCTCCTGTATAAATATGTAATTATTCAATGCAGAAACTGAAGACTCGGGTTATCAATAAGAACATAAATCCTGAATGGATTGAAGATATAACTCTATCTATTTTTTATCATAATTTACCAATAAACCTGGTTAGTGTTTCATTTCTAGATAAAAAAATTCTCTTTTTACATAACAAAATCTCTGTTTCGGTGGCCATCATACACCCACATTGTTTAAAGTACTGTATTTAGTGAAATGAAGAAAAAATATAGGTTTATGTTGGTATAATTGGTATGATTAGAAGTAAAATTTTCTTATTTAGTACAGGATGTTTGTGACAACTAAATGAAAATATAGTCTATGTGTGACCAAAAAAAGGTTATGTCCAAACAATAGAGGATATTCACTGTGAGTGAACAAAAAAAATGCATGTCCATTTTCATTACATTCATTTAACAGTGTTATTATTCCTTAAATGGATTGTTTAGTCCATTGGGATGGTTCATATACAATGCATGTTCATTATAAGTTCACCAAATTATTCAGTTCACACAATAGTTTGTTACTTTAAATATGATGTACGGAATAATAAAATGAACTTTCATTTTTTTTGTTCAGAAATTTTCATTTCTTTAATTATGCATTATAAAAAATGAACATGCATTTTTTCTAATTAATAGACTAAAAAATACATTTACAGTTCAAACAATCTTCTCAATGGACTAACCAATCCATTTGTAGTTCAAACAATAGTTCAGTCTGTATACAATATGCAGTTTACACTGTACTAAAAATAATTTTTTAATCTATTTTTAGTAATGGATTTGCTATTCTCACCCATATAGAACCTGAATCCATTATTTTCAAAGATAATAGTAGAGTCAAGTAGACACATAATTAGTTTCACATGATATTCATATATAAATAATTTGTTCTATAGAATCATGACTTATCTATTTTTCACATTATATATTTTTTATTGCAAATAAAATTGGTGCAGGACTTTAAGATACATTGTATGCTATATAATTTCATTTAATAGAGGTTGTTATCAAAACATGATAATCCTTATTTTAGGTTTTCAAGTAATGTATTTAATTAAATGATATAAAAATATGGGTTTAAGTTGGTCTAATTAGAAATATTTTATGATACATGTACAACATGTGTCTTACCAAAAAACGTATATATGCAGTACTGAATAAGAAAATGAACTATAATTTTGTTAGTTCAGAATATTTCAGTACATTAAATATGAATTAATTAAAATGAACATGAATTTTGTCTATTCAAGGGACTAAGAAATACATTTGTAGTTCAAATAGTATATTCAATGGACTAAGAAATCCATTTGTAGTTTAGACATTAGTTCAGTCTATATACAATATGCAGTTTAGGAATTATTGAAATTGGATTACTTAGATCATTTTTATTAATTGATTTTCTGTTCTCACCCATTTGGAACCTGACTCGAATCTTTTCAAGACCAATTGTAGAGTAAATCACACATATAATTAGTTGCATATGATATTCATATATAAATAATTTCTTATATGGAATCATGACTTATCTATTTGTCACATTATTTATTTTATCATGTAGATAAAATTATTGCAGGACTTCTATGATGATTATTTATTACACGATACTTGATTTAACTTTTCCATGTGCTTCATATTCTATTAAGTGTATACATATTGTTCATTTTTATACATTATATAAAATTAAATTTTCCATTTTGAAAAATTCAATGATATATATCCTGATGTTTCTATATCATTAGTGTAGAATACATGAGATATAACCAATGTTTGAAAAAGAGTTACCCATTTGACTTACAATTTTCATACATCCTTCCCGTCACCTGGTTAAATCTATACCCTTGAACAGAAATTGTTTCGGGGGTGTCCTTAAGATCAATAGATTCTTGTTCATTCCACACCACCTAATCAGAAAGGTTCGATGGGGAGAGGAGACAATAAAAACCATTAAATTCATATAGAGATGCATTACCTGCTACCTTGGAGGTAGGGGCAGTATCAGAATTCAGGATGTGGTTTTTGATAGTAGAAAGAACAAAAATATACTCCATGTTATATGTCTCCTTGACTCTACTAATGGGTGTGTTTTTTATCAGTGTTCATGTTTTCTATTTTGTAGATTGCATGCATAGGTGTGTTTGTTTTTAGTTTTCAGCATATAGGCAGATTTCCCAATATCATTTCACAAAATATTTATTATTATTTATAGTTACTTCTATGAAAACAAAGCACATTCATCCAAATAGAACCACATGTTAAACTCACCCAAATTTTAAAAAAAATTAATCAATGAAACATTTATATACATTTACTGTTAAAATTTAGTGTTTGGTGTTGTATATTACCTATATGGGTGTTTTCATTATCAGTTTCCAACATATATAAAGATTTTCCAACACCATTTCACTTATTTGTTTTTATTTTTTAAAGGTACTTCTGTGGAAACATGGATCATGCAAACAAACAGAACCATGTGTTAACGAACACACTTTAATGTTAGAAAATCCATTGAATTCAAAATATAGGTAAAGTGCCAATTAAAATATAGAGTTTTGTTTTATATTACCTGTATTGGTGTGTTTGATATCATTTTCCAGTATATAGGTAGATTATTCAACACCATTTCACATAATTTTTTAATATGTATAGGTACTTTGATGAAAACATGGTGCATGCAACCAAATAGAACCTAATGTTAACAACAAAGTCATATTACCCAAACCTAAGGAGACTTGGATACTACATCAGTAACTTAGTGCCACTAAAATGGTGTGGAAATATCTTATTACAAATGGGATATGTGTCCCCATGATGGGAAATTCAATGGCCGACTTCTATTTTCCAGGTGAAAATTAATCCTATGAAATGCACCAAACATTCTACTGTATCTATATTTCCATTGAAGTGTTCATCTGTTAACAATTCATTATCCAATGTGTAACACCCCAAGATTTCATAGTATGTTATTTCTTTAAAGTAATCCAATAACATTCACTACATGGAACACCGAGTTCTAGCACACCGTGAATTACCTAAATAGTCGTTCAAAAGCAGTTATGAATAGTATTAACTGAATTTTGAACTTTATATAATTCTTATAATTTTAGAATCTATATTATGAGTTTGTTAGACATAATGTAAGAACAAATTCATTTTGTTTAGATAATAGAAGTATTTTTCAAAAAAATGAAAATTTACTGCCTTTTATTGGTGAACCTTTTTTTTAAATCCAATATTTGAAACTTTTATATATTCAATTTGACAAAATAAAATTCTTCTTTAGAATCGGGACATAATATTTTAGTTTCAATAAATTTTTGGTGTTTTTATAATAACTTTCATATTTGGATTAATAGTGAAAAATACTATATTTTAACTGAAAACAAGTTTTTTAATCAAAATAATATATAGTATTAAGTTATACATTTTAATGGTTTGTAATTTTAAATAGATTATATTTTGACCATTTAATCCAATTCTTGTTATTGTAATTAATTTCACTTTGAAATTGGACATAAACAAGTATCAATCTTTTGATAGTCAATATTTCTTAAAAATACGCTTTTTGGTTTTGACAACATGAATTAACTTTAAATTAATAATTAAAATTTCTATGTTTTTATTTTTCTAAAATAGAATTCATTTTTGGATTAGTAATATCTAAATTATCTTAGGGTGAAATTTTGGTACTCTTCTGATAACTTTTATATTTTGATGAATAGTGAAAATTACTAAATTTTAATTAAAAACAACTTTTTTAATTGAAATAATTACTAGTGAAAAATTATGAATTTGAGTGATTTTAAAGTATAATTAGATTATATTTTTACCATTTAATCCAATTTTGGTCATTGGACATAAATTCATATTTAAACTGGACATAAGCAAGTGTCAATCTTTTGATAGTTATTATTTCTTAAAAACACACTTTTTGTTTTGACATAGAGAATTAATTTTAAATTAATTTCTTCGACTTCTATGTTTTGAATTTTGAAAAATGGATTTCATAGTTATAATCTGGAGGTCCAAATTTTGTAAATTTTTTACTTTTATTTTCAGACATTTTGAATAATTACTTCGGTAATTATATTATTTGCAATGGTTAGAGGGTAAATCCGGTAAATAAGGGTAAAAAAATAATATTATAATAATATTAAATTACCTTAAAACGTGTCTTAACACTATTGGTTGATGAATTTCTGACTATGGGAATCTTTGCGTCGATTTTGGGACTCCATGGAAGAACTTGTAAGTTATAATGACACACTATATTAATTAAGTTAAAGTAAATACAAAAATGACATAAGCATATATCTTTTAGAAAAAAAATTTTTACATAAGGTATATTTGTTATCTTTTCAACAATAAATATTTATTAGAAAGATAAAAATATTTACTACATGATTATATTTTATTTATAATTTTTAGACATTGAATAATTATATTTATTTATGACAAAATGATGATACAGTATTTTCCTTATTAAGGAAATAATCAAATAATTGGTATTATTAATGTTATAATAAATATAATTTGAAAGTTTTGATGCCCTACGAGAATTTTTTTGGTAAATATGACATGTTATAATTGATTAAATGAATTTTTTTTGAATTAATAAAGTTATTAAGACTTTAACAAAAATCAATTATTAAATAGTGTCAAAATTGATATAATGGATTTTTTAAAACCAAAATTATATTATTAATTGATATAATATTCCTAAAAATATATGTTTTGGCCAAAGAACATATATGATGATAGTTATGTCATTAATGAAACACTTGGGGTTCTCTTTACAGTTTATAGTAAGTTTATAAACCAAATAATATAAAAATACAAAGAGGCGTGGTAAATGTCAAACTAATTAACTAAGAGTTAAATCTAAACGATAAGGTTAATATTGTGACACAAACCTGTCTAAAACCCATTTTTTGAGTGGTTTTCTACCCATACCCACCTTATACTTTAAATAATCTAGTTTGGAGCCATTATAAACCGAATATTCATTTATTATAAAATAATACTTTAAGTTTTGCCTAAAGAGACCCTCCTCCCCCTTATAAAAGGACACCACTTCTAACAAATTATTCAAACCATAAAAGCCTTTTGTTTCAGCTAAAAATGTCAAAATTTCCTCTATACTTCTTTCAATTCAACCTAGAGGACTTAGTTTGATCATAAGGAAAACCTAAGGGTCCCTTTTGATAAAATCAAAAGGAAGAACCCGAAGAAGCGGTAATGTTTTCACCACCCTCTTTCAAGTTCCTTTCTTCTTCCACCTATTCTTTCTTTATAATTTCAATTATAAAATAATAACTTTGGTATCTTCTATATACTGTGATGTTATTATAAATATGGTACAACCCTATTCAGTATTCTATCCATCCTTTGAATGACATGTCACCATACGTGCTTACGTACAACTTACCATCTCCATGTCGTGGTGTAATTGTTATTTAAAACATTATTATTTGGATGGGTATGATAATGATGTTTAATTGATGTAAATAGTAAATATAATATGATAATTATTCTGTATATATGATATACTATCCAATTATATATTATTTTAATATCAAAATAATGATATTGTCGCTCGTGCGTACGTATGGATTACTGTCTCCACAAACGTGATGAGATCCATTCCCCATCGTATCCATTCAAGAATAATTTTCATTTGATGATTAAAAATAATATTTAAAGACTTGATATAATTCTGTATATGAATAAGATACATCCCATACATAAAAAATATGACCCCATAACAAAGAATATAAAGGAAAACGAATCTGTTAACACCCAAAACGATGATAATACTAAGATATTATTAACAGAACAATGTTAAAAGATCACATATGATATTATATTAATGTATATGATTCTTGTATAATTTAATATCAACTATTTAACCATTATACAGGAGGTTAACCTACTCTCGACCAAGTAAAAGTACAAGTTAAGGGTTAATTTCACAATCTCTTTATTATCCGAGAATGTTTTTACGTAAGTATATACTGGGACCTCTTTATCATCCACATCAATGTTTTATAAAAATGTATTTAAAAACATTATTTCTATTTACTAGACAATGGGTTAAATTCATTTATACCCTTATGTGTTTTTAAAGGAATCTATCCATCATTTTCCAAACAAGGTACTTTTTGACCTTTTCGATAAATTTAAGGTAAGAATATTTTTTTAACTTATACAGCGGGTGTGATTATTTTCCGTTGTTATAACATCAACAAAGATTACCTTACAATATTATAAAAATATTTTCAAAATAAATATTTTCATTATAATTATGTGACTCTTAAATGATTTCAAAATAGAAAGAGATGTTTCTCTAAAAGGGTTTTTGATTTAATCTATGTCAAAATCCTTTGATGGATCTTAAGTTTATTTGAAGCTGATTTATTACGATACAAAAATTCCATATTGTATTGAATGTTTTGTGATATGTTTGATTGTGGATGTGCTATTTTTATTCCATTCATGGTTTATGGTTAAAGTATTCACATTTTTTATGCTATTTTTAATACGAATGTTTATGATATGTTTAAATCTTTTCATATGAGGAATGTATTGGACTTAGTAAGTGAAAGGTTCAGCCCACTATAGCTCCTAGATGCATTGGTAGGTCTCTTGAGACAACTAGACATGGAATTGGCCAAGGCCCTTTCCCAATTTGATATGTGGTTTTGGCCGAGGCCTTAATCATTTTTAGATGTCTTGGCCGAGGCCTTTACAAAATGTTTCAGAATGTCTGGCATTATACATTTCCTTATTATGAAAATAATATTGATGGTTCATGTGGTTATTCGACTAGAAAAATACCCATGATTATGTTTTATTATGACATTATTTACTCATATCATATTCCTGCCATAAAATTATTCATGTTTATTACTGGTAAAGGCATGTGGTTTCAATTATTCTCCATGCTTAATATTTATGTTATCTTCCGCTGTATTTTATACCCTTATTGAGCGTTGAGATCACCCCTTTCTTATGTTTCATTTTCCCAAGATGTAAAGAAGTGTTGTATGACTAACCTACAGGGATAGTTTGAGGGGATATGTGTATGGACTATGGAGACTATGTTGTTGTAGTTTTTCACTTTATGATGTAATGTAAGTCTTATGAATATATCTAGTATTTCCAAGGCTACTAATCTAATCGGTCTTTCGAGATATGATTTCCTTGTGATCATGCCAATGTTATGTCATAATGAACCGACTCTAGGTAACTAGGGTCGGGGTGTTATAGTTTTTATCAGAGAAAGTTTAGTACAAACCTTGGAATCTAGATTTAGATAAACTCTGATTAGAGCACATATCCCTAAGATATAATTTGAGAATTAGTATAGACTAACTTCCTAGAATTTTCATATTATAGAGATTTTGTGAGTTTTCTAAGCAATACATCCCTGTCTGGATACGATCAGGTAGAGGTGGATCTGTAAAAGATGTAACTAGGGGTAAAACCTGAAAACACCTTGAGCTAGACTCGAACAAGAACTGGTGCACGACAACGAGCTTTGCTGCACTCTTGGTTATGACACTCCTGGGGGATATGCTTAAGATAATTCCCGTTTTCTTTTAAAACTATTATGAAGGGTTTGTAAGTATATAATTCCTCAAAGAAAACATTTTTATTATAGATTATATCCATAAACTGTTCAGTCTATGTTAGGTATTTTACAAGATTGGAATTATTCATTACAATTCATAAACTGACCTAGTGTGTGCCATTGTATAGAAATGAAACCCAGTAGAAGGAATGTAAACTCTGACAATACGTATGATCCAAAGAGTAATAAGGATCATATCTTTCATGGTATTAAGCCAAAATTTAGAAGGGAATTTTTATTCCATGTATCCTCAACATATGAAGAAATAGTATCATGTTTTAAAAAGATAAGTAAAGAATTCTCTGAGTCCTATGGGATTGAAGGGAAGCAAGAGAAGAAAAGGATGGAAGAGAGAAAGATGTATAAAGGGAAAATGGAAAAAAAGAATTCTCCCATATGTGATAACTATGGGAAGAAAAAACCTAGAACTTTCCTAAAGAGAATGGGAGTTTGTTACAAGTGTGGAGAAAAAGGACACCACATATGTGACTACAAGGGTAAGAAAAAAGTTTCAAATTTACAATGCTTCATCTTCCAGGAGTTGGGACACTATGCGAACCAATGTTCAAATCATGAGAGTATGTCCCAAATGATTCTATTGGATAATAATCAAGTTATGATACTACCACAGATGACGAGGAATGATTAGAGTTCTTATGTTGTTATTAAATAATTATGTCATTTGAGTGTTGTATCAATGTTGTACTGGTTATAATAATTATAGAGTATATAAGGATTCTACTACAGTACTATTTCATTAAAGACTTGAGATTGTGTGGACCAAGAAAAGTGAGTCAACAGTAGGTTAAATTTTTGAAAAATATATGGTTGAGAGAAAGATAAACCATTATATGGTTTTGATACTAAGGTAGTGATTTTGGAATAATACATGTTTGATTCAGATAAATTATATTGGATATTCTTGACTACCATGAAACTGATTAGTGATTTGTATATTCCATCATTGTTTGAGTTTACAACATTTTTGTACTGAAGGAGTATATCCATTATTCTATAATGAATAAGGGATCATAAATGTAATCAATAAGGTTTTATGGTAATTTAGGATGTTGCGGTGTTTTAAAAGAATACATGGTGAAGGTGTTCACAAGTTATTACGTGGCAAAAAGGATTTTCATTGTGTTTAAATTCCCTATAAATTTTAGACTGTGAGTTTGGAAAGGAGTATTTTCGAAAATTCTAGTTTGAGATTATTTTTTGATTGCCATAAAAAAGGACAACTCAGTGGTCGGGCGGCAACGCGTCGCATCCGACAAGGCCGCGAGACTTGAACCCGCCACCGAAGGGAGACAAGGGTGTATCACCTACCTTTGAGCCACGTGATGTCCTGGATTGGATATTGTTGTTTTCTTAAATGGTCTTGTAGATTAATTATAAATTCATTTTTGTAACCCTATAGGAATAGGATAAATATAATATTTTTTTAGTTATATTATCTTTTAGAGTGAAAGATGAGTTTGAGATAAAAATTAGTTGAAGGGTGGAACTCTACTTGTTAAGTATATATTTATATATATTTTATTCTCTTATTCTATAAAGAAATTAATTATTAACTTTTAGTGAAGGGATATTAAAACAAAAAATGTGTTATCCTATTATCTTATGTTTTTTTTGAACCTATGGTATTTTAAATCATCCTAGAATTGGTGAATTTGAGGCCCTTATTTTTACACTTTTTTGTAATGGATGACCTCAATAACTACCTATAAATATTTACGTTTTTTCTCAAATTATATGTCCTTAATTTCCATCAATGTTCTCCTAATCAAGATCATAATTTGGTGGTGACTTTTTCATTCCCCTTCTCCCCCATATTAAGACTAAATTTTATTAACCCAATTTTTGATGTGGGTTTTCCCACAACGGTATTTTCTATTTTCAACCTTTTATTTTTGAAAAACAATATTAAATTATGAGGAATAAATTTATTAAAGGAGGTATGAATGTAACACCCCAAGATTTCATAGTACGTTATTTCTTCAAAGTAATCCAATAACTTGCACTGCACACCACATCGAGTTCTACCGCACCACGACTTACCAAAATAGCCATTCAAAAGCTGTTATGAATAGTATTAAATGAATTTTGAACTTTATATAATACTTATAATTTTAGAATCCATATTATGAGTTTCTTAGACATATTTTAAGAACAAATCCATTTTGTTCGGATAAAAAAAGTATTTTTCAAAAAATGCAATTTTACAGCCTTTTGATGGCGAACCTTTTTTTTAAATCCAATATTTGAAACTTTTATATATTAAATTTGAAAAAATAAAATTCTTCTTTAGAATCGGGACATAAGAGTTCAGTTTCCATAATTTTTTGGTGTTTTTCTGATAACTTTAATATTTGAATGAATAGTGAAAAATACTATATTTTAACTAAAAATAACTTTTTTAATCAAAATAATTTATAGTGTTAAATTAAACATTTTAATGGTTTGTAATTATAAATAGATTATATTTTTACCATTTAATCCAATTATGGTGATTGTAAGTAATTTCACTTTGAAATTGGACATAAACAAGTATCAATCTTTTGATAGTTAATATTTCATAAAAATATGCTTTTTGGTTTAGACACAATGAATTAACTTTAAATTAATAAATTCAATTTATATCTTTTTAATTTGGTAAAATATACTTTATTTTTTGATTTTGAATATCAAAATTATCTTAGGATGAAATTTTTGTACTTTTATGATAACTTTCATATTTTGATGAATAGTAAAAATTACTAAATTTTAATTAAAAACAACCTTTTAAATCGAAATAATTAATAGTGAAAAATTTTGTATTTGAGTGATTTTAAATTATAATTATATTATATTTTTAACATTTTATCAAATGTTGGTCATTGGAAATAAATTCACATTTAAACTGTACATAAGCAATTGTCAATCTTTTGGTTGTTATTATTTCTTAAAAACACCCTTTTTTGTTTTCAGAAATAGAATTAATTTTAAATTAATTTCTACCTCTTCTGTGTTTTGAATTTGGGAAAATAGATTCCATATTTTGAATTTGGTAAAATGGATTCCATATTTTAAATCATTAGGTCCAAATTGTGTAAATAGGTAACTTTTATTTTTAGACATTTTGAATAATTACTTCAGTAAATATATAATTTACCATGGTTAATGGGTGAATCCGATAAATAAGGGTAAAAAAATAATATTATAATAATATTAAATTACCCTAAAACGTGATCTAACCCTATTGGTTGATACATGTCCGACCATGGACATCTTTGGGTCGATTTTGGGACCCCATGGAGCCACTTGTAAGTGATAATGACACTTTATATTAATTAAGTTAAAGTAAATACAGAAATGGCATAAACATATATCTTTTAGCAAAAACATTTTTACATAGGGTTATATATGTTATATTTTTTACTATAAATATTCATTATAAATATAAAAATATTTCCTATATAATGGTAATTTATTTATAATTTTTAGACATTGAATAATTAAATTTATTTACGACACAATGATGATGCAGTATTTTCCTTATTAATGAAAGAATCAAATACTTGGTATTATAAATGTTATAATAAATATAATTTGAAATTTTTGATGCCATACACGAAATATATTGGTTAATATGACATGTTACTATTGATTAAATTTTTTTTTTCTAATTAATAAAGTTGTTAAAATTTTAACAAAAATCATTTATTAAATATTGTCAAAACTGACATAAAGGAGTTTTTAAAACAAATATTATATTATTAATTGATATAATATTCCTAAAAATATAAGGTTCAGAAAAAGGAATTATATGATGATAGGTATGTCATTAATGAACCACTTGGGGTTCTCTTGGTAGTTTATAGTAGGTTTATTAACCAAATAATTTAAAAATACAAAGAGGCATGGTAAAGGTCAAACTAATTAACTAAGAGTTAAATCTAAAAGATAAGATTAATATAGTGACAAAAACATTTCTAAAACCCATTGGTTGAGTGGTTTTAGACACATAACCATATTATACTTTAAATAATCTAGTTTGGATCCATTAGAAACTGAATATTAATTTATTATTAAATTATACTTTAAGTTTTTCCTAAAGAGCCCCTCCTCCCCCTTATAAAAGGACACCACTTCTAACCAATTATTCATACCTTCAAAGCCTTTTGGTTTGGCCAAAACCTACCCAAATATCCTCTCAACTTCCCTAACATCAATCTAGTTGCCTTAGTTTGATCATAAAGTCTACCTAAGAATTCGTTTTGATCAAATAAAAAGGAAGAACCCGAAGAAGATGTAATGTTTTCACCACCCTCTTTCATGTTCCTTTCATCTTCCACTTATTCTTTCTTTGTTATTTACATTATAAAATTATAACTCTAGTATCTTATATATACTGTGATGTTATTATAAATATGGTACAACCATATTCAGTATTCTTCCATCCTTTGAATGACATGTCACCATACGTGTGTACGTACGGCTTACCGTCTCCACGTCGTGGTGTAATTGTGATTCAAAACATTATTATTTTTATGGGTATGATAATAATGTGTAATTGATATAAATAATAAATATTACATGATAATGATTCTGTATATATTATTTACCATCCAATTATATATTATTTTAATATCAAAATAATGATATTGTCGCTCGTGCGTACGTACAGATTACCATCTCCACGAACACGATGATATTCATTCCCCATCGTATCCATTCAAGACTAATTTTCATTTGATGATTAAAAATAATATTTAAAGACTTGATATAATTCTTGATATGAATAAGATACATACCATACATAATAAATATGACTCACATAACAAATAATATAAAGGAAACGAATATGTTAATACCCGAAATGATGATAATACTAAGATATTATTAACATAACAATATTAAAAGATCATATATGATATTATATTAATGTATATGATTATTGTATAATTTAATAACAAATATTTAACAATTATACAGGATGTTAACCTACTCTCATCCAAGTAAAATTACATGGTAAAGGTTAATTTCACAATCTCTTTATTATCCGAGGTTGTTTTTACATAAGTATCTACTGGGACCTCTTTATCATCCACATCCATGTTTCTTAAAAATATATTTCAAAACATTTTTACTATTTACTAGACAATTGGTTAAATTCATTTATACTATTATGTGTTTTTAAAGGAATCTTTCCATTGTTTTCCAAACAAGGTACTTTTTGACCTTTTCGATAAATTTAAGGTAAGAATGTTTTTTTAACTTATACAGCGGGTGTAGTTATATTCCTCTGTTATAACACGATTAAAGCTTCCCTTACAATCTTATAAGAATATTTTCAAAATTAATGTTTTCATTATAATTTTGTGACTCTTAAATTATTTCAAAATAGAAAGAGATATTTCTCTAAAAAAAGGTTTTTGATTTCAACTATGACAACATCCTTTGATGGATCTTAAGTTCATTTGAAGTTGATAAATTATGATACAAAACTTCCATATTTTATTAAAGGTTTTGTGATATGTTTTTCTGTAGATGTGATATTTTTATACCATCCATAGTTTGTGGTTAAATTATTTACATTTTGTATACTAGTTTTAATACGAATATTTATGATATGTTTAAATATTTTCATATGAGGAATGTATTGGACTTAGTAAGTGATGGGTGGAGCCCACTATAGCTCCTCGATACATCCATAGGTCTCATGAGACAACTAGATATGGAATTGTCTGAGGCCCTTTCCCAATTTGATATGTAGTTTTGTCCGAGGCCTTAATCATTTTTAGACGTCTTGGCCAAGGCCTTGACAAAAATTTTCAGAATGTACTGCATTATACATTTCCTCATTATGAAAATAATATTGATTGTTCATGTGGTCATTTGACTAGTAGAATACTAATGATTATGTTTTATTATGGAATTATTTACTCAGATCATATTCCTACCATAAGAGTATTAATTTTTATTATTGGAAAAGTCATGTGGTTTCAATTATTCCCCATTATTAATATTTATGTTATCTTCCGCTGTATTTCTTACCCTTACTGAGCATTTGAGCTCACCCCTTTCTTTTGTTTCATTTTCCCAGGATGTGACGAAGTATTTTATGACTTACCTGCAGGGATAGTCTGAGGGGATATGTGTGTGGACTATGGAGACTATGTTGTTGTAGTCTTTCACATTATGATGTAATTTAAGACTTATGAATGTATCTAGTGTTTCTAAAGATACTAAACTAATCGGTCTTTCGAGACATGATTTCATTGTGATCATGCCAATGTTATGTAATAATGCACCAACTCTAGGTAACTGGGGTTGGGTCATTACACAATGAATCCTCATTTTGATCTTCATGGAACACATCATTAACTTCATTTCATTACATAATATCAATATTTCCATTTTGAGATTATAATAGTCCTTCAGTGATGGTTTAGAACTTGGAGTTGTCATGAAGGCTCCTAAAAGATCCAGTTGTTTAGATAATAGATCGAAGTATATTGCAGTGACTGCAACGTTGATGCTTCCTTTCTGTGCTCATTTAATGATTTGTAATAAATTTTTAATGATTCTTTTGATGGTTTGTAGGAGGGAAAGAACTCAATAGGTGTGCATTGAAGTATTCATTACGTTGGATTTGATAAATTCATTACAGTGGATTTATCATACTAAAAGATAACAATATTAAGACTGTTACGGGAATGGAGTCTTTAATATAGTAATTTCTTATGCTAATGTTGTAGTTTAGTTCTGTTTTGGTTTAGTTCATAGAATGTTGATTCATAATAAGTAGTACAGAAGTTATTTTTCTTTGAAATTGAGATATATTACTTTATTTACAATTTTTTTTCATATGATTCTCTTTATGAAATCTTATTTTTATATTAAAATGTATTTTGTACAAGAATATATGTTTATTGAGTGGTCAGTAAACTCTTTAATAATTTAATGTTATATTGATAATCCCCATCCCCATGTGTATCCACTTCATTGGCCTCCACCTCCTCCTCTGAATTTGCTTTCGACTCTCCCTCCACCTCCACCTATACCTCCTCTTACACCTTTACATTTTCCTCCACCGCTCCATAAATATATTTTTAAGGCCATTATTCTTCACTTAATTTATATATTTTAGTCATTTTTCACTTTTTTTCCTTCCAATTTCATCCTTCTCTTCAATCATAAAGTGACATTTACATATGATGATAACAGATTAAAGACACCACATCAAATTTTTAATGATACGTCATGTTTTTTTGAATATTTTTATATCATGTTATTTCATTTTCATTCATTTTCATATATATTTTCAAACACATGTTATTATTTTTCACTTATTTTAATTATATTATATCACTAAAGCTCTAATTTTATCAGATTTTAAGTAATTTTCATTATTAACTGCTCTAACTATTAAAACACTTTTGAAAATTAGACTTGAATTATAGCATCGTGCGTATGCACGAGCGAGGTACTAGTTTATTTATAAGGAAACAAATATCCATCACTTTCATGGTAAAAATTAGTTTCATATAATAAAATTAAAATTAATTGTGTTTTCCAAATAAATCTAATGCATATTTTATAAAAAAAATTCAATTAAAAAGGTAAAAAGCTTGTTTCTTTTAAGGAAAACTACTACTTAAGTTCAAATAATGGTAAAAAAAGTTTTATAAACAAAGACTAGTGTTTTAAAAACATATATTTTTATTCATTAAACCCATATTTTATAAATTTAAAGGGTTTTACATAATTATAGATTTTTTAAAAAAATACACAGTTTTGGTAAAAAACCTTATTTTCAATATTTACTTAAAACCAACTATATTAGAAAATTCAAAAAAATTAATGCTCAGACAATTATATAATGATGAATAAAAAATGGTAATTCATTTTAATTTATTCAACTTATATTTGGGATAATAATTAATTTTAAATATAATTTCTCTAAAAGAAATTAATTTTCTTAAAAATGAAATTTAATGCCTGAAATTAATAAATTATTACTATAGCATAAGATATATTTGTATAAAAATTAGTTGTGATATAAAAATATATTATTCCAAAATATAGAAAAGGTGATGTTTGTTTTTAATTTCTATATTACCTAATATGAATGAAATATAATTTATAACGTAAATATTTATAAATAAAGTTTTTTGGTTCATTACATTACTGAAAGTATGTCAAAAATTCTCTAGACACCACTAGGTATCTAGTAACCATACCTGAATATCCCAATTCTATAATGTTGCCTATTTTTTTATCATATTATTTTACTTCCATAAAAATGATATTTTTTTTCAAAAAAATGAAAAAAAAATCTTCAGAATATTTATTTAATTTTAAAAGGAAAACTTCCACAAAATGGTTAGTGTTAGTAAAAAATCATCACAATCAATATTCTTAGACATGAAAGAATTCATCTTCAATATTAATGTAATTTTTTTAATTATTCCTATTTTAAACTATCAAATCTCATTATTCATCATGTTATATTCTTTGATTACATTAAATATGAACTAGAGGATTCTCCTAGCATGTAAACTCTTTTTCAACATGATAAATGATACATAGAGTCTTATACATTTAGTATAAATCTTCCTTTAGTTTGATATCAAAGTATAAAATTATAAGTGATGGTTTAGGTATATACCTCTGTAACTATAAAATTTTTAATAAGTTATGACTAGAAATAACATTCTATGGAGTAGGAATATTATAAGAAGATTCCTTAATTTTTCATCATATTTGAAATGGTCCAACAAATATTATAGTGAAACTATATATCCAACATTCCATTTGGTGACATAATAAAAAATAAACCAAATACAATAGATGATAATTGAAAATACAATAAAAATGTAAAAATATTTATGTTAATATGACTTTTGGTATATTCTAGGAGTGTTATATATTTTTTAATAAATTTCTCTTAGTTACATACTAAAAGATATTTGACCAGATCACATATGATTTAATAATATTTTATAATATAATGAAGAATTATATAGTATCCCATAATGATCCTATAAAGGAGAAATTTAAAAGGATTAATGATTAATATTATTATTATAGAACTGAAAAAATGATATATGATCTTTCCATGAGACTCTAAGGAATGTAATTCATGCCTACAAATTATTATTAATAAAACTGGTGACTTCCCATCAGTTTGGGGGTGACAAGTTCCACTCATTTTTACATTAGAATCTAACTCCCACTATAAAACTTCTATAAACCTAGATGTGAATCTTTAGTCACATGTAGATAGAATACTAGATGATACTCTATAAAGATTCAAAAAATCATTAACATATAACTTGAATGATCATCATCATACATGGATTCCTCGATAAGTAATAAGTAATTAGTTTTTATCATATGTTCCACAAATTGCCAAAGTTTTATTTATGCCCTTAGTAAATCTTGGATAGATGGTTACCAGTTCTATTAAAATTTCACTTCATTTCAAAACAGTCAGAGGATGATTCTAAAGATATATATTAGGTTTTTGATATTATAATTTCACTTATTGATAAGTAATGCATCTAGTGATGGACCCTGTAATTTCCTTATATATGAAATAACCCCAAAATTTAAAATTAATACAACAATACAAATTTGAAACCATCAAATGTACATCACCAATTTTTATAATTTTCATGATTATTTCCTCCTTTAAACCAATATAAAAAACTAAAATTCCATGAAATTTAAAATTTTTCAAATACTGAAACAAACCATACTTTATCTCCCAATTTTCCAGTGTATCTCAAATAATGATTCAATAATTATTGTTGATATTAGAGTCTAATATGTGTTATATATTATATGATTCTAGGATAATATAGTATATTTTTATCTGAAATTGATACTTAATCTCATCTAAATAGAGTTTATATAGTAACAATATCACTATCCAAATGTACATTGACTTTAGAACCTTCTAAGGATTTACATTTCAACATATTGTATCTTAAAAAATGATTCCCTTTTCAAATTTGTACTAAAGATTTTGAAAAATGATTAGATGTATTCAATATAATTGAACACAAAAAAATAGATTTCACTATGAAAATTTATTTTTGGGAATCTTATTTTTAGTAAATACCTCAAATCTCATTCCAAATAAATACTCCCACTATGAGAGTAATGAATGAACAATATTGGTCACCAATAGATAACTAGAATGAACAATATTGGTCACCAATAGATAACTAGAATGAATATTTCCTACCTAAGGGAATATATTTTTGTAACCACATTTCTACACATCATGATCCTATATAAGAATGTATCATAGTTCAAATGTGGGTGAATAACAATATACCTCATTGAAATATACCTTAAATCCCTCAACTATATTTCAAAAAATTATAAGTGAATCCATTTTAAATCTTATGTTTAATTTATTTAAGGCCTCATCACATTAGAAGAAAAATGTTAGTTTTTCTCTACTAATATATGAACACTTCACTGGTGCTTCTATCTTTGATAAATAAATAATAAAATAGTGAAAATATCTTGAATAATATAGGAAACACATAAATTTAGAAACATTTGAAGGGGAATTATAAAGAATAACTTCTCCCACTTTCTTATAATGTAAAGTTACACTCTCAATGAAAATTATATACTAAAAAAATATAATGTCTAGGATCCTAAATTAAAATTTATTAATATAAGTTTTATTTTTTTTATTTTAAAGTCTCGATTGTGATGGTGGGGGACATACTATTATCATGATTTTTGATATACTAGAATATCTTAAAAAATGACTTCAATGAATGAATCCATAAATTAATGACATATCAGACACAATAAATTAGTAATCATGGATGGAAAATTATTAACCCCAAGTAGCATTTCATTATATTCAGTGTCTTTATAAGATATTAAGAAAATACATTTTTGAAATTTTATTTGGACTCACATGAAGCTGAGGTAACACATCAAGGAGGTCAGTTATTGAAAACTATATTGTACCATTTAATTAATTAAGGATATGAAAAATTATGGGCACATGGTAATGATTATTCATCTATTATGAATTTATTTTTATGTAGTATATGCATAATAAAAGGCTACCATCAATATTCTTCATTAAAATAATTGGAGCACTCGATATAGAAGTGTTTAGATTATAACACTATTTCTATATATTATGATAAAAATAAAATTATATTTTAAATTTTTTTAACTTCCATATCACATGGATGTGTTTTTATAAGAATAATTCATTGAAATACATGGATTGAAAATTAAATATCCTATTTAGGTGTAATCTTGGAAATATTTTGAAGGTTTTTTGTTGAAATGTGTCTATAAAATGAGTGAAAATAATTTATTATAAGTTTTAACTAATCTGAGAGTGAGAGTATCCATCTCAATAGTAATATCGCCAAAGTTCCTCTAATATATTACGACTTTATTGGAAATAAATTTCTCTTCTCATATGATATTATATATAATTATAAAATGATAATAGAAACAAAATAACTTTTAATAGAAAAAAATTAAATCTCATAACCAATCATTATATCAATTCTATAATAACATCAAATTATTTCATATTTATATAAACAAAATATAAAAAATTATATTAAGAGAATATAACCAATGAATTATATATTTACCCTTATAACTAATCTATTATATTTTATGTAGTGGTATCAAATTTCATAAATTACTTTGATTCACATACATTGAGTTTAGGAATATATTTACAGTACTCAGAAGCAAAAAAAATGAAAAGAAATTATAACAAATAAGGAATTTACAAAACAGAAGATACAAAAATAGCACCTCTGAATATAAATATCCCCTATCCAAAGTCACGTGGACAATTTTCCACAACATATGTCTCGTATCAAACCTAAATATGAACCAAAAGTAAAATAAAACTAAAATTAAATAAAAACTACTTGATAGCCCTAACCTTTAAGGAACAATACATGACTGTATCTCACAATAAGAGGATTACTACCTATGGTCTACTATATAGTATAATAACATTGTGATATCTAGGGTATTTTTGATCATTAATCAATACTTATTTACTTCCATAATTAGTAAATTATCTTAGAATGTCCATACTAGCATAATGAGGGACACATCACGGTTACAAATGAATAATTTGGATTAATGTGGTCTAGATATCTATAGTAATAAAATTTATTGGAACACCCAAGATGCTATGATAAGAAGAAATATTTCACTAATATTCATCAAATAATTTCACAACTACTCATCCCTTCTAATCATAAAATGAAACCACTACAAGTTATACCACAAATATTTTAATGATGTAATAATCATCCATTTCCAAATCCTCTATTATATCTTGTGATTACATTCATAACTATATATACTATTGAATAAATATATACATGTTGTAGAGTGTGAATTTTATTTTCAATGTCTCTTTTAATTATATTTCAAAATTGAATTATTTATATTCCACATCTCAAATACTCTATGAAGTAATGTGAATAAACATATTGAATATATAATTGTACTCCAAAAAAATAATCATACTCTAGATAAGATATACAAACACAAAATCATTATACGTTAGTAAATAATTAATCTAAAATAACCCAAATAGTAATTATGAAACATTATTCCAAGAAGTAACCTTTTAGTTATTATCCTCAGTCAAATTTCCTTAACACATGTGAGATTCCCCTTATAGAATTAATGTGTCCAATTAGATACACTGTATCTCTGGAATGATATAAAAATGGTGGGTAATAAACTCCTCAAATTCTTGATGAGATAATTCTCCCTAAAATTTCAAAGGATGGTTTAATTCCAAATACCTGAAATCATAAGTTTTTATGATATTCTTCATAAGATTTACTTTAAAAATATCCTAGAGAACTAATAAATACCTTCCAAAGGATGTGTACCTATTGTTTTTTTATGATGAATATGAAGTCTCATCTCCTTCCTCCTTTATATAATGAGGAGTTGATAAATGAACCGTATTATATAACTCTATAAACAATATCATTAGAGTATTATTATAGAAATATATAGCTAAAAACCATATCAATAAGATTGTTTCTTGTCTAAACCCCCTAAAATCTTCCAATTTTTTCTTGAATATTTCTAAATAAATAAAGAATTAAATATGATTTTAAAAATTAAGAATAACACTTTTGACTATATAAGAAAGCAAATTCCACCTAAAATCCATTAATAATTAATTTTCTTAATTAAATAAATAAATTATTCAAAATAATTAACATATACATCCAAAATATATAATTAATTAAAAAAAATTATTTTCAAATGATCATTTGATTAATTTGAATAATCAATTGATATAACAAATGAAATAATCAAAGAAAAAACACATGATCTTGAATGGAATCCTATTAATACCTATTTAATGCAAGTACCCCTAATAATTCAGACTCCTCCAACTGTTAGTGACTTAAATAATACATGTAAAATAAATTCACTACACCTAGGTACTCGTGAATCTATTATAATTAAGTTTTATAAGTGTATTTATTTTTTACATTCCCATTCTCAACGAATATAGTTTCTTAATACACAAAACACCCCTTCCTAATATCCATTAGTGGGATATTATAACACATTTTAGTAACCCTGATGAAAATACATAACGACTCACCAAAAAAGGTCACAAAAACACTTCCTATTCACTTATCAATGACCATATTATTTCATAAATTCTATGGGTTAATAAAATCTTATTTATGTAGTAGTTTTCCATCCATCTAATTAAAATAAATAAAATATCATTCAAAAATTTATTCATAATAAATGTTGATGATTTATAAAGTAATAAAAAATAATTCTACAATGATATGGTAACTATATATAAAAATAGTTCTAAAATTTCATAAAATTATATAAAGTTGAATCAATAAATCTACACCACTGGAAAATATTATACAACCCTTAAAAATTTAATCAATTATTTTTTGAAGTATATAATATGATGTTATGTAAACTATCTAAAAGAACATTTAAAAAACAATATTCTATGTGAATTATATCTTTTGGATAACATCTAAGGATATCCCATAACAATACTTCCATGATAGAGAATGAAAACTATAAATAAATTCTAACGGTCTACCCACACTAGAAAAAAATTAATGGACTATTATATTTCCATTTCCATTATCATTTAAAAACTAATAAAAAAATTGGAAATGTATATTTGTATGTTATGAGTATATCCAAACTAGTATATAGTCACCACTACACCCCTATAAAAAATTTATAAACTCATATTTATGAAATAGTAATGAAAAAAGGTGAAAAATAAGAGCAAATACAAAAATGTTCCTCATCATCGATAAAACAAATAAATTTTAGATAAAATGTGTATTCCCTTATATAATTTGGGTGTAAAAATATTTTTCTTACATTTAGAATTACCGAAAATATATATATAATATATAATCATATTAGATAACTATCAAACCAACCCAGGATAATGGTAAAATATTCTATTCGGCCTAGAGATTCTTATGAACCATCCATTTTGGAAATGATAAATTTGTATAACAAGTCACCACACTAAAATTACACCCCTTTTAGAAGACCACCCTATTTAAACATTATATATAATTACTAACATCCATCCAATTTTATTTATTATTTAAAATGAAAAAATTATATTAATTTTTATTAATTGTCTTAAGAATTAACATTGATAGTGGAAACTCACATGAATTATAAAATATGAAACATATATGAAACTCTATTATGATAGTTAATACAATTTTTACAATATGTATACCTGAAATTTGACTCAAAAATATATATATGAACATGAATAAATATAATTAAAATATATTTTTAATACTAAGTAAGACTCTAATAGTCCCTATGAATAAACTATGGAATGTTCAAATTAAAAACAAGTATCTGTCCAATACAATCTTAATTATAATGACATAAAACATTTAAAAAATATATTATCAAATAAAAAAATTATTTATTAAATTCAATTAGGTAGATATTGTTTCATGTCCAAATCATTGAATTTATGAATGAAAGGTAGGGTAAAAATACTATTGTATAACTTTCATTCATGATCCTGATGAAGTAAGGGAATCACTGCATGAATTATTATACCAAACTTTTATATAGAAATAAAATTTCAAAATAATTATAAATATAATAGAATAAATCAAAAATTTCCGAAATATGAATTTACTTCTCTTTATATGGTATGAAATCTCTCAATCACTTTGTAAAATGAAATCATGTGGGAAAATTACATTTCACTAACATGATGAAATCTAAGATATATGTATATTGTATGAAACAATGACTGAATCCTTGAGGAATATTTTATACCATGAATTGATAAAATTGATCGAGAAAAGGATCAATTCGGTATTTTTTAATAGGTGAAATTGAAAGGAATAAAAATATAAAATATGCCTTATATGGATTAATTGAGCTAAGATATTATTTTATACTTGTTGTAAAATTTTAATATTTTGGTTAAATAATTTATTTTCCATTATATTTTAAAACATATAAATTTATTCTACATAGAACATGATTTAAACCCACTAGGTACCTAGTAGTACTGAAAAAATGTATGGTTCCCACCAAATACCTATGATTTCATAATACAAACTCTATAACTTTATTCTATATATTCATCCTCATATTTCTCCAAAAACATATAATTCTTCCCAAATTACTAATTGTACAATCATTGAAATTAAAATAATTAATTTTAAAAATATAAATAATAGAGAAAAATACATGTATTAATATTGATCTTATGGATATTATAATACAAAAAAACGTAGTTTTAAAAGTTACAAATTAATCCTTATATTAGGAATTTTCTAGGTTTAATGGATAAAATGGGTTACTAATAACATTGGTTAATTACAATTAAACATGTTTTTTTGGTGTCATGGTAAGCACATGGATTTTTTTGTATGTATAAATTTAATATATTATGTCATTAGAAAAAAATATCATATTATAATATTAACATTGTTAAGGTCACGAAGGTCCTTGGGGTATTTAGTGGAATCCTACATAGGTTCATTCCCAATATTTATATGATCAAACCTCATGAACATGAATAATTCAGATCTATTTAATCATGTAAGTAACGTGATATGTTAAAAACATGTGCTAATGATTAAGATCCATAATATCATTATTTTGCGCTGATGAAGTCATAGATCATGGGTTATATTTTGTATTTAATTTATTATAAATGTTTTATTTCAATATTAATCATATAGTTTAGTTAAAAAATTTAAATGTTTATGTTGTATGGTATATTAGTCACTATTGGTGTTCATTTTGGATTTTTTATAATATTATTTCAAATTAGTTTCCAATGTGGTTGATTATTAATATGAAAATTATTAATATTATATTTTATGATCAATTATATTGTAAATTACTCTCTATGATATATTTTATACACATAGCTATAATTATCAGAATCTTTTTACAAGGGTGTGTATTTGAGGACATGTTGAATCTCTCTCGAGTAGAACACATGTTTCTAGGATATAAATTGTAAATTAATACTAGATAACTTACATACCTATGGAATGTGTTGAGACTAGAGGTATATATATATATTAAAGAAATTTATGTTTACATAGATTTAAAATCCACACTATATATACATTCCTATAATGAGGGAATGATTTATATGTTTATTTAGATGATTTATGATTTGATTATTTCAAAGAATTTTTTTATTTTTTGGGAAATTATAGTAGATTTAGTATGAAAGAGAAGTGTTAATTTATCATTTCTATTACATAGGGGAGTGATATATGTGGTAATGTGTTTCATTATGATATTATTTTAATTTATTTCAAGAAATTTACTTTAATTTATTGATAATTTCTAAAAATATAATGTGAGTCTCTATGGATTGATTACTAATAATAATTAAGTAAACTAAAATAAATGATATATGTTTAATGAGGTGAATTGATTAAGGAATGTTCATTAAATACATTATGTGCACATATATGAAAGGATAATAATTTATTTTAAATTTATGTGTGTGTTTAAGATTAACTATTATATTTTATAGATTTGGTGAACTTATAAAATTAGATGAGTGAATATTGAGTAGATTGTAATCATATATTGATAAGTCTAAGATATTTATGTAGTCAAAAAATATTTACTATGGAAAATTAAATGGAGTATCCTAGGAATATTTAGATCATAGAAACCCTTCATAATATACATTATATTATTAAATAGGTTTGATAAAATATGGATAGGTTGTTATGAATGATTTTATGTAGAGATTTTATATAAGACATCCTCAAACTATTACAGGAAATATATAATAAAATTGTGCTTTGGAGTGGTGGAATGGGATATCAATAATTTTTGTGATGAATAATGAATTTTCATGTTGGAAAATGAATAAAAACATATATATATATATATATATATATATATATATATATGTTTCTGGGGATATCAATGAAATGGTTTGATATATATAATGATATAGTAAGATTATTTAAAATAACATAGTGGAAATTTTTCACATTATTTTTTGTGTAGTTTTATCTTGAGACCATTAGGTAAGATGGTTGAAAATTGTTTGGGTAATTGATGTTGAGTTAAATTCTTTTTCATGAGTATTTCTCAAAACATACCACTCTTCTCCATTATACACTATCCATTAGAGAAAATTTGATAATAATATCTCTCCAATTTGAGTTTGTATTTTAGCTATTTCTTATATCATGAGTGAGACTATTTTTTATTCGTTTATAAACAATGCATGTAAATAATTTATTACATTATATAATGATATGAGAGTTATATAGAGGATATTTATTATGGTTTATGGGGTATCTTGTAAAAATTAGAGTATATTTAATGAATTTTCATATGGTGATACCATAATAAAAAGCATAAAACCCACTTTTTTATTTTCTTCTCCTCATGATAAAACTATTTTATAGTGTTAAAAGTGTGCACATACATGCCATACCTAATCTTTTTGACATAAGAGGCCAAAGGTGTAAATATATTGGGAACTTATGGTATATATATATATATATATATTCTATGGTGGTTGTCAATATAGTAGAGGATAGGTTTTTGATTTAGTTATAAAATATCATACATTATTTTAGTGATATTACTAAAGCAATAATATGGTTTCCTTTTGGAGGACTAGTCATGTTGGAAGATCAGGTTCATATATTCAAACATATAAATGTGGAATGTATTAGGACAATTTTATTCTTAGCATGTAGAACTGTGGGGTGGGTTTTACTTGATATCATTATATTGAGTATATGTTATATTATATTTAGAGGGAATATATGACAGCCTTACGAACATTGATTCTCATCTCTACATTTGATAAGGTATTATTTGATATAGGTTTATCATACTACCTTAATAAGTCTCATGTTATTTATTATTTTAGGTTGAATTTGATCTTGATACGCAGGATAGTGAACCTAAATAATTTTTTTGAAGAAGGTTGATCTCATAAAAATATGAATCTAATGTGTGATCATCATTTGTTGATACATACATTAATTTTATTAAGAATACAAATACATTTTTTTCATTAAAATATTTTGAGACTATAAAGGTTGGCATGTTATCTAGTCCATATTTGTTTTATTAGAGACGATGAATATAATGGTTAACATGTTTTAATGTTGATATAGATAAATGTAAGAGATGAATGACAATTTTTCCTTTCGTTTATTATTATTATACAATTGTTGGTTTGTTTTATATTTAGGGAAATTAAATAGGGTTTTTATAATATTAGTTAAAGAAAATTAATTCTCCAATATATGAACTAGTTTATTTTGTTGGGATAAAAATCTGTGTTAATTTTTGTATTATCAATTTTTAAATTTAGAAATTTCTTCTTGATGGAATCATATAGTTTTATCTAAAGTGATACGTTTATTTGAGGATACACTTGGTTTATAGATTTGATTTTATTTTGGTCTATCCATATCAAATGTTTCAGTCAGAGTCTTGGGGGAAAATGATTTAATTAGAGGATCAAATAATAAATGTTATTATTAAGAAAATTATTTCCTCATGATTTGATCTAATTATTTTTATATAATGATTATTTGAGTATGAAGTTGTACATGAATGATTAGATGATAAATTTGGTGATAAATACGAGTCAATAAAATTTTCAATGAATTGATGTTTATTTTTATTTAAAAGATGAATCCTATTTATTTTTTAAAATATGTAATTGATCATGATATAATTAGATAAATGTTTGAATTTTTGATATCTATAAATAAACTTTTTGGTGTTCTTATTGGAATTAATAATTCTCAGTGATATCAATAATTTTAATGAATGATCTATTTGTGACTATGTATTTAATGAATCATATCTCCAATCCTTAAGTGTAATCATTAGTGAATGAATTTTCTGATGAAATATTAATATATTCATTATCATATAATAATCTTGTTGATGAATTTTCTGTTATATTATAGCAATTTTAGACTCATGGAATTTATTTAATGTCATAAAAATAATAATTTTTAATTGAAGAGGTAAAATTGAATATTAATTTTACATAATAATATAGAATTTTTATTAACCTGGATTAAATGGTTTTTGTGACCTCTCAAGGTGTTCCAGGTATTATATTTATGATATAATGTGTGTTTGGTATTGATGGGAACTATCATCTATTGATTTTTAATTTTTCCCATACCATAGTTTTAATGATGGATTTGACAATAAAGGGTGTGTAATTTATATTCAATGATAGATTTGAAGTGTCATTTAAATAGATAATGAGGAATATGAGATAAATACCTATCCATACTTCATATGAGTTGGGTATGTTTAATGACATGTATTTTTTATTCATCAAACAATGGGTGACAAGGCCGGATTATGCATAATGAGAGAGTTTTCTACAATGGTTTTATGTATTTTATCACTCATTAGAGTAATTAACTGATAAATGATGTTCAGTTGGTAGTAGTTTTGGGTATATATCATCAATCCTAAATGAATATGATTCATTATGGAAATAGAGTACATTATGATATATATTTTTTGTATGGTATGACACATTGGAATCTAAGACATATCAATTTTTTGTGAAGGGTATATGGGAATACATATCATGGTAGAATATTTTCTAGTAAAATCATACGACGTGTTTATATATTACTTAGTTGAATCATAATATATGACATCCAATGATACATATAATTGATCAAGGTATTAAATAATTAATTGGTCATCATTAAAATGTCATCCACAAGGGATAATATTAATAAAAATTTCATACGATGACATATTTGATAGAGTTGTATTAGATGAAGGTTACATGATTTGTAAAAAACATATATTACCCATTTTACTTAAAACATATCCATAAGTACATGGGGGGATCCATGAGTGTCCCCAAGACCTATATATAGTGGCAGAAACCATTAATATAGGGGGGTTTCTTATATATAAATATTTAGGGTTGTTAGCTGAAAAAACAATGGGTGTCAGATAAATTTATTTTTTTCATCTATATCAATGAATAAAACTCAATAATGAATTTAATAATATTACCTAAAAATAAAAATGATGGATTCATTATAATTTTATTTTTTAAAAATTTAAACCATTATTCCCTCAAATATGAGAATCACATTGATCAATATCTATTGAATCACTTGATGTATTCACATTGAGATAGAGGATCCATGTGAGGATTCCAATATGTATATCAACATGTGCTCCATGAATTTATAACCACTGTTCTAGAATCTATGGCTATAAGCATGTTAGAAACAAGTGATTCCTTCTAATAATTGATTGATCATCACAAGAACTATATGTTCTTCTCTCTATGTTATTGAGAGGGAATATGAGAGAAATATTATCTCAATGATTGAGATTATCCAAGAGATGTGTTCATTGTGCATAATAAATCACACCACTCCAAAATGATATAATGATAAATTTATTACTTTGGGTAAAAAAAATTATAATTTCATAAACTTCCATTGTAAATTTATTTATTATATATAAAACCCATTTATAATAAAATTAATAATTTTATTATTATCATCCTAACATTTATTTATTTAAATTCAATTTATTATACTAAAAAATTTAAAATTATATAAAAAATACTATAAAAAATATATCATTTAAATTAGTTTATTGAATCAGTAGAATAATCAAATAATGAATTTTTCAGAAATTAAATAATAAAATATTTATTTGAAAAAATAAATTTTTTTTGATAAAAAATTAAATATTATATTTAATAATATTCAAAATAAATATTTATTTCAATATTCAAATAAGTAAATAGTTTTTTATTATATTCCCTAATATGAATAATAATGAATTAAATATTTATTATACGTCTATTAAATAATTACGAGATAATATTCAATTTACAAATTAGAAACTTGAATAACTCATGAATGAACTTATTTAATTAGTAATTTTTGAATAATAATTATTCAAACTTCCTTGAATAACTACTATTTTTAATATTAAATTTAATAAAATTTAATGAGATTCGGAATACACTAAGTGTATGGAAGCCTTATTCCTCAGTGGAATAAGGTGATCATGCACGATGTCTAATATTAGTATCGAGTATAAAGTTAAGGAACTGATATAAATAGATGTTAATTTAACCACAACAACAAACACCCTATGAATGCTACAATGTAATTTAATCACATTTCTATCAATATATGAGAAAATAAAATACACAATTTTGTTTTCACCCAATATGCTTGATTTATCTTTTAATAAATTTCTAAAATGAAAATGCCTATTAACTATGTTTTGTAGTTCCTTGAAATGTGTGCTCTAGTTTAAGATTCAATACATCTAGGTAGTTTCCATTGGATTTATTCATGGAAATAGAAACATCCAACAGTTTATTATCAAAAAGGGACCTGTTTTCCAAATGTAGGAATTTGTTTTATTTAAAAATTATGATAATTAAGAACATGCACTGGTTGAGAGGATGGGAGGTGAATCTCATCACACCCTTTTGGGAGGAATTATTTTCTACTCCAAGACTCTCTTTATAAATTTAAGATATTTTTATGAATCCTTCTTAAGTCACCAAGTATAACATAGGTTTCCTGTGAAATTTTCAATCACTTATTAGCATGTGTGAATTTAGAGTCATCCATATGTATTCTAGGTTTCTCATCAATGGAGATATCCATATGTATTTTAGGTTCTCTATCAATGGTATACTCTCATATACTATTTAGAGATTCTTTTAATCATCGTTATGATGATACTATTTTTTAAGCCACTCAGTGGGGCACTCTAAAATTTATTGTCATCCAGGGATGCGATGATTTGTTTTGATATTGGGGTAATACCCATAAAATAGCCTACCTACAAATTATTGTGAAAGGATTCAGAAACTTCATAGTTCGGTGTCGTTTAATCAGACACATCATACCTTTTAAGGTCATGTGATAAGAACCTCTAACAGAATTTTTCATAGTCATGGTTTGGTGTGGGACTTATGCCTAAGCAGCCCAAGGAACTTGGAAGGAATATCAATTTCCAAGTAATATTAGACCTTGTTGGGAATATGGACCTTGGAGAATAGGTTTGATATGAAGTTTTGGGTTTGAACCTCAAAGAGGCTTCCTATGTATCCCATTAGGATGGGAGTCAAATCCCATGTAGTTCAATGAGTCTCATAAAAGAGTATAGTCCTTTGAATGAAATGACTTTGGGAATACTTCATCCAAAGGATTCCTTAATGTTTTGGGGGTTTTAATTTTGGGGATTATTCCTAAGGAGGACACCCAGATTAAGAGAATTATGGTAGGATTCATAACGAGGATATCAAGTGAGCTCGGGCCCTAAGAAGGCTTCCTACATATCCCAATAATGATGGGAATCAGAGTTCTCGTAGTTCATTTACCATTAGTGTTTGTGAAAATTTTTAAATCATCACGAATTTCAAAACCCATGTGATTCATGCTTGGTGTGAGAAACAAGATGATGTAAAATATTAAGCAAAGAATCCCACACTTTTCCACCACCGTTGGTGGAATAGGGAGTGCCTACGATAGTGAGGGTGGAGGAGGTCGAGGTGACTGGGGAAAAGGGTAAGGCAACGAGCCTTCCCTCTGTCCTGTTTGCATTAGAAAAGGATCCATTGTAAGGAAAGAGTGAATGTTAAGGGAGTATAGAGGAGAAAGAATGTAACCTTGTACTTTAATGGTTAGGGGATTACACTAGGATTGCTGCACTTTTGATATTTGGTTGGGGATTTCTCGTAAGGACAATGCCCATTGAGTTTTGGATGGGGGTTATTCCTAAGGAGGATTCCCATTAGAGGATTGTTTGAGGCTTCCTCCTAGGGAGGATTCCCATTTGATATTTAACCTGGCATAGTAGTCAGCTGATGAAGTTTTAGGATTTTTTTGAGGAGTGTATTGACTCATGGTACTCAAGGAATCTATATGGATATTCCACACTTGTAACATGTGAAAGAACCAAGAAAACTATGTCGACTCAAGGAACATCAATGATTGTGATGGAGTGTCTCCAAACATGGTATTCTAAGGTTGGAAGTTGGTCCACATAAAGGGTGAAAAAGAAAATCTCATCGATAAGATCCGAGAAGTTCATGGTGCAACTCTCCAGTAATAATGGAGGTTCAGTGATAGAAGAAAAGGGAAGGGCCCAGAGGGCTGAGACAATAGCCCACCACCGATCCGGAGTAGGGGTGCAGGGGAGTAGCTCTGCAGTATGAACTAGTGGGGTCGTTCAGGAGCTACGTGTAGGTGCTCTGTAAAGGTGCTCTGCCAAGGTGCCTTGCGTAGGTGCTCTGCCAAGGTGCACCAATGCAGGTGCTCTACGCATGTGTTCATGTAGTTTCATGGCACGGGTGGTCGGCGCAAGTCCTTGGAATAGTTCCATAAGTTTTATACCCTGATGGTACTTTGAACCAATTTTCCCTATTTAAGCCTCTCTTCTCTCATGTTTTAGAGAGTTACCCAAGAAAATTTGTTGGATCTGGATGAAAGAGATACGCAATGGGAGCTTTGGAACTTATTCCATCTTTTTTTTTGTCTCTGAAATGGGGAGCCCAAGGGTCCTATATATAGTCATGGAGGAGACTTGATCAAAGGGAAGTTGTCCATGTAGGTCCTCTTCATAGGTCTGTTGTGTTTCCCTTCTACGTAGGGGTGTATAAATTATATTGTTGCGTAGGTCCTCTGCAGAGGTCCTCCACGTTGGTCCCTTTGTGAAATTTATGCATCTTCCATGTGCTATAAAGTTTGATCTGTAAGTCTTTTTGGGCTCTGCGACCAGTCATATTAAAGGTCTTGAAGAGTTATACACTTATTGGGGTGGTAAATATAACATGTATTCTCAAAAGAAACACGAATATTGAATTTAATGTGTTGAAAACTTTTCATCATTGATCTTAGAAATCCACTGTCTACTCCTAGATGGGAAAATAATTCCTCTTATCTATTGGTATAGAGTATTATTTTGGCGCATAGAAATCTAGCATGCATATTATTCCTTCACGGTGAAAACATCTTTACTCGTACTTGAATTTTTTTTTTAACGTGAGAATCATATCATGACTATGAGTAAAAGTGCACAGAACACATTTCATTATGTCTACAAAATCCCACCATTAGAATTTGATTCATTCAAAATGAAAATAATATTGTTCTATGATTAAAGTAGGGAACATTGATTCACTCCAACATTATTTGGTTAGATTTGGAGTTATGTTATATTTGGAAGGATGCTAAAAAAATTTCCTATGCTGTAGGGATTAGAGAGCATGGTTTGACTATTTCTAGGGTCATATGAAAAACCCCACATATATTGTCTCTTTTGAATTTTGTTTCTCAATATTACCTAAACCATCAAAAATTTATATTTAGTGAGGTAGGACTCGACTATTTTCTAGGGTTCCCATTAGAGATTTCCAATCTGGTGAGTACCACATCTCTTGTTTTTATCTATTTTAGAGTCATGAATATTGAACTATAAAGGGATAGTGTTTAAGGTCGAACAAATTTGACCATAAAATTTGAAATTAAATCCCAAACATGGCTTAGTGGATAAAAATTTCTCTAATATTATTTAAATATTTCCAATGTAAATCACGAGTCATTATTTTTATGGTCCCCAAATCTAAAAATTATATAAACATAAATGATGTTTCTTCCAAGAACGAAGTTAACATTATTTGACAAACCCTTTATGGGGGTTGTATTATACTGGGCCCACTAGGGCATATGCAGCATAGCCAAATAGTGGTATCTTTTGACTGATAGGCCTGTTATGTAGGAAACTTATGCAAGGTCACCTAAGGGGACGTACATCCTATTCAGGAAAAATAACTCATATGAATTTACCATTTTATTTTTAATTAACAACAAAAATAAGGTTTGGGTGACTCAAGACCACGATGGGTAGTTTCTCCAAGGAAAGGGATTTTAATAACAAAGAGTCATCTATACCGACATATGTCATGAATAGAAAAACCACTTCTACAAAATTTTGGTTTATAAGGAATGGTTAAATTTATTCAAAAAGAATAATTTCTGATATCATGTTATGTAGTTTTAAGTCATGCACTGAGGACATTATACTATGTAGTTTTAAGTGATGCAGTGAGGACATTGTACTGTACAATTTTAAGTCATGAAATGAGGACATTGTATTGTGTAGTTTATAGTCATACAGTGAGGACATTGTACTGTGCAGTTTTATGTCATGCAGTGATGACATTGTACTGTGCTGTTTTAATTCATGCAGTGAATAAATTCTCTGGCTTTAATTTAAGGTCTTTAGATTTAACCAAAGGTTTGATATTTTCAAATTTCTTGATAATTTGTTTGGAAACATACACCATGTTCATGTATACAAGGGAAAAAATTGTAAACTGTGATTTAGGAATTTATGGATCTGAAGAATGATATGGGAAAATGGATAAAAGCATTATAGGAAGCATTTTCCAAGAATGACATTATCATTATTTTACAAAAATGTTATGGGTCATGTATTACACTAGTTAAATTGGGGCATATTCTCCATATCTAAATAGTGGAATCCTTTGACTGAAAGACTTGTTTTGTAGGAAACTTATGCAAGGACACATAAGAAAACATACTTTATAGTCAAGAAAATGAGCTCTCAAAAGTTTGAAATTCAATTACTAAAATCCTAAGAATATTTATGAAGATTCAAATTTTTTTCCAAGCACAGATTCTGGCTTATGAAGAAAGGTACTTGACTAGAGAGATATTATTCCCAATCATGATTTCCAAAAAATTGGATTAATAGGATTCCAATGAAGGCCTGACCCAAATGTAGGAAGTATGGTGTCTTTATTTTGTAGGTCATACAACTAGGACCAAAAATTGAAACAATATATGATATGTGGTCAAGTGATCCATGGTTATTTCATATTTCTTTGAACACATGGAGAGGTAAATGTGTAAACCATGGTATTGAATACTTTCATATTTATAAAAGGTAATGAAAAAAATATATATTAAGGAGAACTTTAAAATACAAATTCTTGTATATTGTTATCAATGTTTGAAGGGGAAAAGGACACCTTAACCAAGAATGAAATTACCATTATTTGACAAACCTGTTATGGGGGATGTATTATGTAGGGCCAACAAGGGCATATGTTTCATAGCCTAATGATGTTATCTTTTAACTAGCATTCCCATTATGTAGGAAACTTATGTAAGGCCATCTAAGTGCACATATTGCATAGTCAAGAAAAAGAGTTCTTAGATATTATAAAATCTATCACAAAAAAACCCTAAGAAATATTATGAAGATCTGAAAATATTAAAGATTAAGAGTGTAAAATATGGAAGGGGTAATGTTTAATGCACATGAGAAATATTTGAATCAATGTTATATTGTGAAGTTTATAGTCATACAATGAGGGCATGAAGTGATTCTGATGTAAAAATGGAATATTGTGGATGGACCATAGAATTAAACCCAAGTGTCTCTACATATCTCATATGGATGATAATAAAGCCATACATTGTTCTTTAAAAATTTTCTATACTGGTTTGATTCTTACTTAAGGAATAAATGGGTTTTTTTTATCGTGGATGGGCCCAATATTGGAGATCTAGGCATCTCTATGTATCTCATATAGATGAGAATCAAGGAAAATGTAGTTCTTGACCAATCATTTTCCACGCCAATTGAGTTTAATTTGGGAGATGGGGGATTTTAACACATTCTATAAGAATAGTTAAACATAAGACACAAAATTGTATGAAAATAAAACCATCTATCTTGAGAGATCACTTTGTATATATCTTCTTCATATACAAGAGAAGAAAAGGAAATAACAAGTTTTATGGTTGTGACTGGGTCCAAGATTGGAGATCCATGCGTCTCTATATATATCATATAGATGAGAATCAAGACACACATAGTTCTTGAAATAAGGACCCTATGAAAATCTAATTCATATATAGGGAAGAAAGGGACTCTTGTGCCACTAAGGAGTAGCAATGACATCCATGATGCTAGAATATAGAAGCTCCTATCCTCATGTACAGAAGATGTTAACAGTATATTTTAATGTCATGTAATGAGGATAAATGATGTCATGCAGTTTAATTTCATTGGAAAATGAAAAAGATGCTACACATTTTATCATCATGCAGCATGGACGCTTGTGATTGTTATGTAGTTTAATGTCTTGAAACTAGGACTTTGTGTTGTGAAATTTAGAGTCATGCAATGAGGATGTGTTGTGCAATTACACAAAGTATTTATTCAATAATCTCGCATTGGTTGGAGTTGTAATAAGCTCTTCGTCCATTGAGATTAGGGAATAAGCTCTATTTGAGTAGACCTTATATATGGAATAAGTTCCATCCCACTTTGTTTCATGCTATTGAGGTTTCTTTCCTGGTTTCATTGAAGTCCTAAGGACCAATACAAATTATCCTTGAAGAAATGAATGGAGGTGAACTTTCTTCCTAAAGTCTTGTGCTATTATGTTCTGATAGAATTCTAAATGATCTAAAGTATGCAATCTTTTGTCGTCTAATCGTTCTATATCATCGAATATTTTCTAAGATTTATCATCTGTAGAAAACTAATCACAGTTTGAAACTATGAGTTAATAAAATTTAATTTCAATTGAGAAAACATATTTTGTTCCATACACCAATGAATAAGGGGTTTTCTGAGTAATAGTAAGGGTAATAGTCTGATAATCCCATAAAGCCTGAAAAAATTTATCAGGGTATGATTTCTTATCTTTATCTATCATCTTTTGGATTACATTTTATAGGGTCTTATTAAAGGCCTCTATCTATCCATTTAATGCTTCGTGATAGTGACATGAATGGTTGGATTTGGTATTGTGGTCTAGATAAAACGTATTTACCACAACAGAATAGAAATTGGTGCCATTGTCTATCAATATAGTATGAGAGACACCAAATCTGGTGAGGATTTTAGTTTTTAAAAAACTAACAATAATTTTGGCTCTGATTTTTTTAAGAGGTATTTACTTAGCCCATTTGGAGAAAAAATTAGTAGGAGTAAGAATATAATTGAACTTCTTAGCCATAGTTGTAGGTTAAGGCCCTACTATATCCCTTACCCATGTGGAAAATGATCACTTATAATTTACTATTTTTAACAAATTTAGGGGTTGAAGAATGAAGTTGGTATGTACTTGGCATGGATGAAATTTCATAGTGAAATATGTGAACTCATGTGTCATTTAAGACCAAAAGTATCCAAGCCTTCATATTTTATCAAAAATCCTATGCCAAGACTGGTGATCACCACAAGCACCTGAATTTATTTCATTCATGAAATCTATAGTTTCTTCTCCATCAATACACCTAAAGAGGATTCCACGAATGCCTCATTTGTATAGGATCTTCTGGTGATCTAGACTATCATAAAGAGTAAAATTTGCCAATCATCATTAGATCTGTTATTTTTTAGCTCTATCTAGTGGAATTACTCCATTTTGAAGGTATTACATGATGGGTGTCATCCATACCATGGTATGACCATATGGCTCATAAATAAGGCTAATTTCATTATTTTCCTCCTTTCTAGTTTTAACAAAATTTGAGACCACTTGACGATGGGCTATACTAATGACTGTATCATCTCAATTTGGATCTTATAGGGCTATAGCTACATTATCTTATGCATCAGCATAGGCATTTTATGATTACGGGACATAAGATAATGTTGGATCTAAGAAAAATTCATCCATTAACCCTATGACATAATCACACAAAGGGATTAACTATTCTATTTTGATAGAATAATACCCATTGATTTGTTTGATTACCAACTTTGAATCACATTTCACTGTCAACTGGTTCACTTTTACCTGAATTTATAATTCAAAGTCTACTATGAGAGCTTGATACTCTTCTTCATTGTTGGTACCACCTTTTGATAACAGGATGGAATAAAGCAGAACTGCCTTTTATGGGGAGATAAGTACAATTACTAACCCAATTTTATTGAGTTTAGGGTTTTCCATTCTTTTCCCTGTTAGGCTTATGGAGGAACCATCAACGTACATTTCCCATGTTTAGGAATTTTCTTGAATAGAGAAGACCTCTTTATGAAGAATTTCAGTATCCAATGTTGTATCTTCCATAGATAGTTGTTCATCTAGGAATTCATCCAGAGCTTGGACTTTTATTATATTCTGCGGCATAAACTGGATATCAAATTGTTGAAAAATAAATTCCCACCATGCCAAATTCCCTATAAGCATAGGATGACAGAGAATAAATTTTAGTGGGTTATTACGAGACAACAATTTGACCTCAAGATGTTTGAGGTAGTTCCTCAGTTTCTAAACCACAAATACTAATGCTAGGCATCACTTTTCAATACATGAATACCGAGTTTTTGTATCATTCATAGTTTGACAGAGATAGTAAATTCCATTTTCATTCCCAGCATCATTCTTTTGGGGAATGAAGGCACCCAACGATTTCTCAAAATCATTCACATAGAGAATAAGTGGTCTTCCTTCAAAGGGTGGAAATAATAGTAGTGGACTGAAGAGATATTATTTCAGGGTATCATGTTTCTCTTGGAAGTCTTTAGTCCATTGATAGGGGACTCCCTTCTTCATTAATCTAGTGAAGGTAAAACACTTGCCTACTAAATTCATGATAAAGCACTGAATATAGTCCATGTTTCCTTGGATTCATCTTAATTATTTCAAATTTCTAGGAGGTGACATGCTAAGGATTGATTTTGTTTTCTCGAGATCAACTTCGATGCCATGACGGTATACAACAAAGCTGAGGAACTTTCTTGCGGTTACCCCAAAAGAACATTTCAATGGGTTTATCTTCAAATTGTGTTGTCGATGTTTATTAAATATAGTCTCCAGATCAGCCAGGTGATCATAAGGTTTTCTAGATTTAACCACCGAATCATCTATATAACATTTGAAAATTTTTCCTAAGAAGGGTTTGAAGATATGGTGCATGGTACGTAGATACATTGCACCTACATTCTTTAATCCAAAGGGAATTACCCGATAGTAAAACACAGATTGAGGGGATATAAAGGATACAGAATCTTTATCCTCTAGGGATATGAGGAATTGATTATACCAAGAGTAAAAATCCATGAAGGAAAGAGTTTCATAGCAATAAGTTTCATCAATTAAAATCTTTTTATTTGGAACTAGAAATTCATATTTAGAACAATTCCAGTTAAGATCTCTGAAATCAATGAAAACTCTAATTTTCCCATTCTTCTTTTTCAGTAGTACAATGTTCCCCCGTCATTTGTGATATTGAACCACCCTGAAAAAGTTATCCATTATAATATTATCAACATCAACTTCAATTTTATAGGAATGAGTTGGGTGTGTTCTTCTTGTTTCATACTTCAATCCTCGATGTTCTTTTAGAAAACCCAAATGATGAGTGGATACATTGGGGTTAATAACTAAATTTTTTTTATAATTACAAGAAAATATTTCTTTATTTTTATTTACAAATGAAGTATATATCTCTTTCTATTAAAAAGTCATCGACGCACTAATTAAATTAGGGCATGGATATTCTTTTGTATCCAAATTTATTACTCTAAGCTCAACCACAATGGTAGAGATACCTTCCTCAAATACTGGAGGAGAATCCCTAAGATATTTATATTCTTCATCATTACATGTTACTTATTCTATTTCTACTAGAATATTATATGATGTTGCAAAACATTCAATGCTAAGAGAGAATTCAGTTTTTGGACATCCAAAAGAAGATCCCACCATTTCTGACGCTATTGATGATGAAGGGTCTTCATGGAGTAATAAAGAAGAGATGATGGATTGGAAATAAATATCCTTACTTAATCTAGTATTTCTACAAATTATTTCAATATAATTGGCGAAGCAGGGGCTTGCTGGAGTTTAGTGGATGAAATAAAGACATATCCATTTAAGCTTCCATCACTGCTTGGTAACTCAATAATTTCTTTTATGCTATCAGGATTGATTTATAAAATTTATATTATGGATTCCACTGTATGAGTGTTTGGATTTGGGTTTATCCTTTCAATTTGATTGATAGGAAACACATAATCTATAATCAAATGTTTGAATGGGTTTTCTGGGATCTTTTCCATTCCATATACTCCATTCATTCTAGTTACCCCCTTCATCATGGCCCTCATTCCCTTCGTGTGATAAAATTATACCTCAATGTATTGAGATTCAATCATTTTGAATGGGGTCTTGTCACCATAAAATTTTCCAATTTGACCATTAAAACAGTACTTAAGACATTGGTGGAATGAAGAAAGAATGGTCATATTATGATGTATCAAAGGCCTTATATGCAAAATGTTAAAGGTCGTGTCCTAATAGATAACCATATAATCTGAATTAGACATAAGATCCCTAAACTAAGTTCTGATTGTAATCTCACCTAGTGGTTCTTACACATTTTTTTCATTACCTTGATACATTAAATTGGAAGGAGATAAGTCAAATTTAGTGAGGCCCAATCGATGAAGTGTAAGAATAAGAATGAGGTTGACACCTAAGACATTATCAATGATGACTCATCAAATGTCTATGCCACTGAATTTTCCAAATAGATACAAGGGAATGATATTTCCATGTACAAAATCATATTCATCTTCATCTATAAAATATATAACTGCATGAAATTCTACAGGATGATTCTCTATACAGTAAACCTCAGCATCATCAACTTTGGTTTCAAATTCTTGAGGACTTAAAAAAGCCTCAATAAGTGCTTATCAAATACATTTTGATAAATTCAAGGCATCCAAAACAGAAAACATGGCTGTTACTTGGGCCAGCTATTTCAAAAAATCGAACTTTTGGTCCAGAGGTCTTCATCTCCAAGCATGGAGATGCGGTTTTGTAGGTGCCTTGGAATTTGAAGCTCTTGATGTAGATGTACCCTATATTGGAGCATAAAGTGGAAATACTGTTGGCTTTTGTAGATTAGACTGAAGAGGTCTATCTACTTGCTGAGATAAATATGGTGTAACCACTAATAGGTCCTCCAAAATAATCATATCAGGACTGAACCTATCATGGATGGAAGAATCTATTTTTTCTTGTTGAGCCCACTAAAGGGATCTCCCATGAGTTTCTATAGAATATACAGTTTGAGCATGGGTAATGTTAAAATAGTTTCTTCTAGAATACCAATGTCATACCATGTATCATTGACCATGTATTCTTCCTCTAGTTCACCAATTAATTACAGAGAACTCAAGCTCATCATAACCAAAATCACCATCGACATAGGGATCTATTTAGTGGATAACATTTAAGGAACCAAATATTAATTCCTCATCTTTTAAAGATCCTACTTGATAGGTCGATTCTAGTTGTTCCATTTTGAGGGGTGGTTTCCATGACATTGAAATAGAGGGCATGAAATCTACCAAAGTCAATGAAAACTTTATCCTTGACACAAGCTCATCTTCTTCTGACTTCTCTTTGTCCTTCTAATCACGTCGCTTCTTTAAGGATTGACCTTTGAAGGAATGCCCTTTTAATGAAGGTGGTTTTACTGTGGAAGGAGTAGTAAAAGACACAATTGGTGGATTCAACTACTTTCGTAGAATAGAATGAGTTCAGTTAATCATTTTCCAGATCATCCAATCATCATATTTCGGTGAATTTTTACTTTTTACTTCCTTCCATTCACCTTCTTCGTCTTGATCAGTAGTAGTAACACATGCTAGTTGGTTTTATGAACTTTTATCTTTCAATTGTATAGATTCTACCATTTTTTTAGGAGGTCTTTGAAAATTAAACACTCTTGAATGGGATTCTCCAATATCTAGTGAAAAAGGACAATAATTTAGAAGATCTTTGTCTCATTCATTGTTTGGTTTATTCAACCTTAGAAACTGAAATAAATAATTTTCTAGGTCTATGATGAAGTAATCAGGAACCTTTTCATTCCTAAAAGAATAAACATTGTTCTTTAACTCCTCAAACTATTTATTCCTTTGATCTCTTTGATCATATTGATAAGGAGGTCATTGCTACCAATGCTCGGGTGGTGAAGACCTTCAATATGATGAAGGTTTTGAAGTTGAAGCAGGTACTGATTCTTGTTTGAGTGTGATTTTTGAAGCCTATACTTTCCCTGTTCTCCTTCCCAGAGCTGATGGAGTTACATGATATTTATCTTTACTTTACACAATGGAATCCTCCACCTATTGGGAAATTGAAGCAAGTTATCAAAACCCTATTGTGTATTTCACAGGGATCAGTGGTGTGCATAACTCATCATGTATATTCTCTATAAAAATTGACATCAACTCTTCCTAAGGAAGTTCCAGATTTATGTAATATATTAATCTTTTCCATAAAGAAATTAAATCCAAAACAAGTTCATTTTCCATTTTCTTGGAATTTGTAAAATCAAAAAATGTTTTCTTCAGTAGTATTGAGATGAATTAATGAACAAATTTTTGATAGATATCTTCCCATCAAGTAATTGATCGAGATTGAAAACTTATATTCCATAAAAAATATGCTCCCTGTAATGAATGCACAAAACACCAAAGCTTTACTGCTTCTTGTTGTTGAGGAGTTCCCATCATTGGATCACAAAGAGAAATGAAATGTGGTAAGTGTTATTATGGATCTCTGGAACCATTAATGATTGGGAATGTAGTATTCAAAAAATTTGGTGGGGGGGTATCAGATCCACCCACTCAGGGTAAGATCTATTTTCTAGTTGAACTAGTGCATGTCGTTCTTCCATAGCTTTTAATCAAGTTGTTAATGTTGCAATTATGTTCATAAGAATTTAAGGAATATTCGGATGAGCTAGGATCTGTACAGATACAGTAGTTGGAGCTTGAAGTGGTGCAACGACCAGAAAAACTACTTGTTGTGGTGTTTTTAGTATTTTTCTTAGATAACCCATGATAATGGGTCTATAAGGATGTGTTTGATCCTAATTTAGCTGTGTACACAATGAAGGGAATTCATTATCTGCATATGTAGTTACCATAAATTCTATTTGCTGAGGAACTTATATGGGATGTGCAAGTTGAGGATCTTCCTATGGAGTATATCTGGTAGAAATGTTGATTCGATGTAACTCTGTATTGAGTCTTTTTAACTCCTTCATCTCCTCATCTTTTTGTTTAAATATTTTTTCTAGTGAAATAGATTGACCTTCTCTGGTAGAAAATTGAGACGTGATATGACTTTTACCTTTCCCCCTGTTGTATTCCTTTCAAAGGGATGGGAGTTGATTATTTTAGGGCATACCTAGATTTTGGGTAGACCTTTCATTTTAGGTATTCACATCTCCTTAATTTTCATCAGTGTGTACTATATTATAGATAATAACTTTATCTTCAAATTCCTGAGAACTAGACTGATTTTCTGGAGGATCGTCTACAATGGTGTTAATGACATTTACTAACACATAATGCAATGATGTTCATTCTATCAGTATCTTTTTAAGATCTTCTCCTTATGTATCTTACATGAGGATCATTTCTCCTATATTTTTAATTCCCATTAATTGTTTAGAAAACAGTTACTCGAAGGGAATCCTTGGATAGTTCAGTTGTGCACTCTCTTTGTTGCTTATTTCCTATTCAGGAGAGAACTAACTTCTGTTGAGGAGAATATTTTAGATGTGAAAAATCTACCTACCCTGTAGGATGAGGATATGCATGTTCTTCTTCTTCAAAACATCAAACATTGTTTATTGAATTCAAAGGATGAATTAAACAAGAACTCAACCCTATAGGCTGGGGTGGCTCTTGAACTTTTATAGCTGAGATTCACACAAATTATCTTCTTATTATATGAATTTTGGTTCAGAAATTAGTTGTATGCATTATATAAAAACCACTAAACTAACCAATTTCATAAGATCATTGTTCTATTTCATACATTTACCTCATCTGATGGCAGACATCCTCTAATAAGAAGTCCTGCTTAAGATTCTCAGATTCTTGATGAAAAAGTATCTCAAAAACTTGATTTCTTTGGGCTTGGCTCTGATGAGATCTAGTTGAGGCATGCTCTTGAGAGTATACTTGATTACATACAAAATATATTGATTGTATCCGGTCGTGGGAAATAAAATTACATGAGACCACTTTTTTTAGGCTTTTATGATTCTGGAGTGTAGTGAGATGCAATGCTCAATGATAACCCCATCCTCTAATATAAACACCAGATAGAGTATCAAAAATATATTGGCATAGCCTCTTTAGAGCATTTAGGCATTCATGCTGAAGGGTTCTCCACTACTTTTCATCTTATGGATGTTGGGAAACTGAGAGAGATACCAAGTCCATTTGGTGTTGCAACCCCTCTATTACCTTTAAATGATTTTTATATTCATCATATGGTAATACTTTGGTTTTCAAGTTAATAAGAGTATTCCATAAGTTGAGGAGGACATCATGAATGCAATCTCCTGCCATCAATTCCGAAATGTTGTATTGAGAATTTTCAAAAAGGCTAGAACATGGCTGGTACTTTTAATTTAGCCTAATTTTTTCTCATGTTTAGCATGTATTCATCATATTTCACTAGAGGTTTCTCCACTTGGTCTAACCAAATTGGATTCTTCTTGATTGTTTTATAAAAAATAATTGAACCAGTCACTTTTTTCTCTTCTGAATGTGATGAAAAATGACTCAAGGGAGGTTTGGAGAATGGTCGTTCACTTAATATTTCTTCTATCTAAGAAAGTATTTCACCCATTAATGAAAAGGTACCAGACATGACTGGCCATGTGTTAGAAAGTGCCTCTATATAAGAGGGATTTCTCATTCCTATATTTTTAATTATATAATTATCTTGACAGTGTATAATACCAATAAAATGACAACTTTCATAGCAAATGGAATCATGGGGAGAACCACCATTGTGGATTAAAACAAGGGATAACTCCTCTTTCTCCTTGTTTTTTTGGCCACACGGAGGGTTTCCATGGCTCCCATCCGGAGACAGGCTCTCTATATAGACTAAATTTTCATGAATCAAGCATTAATGATAAAGTGTATGATGGGGAAATTCAGAATTAGTGCTACTACTCCGACAATTTGGTAATGGGAGGGCATGATATTGAATTACAATAGATAAATGTTTGAGGGCTTCAATAACTCCATCATTAAGAGTATCTAGATCACATCTTGACTATTGATTTTCCAACTCTGTTTAGAGAGACTTATTCTTAGATGCTCTATTACACTTAGTTATGGACACTTGTTTGGAGAAGTGGTTATCATTGATAGGTTTATGTGCCTTCCTTAGAGGGGTTATCGAGATGAGTTGGTTACCTTTAATAGGAAAGGTTGTATGTTCCAGATCTGGTTGTCTGTATGATATGGGGGAGTATTCCCCATAACCATCCTAGACTGAAACAGAGGTTTGTATCTGCTTTGGGATGGCATGTCAATGTGTCATCCCAGGTGTGGGAAAAAATTTATTTTTCTATTCCCTTGGTACTACTTAAGTTGTTGTTATGATATTCTGGAATGCTTTTAGAATATTGGAATGAATTTTTGTCTTCCCTTTCACCATTTATAAGATGTGTTTGGTGACTTCAATGACCAGAATGGGAATATACATCCATTCCGTATCAGGATTAGGTATAATTTTCTTCTCTTATTCTATTTTCTAGTCAATAGGTACTGAAAATACTCATGTATGGGGGTAGGGAGTTGAGTCTGCCTGGAAATTTTCATCAGAGCATTCAGACTAACTTCTCTGGGTGCTGCCAAATGAGACTGTTGAAAGACTTGATGAAAGCTGTAAAGTGTATGTACCTACTGGTTGTTTTCTGTCAAGCATGGTTGGAAAACTTATTTCAATACTTGCAGATGATACTGATAGTAGAATTGGTGATTGTAAGCAAGTGTATGTTCTTTTTTACTAGTTTCCAACACATTTGATTTGAGGGATTCCTTAAAGGAAGTCAGACGATCCTACTGACTGAATGATAATTTATAAATAGGTGTATGTTCCTATTCATGGTACTCCACTAGATTTTCTTGGTGGTATTGGTGGGATGCTACCAGATGAGTCAGCTGGGTATCAAAATTAGTATAGATAGGTGTATGTTCCGACTCATTGTTTTTTAGCAAGTTAGGTTGATGGAAATCTCTAGATAGAGAAATGTTATGAATCTAATGCCTATTGGTAGGACATTTCCCCTAGTGGTTCTTCTTGTATGCCCAAGTTTGAGGGACCTAGTCCAAAATTCAAGGGGAAAAACCCACATCATGTTGGTGGTACACTACCACACGATTCTGCTGGTGGAGATTATTGGTGGGATTCATCAGGAAGGACCCCTACATCTTTGAATTGAGGCCCTAACTAACCTATTGATCCCCCTCCCTATATTATAGGAGGGATGGGTTGTGGTGTTCTAGTGATAAGCCCCCGAAACGGTTGAAGATGGTGGTTGGCACCATATTCTTCTTGACCATCGGTCATCGCTGACCATCCGATCGAGGGTTGTTATTAACGTGGAGAGCCTATCAGGCAACCTCCAAGGATGGGATAATACCGTGATGACAGTACTCCATTACCAGCACATTGGATACACATCATTGAAGACATTGAGTGGGTGACTACATCCTTCCTGTGGATGGAGTCTCATCTTGAACAACGACATGGAAATTCATAGGAGTCATCTTGATGAAATCCATTTTGGACTGAAGGGATCTATGAGAAAAAAATGGAGAAAAAAATAAACTCTATTTAAGAATCATATTTTAGATGGATACATGTGTGATTGATTCCTTTTTCTGGCCTTCCTTTATAAATTGATAGGGGCCTGACAGGTGGGTAACATTATTAACATGGTTAAGGATTCACGTCAGGTTCACTATTTTTGTTTCGTAGTTCTTTGAAACATGTGTTCTAGTTTTATAATAACTAATTCCAAGTGGTTTCCATTGTATTTATTCATGGAACCGGAAATATCCAACATTTATTTATCCAAATGGGACCTTCTTTCCAAAGGTAAGAGTTCATTAAATTTTAACTTTATGATATTAAGAACATACATTGGTCAAAATGATGGGATGCAAACTTGTCACACCCTTTTGGAGGGAATTATTATCTACTTCAGAACTATATTTATAAATTTAATATATTTTCATGAATCCTTATTAATTCACTATGCATAACATAGGTTTCCATTGGAATTTTCAATCACTTGTTAGCATGTGTGAAATTTAGAATCATCTGTATATATTATAGGTTCTTCATTAATGGAGATATTTGTATGTATTCAAGGTTCTCCATCAATGGAATTCTTTCATATACTATTTAGAGATTCTTTTAATCATCATTTTTATGATAATTATTTTTTAAGACACTCGTCGGGGCACTTTGGAGTTTATTTTCATCTAGGGAGATGAAGGTTTGTTTTGATATTGGGATCATACCCACAAAATTGGATACCTACGTATCCTTGTGAATGGAATCAGAATCCTCGTAATTCAGTACCGATTAATTAGACACATCATAACTTTTAATGTCTTGTTATAAGGACCTCTAATTGAAAGTTTCTTAGTCAAGGTTTGTTGTGGAACTTATGCCTGTGTAGCCTAAAGAACATGGAAAGAACATGGGTTTCCAAGTAAGATTATAACCTGTTGGTAATATGTCCCTAGGAGAACACGGATCAATTGATTTTTTGGGTTTGAACCTCAATTAGACTTCCTACGTATCCCATTTGTATGGTTATCAAATCCCATGTAGTTCATTGAGTCTCATAGGAGAGTATAGTCCACTGAGATAAATCAGTTTGGATTACTTCTTAAAAACAATTCCTTGATGATTTGGGGGTTTTAATTTGTGGATTATTTTGAAAGAGGATTCGAAGATTAAGGGAATTAGGGTTGAATTCTTGGAGAAGATATCCAATGATCTTGTGCTTAGAGAAGGCTTTTTATGTATCCCAATTATGATGGGAATCCGAGTTCTCATAGTTCATTCACCATGAGTGTTTGTGAAAATGTTGTCATCATCATGAAACTCTAAGCCCATGTGAGTCATGCTCAGTGTGAGAAACAAGAGGATGTGAAAGATTGAGGAAAGGGACCTACAATTTTCCTCCTCTACTGGTGGAAGAGAGTGCGCCGACGCTGGCAGGGGTGGATGAGGTCGAGGTGACTGGGGAAGAGGGGGAGGCGATGAGCCTTCCCTATGTTCTCTTTACATATTACAAGGGTCCAATGTAATCAAGGTGAAAAGTTAAGGTGAGTAGATAGGAGAGATACTAAAACCTCATATATTAAAGGTTAGGGGATTATACCAGGATGGATTCCCTTTTGCGGTTTGGTTGAGGCTTACACTTAAAGAGGATGTCCATTGAGCTTTGGATGGGGAATATTCCTAATGAGGATGCCCATTAAAGGATTGGTTGAGGCATTATCCTAAGGAGGATGCCCATTTGAGATTAAACCTGGCATAGGAGTTAGGTGATGAAGTTTTAGTTGTTTTAAGGGGAGTTTATCAACTTAAGGTAGTTGAGAAATTCATAAGGAGAGGCCAAACTCATAACATTTGAAAGGAACCAAGAATAATAAGTCGACTCAAGGTACATCATTTATTGTTATGGAGTGTCTCAAATCATGGTATTCTATAGTTAGTTGTTGGGCCACATAAAGGGTGAAATAAAGAATTTCATTAACCAGATTCGATAAGTTCGTAGTGCGCCTTTCCATTTTTCATGGGGGGGTCAATGATGGAAGCGAAGGGAAGGACCCAAAGGGCTGGGACCGTAGGCCAGAACTATTCTTGAGAAGGGGTGCAGGGGAGTATCCCTTATGGTATGGACCACTGGGGTCGCACAGGTTCTCTACCAAGGTGTGTCGTGCTTGTTTTTAACATAGGTGTGCCGTCGGGGTGCGTCGTGCAGGTGCTTCATGATGTAAGTCACGCAAGTGCTCCTCACAGGTGCTCTGGGTAGGTGTGTTGCATAGGTGCTCTGCATGAGTTCCTTATGAAGTTCTATATGTTCTAGACATTGATGGGACATTGAACCACTTTTCCTCATTTAATTTTCTCTTATCTCATGTTTTGGAGAGAAACCTGAGAAAATTTAGAGGAACTAGATGATAGAAATATGCAACAAAATCTTTGGGACTTCTTACAATGTTTTTAATCTTTGAAATGAGGAGCCCAAGGGTCCTTTTTATTCGCATGGAGGGTAGCTGCTAAAAGGGAAGTTTTTCATGCATTTCCTCAATGTAATTCCTCTGCATATCTCTTCCGTGTAGGGGTGTAGAAATTATTTATCCCCATAGGTAATCTGCGTAGTTCCTTTGCATAGGTTGCTTTTTGAAATTTATCAAACTTCCAATTGAATTTACTTTTTATCTGTATGTATGTTTGGGATTTTCAACTAGTCATATCAAAGGTCTTGTAGAGTTATAAACTTATTGAGGTGGTAAATACACCATGTATTCTCATAAGAAACTCAAATATTGAATTTAATGTGTGGACACATTTTTATCATTGATCTTGGAAATCCAATTCCTACTTTTGTATGGGTGAATCATTCCACTTATCCATCGGTATGGAGTAGTATTTTGGCACACAGAAATCTAGCTTGTATCATCTTCCGTAATGCTGAAAACATATTTACTCATATATGAAAGTTTTTGTCTATGTGAGAATCATATCATCACTCTACGGAAAGGTGCATGGAACACATTTCATTATGTCCACAAACTAACATGAGAATGGATTTGATTAGAATGTTCTGTGTGAATAACATGGATAGAGATATATTTTTCTCTTAATACAGAATGGTAAAATAAATTAATTTCTTATTCAAATAATTTCAAAATACCATAATTCCCAAAACATATGATCCCTCGCTAACTAAATATGTCATCATAATCCACATCTGTACATTAATGTACGTGATTGGAAATATTCATTATTTATAATATTAGCTATAAGGGCTAATAGCCACATTCATAAATTGAAATATCACATGACATATAAACATGTGTAAATCTTCTTGGTGTTTCTATCTTTATTCCCCAACTTTTTAGATATCACTAAGTGTGTTATTAATGAGAATAGACCTTAGTGTATTTTGAGCCTCCATCACTAGATATTTAATCCACATATATGTCCAATCAGACTAATGTTAACTCAAACCTTAGTCAGGGGTTGAATAATATCTTCATGGAATCTAATTCTTCTCATTATATAAGGAACTGTTATAGAATTTTGATGAAATAACTAATCTAAAGATATAATAAAATTAATTCTATATGAAATAAAAATAATTATGTAATATAATGTTTATTTATATTCGATAAAATGTAAAAATGTTATATTAATCAAGGTAACCCGCACTAAATGAATCATAGATGAACTTTATAAAACTACTATAATTTCTCAACACATTATTTCTCTTTTAATATTCATGCTTCAATAAATGTATGTTTATAGATCTTGGTCCTTCCACCTTTTCCCTATGGATAGTATGCTTACTTACAAATCACATTTTTGAAAAATATTTGTAATATGCGATATCCAACATTATTTTTATTTAATTTAAAATAATAAAAATGAAATCTACACCCATACTATTGTTAAGTGATTATTATAATAATTATTATAATAATACTTTTCTTCCATCGAATAAATCCATGATCAAGATTAAATTATTTCATATTTGATAGAATCTATTTTTTCATCAAAATATGAAATATAAATGTTATACATATCTATGACCTTCACATACATCAAATATTATTATCTTGATGGTATCATTATCCTTAAGATGTTATATGATGAAATTTATTCGATGTCAAATTGTTCTATATCTGTTTTGAAACAACTTTCTATTGTCTCTATATACAATAAAAAAAATTGTAGTTTGACAAATTTTGTTAGATAGTTTTTACAATGATGAAAATATTTTTTATCTATTTGATATATTCCCATTATAATTTACTAATTATAATTATATAAAAAATTATTAAATAATATGAGATAAGTGATAGATGTAATTATATACATGATTGGTGTTCTAATCATAATTATATTATCCTCATACTCCTTAATGAAACCTCTTTTATTAATTTTTATCATGTGACATAGAATAAATTTCATAGCTGAATTGTTGATTTTTTATATTTTTAAATACAATGTCAATGCTTATAATATTAAATTATATATAAAACCCTATAGTTTAATATTAATCGGTCTTGATCCATAGAACATGGTTAACTACAATAGTTACTTATTGTAGGATAATATATAGTGTAAACAAATATTAATACCATGTCTAATTTTCCATATATTACTAACATAATGTGTTTGGGAAAATATTGTGCTCCAAATATCCCCTTGTCGACACAATGATCACATCCACCATAAATAAGATCAAATTCAATTATGGACTCATACAAAATGTTTTATGATTTTATTACTTCCATAAAAATATAAATGGATATATACAAACTAGATACATTATTTACTTATATTTTAGTCAAAACCCACAAAAAATGTTTCCATTAAGGAAAACATACATTTTCTATTTTTTATACCATATATTATTTCATTGAAAAATTTATTTATAAGGTATTTTATAGATTTTTGTGAGGATATTTTAAGGTTTCAATTAAGGTTTTAAAGTCATTGCATGAAAGATTTATAATGGGATTTCAAACTCAAATTATATATTAAATATGAATGGATATGTTGTTGACATGGAGAGACTCAAATAATTCTTTATGGAATGATATTTCAATTTATTTTATTATGAAATAATTAAAGAAAATTTATAAGTAATAATAAACAAGTTTATGAAATTTTTGTCTTTCATTTTCTTATTGATTATAGGATAAATGATCGTGGAAGGTAAATTATTGGCACTAGTGTTGTGTTGATAGTACATAAGGGTAAATGTTCTATTTAGAGTAAAATATATTTGATGGTATCACTGCCATACTCTATCATTGAAAACTAAAGAATATTTTTTCTATAGAGGTTATTGTTTCCATTTTTAATAAAATAATTAAAAACATATAAATGGGTTTACTAATAAATGTGGAATTTCCACCTATGGTATTAGTTTTATAGGATTAATTAATCAATTTTGAATTGTAAATGATACAAAAATTATATTTTACAATAATTTTTAAAAATAGGAATTTTAAATTAATATAAAAGTTAATAGATATTGTACATTGAATTCAATTTATAAAAAAGGATGGTTGAATCATAATTGAAAATAATTTTTTCATGTTTATGCGAATAAAAATATGGGACATGTACCATTCATCTTATTTCTCTAATATGGTAAAATATATTTTTTGTAAATAATTATTTGTTATTAATAATAAAATATTATTGGATTTGATACACATGGTTTATTATTTATCCTGATTTTTTCATATGATTTTGAATAAGATGATGTTTAATGAAAATTTATATAGGTTTAAAGATTTTATATTTGAAATTTGTCAAAATTTTAGGTATTCAATCCCACCAACTATAAATGAAATTTTTCATAAAATAAATTATTCTTTTTATAATATATATATATATAATGACATAGAGAAACCTATATTATCTTTTTTGTAATAGTTTACCCGCCATATTTATTTCGAAAAAAATAATACGATTTGTATCCTAAAAATTCATTTTTCTATTATAGTAAGATATAATAGAAAAATAGTCAGCAAGGGACTAGTGGGAGTATATTTATACATAAATAAGTTAGAGTGTAAAATTATATTTTTCCATTGTAAATAAAAATTAAATAAACTTTAGTATCCTAAAAGAATTTATGATATTTAATGATTGATAATTGTAATATTTGTATTTAATTATAATTTAAATGTGGATATCAATTTATATTATAATTTAATTGGATATTTTGGTAAATAAATAAAACATTGGAGTCACATTTTTACCAAAACATATCTCAAGGGAAATGTTTGATGAATGATTTCCATGATTGATGATGACTATTAACATAGAGAAATTTATCTGTTGACAAAAAACTTTTATGACATCCTAATAGTCAATGTCATAATGTAACAGAGTTTAAATACTTTATTCCAAGATTTAAATATTAAGAATTTGATTTATAAATATCTACATTATTCAAAAAATAAATCTATATAGATTTTACCCAATAATGAGTTTAGTGGGAGGGTTTTAACAAATAGTCATATAGGGGGTGGTAGGAATTACATTGAACTATAATGGCCTTAACCAAAACCAAAAAATAAAGTAAAAAAAGAAATATGTTTTATTAGGCTATCATATGTGATACAATTAGATGTTTTCTTATGCATAGACTAATTATAATTCTTAATATAGTTTAGGAATAGATATTAAGTCATGTTATACAAAAGTTGTCCTTTATATTATTATTCATTCATGTTAGATTCATATATCTCATGATGCAGAATGATTATCAACCTCTCAATGCGAGACATTGGGTTAATCATAACTAATTTTTAATATAGAGTACTATATTTTGTTCTTAAATGCTATATTTTTTATTGGTTTTATTTTGTATGTAGATTTTCAAAATATCCAATCTTCTCATTAAAATATATAATATCTTTTTAGATTAATATTCATTACATTAAAAAAATACACACATGAGGATTATAAATGTATAATGCCTATGAATACATAGAAAAATAATAAAATGGTCAATAACTGAGGTACGTTTTCCCCCATTATGTTCATCATAACTGGCACCCTTCTTAGAGTTACCATACATAATACATTTCAATATAACCTAGTGAAATGAGACAAACTAGTTGGAGATATCAGATTCTCAATAAGGTTAAATAAGGGATAAATCAATATATAATGAGAATAAGGGTATGAGGACATGAGAATAACATTTTAAAAAGAATTACTTACATATTATTGATTATAAAATTTAGTCATGGAATAAATATTGGCCATTCATCATATATGACTCATAATGGAATTAATCAAATTGAACCATATGAGCATAATATTGGAATATGAAATGTTTTTTTGGAATACTCATAAGAATATAAAATCATTTCATTAGTTGTTTAGTGATCATTTTCAATAATGTCATAGTGGATTAGTTTCACTCCCCAAACCCTTATAGTAGTCAATTTTCACTCCCAAGACTACCAAAATGGGTAGATTCCCTTACAAAACATGCTTTAATACAAATTGTAGTACTATTTATCTAATGAGACATCAATACTTACCAAATTTATTGGAGGGATATATTCATCCCAGGAATCATATAATTAAAATTATATATATGTGTTCCATAAGTTCAAAAAACATTTATCATATCAAAACCTAAGAAAATAAATGGGTTCATAAACATTTCATCAAAACATAACTAGTTGAAAAGAGACATGATTTATAGTCATTTCATTATTTCATCAAAACATAACTTATGGAAGGGAAATTTTTTTCATAATAATTTCGTCATTTCAATAAAGTATAAAACATGTAAAAACAATTTGCTTTCATAAGTATCTTATTGTTAGAATCATATACCTTTTTGAGATATAATAAGAATTGCATCAATTAAAAACTAGATAGGATTCCATGATACCCTAATACCCAAGATGATACTGACAAAGTTATAAGGGTTTTCCTAATCCCCATGAGTTGGTGACTACCACCTGACATCAAATAATATGAAAGTGGGGTAAAATTCGATACAATCACAATAGAAGCAGGATATAAAACTTAGTATGCATAAAGGAAAACTCTACATGGAGTACTATACCAGAAGTCAAATAGGTATAAACATCCCAAATTACATCATCAAAATTCTATAAAATAAGATACCAACCAATGTCTCAATGGGCACAACATATCAAATCCTAAAGATAAAAAAAATACCACCTATATATCCTTCTTTACCCTTTTACGAACCTAGATGGATGAAATCTACCAATAGCCAAAGGCATAGGTATCATGTGAGCTAAAATCCTAGTATGGTATAACTAAGGATTCATTCAAAAAAATTAAAAAATAATAAACCAAATAAAAATTTCAATTTTAAATAAAATGGGTATGGCATTTTAATAGAACATTTAAATCCAATCCTGCTATACATTTCAATTTATGGAAATATTTAAAAAATGGATTACTAAAATTTTTTATATAAAAAAATTATATAAATTCATAAAGTACATGTATAATAATTTATAATTAATGTCACATATATCAAAAAATCACATATGAGCAACATGTTCATCAACTAAGAGGTATGATAGTTTCAGGATATGGGATCATCACACACTTGAATAGGTGATCATGAAAATATGTGTACAAATATCTCTCAAACAATAGTCAAAGAGTACATATCACCATGACATCGGGGATATTACTTAATGAATATGTTTTGATAGAGATATAAAGCATCAAAAGTGTGTTTTCCCAAATAAAATACTAACTAAATAGAATTTCATGTGCTATAAAAACCATAAATAATTTGAAATTTATTTTATAATAGCTCAAAAAATAATTAAATTATTTTATCCCATTTAAATATTCCAATTTCCATTTTAAAAACAAAGACAAGTTCATAATCAAATCATGCATTTTTATCAGATAAAACAAATGAGTATTTATTAAAAAAAATTGCCATTTTTATCAAATACAAGTTTGATATCAATTCCACAAATCAATTTGACAATTTAAATTCCACAATTCAATTCAATATTTTTATTTTCACCATTTTCTATCAAATTACATAAAAATTCCCCAATTTAATGGAATTGGGGATTTTCCCAATTTTCATGCCAATGAAAATAAAAAAACAAATTTATATAAAATTTACTATAAACAATACAATGAGAAAAAATTTAATTTAAATAAATAAATTTAGTGTTAAGTAAATTTAGAAATCATAAATGGAATCAAATGCCGCAATATGCCAGGATCATGAATCACAAATCCCAAGAAGTGAAACTCTTTCCAAGAACATCGACAAAGGAGATTTGATAACCAAACCTATATTAAAGATCTAAAATTATAAGTAATAGATTCTCAAATAACACATAGATCTAACAATTCCAAGGGAAAGAAAATAAGAGAGTGGGATAGAAGTAATTGGAGGAGATGACAAATGAAGAATTGAAAAAAAAAGATCGCATAACCTCAATCTGATGAAGAGATTGTTTAGAAGATCAAAAATAGGTCCTTGGGAGCCTTCTCAACATTATAAAATAAAATAGGGTGATTTAGGGTAAAGATGGGACAAAAGGGGGTTTTATAATTTTTAATGAATTTTTAAAATAATGAAATACTTCATACAAAATTAGATGGATATGGCGACATAGTTTATCAAACCATGATACCTAACCATAAAACCCTATATATTGGGTTTCATGATTTTTCATTAATGGGTGAACTATTTTTCAAACCGTATAAAAACTATTTAAACCTTCATTGCCTGGGTTTACATATTTCTCACTAACTAGGTAGATGGTTTCGAAAAACTATGCACCCACCATGCACATCCCATAATCACTCCAAAAGTTTAAAAATTTCACTTGAAGAACCACTTAAATGATACCCAACTAAAGCATGATCAAAATAGGGGTAATGGGGATATAGAAAATGTAACAAAATTTTACATTATACATTGATAATATACCTATAAAACAATAAGTAACATGAAAGTACATAATATTAAATGAGTGGTTTTTTGATAGAAAAATCACTTGGAATTTTTTTTAAATATCATTTATTTGAAAATGGTTTTTCTAAATTGATATTTAATAAAATATTTTGAAAATAATTTTCAATGAAAATAACCATGAAAAATTATAAGGTATTCTTCATATAAAATAATGGTCATGGTATCCAGAAATTCTGTTAGTGTCTTACACATTAAAATAGATATTCCACTCACATTTTTGGTAAGAGAAAAAGGATCCTTATTTGAAAAAATACTTGAAAATTCCTTTAATTTTTTAAATAATAAAAATATTCATGATAATATATTTAATAAAACATTTAGATAATGTTAGTGTCATTTTTATATAACATTTTGAAAAACATGGTTTTGGGAGAAAAAACATTTTCATCCGAAGAGATAAATAATGACAATTTTTCATAAAAGAATCATTCGGAACTATTGAGTTCATAAAGAGATAAAAATGAATGGAAAAAATATTCTATTTAAATAACTAAAGGAGAATAAAATACATGATTTTTTGGAGAGAGAAGTTATAAGATGTCATTATTTGAATATTAATCATGAGTAATTCTGAAAAATAATGAGATTATAACATAAAACCGTTAAAAATTTTGTTACATTGAATCGTAAGCCCCATTAAGGAATCATTTTAAACGAAACATATAATTTCACAAGAATAAATAAATTCATGATATTACATATCAAATGGTTTGTATATAAAATGCTTAAAAGATGATAAGTTCATAAGATAACTTATGTCTTAAAGAATGAAAATGGAGATAAAAATCTATTCCTAAGGTCTTTAATTACTTCATAAACATTCAAATATACTTTATAATAAAAATAAGTTAAATATAAATATACTATAAAAAATAAATATGTATATAATAACATATAATATTGAATTATGATCTTTTTTACCCTTTTATTAATAATTCCATGCCAATGTCGCGTTTCAGGAACTAACTACTTTTTTTCATGTATCTTTTGTTTTTTATTCCTCTTAATTTGATAATTGTTTCATAATCTACATAATAGTAATAAATATTTAAATATTATATATAATCAATAAATAATTATTTTAGAGTAATCTATAAAATTTTGATATAGAAAATTAAATACATCATTCATGGAGACGGTAGGTTGTACGTATACGTAAATGATGTTTCCATTTTCTAGATGGATTGAAAGAAATAAATGAAAATAATATATTAACAATATATTTTAATTTTTATATAATATATATCATATATTTTTCGATTAAATCCAAACTTATATTCTTCAATGAAAAGTGTGAGTGATTCACATATCTTTGCGAGGATGTACTTTGTTGTACAAACATGGGATGTCATAATATTCCAATAAAATGAATGATAAGATAATATATCGGATATACTAATTTCATAAGTTTAATAATTATATATATATATATATATTATAAACTTTTATTATATCATTATATTAAATTGTGATAGGTGGTGATGGAAAACGAATAACATCGATTCGCGAGGTGGTTGTCCATGGTATAGACAAATAAGGATTTCATATCACATTTGATGGAAGTAGATATAGTTTTAGGTCATTAAAATAACAAATAATACATATCATTATATATAATATAATTAGGCTATTATTTAATCATGTTTTAACACTAATTGAAGATGTTGGAGGAAGAAATAAAATAAAAGTGCCTATTGATGGAATTTACATTCTCTTCAAGAAATCTAATTAGTTGTGCACCAAAAACCTTACTAGGATGTTTTTATGACTAAAATGAGAAATATAGTATAGTATAAAGAAATTATTTAAGTGTTTTTTGTAGGTATTCTCTGAACCAAATGGTTTTGGAATCATGAACAATATAGGAGAATGAGAGCCATTTTATAATTGAGGTGGTTGGCCCACTTATTGTTTTATGAAAGAAAGAGGTGTACCCAAAATTTTCACTTTATAAAAGGAATAAACTAACTATTACGAATAATTATACATGATATGGTCTAAATATGTCTATAAATTTCGTTTTCACATATTACAGGTCATTTTTAACCCATATCATTCTTGAATAACCCTCAATAGTCCCATTTTTTCCTTAAGCACAATAACTAATTTTTACAATTTGTACTATTTATTATGGTGAAAAATTAATTGGATCATATTATTCAAGAGAAATTATGATGATTACGAAAATGGAATACATTTTTTGAAATTCCATTAAGAAACATGAAAAAATATAATTACAAATTGAACCTACAAGCAAGACGAGAAAGCAATTTTCCAAAGAGAAAATGTTCAAAAGAAAAAAAGTATTTATATAAAAATTAAACAGGAAAATGGTTAAAAAGAACTAAATTAGATTAAATAATATATAATTGAAATAATTTTACTTTTAATCCAACTTATACAAAAACATAACAAAATATTTAATTGACAATGAAGTTTTAATTAAAAACTATTATTTTTCACTATTCATAAAAAATTAATCAATTCAGTAAAATCATAAAATTTTAATTTGATATAATTTTGATATATTTATTTAAAAAATAAGTTTTATTGTATAAAATTAGTTTTCTAATAGTTATAAAAATTTATTTTATTATTTTTCACAAAAAGAAAGGAAAAATTATGTATTTTGAGAAAATTGAATTTTCGAAACAGATGAAGACTTTATAAAAAATTAAATATTTTATCATCAATATTTTATATTTACTAAAACCATTATAGTTAATATTTGAATATTATTTATTCCTATTGTTTACATAATGTTAAATAGTTGGTTAATAATTTTTCTAATTTAGATAATAATATTAATAACATGTCTCAGTTCGTTAAAACATGGTGTTGTGAGTAATGAAAGCTATAAGAAAAATTAATTTTATTCAAAAAAAATTATAAAAACAAGCGGGGTTACATTATAACCCAAAAAAATTAATTTCTACCTTGAATGTTTTCACTACCAAAAAAATTATGATAATTTTTCCTCATCATTTCCTCAGGTTCCCATATAGATTTTTTAAAACGGTGGCCTCACAAAAAATTATTAACAAGGAGAGTGGGCATGTTTCATATAACATTATTTATTTGATCTATAATATCCATCAATAATACTCATAAGAATGATCTTAATTCATAATTATGACATTTTAGTTTAGTACATGGGAATGGATATGTATGTACATTATTATCATAGATATATGGAACACATTGTGATCCTGAGATATTTTTGGTGAAAGAACCTACCGATAATCAATTATCGCAATAAAATTAAGAATTTCAAAGGGACACATATACCTAGGGAACTGAGAACACAAAAAATATTTCTTTTTATTAGTTTAAAGGAACAATGTACACATGAATCAATGGTATATAAAAATAAATACCAAGTCTATAAGTAAAGGAAATATTATCCCCCAATGGGAAGAGAACCTGCACAGTCGTATACCATTTTGGGACCTGAAAAGAGGCTTTGGAGGCAAAACATCATTGAAATTATTTCCTTCCCTCCACTTATGAGAAAACTTTATTCTGGAAGGAATGATGGCTATCAATATATGGAACAAATATGTTATATCCTAGGGAGAAGAATTGATACCTTCCAAGGAGTTCTAGATAATAATTAAATCCAATAGAACATTAGTAAATGATAATCCATTACAATGAAAAAACTCAAGACCATCAATAATGGCTTATTCTTCAACCTTTAGTGATTTCCCATCACCATAAAAGGATCTAAATGCAAGTAATATTTACCTCTTGAGTCAAAAACTGCTCCTACACCTCGCATTAATCCTTGGACACATAACCCATCTATATTCAATTTAAGGCCACTAGAAGAGGGAATCAACGTCACCCACTATCACATCAGCTGGAGACTTGATGAGGAAATATGGGGATGTATGTCCTGTAAGCCACTGGGAGAGGTGGCTTTCTCCCTGTAAATAAAAAGACCAGAAAATTCAGCACCAAATATCATTTTCTAACCATAAGGGCCACATGGTAGGGGGTATCTTATTTCCATCATGATTTTGGGCCTTCCATAAAGTCCAAAAACCATCCTAAAAAATAATAACATGAGCCCTCATTTGGTTCTTATTACTATTAATTCCAAAAAACCATTGTTGCAGGAAGTCATCTAAATTCTCCACTGATAGGGAGAAACTAGTGAAAATCCCCAAAACTATCCATATCCCCCGGTACCATTCATTGTGGAGAAATATGTTCAATGAAGACTCATACTTGTGAAACATATAATAAGAGAATCTAGAGGTAGTTTGAATACATTTCATCTTAATCACCATGTACATTGGAAGAGAACAGTTGTGAACCCCCCAGACCAAGAAGTTGAATTTTGGAGGAAGTGAACCGCACTAGAGAATCTCTTTCCACTGACTGAGGCCTTGCTGGGGAGTCGATGTCTTCTGGTATACCTTTTATGAGAAGGATCTGGAGGGAGTACCCATGAAAAATCTAATAAAGGAAGGTGTTAATCCTAAAAAACATTGAAATCCATTGAAAATGATATGAACATATACTCTAGGGTTTTAATTTTTCTCTCAGACTAATCATCTATTTGAGGATGATACGTGTTTCTTAAACTCAACTTTGTATTAGGATCTTGGAGAAGACTTTTACAAAACAATACGGTAAAACTAAAATCCCAATCAAACACAATGAAATATGGTACTCCATGAAAACATACCACTTCATTGATTTATATTATGGAAATCATATATAGATAGATATATTATATAATTATATATTTTTTTTATGAATTTGTAAGGTGATAAAATTAAACCTATATAACATCATGCCTTTTAGACATTTTGGGAAGTCTGATGATAAAATCTACTTTAAAGTTTTCCCATTTCCATTCAGGTATGGGTAATGGATGAAAAATTCAATTATAATTATTTTCTCTATAACATAGTGTAATGAAATACAACGCATCGAGATACAAAGTCCGTGATATCTCTTTTAATAAAATCCTTACAAAAATACTCTTTGAAATTTCTTTACATCATCATACTTCATAGATGAATAGATAATGAAGAACTATGAGCTTCCTCTGACAAATCCTTTAACAAATATGGTATAAAAAACACATACATGGTTTCAAAACCATATAATTCCATCATAATCAGGTTTCAAAATACAATATTTTTAACCATATTTCATTTCTATACATCTTCATTCTAGGACTTTTTAATCTTTACTTGGATAGATAGTCAAACATTTAATTAAGTAAGATAATATGTCACCCCATTATTTATGATTTCAAGACCCATCCTTTGAAAAATCTAGTAATATTGGATTTTTTATAATCTTCATAATGAATAATATAGTATGATCAATTTGTCTCAAATCATTAGACACCTTTCTCACATTCTGAGGGTGGTATATATTGAGAAGTAATAATCATTCCTTAGCTCTATCCATCTTATCTAGTGAATATTATACTCCTTATATTTGAGTAAAATATTTAAAATTTTATGATCAATATATATATCACCCTATTCTCTATAAATATAATTACTTCATATATTTAATTAAAAAATAGTAGTAGCTAACTTCAATTAAAGAGTTTAGTATTTTTTCTCATGAAACATCCATTTCCATGAGGAATAAACTGTAACCATTCCATTCTGAATAAGAACACATATCAATACCTTATGGGATGAATCACTATAGATTAAAATACCTTATCCACTACAATATAATTATTAATAGTTTCATCGACTAATGTTCCCTTTAATTCCTGAGAATTTTCCTTACATTAATTTATCTAATAAAGCTTAGCTCCCTTCTGAGTTAACTTACTGAGTAGATTAGATAGAAATGAGAAATTATCCAAAAAACATCTATAATATCTTGATAGATCAATAAATAATGGATCTCAGTTAGCATGGTTGGCCTTGGATAACATTCAATAGCCTTTTTCTTTGATGGATCAACCGATATACCCTCTCTTCAGATTATATGTCCAAAAAATGAAACATTTTATAGATCAAATTAACACATTGTAACTTGTTCATATGATATCTTCTTAACTAGGGTCTTTAGTAAATATATCTAGTGATCTTCATGATCTTAATTACTCTTTGAATATATATGAATATCATCTATAAAGAATAAAAAACTGATCAAGCTACTCTCTAAAGACTCTACTAATTAAATAAAATAATATAGTGGAGGAATTAGTTAGACTAAATAGAATCACTACATATTCATAGTATTTATATATTATAAATAATGATTTCTTATCCATATCCTACTTATTGACCCTCAATTGATGATATGAAAAATGAAGTTAAATCTTGTAAAAGTAATTATCTCCACACATTTGATGAAATAAGTCATCAATATGAGGTATATGATACTTGTGCTTGATAATAATATTTTCAGCTACGACAATCAATAAAGAGTCACATCAATACAAAATTATTTTTTCTAATTAAAATAGCTACCCCAAGATGAAATAATTGTCCAAATGAATCCATTCTCAAGGTTCTCATTGAGTTTCATCTTCAATTCCTATGACTCAAATGAGGGCCATTATAAGGGGAGTATGTGAAATTAATGTTGAACAACTTATGGATTCAGTTTAAAAATCAAAGTAAAGATCCAGTGGATGACTAAGAAACTCATCCATAACAATATCAAACAAATTTATAAATATTAGAAATAACATTGATATTAATTTTCTTCCCAACCATATGAGATAAACTCTAATTTTTAATGGGAATCAAGACCAATACAATGAATGTGATCTCTATTGGAATCCATACTTACCATCACATATATAACTAAACATGTTTTGTTTTATAATATAAAACATGAATCCCATTACTCAATAATTGGTGTGGTATTTATATAGAGAACTCCAATCCTTTCATAAAATGGAATAAAATTAAATCGAAGGAAGAATGGAAATATTTGTAGGATACACATTCCCACAAACATCAACTGAATATGAATCATATAATTCAGTTACGATCATCATACCATTAGGGGTTCTCACAACTAATTATATATCTATTAATTTGGGAGACATATAGATAAGATTATTAATTTTTTTAGATATAAATGAATTGGTTGATCCAGATTCAAATAGAAAATATTTAGTTCTAGAGTAGATGAAAAGAGTAACATTCACCTTGATATTATCTTAATACTCAATATAAATACTTATCACATGATATTTATCTTTATCCCACAGCTTAATAGGTTGTTAATATTGATCATCATCATCAACTTTCAAATTTTTTCACTATTTATCATAGTTCCAATACTCATTGGATTTAAAAAACTAGAGTGTGGGTGGTGTATTCTATGAATCTTTCTATCAATTTCCATGATAAGATAACTACTTCCCATGAATTCAAGAATGAATTGATCGATGAAACTTATTATCAAATATAAAAAATTTGTAAGATCCATAAATAAATGCTACTCAATGTTTCATTACGCACTTCAATCATATATGAAAGGTTATCCTCTTCTCTCTATTTTATAGAGTTTTATTCAAACTTCAGCTTCCATTTAATTTGAAGGCAATGAGATTCAGGGGTGAATCTGATATCCATGTTCTCCTTGATAGAACATTGAATTATTTAATCATATCTAATGAAGTTATTTCTAGATAATTATATTCCAAAACATGATTTTCATTCATTGAAAAATATATCAACCTTACATTCATGTTGGATGAAAATTATTGATGCATCCATTGCTAGTCTTGAAATTTTTTCCTCATAGGTATCGACAAATTCATCATCCTTTAACATTAGATCAATGAATTCCTTCTGTATTTTTGTTTGAAGGATACAAGGGATGTATATATAGAAAAATAAGATCTTAAACTCACCCCAATACATGGATTTAATTTCATCATGTTCTATTGAATTGTTGATGAGATTCCACTATTGATATTATTCAAATTCCAGAAGATAGACAACCAAAATGACTTTTTCAAATTCTAAACATAGGAAAATAGAAAAAAAAAACTTTTTTTTGGTACTGATCCCTTGTTTAGAAACTAGTGGGTTAGTGGAACCAGTGAAATAAAGAAGACACTGACTCATGATGGACTCAACATAACAACGTTCTCTCATTTTCTCATTTGGATGTTCAACATGATTCATAACATGATAAATTTATTTTATAATATAAAAAATATTTTTCATTTCATCTCATATAAAATTATTCTTCATAGGAGTAAAATAATTTCTTTTTCCATCACACCCATCATTAATATGGTTTCCTTAAGTTTATGCCATTGAATAATAGAAGAATGAATTATGTAAGAAATAATAATCATATTAGGGAGCCAAATAATTTAGGAAAAATCACTTATAGGATGTATATATCATTCTACATTATCATTAATCTAGGACCCTTTAAGTTTATACTAGGTCATTCATAGTAATAATCTATTAAAAACATAATTATGGTTTGTAAATAGATTGTAAATTTCCAAAGAATATCCTCTGGTACTATAAAACTAGGTGTGTAAAAAGGCATATTTTCTGACACCAAGTAAAAATTAAGTCAAGACTAGTATATCCTTTCTGGAGTTAATATCCCTAGGTAAATTTTTTCATATGCTACATCTATTTGAAATATCAATATGGTGATGTAATTTCTTAGAAACCACTCCCTCTATCTTTTAGAAAAATTCCTACACATTTTTCCATACTTTCACTCATCGTTAGAATTCTCCTCCTACATATGAATAAACCTATCCTTAGAGATATCACTAATATTTTCCCTTTATAGTTTCCTACATTTAAATAATCCCATCCAATGATACCAAATATGAAGACCCAAAATTTTCATACATAGATATTACTTCTTTTTAGTTGAATATTCAACACATTATACAAACACACACCAGAGGATATTAAAGGTATAATGCCTTTGGATACATAGACACATAAAAAAGGTTTATAAGTGAGATATTTTATCTCTCATTATTCTACTTATAACTAAAATCCTTCATTGAAAAATTAAATATATAATTTTTCTTCATAACCCATGGAAAGGAAACATTGTAATGGGTGAGATCGGATGCCTAGTAAGGGTAAATAAGAGAGATATCAACATATCCTAAGAATAGGATATGAGAACATGGAAATTAAATTTGAAAAAACATAACCTACATATCATAGATCTTAATTTAGAGTTATAGAATAAATAATGGTAATTTATATGACATGAATCAGAATAGAAACAATGAACATGAACCACTAGAGCATAACATTGGTATAAGAAATAGATTTCTTTTTCATTCACATATGAATATAAAACAATTTCCATACTAGTTTAATGATCATTTACATGAATTTCATATTAGATCAAGTTCCCTCCCTAAACCATCGTATAAGTCAAGGTTCACTCTAAATATAGTCATAGTGGACATAGTCCCTTATGGAACCAGGTGCACTCCCCATTCCATTCATAATCATCTCATAATATTTTAATCAATACCAAATGAATTAAAGAGAGATATAGGTCTCACCCTAAACATTAATAGAATAATACATATTTTCCCACAATATCATAAAACAAATATCATACCTGAACCCCTAAAACATGGGTTTTATAAACATTTAATCATAATATAAGTTGTTGAAAAGAACCAAGATTTATAATCCATCCATCTAACGTTGAGAATATTTATTAAAGGATAAAAGTGGGATATGGCCTAAAACGAGTCAAGGAGGTCTAACAAAATGTAGGCCTAAGTCATCAGTGTGAACCGGGATAACACAATTAGGGGGGGAGATCAAATACTACTAAAAATAATATGAGGGTTGTTTGGTGAAGCCCGGGATGCCAAGAAGTCAGTGACTTTGTTGCCTTCTATCCACATGTTATTAAGACTAGTGTAACCGTGAAGAAGCCTCTTGCAGTTTTAAAGTTAATAAGTGACTTCCCATGGATTGTTATAAATATATATAATTGATTTGAGGATATTTATAGAGTTTATTTCCATGCGGTGAATAAGAAATTTATGCGAGAAGCACAATTCTATCCCCATTATTAGTGATGTAGCATTAGTAATGAGGGAATCACTCGGACCCGACCACCAACTAAAGGCCAAGACTATAAATCCTTTCTAATTTCGAAGCATGCCCCCACCCCTCATGCAACCATTCTTGTATGAACCTTTAATGTTCAATTTTTGGCATGATCCAGGAGGTCTCTATCAAACCCACATACCTTGAGGAGACACCCTTAGAGATGAAAAAGGTATCATGCTACTAGCCATGAAGCACTAAAGTGGAGGGGATTTCCACCCCACATGAGCATCATTGAAATATACATCTCTAGGGACTTGGACATGGCCCTTAAAGACATTTTGGAGTTGGAATGCCCCTCGTACCTAGTACTATTCCATGCTAAAAAAATCTAGCAACTTGAGGCGAACACCAAAGAATATTCCCTCTGTTCATGCACAAAGTCCGTCGAGCCGAATAACCAAGACTAGAGAAAGTAATACCCAAAGATACCGTATACATAATTCCTTGTGAAGTCTCTAAAAATATTCTTGATACAAGTTTCCTAGTCACCCTCAAAAAATAAATTCTTAGTCATCTCCTCCATACATCTGCTACAATAATAACATTCAGAGGAAATAGAAATCTCTCTTAAACTCTCCTCTTCATCCATGGGAATTTTATGATTAAAAAGCCTCCATATAGGGAATTTAAACTTGTTTAGGATGTTAGTTATCCAAAGGAACCCCCCCCCAAGGGTCGTGATCTTTGTTGGTATGAAAAATACCAGGATAAGCCTACAGTGAAAAAGATTCAGATTGGGAGCCTGTGAACACTATCTGGTTTGGTTCATTCATGATCATAATAATGTAGAATAGGTCTAGGTGAGAGGGGGTGAGAGTATCTTGGATGAATTCATGTAAATGGGTGGCCTAAAAAAACATGTTTCTTAATCAATTCATCATTTCATCAAAGCAGAACCCATGGAAGAAGAAGCTGGTTTCATAAGAATCTCACAATCATAAGCATCAACCATTTAGATATATAATAACAATTGTATAATTTTATTATAACCTTAGTAAACAACAAGTTTCACAAATATATGGAATATTATATGGAAATTTATTTTTAAATGAATATCACTTATAATGTTTCTTAAGGGAAATATCCAATCTTCGAAAATCTCCTTTTCTAAAATTAAATATTAAAAAATTAATATGGATATCATTTCCTCAAAAAAACCTTGTAAAAATATAAATTAATGTTCAGAGAAATAATGTTCATGAAGTTAGAAAACATCATTCATACCATTCACATTAAAATAAAGATACCTTTATGTTTTTTTAGTGAAATTGAAATGATCCTTTTTTGGAAAATTATAAGAAGATTTATTTGAAACCAATTTATTTAAATTAAAACATTGTTAATAATTTTTTTAATTAATAATTTGGATAAATTTAAAAAAAAGTTTCAAAAAAATTTCTTAAAATGTTGTTTTGGAAGAAAAAGGCATTTCAACCGAAGAGATAAATAAATAAAACTTTTCTTAGAAATATTAATATGAAATATTGAGTACATAAAGAGACAAAAATTAAAGGGAAAAAAATTTATTCTCCATAAATAATAAAAGGATAATAATTTTGATTTATTCTTGAGTGATATATTAAAATATTTATTCATTTGAAGAATAATCATGAGAAATCCCAATAAATGAGAAGAATGTGACACAAAACCCTTACAACTTTAGTAACCATGAATTGCAAAAAACATTATAGCATAAAATTAAATGAAACATATAATACCATAAAAATTCATATATTCATTATATTTCATGTTAATGTGAATTTATATACACCTCATTAATGAATATAGGTGCATAAAAAAACATATGTCTCAAAGATGGAAAATGGTGACAAATATACCTTACCTATATCCTCGGCATCCTTCATACACATTCAAACATCCTATATAATAAATAAAAGTTTATGATAAATGTATTATATAACCTTTAAAATATATATAATATCATATATTATTAACTTATGACCTTTTATTACCTATTTATTAAAACATCCATGTTAAAGTCACGTTTTAGGTAATAACTACATTATTTTTTTAGTATGTTTTGATTATGTATTTTTTTGTCCCTAAATTTTATCATTTCTGTATCATATTAATAATTTTAACCATAATATAAATAACATATTTATTCATTACATATTTAATTTATTGTGATCCATAAAATTCAGATACAGAAAATGAAATACATCATTGATGGAGACATGAGGTTGTGTGTACGTTGGAACGCTATTTCAATTTTCTCAATGTATTTAAAAAAATAAGGGTATATAATATATTATCACTATAGAATAATTTTTATTTAATTTAGGACAAATATTTTCATTAAACCCATCTGTATTACCTTCTATGAAATGTGTGAATGAATCACATCACATCATGAAGCATTATTCTCCTATATACATGAGTGATTTTATCATATTCCCATAGAATATAAAGTAATATGATATACATGTTATAATAATTTTATAATTATAATAATATCAAATATATATTTTATAAAAATACAATCCCTTCTTATATATATCTGTTATAGGTGGTCATGGAAAACGAATAATATCGGTTCATGAGGTAGTAGTCCACCGTTCACACAAATGAGGATTTAGTATCCAATTTGATGGTAGTATAGAAGGTTTTGGGACATTAACATAACATTTAAACATATAAATATATAAAAGATACTATTTTTATAATATTATCATGGTTTAATTGTAATTGATAAATGTCAATGAAGAACTTAAAAAAGACACTTGTTGAAGAATGTAACTTTTCTCTATGTAAGCTCCTTAGGTTTTCACAAATAGAATTACTAGGTTGGATTTATGGAAACAATAAGGATTAAATAATTAAAATAGGGAAATAATTAATATATTTTTTTAATTATTTGATGAAAAAATGGTTCTGGATGTGTAAATACTAGAGGATAATGGATGACCTTGTATAAGTGTGGTGAGTGCTACACATGTAATGTTTGTAATAAAAAAAGTGTAGCTAGGGTTTTCATTTGAATAAAAGAAAAAAATGGAACATTATCAATCCATAGACATTATAATATAAAACTACAACCAGATAATTATTTTTGGACTCATTTTGGTTCATTTTAACACAAATATAATTTGTTTAACCCACCAGTAAACCCATTTCAACCTTAACTATGAAAAATAACATGCAATATTTTTACTATTAATTATGTTAAACAATTATGTGAATATTTTAGGATAATATAAATTATTCTAAATCCAAATATAAAATCCATTTTTTCAAATAACATTCAATGATTTGGAAAATTGTAATTTTAGATTAAACATATAAATGCAACGAGAAAATGATTCTCCAAAGAGAAAATATTCATAAGTTTAAAGAGTTTTTATATATAATTGAAATATGAATATAATTAAAATGAACTAAATTATATTGAATGGCATATAATTTTTCTAATTTTACTTTTAAAACTATTTAAAAAAAATTAATGTAATAAATTCGTTAAATGAAAAGAAAATTTTCAATAGGAACCATTATTTTTCAGTATTAATTGAAAAATTAATCTTTAAAAAAATCCAAAAAAAATCCATATGATGTTTTTGACATGATTATCCAAAAAATTAATTTTATTTTATCTGATTAATTTTATAAAAGTGTTATGTAATATTTTTATTATTGTTCCTTAAAATAAATAAAAATGACCTTTTTTGAGAAAATAATATTTTAAAAATACAGAAAGAAATTACCAAAAATAAAATATTTTTTATCCATATGTTTTATTTAGATAAGAATATTATAATTTAAACATCAAATGTGATTATTATTTTTCATTCCTCCAAGATTAATAGTTTTCTAATAATGGTCTTATTAAATACTAATATTCATTTCTTTCTATAATTCGTTAAAACTCAGCGTTGTGTGAAACACAAGTTATAAAATAAATTTAAATTTCTTCTAAAATTATATTTAATAAAAAATTATGGTGTTATAGATATTTAATATTATCATAATTTAAAAAATAATTTCTTGATCTGATTAACCTACAAAGTATAACACATTGTGTGACACACACTATGACATTGGAATACTAGGAGTTAATTATTTATATTTAATCCTGAACCAATGGTTTGAATGATACCAATCAAGATAACCTTCATATTTTGATATATTTCATATGAAATCTTTAATGTTTATCTAATCATGGTTTTTGTGTATGTTGTCGATATTTTCATCCATTGATGCATAATATAGATTAAATTTCTCCACATATATTAGGAGTAGTAAATATTTGCCTTAGATTCAGATATTAAAAAGAAATGTATGTATTTATATTGATATGACACATGTGATGTATTTATATATAAATAGTATTGTCATGGTATTTCACCATCCAAAAAATAAGAATGGCATGTCATGTATTTATCAACCTTATAATTTTATACTCTAATAATAAATAATGTATGAGAGTATACAGAGGATTTAAATACTCTATGTTTTAAAGTCACTAAATTTCATAGGGAAGGGAAATTTATTAATATAGATAATTTAATATGGTACAACAGCTTAACACTGGTTTATAGATATATGTGGTTATCGAGCATTTGTTCTATTGATTATGTGTGGAGTCATATTTTTTCTTCATAAATTTATGAACATTGAGGTTATTATTTATTATTAATTCTTAAAATGATTGTAGATTCACACATTTTACTTGACATTATAATGATTATATTTTATGAAATATAGGGTGATTATCTAAGAGGTTTTACAGAGTCAATCTTGATAGAGTTTTTTGTTGACATTTTTAAGACATGTCAAATGTTGTGATAGAATGTGGAAGGTTTATAGCATTCCAAAAATGTTTTGAGAGATATATAATTGGAATTTGGGATAAGTTTTCATAAGGCATTGAATAAGATATCATATAAGGTGATATATTACAATATATTTAAAAATTTAGTATATATGGGAGACTTATGGAGAGATTCTATATAGACTATATATGAATGTTAATCAATTTCTCTATATATAATGAGAATATATATGTAGTACCTTTTTTTAGGTATGTGATCCTTAATGATGTCTTTTATGTTGGTAAAGTGGTTGGGTAGTGTTTGGGAGATTTTGGGAAGATTTTGGAATGGTTTTGGGGCTTTTCTAAGGGAGTACAGTTTGACCATGATTAGGTGAAACCCTATAGAAACCCCAGGTAACTGTGGAACATTAGGTTTTGGGCTTCGCATGGTTTTTTCACAGTTTGTCTAACCATGCATGGAAACCATGTGGAACACCATTTGGATAGTTTTAGAAGCATAATTAGCACACAGTTTGTCTAACCGTTCGAGCTAACCATGTACGACATTAAAAATTATGTTTTTAAATAGAGGAATAACTGTGATTAACCTAAAACACCCCAAACATTCTCCCACTTGATCCTCACTCAGGATTTCCTCTCTTAAAGGGTTAGGTAACCTCTCACACTCATTTTAGAGGTGATTCAATTTATTTTAAAGGTGCGGTGAAAGTGGTTCATCTCTGATAAGACTCCTCTCTAGGTTTCTTCTTAGATTTCCTTAGATCTAGTTCTCCCTCTCAATCATTTTTCTAGATCTAAATCCTTTACATGTATATCTAGGGTTTTTTGAATAAAATGTCAATAGTTGGGCTTGTTAATATTAAGAAAGATTATATAAGGTGGTTTTTTGGAGATTTCACCCGAATTTCATGTGTGGTTGTGTAGTGGGTTGATTTGTACAAACCCTATGGTAGGTGACTTCACTCTCAACTTCATTTTGATAGAACAAAAAGGATTAGTTTCAAATTAAATGTGTTTTCTTTAAATTGATTGTGGTTTTATTGTGGGATTCTTTTTAGAAACCCATTTTGTGATGATTTTGGTATTTTTTGGAAAACAGGTTATTATTGTGAAAGGGGCGTTGTTGTTTGATTTTAAAATGTTGATTTTAAAAATGGTGTCTTAGATGATTTATGTAAAATGTTTTATGAATGATGGTTTTTAATAAATATTTATTTACTGAGATGTAGTTTGGAATGGAAATTATATATTAGTATAGATTGGATTATGATTGTTGATATGATTTGGAAATTATTGACTTTATTTTGTTGTAGTTTTGATAAATTATATTGTTTTGTTTGTAGGTTTGAGTGGTTAATCATGGTTGGGAATTGATGGTTATTGGGTGTAAAGAACCACCATCAGAGGGAATTATGTGTGAAGTACCATTATAAAGTGTGGATGAGTTCAGATGTGAAGTTCCACCATCAATGGTAATAAAAAACTCTAGTGTATGCGTGTGTAATACATGGGCATGTGGTTGGTATATGTGTGTGGGAATGCAAGTTGGAAAGGTTTATGGACATGTACAATACATAATCGCATGTTTAGTTTCTTTCCAAGGATTTTTGTTATAGGGGTGAATTGCATGGAGTAATGATGTGTGTGTATTATTGGTAATTTTTGAACTATTTTATTGGTTTTATATAAATTGTTTTATATAAATTGTGATAACATGGTCTATCCTAGTGGTGTATGTAGGGGCGTCATTTGGGGAAAAAATACTGAGTATACTTTACTCACCCCCTTATATAGAACCTTGGTACATTTTTAGATGTTTTCTTCTAAGACACCAGTAAAGGTAAACCATCTAATTTCCTTAGTAATTCATCGTGATTCTTAGGCATTATGGTGGGGTGTAGATCATGGTTCTTGGGGTGGAGCTTTGAAGTTATGTATAGGTTCATTGGATTTTTTTGTTTATTCTTCCACTTAGTACTCTTCTAATGGATTATTACCGTATGGTTGTATTAGTAATTGGGAATTATTAAAGAATTGGATTGTTTTCATGGTTGTTTCTTGGTGTTGGATTATATTTCTTTTCATTGTGACATGCATCAGTTAGTTTTGGTTGGTTATGGAATGTTTAGTTAGGTGCTTTTATTTTAAGGGAATGATTTTCCCCAATGATTCTCGAATCCCTCAGAATTTATTTCAAGACTTTTTCACCTAGAAAACATTACTTAAGATCAAGTAGCATCTTGATGCCCCCTCAAGCCAATGTGAAGGGGAGGGGTGTTACAAGTGATATCATCTTGTTAGATCCTTGATATACAAGTAAAGTATGTCTTGACATCCATTGTTAGTCTTGGTTATAAATTCGTTCTTGGTGTATTCCTTGAGTTGTGAAGGTATCACAATGTTGGATTGTTAAAACATGAAATGTATAGAATAAAAGGATGTATCTAACCCTTTTACATCAAACATTAAGTTAATAGGGAGTTGGGTACATGATTGTTATGGATAAACCTATATGTGTGTGATCTCATTGTAGTGGGTGTAACCAATGAGATAAGTATGTCATGTATAGTTGAAATGAATTCCCATTAGGATAAATATTTCATTAGGAATAATAATTTATGTTGTACAATGAATATTTTTATTTTTAAAAAATATAGATTTTTATAAATGTACGGTTTTGAAAAGAGAATGGTTGTGGTATTTTTAAAAAGGGTTGATTTTCAAAACAGGGTGGATTTTTCAAATGTAATGTAAACATGCTAATATGGGAATATGGAAATCATGATTGTGACAATGTAATTTTACTGAATTTCAAATTATAATCCTTCATTTTATAGGGAGTGAGACGTATGGTACTTGTGTTGTCTTGATAGAAATGACACCAGGTAGATATCGAAGAGACTAACCAGAGCATGCTATTGAAAATTTGGTTGAACCTAGGCCCCAGGTTGTTAAGATGGTATGGAGAATGATATTCTCCTTAGATACCAAATGTAGGATCGAGATAATGAATGATACTGATTATAGTATTGTATGATGCTCTATATACAATATGGGGGGATGAATAGTATACTTTAAAAATTATTTATATATTTTAAAGTTGGTTAGAAACCTTTCTATTGTTTAACAAGGTTAAACAAGGTAATTCAAAAAACCTATAGTTCTACAAACTTTTATGATTTAGGAAATGTGATTCCAATAATGTAATTCCAAAAAAGTGAATTTGGAAATGAAAGTTAACAAAAGTTTACAAAGATGAAGATTATACCTTAAAGAAAATAGAATCTATCTATATCAGAGTGTACAAATGTAAGGAAGTATAAAATAGTTATACATTCCTTATCAAACAAAATGAAGCTGAAAACGTGAAACAAACATGTAACAAGTAGTAAAACTTTTGACCCAAAGAGAAGGGTATCTAACAACCATGGATAAAGGTCCCTTGATTTATACTTTCATGAAATTCTGTCTTATACTCACAAGGGTAATCCCTCGATATGAACATTGAAGTCTATCTTGCTATCCCCACAAGCCTGAAACATCAAGGTAGTCAGCACCACTATCCTCCTCAGCAAGGATGTCCTCGATATTTAAGATAGTCAGCACCTTTTTCTTCCTATCCCCAGAATCCCTCGAATGTACTTAGCAACATTCAGAGTTGCACGAAGTGAATATGAACAAGGTGTTCAGTAGGCACTAAGAATGAGAGTATCTCTCTAGAAATAACTACAATAACATATAATCTCTAGAGTCCTAGAATAGTATCAAGCTCTTTCATATGAGCTACTATTTATAAGCACAACTTCAATGGTCATCTCCCTCCTCCAACGGTCATATTTTTCCTTGAATTTTGGAGGGAAATGTACACGTGTCACTCAAAAAATGGTTAATTAGTAACTGAATGCATGAAATCATTTTATAACCAAGAAAATTGTACGAAAAAATATGGTTACTTAAGAAAATTCATTTTTCAGAATGTAAGAAAAAATGAAATTTCGGAGTCTACCCAAAAACTATTCAAAGTCTGTAATACATGGATATTCAGATTATGTTTATCAGATGAATTAAGATTTAGAATTATATAGATTTCTAGAGTCGGAATTTCAAGGAAATTTGGAGTCTTGAATTCAGTATAATTTGGAGTCTGAATTCATAAGAGTTCAGAGTCTAAACTTACAAAAGTTCAGATTCTGAATTCATAAGAGTTCAGAGTCTGAACTTACAAAAGTCCAGAGTCTGAATTCATAGGACTTCAGAGCCTAAATTCAAAGAACTCAAAGTGAAAACTCATAAGATTTTAGAGTCTGAAATCAAAGAACATGGAGTCAGAACTCAGAAGAGATTGGAGTCTGAATTCAAAGAACTTCGAGTCAGAACTCAGAAGGGTTCGGAGTCTGAATTCAGAGAACTCGGAGTCAGAACTCATAAGAGATCGGAGTCTGAATTCAGAGAGTTCAGAACCTGAATTCGAATCCAAAAAATAGAATACTTTATATCTAATTATATATACGATTCCGAGGATTTGGATACAAAACCAAATTTTATACATAGAGACAAAATGAACAATTAAAAACATGGTAAGGATAAATATCCTTGGGGAAGGAAACTTTTCCTTATGAAAGTGAAACATAGGGTAAATGAAATTTCCCTTAAGATAAGGTGTTTGTGATTTTCAAAACATGATAAAATGGTAAATTCATAAGGAAACCTTATTGACTAAACAATCTCCCCAAACATTATGGAATGTAAAAGTTATAAGGAAACTTTATTGACTCAATAATGTCCCCCTTTTTGGAAAGCACAAACATCCTTATGAAAAAAAATATAAGGAATTAGAAAATATTTTTCAAGACATTGAAAATAAAACTTATCTCCCTTAACACATGGGAAATGATGAATAGGACTAAATCCCCCTTAGGCTTTGGAACACTATGTTTCATATTCTAGATTTACGAAATGAGATTTTCCATTATCATGAAAACAGAAATCTTTGTAATGAAAAACTCCCCCTTACTTAGGGACATTTCTTATTTACTCGTTATTCTTTTTCCTTTATCCCTTTTGTGATTTTCAAAAAGTAATTTGAGGGAATGGAAAAGAAATTATGGTACCTGAAATATTAGTACAACACATCCAAAATACAAGAAACCATACATTTCATTATGATAGTATAGATTTGTACAAGGAAGGAAAATACAACAAAAGATCGAATTTAAACAAAGTTATCCTTACTTTTCCTTGGGAATCAGCTTCTTCACTATTGTTTTGAGATTATTAATCTCCTTTTGTTCTTCCTCTTCTCTCATAAGAATCTGAACATGATCCTCAGCTTTCTTCTCTAAAGCTTTGATTCTATCATCCTGAGCCTTACGGGCCTCTTCCTGAGCCTTCATAACTTGTTCTTTCTTGACAAGATTTTCTTCTATATCAATCCGTATATCCCTTTCTATCTTCCTACTTTGAGCCACAAAATATAGTTTCCCATTCAAAACCTTCACTTCTTGACTACAATAATTCTATTCCATAGTCATATTTTCTTCAAAACTTCTTGTGATATCCTTGATCTTACCATCTTCAATGTCAAATGCCTCCTTGACACCATCTTGGAACTCATCAAGATCTCTCATATCTTCAACTTTCTTTTTAACCAGCAAAACATTTTCTTACAAGACCTTTTGAGGGCATCATAGTTAATGAAAAAATTATTGAAATTAGCCTCAAGCTTTACACATTTATCCATCACTATGGATACTAAATCCAATTTCTGGATCAAGGTGTGTTGAATCATCTGAAATACCAAGTCAATTCATAGAAAAATCAGAATGGTCCCAACAAGATTCTTCGATGACTAGACAACAAAATCATTTCCAAGAGATGGTGATTCCGAATATAAAACTTTTCTAGGTGAGGGATCTTTCTCTATCTCAACAAGTTTCCTCTTTGAGGATCCACCAAATTCCTGTTTCTTTACAACAGCTTTAGTAGGTGTATCAACAACCACCTATTTTTCCTTAACAGTTCCTGAAAGGGCTTCCTCATCCGAAGATTTATGTTCACAATCAGATAGCTGAACAATATTATCTTCATTTATATCTTGTTTTTGAGCTCCTATATCAGCTTCCTAAGGATGAATGAAGTCATGATTACAACATTATTCCTCAGAGAGCTTATTCACTTCATCTTCGCCCTTTTTATCCTCTCCTTTCTCATCTTTCCCAGGTGTATCCACCTTTGAAGATTCTACTTCTGAAGATCATATTGAGAGCTTCTCAGATGGACATTACTTCTCATGAAAGTCTTCCACTTGCTTAATAAAATCATTAGTATCGCCACTGCCTTCTAATTCTTCTTCTTCCATTACTTTTTGTAATTATTTTTCTTTGACTTTTTCTGGAGTCACAAACATCTTTCTAGGGGTTTCAGGTAATCGTTCTATGAGGAAGGATTCTGGTACTAGAATGATCTATGATGCTTTATCTACAGCCTTTAAAATAGATTTCACTATGTCAGCTTCAGTAAATTTATTATTTTTCTTCTTTTCTTTAGCTATCTTTTCAAGCCCATCAGTTTTATTCTCCTTTAGATATTTTTCTTCAGCAGGGTCTAGTCCAAACATGGGCTCCTCTTCTTTCCTTTTTTTCTTATATTCCCTCCACTTATCTACTAATTCATCCTGATAGGCTTTTTTCTTTTTCATATTTGGCGGTGCTAACTGAATTTCATTGGCCATAAGGGATTTTACCTTTCCTTCCACTTTTTTCACTTTTCTCTTCCTTGCACCTTTTTTGGAAGTCTTAACCACTTCATGTTTCTTCAAAATGGATTCAGCTTCTCCATATGGTATGTCATAAAATTCCCTGGAGTCTGTGTAAGAATCAATGTTCATCCTCTTCAGGGCGTCATCACTGACTAGCATGACTTTGAAATTCCATGGCTTTAAAATGTATGGAATTTTAAAATATTCTAAGCACGAAACAATTAACTTGGAGAGAATGTATGGATATATGATTATCTGAGCCTTCAAGTTTCCATTATTAATATTTTCGATTGCATTGAGAATATTCTTAACCAAGTTGATCTTCCTTAGATTTACCAAGAAATCCAAGATATACATGTCACTCTTCTTCAATTTATCTTTGTCACCTTTTCTCAGAAATATGAATTCTTGAACCCATAATTCAAGAATCTGATAATTTTTATACAAGTGGGTGATCTTTGGAGTCTTTACATCAGAGATTCCAAGACATTCCATATCCTTCTCCTTATCAAAACTTCATTTGACATTTGGAAACTTATGAGAACATAACTCATCTTCCCCTTCGTATGGAATACCACCCAAATTAGTTGTCTTAGTATATGAAAGACCATAAGTCTTTCTATATCTCTTTAATGAAAACTTCTCTCTCCCTTCTTCCTTAAAGAAACTTACTGATTGATAAAAATCAACTAGAAAATCTGGATACACCAAATCTTGAGCCCCTGGGATCGATACAGAAATGATCTCCCATCTATTGAGCTTAATTTTCTTCGAGATAATTGAATCATACCTATCGAAGAAGTTTAGATGCACCAACCATTCACTATAGGCCTGCCACTCTGAGATTGGCTTGACAGTACACATATCTTTCTTAGAAGATTCTTCAACAGACATTCAGAATCGAGAAACCCTTGAAAAAATGGAATGATATTATGTATAAGGGAAGAACTTTGGCATGTGATAGCTTGAGATTCGATGTGGGAAAAACATCGGAGGAGGTCCTTTATATAGGCGTTTAATGTGACGATTCATCTTCTAAACTCAATATAATGGCTGAAAATCCTTCTGATCAGATCTGATAGTTGATATGAAAGTCGTAAGGTAATCATAGATCCGATATTTTGAGGGTTTTTAATAAAAACATTCAGATTTAAGGAAAAGAGAATTTGAAAATTTTAAAAACAAAAGAAACTACCAGTAAGTAAAGGATAATTATGAAAACTCAAGAAAGGAAACATACCTTTTGGATTTCCAGGAAGATTATACATATTGAGGAAAAACCTTCTTGAAAATTTTAAATTTTTTAAAAAAATTTATTACCGAAGAAATTAAAAACGAAAATCTCCATTACGAAACAATTAAGTATGAAAAACAACATTACAAAAATTTTAATACTAAGAAAAATTTTAGAACAAAAAAAAACTTCATTACAGAAAATTCAAAAAATCATACTAAAAAATTTTCATTACGAAATATTTTAAAAATCTAACTATAAAATTTTCATTATCAAATATTTGAAAGATCTGACTACAAAAATTTTTATTATGAAAGATTTGAAAAATATGACTATGAAATTTTTCATTACGAAAGATTTCAAAAATCTGACTACCAAAATTTTCATTACAAAGGATTCAAAAAATCTGACTATTAAAATTTCCATTACAAAAGATTTGAAAAATATTACTATAAAAATTTCATTATTAATGATTTGAAAATATGACTATGAAAATTTTCATTATGAAAGATTTAAAAAATCTAACTACAAAAATTTTCATTATAAAATATTTGAAAAATCTAACTACAAAAATTTCATTACAAAAGATTGGTAAAATCTAACTACAAAAATTTCTATTATGAAAGATTTGAAAAATATGACTATGAAAATTTCCATTAAGAAATATTTAAAAACTTACATGAAAATGTACTCTCCCTATGAAAATGAGTTTGTTTCTATTAATAGATTGGTTTCAACAGAAAGCTAGCAAGGAAGATTACCTTATGGTTATCATTCCTATCTTCTGTTTAATATATTCAAATCTATTTGAGGGTAAAGATTTTTTGAAAATATAAGAAAGTTAATCTTTTGTTCCGATAAACTGAATAATGATATCCCCTTTTCAAATAAAACATTTTAAATCAATGTTTTTTCAAGAAGAACGATGTTACATATACCAATATTTTCTCCCTTAGCATTACCTTCAAAAGTTAATTTCCATCCTTTCACCTTGATAATCTTTTTAAAGTATTTTTTGTTTCCAATCATATGATAAGAACATCCACTATCCTTGTACCAAGTATTGTTGTTGGTACTTTCTTTATTTTCCTGAAAATAAGAATGTTAGACTTTCAGAACCCAAGCTTTCTTGGATCCGGAAATTTCAAAAAGAAAAATTTTAGGAACCTACATTTTCATAGAAAAATAGGCTTTATGAAATCCTAAAGACTGGGTTTTGTTTAGGGAACAATTTCTTTCCCAATACCCACCACACTGACACTTAGTGCAGAATGGAGCACTTTGAAAAACAAAATAATTGTTACTAAAAATCGGTTTTGAACTAGTATAACCAAAAGCGGAACTATTCCTTAGAGGTTGGATTTGAGAATACATCTTATCAAAATTTTCCTTACCTAAGGTAAAGTTTTACAAACACTTCCTTAAGGAAAATATTTCGTATTTTAGTTTGATAACTAAGTCCTTATCTTCCAAAACATTTTCTTTATAACTAGAGTTAGGCTTGAAAACATTTTTCTTAGAAATTAATTATTCTAGATCCTTAGAAAGCTTATCCTTCTCAGAATTTACTTCATCATTGTTTTTTAATATACTTTCAAAATCAAATATTTTCTTATCAAGATCATTAGAAAGATCTGATATTTCTTAATTAAGAATACTATTTGTAGAATTTTCGTTATCTAGATTTTTCTTGAGTTTTTAATTCTCATTCTGAAGGAGATTAGCAAAACTAGAAACTTATTCATAGGTAGGAAAAGTATTATCCTCCTCAAAAGAATATTCTTCATTAAAAGATTCATAATATTTACTATCACTATATTTAGAATTTAAAGATACATTGGTTATAGATTCTGCATTGCGTAACTTATCCATTAAGCAGTGATTTTTAATAGGTAGTCTGGATTTTAAACCAATATTCTTCTCTCCAGAAGATTCTTACTCTGATGATTCATCTGAAGAGTCTCCACCACTGGCACTCCAGGTGTCTTTATCTTTCAAAACATTCTTAGCTTTAGCTTTGTATTACTTCTTTCTATTTATATCAAATTTTTTTCCTTTCTTTCTTTTCTTTTAAGAATAAGACAATTAGGTCGTATATGTCCAGCTCTTTTTCATTAATAACATGTGTCTTCTGAATCTTTCTTATATTTCATATATTTTTCCTTATATCTGGATTAAAAATTCTTCTGTCCAACAATCTTGTTCATCCTTCGAGAAAGACTGTATATTTCATTTTCTGAAGATTCACTTCCACTAGATTCAGATTAAATGATAATCTTCATAGACATAGATCTAGTAGCTCTCTTAGGAGTCTCAACTTTCATATGATTTAAAGTTGTAGTAAAAGCAACACTGCCATTCCCATTCTTCCTTTTAATACTGTCAGCATCTCTATTCATTCTAGTCTCATGTTTAAGAAGAGTTTCATAAATTTCATCAAGAGAAATCTGAGTAATCTTTCTATTCTCATCTATAAATGTTCTCTTGGATTCCCACTCATTGGCAATGATGTATATGATTTTATCCACAAGATATTCATCATTTAATCCTTTCTCACCCATGGATTGTAAACTATTAATAATATTCATAATTCATTATTTCACCTTACATATGGGTTCTCCATAAGGAAATCCAAAACCATGATACTCAAATCTAAGCTTGGCTCTTCTAGTTTCAATAAATTTGGATGTTTCACAGTGTGTAACTTCATGCTTCATCCATATACAATTTTTTGCATAACAAGATAAAATTTGGCTATATATATTACTAGTCATGGAACAAAGAAATGTATTGTGACCTTATAATTCATTTGATATTAAATATTTTCTTAGTTGGTGAAAGTACTAACTTCTTTTCCAGGGATTTTATATCCCCCAGTAAGCATAACAAAATTATCCACTCCAGTATTGATAATGAATGTCGTCATGCGATATCTCCATTATTCATAATCATTCCCATTCAAAATAGGTGGTCTAGTTGGATTTAGGTTGTTTATGGAACCAAAATTGATTCCTGCCATCTTGAAGAAAATATTTCCACACAAACTTGTTAGTAATAAAATTTTGTAAACAAGGAAAATATTACTCAGTAAGGAAAATATAGAACAATGAAAAACTTGAGCAAGGAAAACTTATATGTTAATATAAGTACTTCAGAGACCTCCTCTGATACCAATTTTCAGATTGGTTCAGGGTATGAGGACACCATCCTCTGATAACAATTGTTAAGATGGTATGGAGAATGATATTATTCTTAGATACCAAATGCAGGATCGAAATAATGAAAGATACTAATTGTAGTATCATATTATTCTCAATATACAAGAGGGGGGTTGAATTGTATACTTTAAAATTTTTTAGAACATTGAAAGTTGTTTAGAAACCTTTCTATTGTTTAATAAGGTTAAACAAGGTAATTCAAAAAACCTCTTGTTCTACAAAATTGATCGATTCCAAAAATGTGATTCTGAGAATGTAATTATGGAAAATTGAATCTAGAAATGAAACTTAACAAAAGTTTACAAAGATGAAGACTCTAACTTAAAGAATATAGAATCTTACTATATCATAATGTACAAGTGTAAGGAAGTACAAGATAGTTATACTTTCATTAACAATAAAGATGAAGTGGAAAACTTGAAACAAACAAGTAAAAACTAGTAAATCTTTTGACTCAAAGAGAAAGGTATCCAACAACCTTAGATAAAGTTCCATTGATATATACTTTCAAGAAAGTATGTATTACCCACACTAGGGTAATCCCTTGATATGATGATCAGAGTCTATCTTTTTATCCCTGTAAGCCCTCAACTTAAAGGTAGTTGACACCTCTTTCTTCCTCAGTAAGGAGGTCCTCGATCTTTAAGGTAGTCGACACTTCTGTCTTCCTATCCCTAGAAGCCATAGAATGCACTCAGCAATATTCAGAGTCACACAAATCAAATATGAACAAGGTGTTTAGTACACACTAATCACGAGAGTCTCTCTCTAGAAATCACTTCAACAACATGTAATTTATAGAGTCATAGAACATTATCGAGCTCTTTCAAATGAGCACCTATTTAAAGGAACAACATCAGTAGTCAACTCCCTCCTCCAATGGTCATATTTTTCCTTGATTTTCAAAGGGACCTATACACGTGTCACTCAAACAACATTTAGTTAGTAACTGAATGCACGACATCATTTTATAACCAAAACATGTGTAAGAAAAAATATGGTTACTTAAGAAAATTCATTTTTCAGAATGTAAGAAAAAATGAATCTTTAGTGTCCACACAAAAAATATTTGGAGTCTGTAATACATGGATATTTAGATTCTATTTATCAAAAGAATTTAGAGTCTTGAATTCAGTAGAATTCAGAGTCTGAATTCATAAGAGTTTGTAGTCTGAACTTAAAAAAGTTCAGAGTATGATTTCATAAGAGTTCGGAGTCTGAACTTAGAAAAGATCAGAGTTTGAATTCATAAGACTTAGGAGTCTGAATTTAGAGAACTCAGAGTCAGAACTTAGAAGATTTCGGAGTCTGAATTTAAAGAACTCGGAGTCAGAACTCAAAAGAGTTCGGAGTCTGAATTCATAGAACTCAGATTCAGAACTCAGAAGAGTTCAGAGTCTGTATTCAAAGAACTCGGAATCAGAACTCAGAAGAGTTCAGAGTCTTAATTCAGAGAGTTCATAACCTGAATTCGGATCCTGAAAACAAATTTATTTATATCTAAGTATATATATGATTCTGAGGTTTTGGATACGAAACCAAATTTTATACTTAGAGACAATATGAACAATGAAAAACATGGTAAGGATAAATTTCCATGGGGAAGGAAACTTTTCCTAATGAAAGTAAAACATAGGTTAAATGAAATTTTCATTAAGATAAGGTGTTTGTGATTTTCAAAACATGGAGAAATGGTAAAGTCATAAGGAAACATTATTGACACAACAATCTCCGTAAACATGAAGGAATGGAAAAGTCATAAGGAAACCTTATTGACTCAACACAGGTGAACCAGCAGCTAGTGCATAGCATAGTGATAACTTTCCAAGATCTAGAACGTGAGAATATGAGTGATGAGTTGAGGTATATATATTACTTAATTTATTTTTAGAAGCAGAATCCACCAATTTTTTAGGGTGATTCGGAGAAGAAAAGGTAAGAAGCATAGTTGAATAGGAAGAAATGAATATTTGATTTTCTAGGAACATTGGTAGAGTTAAAGGTGAAGTTAGTGATGTACTAGTTATAAGATCCTTCATGTCAGTAGTGGGATTTGGTGGTCTAGGATGGAATAGAATATGGTACAACATTGGAGGTTTTTTAGGAATTTTCAAAACAATAGTTCCACCCTCATACTTTAAAAATTCATCACACAATGTATTTATTCATCCTAAAGTATGAGAACATGTCAGTGATTGAATATGATGTAAATTTTAAGATCTGATTTTTGTTTACACATGATGCAGTGGTGAGTACATCATTAAAGGAATGAATCATTGATTTGTGCTTAAGGTAAGAAATTCACTCCAAAATTGTGATGATTTGTACATGTGATTATATAGAAATTTCAAATAGAGCATCAGTGGCTAAAAGGGGTATTTTGGGGGCTTTAGGACGGGGAAATATGTTTATACCCATGTGTAATATTGGGAAATATAATGTGGGGATAAAGAAAAGGAGGGACACTAATTTCCATGGTGGGAGTATTGTTCAAAATCCAACGACATGATTAGTGAAAGTTATTCTAATACCTCAGAATAAACAAGGATGTTTTCAATGTGGTTCTACATGCCACATGAAACATGATTGTATTACACAACCTCAAGCCAGCCATAAATACAAGATGATGGGGAATATTCAGCGTCATTATAATAATTTTTAGAGGTCTGGTGTCTATGACACCTTTTAGAGTTCATAGGCATCATATGGCTTGACGAGATGGGGACAGATGCATACTCATTATTATCATATCTGAGTTAGTGATTGGGATTTTAGAAATACCATGAATCCACAACATTGGATGTTTCTATAGGGTAATCAAAAGTAGAGTGTGGAAAACAATAAGCTATTTGGACCCGAGCAGTCTATGGTTAATAATCAGTCGAGACCATCCATAGTGTGAGGTATGATTATTCTGAATTCAACCCTTATGTAAGTGTTTTTTGATATTTTGGATTCTCTTTATTTCATTGCTTCCCGTACTGTTGATTAGTTGAGTTTATTGTGGAAATGATACACTTTGTTTTAAAACATCAAACCCCTCTAGGTCAAAGTGATTATCGAGCTTTCCTCTATAGAGCATGTTGTATAGTTTTGGATGAATTTAAGTCGATATGGGACTTCTCAATTATTCATATTGATATATATGATATAATTTTGTGTATGGATTGGTTGGTGATGTTTAAGGCCCACATCAACTGTTATGTGTGAACAATTAATTTTATGATGGGTGATGGCATCAAATATATCTTTATAGGTGATAAAGATGGGAAGGATGGTGAAACTAGCATGATGGTATGAGTAGTTGGGATGATATCATATCAGTTGGTGGATTTTTCCTTGGCATTGATGCAATAGTATGTGATAGGAAGTTTTTTGGTGGTGGTTTATAAGTTTCTAGATGTCATTCCCAATGAATTCTCAGGGTTTCCACTTGTGAGAGAAGAGGAGTTTATGATTGATATCCTCCTAGGGAATAGTTCTATCTCACTTCCATCTTACCAAATGAATCCCTTATAATTATTGAAATTAAAATTTCATTTGTATGATATGGAAAGCAAAGGGTTCATCCGTCCTTTCACGTCTCAATGGGCAGCATCAATTATTTTTATTAAGAAGGCATATAAAGCTCTTTAACTATGTGTTGATTATCATAATCATAACCATGTTACAATAATGTATCAATATATACTTTGATACATTGATTACTTATTTTATAAGTTAAGGGGAGCTTTGTGGTTCTCCGTGATTGACTTGTGATAAGAGTTTCAGAAGTTTCAGGTCTGGAAGGAGGACATTCCCAAAACATCTTTTTGAAGTAGATACAGACACTATGAGTATGTGGTTATGCCCGTTGGTTTTATGAATTCATTAGTGGTGTTTTTAGAATTGATGAATCAAATATTTTATAGATATCTAGATTCCATTATGGTGGTATTAGTGGATTATATATTGGTGTATTCATAGACAAGAGTGGAGCATGAGAAACAATTGATAATAGTGTTGGTAATATTGAGATATCATCAGTTCTATGACAAATTTTCAAATTGTGAATTTTGGGTACAAGAAGTTCATTTCTATGGATAATTTATTTATGATTGAGGTGCTTTAATGTATCTACAAAAGAGAGAGGCTATTATTTCTTTAAAACCACTAAAGAATGTCTTTGAGAAGCAAATCATTCTTGGTCTATCTTGGTATTATCAATGCTTTGTTCATGAATTCTCACAATTAACTTCACTAATGATAGCTTTGATAAGAATGAATTTTCCATTTTAATAGAATGACCAGGGACAGAAATATTTTGAAGAGGTTAAGGATCTATGTTCATTAGCATTAATATTGTTTTGATGAAAACCAGGAAAAGGGTATATGGTGTATTGTGATGCATTATGATCAAGTTTGGGATGTGTTCTCATGCAATGAGATCATGTGGTTGTGTATGGCTCATGCATGTTGATGTTTCCTGAGAATAACTACCCAAAACATGATTTGGAATTGGAAGTAGTGGTGCATGATTTTAAAATAGGGTGTTACTATCTCATTGAGGAGAATTTCATGGTGTATATTGATCATAAGAGACTGAATTATATCTTCTAATAGAGATGTTTGTATTTGAGGCAAAGGAGATCTATGGAGTATCTATAGATGTTTGACTTAGACTTGATGTACACACTGAGTAAGGGTAATTCAGAAGCCTATTCATTAAGTAGAAATTAATATGATAAAATAGTAAATAAATGCATTATATCAGTGGAAGTTGTTGTTAGTTATAGTCTACATGAGGATGGAATGTGAATATTAGGGTGATGTAGCCATTTTCATTTCAAGCTTAGTGGTACTTGACTTGGATGGTTTGGTTAAAGTGTAGTAGATGTCTGATTCAGAGTGAGTGTCAATTAAGTCAAAACTCAATGGTGGGGAGACCATTGAGGGGTGAAAATGGATGGGAATTTATTGTTGTGATTTTTGGATTAGATGGTTATACTAGTGTCTTTTCAAGAGAAACATCTTAGTTCTTGTCATCATTCTAGATGGTCTATTCATATTGGGATTTATAAAATGTACAAGTCATTAAAAGTGATATTTTGGTGGGAGGGTATGAAAATAATGGTGTTCAAGTTTGTATTGTGATTCTTGACTTGTCAGCAAGTCAAGGAAAATCATCAGCGGCTAGCAGGTATGTTGTAGTATTTTTATATCCTAGTATGAAAATGGGATTAGATAGAAATGGATTTTGTTAAAAGCCTCCCAAGAATGGTTAGGAAACATGATTCCATATAGGTGACTGTGGATCGACTCATAAAGTCATCTCATTTCATATCGATTCTGGAATCCCATACAATGGAGGATTCGTCCAAAATCTATATCCATTAGGTGGTAAAGTGGTATGGTTTACCATTTTTTATTGTATCAAATAGATACCTAATAATCATGTATCGTTTCTAGAAATCCTTCCATTAATCCTTTAGTACTGATTTTAAAATGAGCATGACATGTCATCCTCAGACAGATGGAAAATATAAGAGGACAATACAAACATTAGAATATATTTTATGGGATTGTGTTATGCATTTTGGTTTTGCATGGTAGGATCACTTTCCATTTGTGAAGTTCTCATATAATAATAGTTACTATGCCTTGGTACATATGGACTCATTTGAGGCATTGTATGAGTGTTTGTGTAGTTCTCCACTCTGTTGGGTGGCATCATGAGAGAATCTGTTGGTTGGGCTGAGCCTTGTCCATGATAAGATAGATAAGATTAAGTAGATAAAAAACATAATAGAGATGACTTAGACTTATCAAAAATCATATACGGACCATCATCGACAATCGTGGTCGTTTGAGGTTGGTGATCACATGTTCTTGAGAATCTCTATGAGATTAGAATATTATTAGTTTTGGAAAGAGGGAATGTTATCGCCAAGGTATATTGGGCCTTTTGAGACACTTGAGTGAATTGGAGAGGTGGAATATCAGTTGTATTTTCTACCACAGTTTCGTGCGGTGCACAATATGTTTCATGTTTCATCATTAAAAAAGTATCATCTGAATTGTGACCATATTATTCATTGGGATCATGTTGAGTTAGATTTTGATTCTTCTTTAGTGCATGTTCCATTATAAGTTTGGGATTGTACGTAAAAAATATTACCTAAAAATCATTTGTTTAATTGTGGTTTTGTGGACACCTTGTCTGATTCAAGTGGAAACATGGTAGTGGGAGAAATATATGGCTGAGCAATAGCCAGAGATCTTCCATAAAAGCAATGGTTCTCTACTTATCAAGTATAGAAAGTGCAATGGTTGGGAGAATTTAGTAACCCTGGATTGAGTTATGTGACCCTTGTTGATCTTTTTTAATGTAGGTAAAGTGGTTGGGTAATGTTTGGGAGAGTTTGGGGTGTTTTCTATTGGTTTAGAGGATTTTACAAGGGTACATGGTTTGAGAACGATTTTCTAAAACTGTGTAGAACCCCCAGGTAACCATGTAATGAAAGGCAGTGGAATTCACAAAATTTACACACATTTTTTCTTACCATGTTAGGAAACCCTACAGAACACCCTTTGGATCATATTAGCAGCACGATTAGCACATGGGTTGTCTAACCATGTGAGCTAAACATGTGCATCATAAAGAATTAGGTTTTTATATATAGGAACACTCAATATTAACAAAAAATGCCCCAAACATCCCCACACTTGAACCAAACATGTTATTTACTATCCTTAAGGGTTAGTGTACCTCTAACATTCATTTTGGAGGCGATTTGAAGGGTTTTCAATGTGCGTTGAAGGTGGTTATTCTCTGGTAAGTCTCCTATCTTGGTAGCTTCTTGGTTTTCTATAGATCTAGTTCTCTCTCTCTCTCTCTGATTTCTATATCTACATCCTTAACATGTAGATCTAGGGGTTTTGTTTACTAAAATGATAAGAGTCGGGCTTGTTAATGTTGGAAAAATATATCTAAGAATATTTTTTGGATATTTTACCCAGATTTGGTGTGTGGTTGTACGGTGGGTCAATTTTTTTAAAACATAAGGTAGGTGGAATATCTCTCCTCCCAATTTTGATATAACATGAAGTTTTAGTTTCAAATTAGATGTTTTTTCTTGAAATTTATTATGCTTTTGTGGTGAAATTCTTAGTAGAAACCCATTTTGTGATGATTTGGGTATTTTTGGAAAAAAAGGGTTATTTTTGTAAAAGGGAAATTGTGGTTTTATTTTAGAATGGTCATTTTAAAATCGATCGTTTGGTTGACTCATGGGAAAGGATTTTTGAAATATATTTTTCAATAAAAATTTTGTTTTATGGAGATGTGCTCTAGCATTGAAATTGTTGAGTATTATGGCATGCCTTAAGTTTTTTGATATGATTTGGAAATTATTGATCTGCTTATGTTGTAGTTTTAATAAATTAAATTGGTTTGTCTGTTGGATTTAGTGGTTAGGAATGGTTTGGAATGGATGGTTAGTGGGTGTGAAGAACCACAATTAAAGGTAATTGGGTGTGATGTAGTACTATAAAAAGTGGATGCGTTCATATGTGAAGTCACACCCTCAATGGTAACATCGAGCTCAGGTGTGTGCATGCATGAGAAATAGACATGTGGCTGCTATATGCATGTGGCAACACAAGATGGAATAACTTATGGAAATGTGCAATGAATAATTACATGTTTAGTTGCTTTCCTTTGAATTGTGTGATTTGGGGGAATCTCATGGTGTAATGATGTGTTTGGCTTATTAGTAATTGTGGAAATATTTTATTGTATTTATTACAATGTTTTTTATAAATTGTGATAACATTTTCTATCCTAGTGGCCTGTAGAGGGAAGTCATTTTGGGAAAACCTACTGAGTATTAAATTCTCACCCCTTCTTTGACACTTTGGTGATTTTGGAGATGTTGTATTCTGAGACAGTGGTAAAGGTAATGTATCTAATTTCCTTAGGAGATCCTCGTGATGCTTGTACAGTATTGTGCGGTGTAGAGCATGGTTCTTGGGATGGAGTTGTGGAGATGTGTTATAGATTCTTTGGATTTTTTCTTTAGTCTTCTTCTTAGTACATTAAATATATACTATTATGGTAAGGTTGTATTGGTCATTGGGAATTGTTATGGAATTAGTTTGGGTGAAAGGTTATTTATTGGTGTTGGGTTTTATTTATTTCCGTTGTGACACGCATCATGTAGTTCTAGTTAGTTATGGCAAGTTCTGTTGGTTTATTTTATTCTAAGGGAAAATCCATCCACAATGATTCTTGAAGCCTTCATCATTTATTTCCTGCCTTTGGAACCTTGGTAACATCACCTAAGGTCAAGTAGCATCTCACTGCCCCCTTAAGCCAATGGGAAGGGGCATGGTGTTACAATATATATATATATTTCATATGGTATAAAAAAAATGGAATCCATAGATTATCATATTCTATAGTATGAGTTATTTCTTATTGAATATCATGGTATTATCTCAATTAGTCAATGTGTAATAATTTTTCATCTCATAATTCACTAAATTGTATTATATGATATACATGGAATCCTATAATTAAACAAGGTAGTATAATGATTATTAGTTAATATTTAGATCCCTTCCATGATGGGTCTAATTTATAAATCATTTTTATGATGAAATGTTTCGGATATTTGCATCATATAATATTTATTGGACTTGAAACCTATATTATATACCCATACATTTTTAATGTATAACTAACTGATGTGGAGGGTATGGGAGTGTCCCTATAACCTATATAAGGAGGAAGTTGTTATTTAGATATGGGGTTCATTCATTATTAACATTCCAAATACTTTTTATAATCTCCTCAAATATCTCATCCTCTTCTATACATTATGGCCCATGTGTCTAGAATATTATATTTTCAAGGATAGTTCTTACAAAATATTCAGTGATTTCTTTGAATATATATATATATATATATATCATTAAGGGAGGAATCGGTTGGTTTCTTTGAATGGTTCTTCATTAGACCATTATATTTGAGGATATTATTGACAACAAAAGATTAATGTTTGGTAAATAGTCAATTTTATTATTTATTTATGGGTTTAGTTATTCAAATTATAGTGATCGAGGGAATGAAGTTTCTATTTTCTTTCAATAATTTTTATATTTTTTATTTTGAAATTTGGAAAATTTTATATAGTTTTTCATGTTCAGAGATAATGGAGGAATAATCTATTTTGGGTAATATTTTTTCTTCATGGTATTTCAGAAAATCTTTTGTTAGATATATATTATCTACAATATTAGGAGGTGAGTATTTATCTCAATTAATTTTAGTAAATATTTAAGTACACTCTTAAAAGGTTGGGTTTTTAGGAATATACACTTGTAGAAGAAAATAATTTTGTTTTCAAAAATATAATCATTTTTGAGAGATCATAAGTCATTAAATAGATTTAAATAAGTATGATTATGTGAATTTGGGTAGTATAGTTTTAGAAACATTGGATATTAAAACGTCCATAATAGAGTAACTAAAAGAGACATGCTTATATATGGTGTTTTGGGAAATTCTCTAGATGATATACAGAAGGATATTGGTTCCTCGATTGACCCTGACTGCTTATTATCACTTTTAAATTCATAGATAGATAATTTTTCTATAATGAAACTATTACATTCTATATCTCAACCTAGGTTTATAATAGATTCAATTACAGCACACAAAAACAATATCTAATAGGTCATGGGGTGACATGAGATATTGGGGTTATAATATAAACATATTGAAGTGATATCACTAAATGATTAATTATTAGGATAAAAATAATGATTTTTTGTAAAACACTTTTTTTATATAATAAATGAAGTTAGTGTCATATATGTCCAAAAAATAATAAAAATAGTTAATATATTACTACAAAACACAATATAATGAATAATAAAAAACTCAATTATACATCAAAAATAGTATACAACTACTATTGATCTAAAATCTAAAAACATATTCAACCAAAACTAGATTTATATTTAATATTTGAAAATCATTTTTTGATATTTTTATGAGTTTAAAAATACATTGTAGGTTCCCACATCAATTATCAACTTCAATAATTTTCTCAAATAATAATAATTTATTAGTGAGTTTGAAATATAATCATAACAACCACTTGAAACATTTGTAATTTATAAATATTGTATAATCCATGTAGCTCTATAAAGGTAAACACCCATAAAAATAATGTGTATTTATATACATTAACTCACATTAACCAAAACATTTAATTCCAAGTTTCATCTTAAATCACTCCCACAACATAAGGATCCTCATTCAGATATTATGAACCCTTTATCAAAAAACTATAACAACACTATCATATATGTATCCATGGAACTAATTAAAACATCCAAATATAGAAAGATGATTTATAGTTTAATTATTTAAACAATGAAAACACCCTCAATCCCCTTTGATATAGGGAAACCCATGTTCTCCCACCTATGGATGGTGTTTTTTGTACTAAATGGATATTCACTTTCACATAAATGATGTCACATATAAGTAATAAACAAAATAAAATATCCATAAACATAACCCCTAATACAAAAATATCTTTAAATCATATGAAAAAATATTTGGTGTTTTTGTATCTTATTGTTTTATGTCATTACTGAAACCATATGGGAGGAGGTAACAACATAGCCATTACTGCATGGGTTTTACCAAATTCCACTTGTTATATATATATAAATGAACTAGGAGAAGACAATATATGTACCATAAATAAAATGTTGTTATAAATTATAGTGAAAATACTTTTTCTAACATGACTGTTACATTATTTTTAACATAAACAACATAATTGTGATACAATCCAAGATACAAATGTTTAGTATCTTGTGAAAATTATTCTGACAAATAACATGTAAAAATAAAATGTAAACCTAATTTAAATACTTCATCATTGTCCTCCTAACAGATATCACATTATAATTATAACATGTAAAGACCTAAGAATATAAATAGAATAAATGGGTGAGATAAACAAATATTATAATAAGAGGAATACCATTAGAGGAATATGGAACAAGAATCAATAGTAAATTGGTGAGAATAATAAACAAAATCATATCATAAGAATAATATCATAACCATAACTATAATGGAAACAATTTATAATTTTTTGGAATTGGGAATATTAACAACAATGATTTATCGTAATTTTTTTAAATACAAAACATAGTTGAGAACAAAGAGAGTATCATGTTCATTCAAAATATATGTGCAAAAATTGTAACATCATTATTTTGAAAAAAATAATAAAACATGTTCAAAAGTAATATTGATAATATCATGGGATATATCATAATAACCAATGCATTATAGGACTGTATAATTCTTATAAAACATTTCACATCATAAAATTCTCATAATAATGCATTTCGCATGGAACATATAACAATCAAAGTCAATAAATAAACCTAGTGAAAGCAATGAGTTTCATAAGGATTCATATACCATAATTCATGGTATAATGTTTTTTATTACCAAATGAATAAGGTATATTTTATTTTATCATAAAAAATATTTTTCTTGAGTGAAGAAGAAATAATCTAGAGGTTTCAATATGATGTTTTTAAAAATACATCATCTTGGAAAAAATCATTATATTTTCGCATAGAAATCATTTTATAAGGCGAAAACATGTATTTACCAAGATAGGAAAAGGAAAGAATATTGAAAGAAATATTAAAGGATATTAGTGGAATATCCATACTAAAAACAATGTGAAATATTATATGACCTAAAAGGTAGAGCTCGGTTTAATAATACCCATACCTTTAATACTTTTTTTTACATAACATTCTAGCCACCTGAATAAAAAAATTAGGTTTATAAAAACATTAAATCATAAGATAATTATGTTCATATTTATCACCCTTGTTATGTTATAATCATTTCACTATATTCCATAATTTCCATTATAAAGGTGATACATTTTGATATCATTTTTTCCTTAAAAGTATCATGTTTTGTTCAATTATTCTATTTTTTTAAGGATATTAATTCAAAAGTATATTTAATTAAATATTCTTATATTAAATATATTTATCAATTAATATATTCAAAATAATTTATTATAACCATACATTAGTTTTGAGATAAGAAATTGTTTGTAAATGTCCTCATTGGGGGTTAAAAGATCGTTAACAATATATTTTCCAAGGAAGAAGAAAGGAAAGTATGAAATATAAATATATATAAAATATAATTATTACATTATTTTATAATAATTAATAAAATTTTAACTTACTACAAAATTATTAATCGATGATTTGGATTTGAAAATAATAGTGGAAAATGGAATATAAATGGAATGTGTGAAGAGAAGTTGATGAAAAATTACTCTTTTCTCGATGTTCCTTCTTTTTATAGAAGTAAACACATTGGATGATTGTATTTGGATTACACTATATTGTCCCTATAGATTATAATGGGATTAAGGGGGGTTATTATGTAGAATTTTGTCTTTGTTAAGTGAATGTGATTTCATTTTTCATGTGAGGAATGAGAGGTTACTTACAAACAAGGGGAGGTGTACTTTTGAATTATAATATTGAATAAAATATTCGTTCTAAGGTATACCATTAAATAGTAATATTTTTTATGTTATTAAATATATTTTAATTAAATAATGTGATTTTAGGACTTCAAAACACTTTATAATTCTCATTAATTAGTTTAATGAAAAAGGAAAGTTGAAAAAATGACAAAAAAATATTTTTTAATGGAATACATTAGATATTAAACATTGGAAAATAAATTTTAGGTTTGAAAACACGTTTATTTTATTTGAATGAATAATTTTTCAAATTAAATATGTTTTTGGGTTTATCCAACAATTGTATAATTTATGAGGCCATTGTTACTTAATGAGTGATGTAATTTAAAATAAAATGATTTAAGTAAAACTATATTTTTACTACTCAAATAAAAAATAATTATTTTATAAAATCATCAATAAATCATCCATAGAAATTTTCATTGAATTTATATTAAAATTAAAGTTCATTTTTTCAAAACAATTTTCAATTAATGGTAATTTTAATATTAAATATAACAAATTATGTTTTTTATAAAATACATAAGAATAATGCTTCTTAAAAATATGCTTTTATTTTCATTCAGATATTAATATTGATATTTATCTTATAGAAATATAACATTTATATTTTCCTTAATTAGTCATAATAAATATTATTGAAATTAAATTTTATTATGTTGAGGTAAAATTACAATTCTAATGATATTGTTACTATTCTGGATAGTTAGGTTATTATTCCCAATGGTCAAGTTACTATTATCAACGATCAAATTATTAACTCAATGGTTATATTATCCTTTATAAATACCACAAAATACTTTTATTTGGAATTTAAAATAATTTACCCCAAGGTTCTATATTTTATTTTTCTAATATGTCAATAGGTCTACTAGTATTAAATTCCTTTTTATAGTTTCATTTATGAGGGAGATGATTCTAGAAGATTGAAAGATATAAATTTTCCCATTATACATTAATTATTTTCAACTTTTTCCCATTATAATTTTTTGAATTTTTATGGGTTTAATTCAAAATAATTTAATTTTCTTCATTAATGATATTACATATAAATTAAAAGAAAATATCCTACATTTTTTGAAGGATCAGGAACCCTAGGTGATGCCCTTCTCCCATAAGGGACAACGGAGGCTCCAGAGCTAGTCCCTTCCCCCCGATAAGGGAGGGATCATCAAATTTCAAGAATGCAGAGCCTCTATACCTCTCCTTTTTAAACCCTAATTTCCTACCTCTATTTCTGAAAGCCTCATTATGCTCGAAAGTCCCAGATCTTATCGATGGTTTCCCTAATCTCCACATTTTAACCTTTGAGTTCACGGAAACCTCTGCTCTCATAGACCTGTCCTTGGTTTCCAAATTTAAATAATGGAGACCCTCGGTTGACTCCTTTGATATATTTGTGTTCAATTCATGGGATCTTCAAGAGAGGGCGACAATGAGCCTTCTCGATAACCACCACATTATAGTTCAATTCACGTTGGAGAAGGACCTCATCAACGCCTGGTCAAGTGCCCCCCTTAACATCAATTGACTTCGATTTTCCCTATATCAGTGGTCGTTAGAGTTTCACACGAACTGTGATCCTTCTTCTGTGTCGGTATGGGTTAACATTCCTAAACAACTTCTACCATTTCAATATCCCTCAGTTATAATAATTCTTGTAAATATTATTAGTAGATTTTTTTGATCGGATAGTCGAACAGAGTCAGTCTGTCATCCAGTAAATCTGTGGGTTTGCAATGAAATGGACGTGTATGGACCTTCTTTTGATTATGTTTGGATTACAATCAGGGAGGAGTACAGGGTAAAGTAGTGAGTGATTTATGAGAATTGGCCAGACTTCTGTTCTTCCTGCATGTGACTAGGGCATGCATTGGGTGTTTTTCATCAGGGACCTGTAATCCTGCTAGATAGGTAAATTGGCAACATCTGTTGTTCTGTGTGCAAACGTACAGGTCACCAGAGGGAGGCCTATCAATGGGGACCTTTAGTCAAGCTGAGGATGGAAGAAAAATATAGTGGTAAGTCTTTAGAATATTGTGAGGAGGATGGCTTCAAATAGATGGAAACCGGTAGGGAGGATCAAGTTCAGGGGCCTCAATCGTTGCATTTGGTGTAGGACGAATGACCCATCATGGTGCATGCAGCTAAGGTGGTAGTCCCTGAAGCTGACAAGGGGAAGAAGGTCCAGGTGCCTCAGGTAAATCCGATGGTGTTTGAGGTGTTTAGCAGACTTCGACATGACTTGGATGAAACTACTAAATGGGGTTTGTGGGAAGGCGATGGAGTGATCCAGCAAGAGGTGGATCGGGTGAAAAACTAGAGGAAGAGGGTTAAAGATGATATGGAATAGAAGATGGATGAGATGAAGGATATTTGATATATTTCATCTACTTAGGTGTTAGGGATGGGTGGTGGTGGTGGGTGTGAGGGGAAGTAAGGGTCTGCTATGGAGGCAGCCATCCAAATTGGGGTTGGGAGGGCAGGGGGTCCGAATTCTTGGATTCAGACCCCAATTCACTTAAGTAACATGTTTCAGGACCTTTGATCGGTTGTTCTGGGACCAGTTACAGCTGACCCAGGTTATGGAGAAGGAGTTTTTGGGAAGGAAACGATCCCGGCTGCTCAACAGATAAAGCCTCGAGCACAAAGAGAAACTAGAGTTTGAGGAGAAGGAAGGGGAAGAAGGACAAATCCTCCTTACACCCTCTTTTAGAGACCTGATCTGTAAAAAAGGTTAATAAGAAGATGATTGTCATGGGGAACTTGGGAAATCAGGGACCAAGGGACTAGGGTGAGGTATCCTTGGGTTTCATTTTATGTTCTGAAGATGAAGTGATTAAGAAAGTCTTGTTGCTCAATGCAAATGGGGGGGAGGTGACAAAAATGATGTGTAGGTCTCTAAGAGTGACCCTTAATGAGGAGAAATATTCATGTATTTAAAAGAAATACCTAATTCTGGTAGGGGGATTTAATAAAGGGTTGATTATCATTGAGGAGTATATTAAGTCTTGGGATCAAATGGATTTTGAGTTTGAAAAGCTGATGATGGAGGCTTCAACCATCCATGTTACTTCTCTATATTGAAAACTGTTTAAAGAAGTGGATACTGGGAACCCTGAGTTACTCTTTAGTGACTCGATCTAAGTTGGTGGTCTACATTGGTTATGTTATCTGTTTGTTTTTATCATATTTTTGTAATTCGTAACCATCACTCTACTTGGAACAGCTTTAGATGGGGTTCAAAGCATGAAGTCTTCATCAGAGCATGAATTTCTGGATTTGGATGCTGAGAGGGTATGGTTTTCCATCGGTTCTATGCCTGTGCTTCTACACAATACTGCTTCCTAAAAGACCATGTTTGGGGGGGGGGCTTGTTGTCATGGTACAACAGCTGAGGAGGATCTGATCCTATTGTTGGTTCTGGGTTTTCTTTTTCTGGTTGGTTTTTCGATGTTTTTGGACATCTTGGTTTCTCACATTTTCTTTAAAAGTGTTTTAATAATAAAAAAGTTAATTTTTAGATAGGAATTACCCATAATTGGTTTCCCATCGAGTTGTATATTTTCAATTATATATAATATAACAAACATTTATTTTGGAAAAAATATCCCTAATAAACTTAAGTTCATTACATTCTTATACACATTAAAAATTTCATCTGTTAAATTGAAAATCATATTATCTATTTAGAATAGAAGAAGTTAATTTTTTTATCATTTCCTAAAGTTTCCACATATCCTCTTCACATTTATTATTCCACCACAAAATTTGATAAGGTGAGTTGTATACATGCTTTTAAAATTGTCTCAACTTTCCAAGGTCTTGACCAAAATATCCTCATATGAGGGTTCATAATCTACTTATACCCATTATATATTTAGTACATGTGTTGGATTAGGTATATACATTATTATGAGTGATACATAGAACAAATCATGAACCTAAACCATTATAGGTGAATGTTCTTGCCGATATGAAATTGTTCATATGTGAAAAAATGTCTGAAAGGTACCATTGTACCTTAGGCTAATCATCCTTTTCTTTCCAAACTAATTAAAACTATTCATTGGTGATATTCAAAGGAAATAATTGAAAACAACTTCAAAATCCACACCCCTTCAATGACTATTAGCAAAAATATTTTGATAACACATAGATTCTTCTATATGATTTCAGATGGAATGAATCTTCTTAGTCATCTCTTTTATAAGATTAATTCCAAATATATTTCATTCACAAACATTATCCAAAAAGTAATTATTTTTACATTTATTCCCACATATATATTCATACGGATCCATCTGATTAATAGAGTTAAATATATTTTTGTATGAGAACACAACTAGTGGGAGACATTGATAACATACACCTTTAAATTCAATTGAGTATGATCCCAAAAAATTCTTAAGTTTCTTAATTTTCCATTCACATTGACTGTTAGTTTGGGGTTAATAGGTTATACTAAAATTCAATACAATATTCAGGGCATGTTATTGATATATCCAAAGTTTAGATGTTTTCCTTAGATCATGATCATAGTTGGTCAAAAGTGGTTCCCCATATATCTTTACATCATCGTTTTTGTATATCACAAAAATGTGTTTTTTTGAAAACTCTTTGCAAATAGTGATGAATTTGGATGTCTTGGTGAGTTTATCCACCCCATGCAATATCACATTGTTTTGTTTGTATTCATTTAAGAGACCAATTCAATTTAGGTGGTGTCATTATCACATTTCCATGTGCGTATGGGAAATGGTTGCATCATCCACTTGGATTTCATTAAATCTTCTTTAACTTTTTAATATATCAATAACTTTTAGGTGTACTCATTGGTCTAATTCATTATGTTATCCCTGTAGAAGTGATCTCAAAGATCACAATATAACTTGGAACTTCCATGATGGTTTGGTAAATATGATCTATGTGAATTATACAATAGATCATTCATTGTATCAAGTGATAAAGGTATTTAAATTCTGGTTTTATACTTAATAAAACCATATTTATTGATGTGTAATTCATGAATCTTACCCTAATTTACTATTTTCACCTTCTTTTGATGCTAAAGATCATCCCTTTGTGCCACCATGATCCTCTCTTAGATAGATGATTGAGAAATAATTTGGGAAATGTAGGATTTATTCTCCATTGTTATTATTTCCAGATCCATTCTTTCTATATCGATGAATTTATGGTCTTTCCCAATTTGTATTAGGGTTATAATAGATCATTCCTTTCTAATAAGTTCACCAGCTACCTTGTTTTCCTTTCAAGGATGTTATTGAATAGAGACATCACAATCACTAATCAACTATAATAATATTCATTGATGGATATTTAGGTCTTTCTATGTGAATATTTATATTTCACTCTTGCAATCCATATATATTTCATATTTTTAACATACATGTAGTTATTCCAAATCATCAAGGTGAAGTTGTGAACAGCTAACTCTAGATCATGTGTCAAGTATCTCATCCTAATTATGACAGTCTACCATGAGTAATTGGTTATCACTTTATCATTTTTCATTAGTATATAACCCAATATGCTTTTTATGTATAATTTTATATCACAAAACTATCCCCCTTAATGGTAATGTTTTATAGGTGTAGTGATTATCCTATTCTTGAGCTCCATAAATCATTAATCACATTTTTTATAGTCATACATTAACCCTTTAAGTGGACATTAGTCTTTATATATAAAGTGATGATAAATTTCTCACAAAATATCGATTATACCCAACACAACCAAGAAAAATATTGAATTCGATGACACTTGAGGATCTGGACCATTCAAAATTACCCTTTTGATTGAATTGTCCACAAATATTCCCTCTCCTATGATAGAACTCCCCAATAATGTGTCTTTATGCATCCAAAATTCACACTTGTTGAATAGAGAATAAATTTTTTCCCTTTATTAATATCACCTATATGATATTTAGATGCTCTTAATGTTACTCATTTCTCTTGGAGTAAATTAGAATATCACTAATAAAGTCTATGAATCATGTTTAGGGTAATCTTTAAATGATATATTCACCAAATACACGAATACTCTAAGAGAATTTGTATGTTCGAAGGGAATCACTATGAACTCATAGTGTATATACCTTGCATGAAAGGTGACATTATGAATACATTACTTATTTATCTTGATATGATGATATCTAGAATGAAGATCCAACATTTAGTACTATTGATCTCTATATAGTTGATTGAATAATTCATCAATTCTTATAAGGGGATGATTAGTATGTATGGTTATTTTTATTAGTTCCCAATAATTGATACAAAACCACATTGATCCATCCTTTTTCTTTATAGAGACAATTGACACACCCTAAGGTGACACACTGGGGAATATAATCCCATTTCCCAAATTGTCTCGTAACTACTTCTTTAACTCATCCATTTCAACAACATCCATGATATAGGTTAATTTTTAGATTGGAGTGTCTTTGACTATTAACTGTAAAGAGAACCCTTCCTCACAGTCTATGGGAATTTTAGGTAAATCTTCATGAAACACCTCAGTATATTCCCTTATTTTTGAATTTCCTCACAGTATACATTCATTCAAAATCAAAAATTATAGTAAGGAATTTTTCTTCATTATTTATGAACACCAACAACATTGAGGTATTTTCCAATAAAGATTCTTGATCATCATTTAATTTTTATAGAAGCTTGTTTATGTTCCTGATATTGAAATAGTTTCTTTTAACTGATGGTTGTTGTGATGTTTATATAACAAGATCACATCCATTTTAAGTATAGAATAAAATTCTAACATGTTAAATAATATGATATTTGTTGGAAGAATCTTCCCATATATGATAACGAGAGGGGATTCCAAAAATAGGATGAATTAATGGACCACCTAGTGTTATTATAAATATCTTTAAAATATGGGATCGAGGTTGTGATTCAATAGTTCTAGAAAACATTTATGATGGAATGGAATTACTAAGAAAAGAATTAAATAAATTTGTTTTCATTATTGAGTGAATATTATGTGTACTTTATATGACTTAATTTCCATGTTCTACATCAGTGGTGGTTATGGAATAATCTTTCCATTGATCCTTTAAAATTAGAGGTTGTTGAGACTGATTACCCTCGAAGACCCATGTTATAGTGCACCAGCTAACACAATTCCCATTCTCCCCATAGTTTAAGCATTGAGCAACGGGTGGTGCCTTGGGATGTTCCTTCCTTTCCCATATCACGTTGGTTATATTATTAATGTATCAAAAATATTCATGAGCTTGATATCCTTCGCTCCCTTAATTGAAGAATTTTTATCCCTTTTTATATAATTACCATGATGTTTCTTTACCCATTTATGACATGTGAGTGGTTAGATCTTCATTTCCCCATTCTATTTTAATCAAACATATTGGAACTTTATCTTTTATTTGTTATCTCTATAACCATGGGATCATTATACAAACATAATCACTAATTTGACAGCACATAGAACTACTTCTTCATAATTCCAAAAGTCTTATATAACTATATTATTTTAGAGGCATGGTCCAAAAACCACCGAAGAACCAATATATCATCTATCACTATTGATAACAAAACAAAAGGTATATATGGAATTTATTGTGAAAATTTTCTTATAATACATGGAAGATTCTCCCCAAATTTTCATAATCTCAATAGATTATCTATCTATTTATTTTTTATTATTTTGAGGGAAATTTATGTTAATAAGTAACTACCTATTATCTTCCCACACCATTTCTTCAATTTCATCCTTAATCATGGAATTAATTTTAAATTCCCACCATTTATTTGCCTCTCCATCTAAGTGATAGAAATTCAATGTGACTTTATCTTTCTTAGAAAAAATGATAACATGAAGATAATATTTGATGATATGAGCTATAATTTAATGAAAAGTGTATTAAAAGATCTATGAAGAACCAGTGTTAATTTCAATATGAAGGACTCAATGGACAATTTTTCATTCTTAGGAGAGAGATTCTATTCCTTAAGGATCAAGTTATATTTCATTGATTTAAAAATCTGGGTAAGAATCTCTATAATGTTTTTATCTCCACCTCCAATGGAATGTGGGAATTTATTTGAATAATAATTTCATTTTACATCACATGGTTTAATGGTATGGCATCCCTAGGTTCAAAATTTTTTCTAAAATTGAAATGTTTTTAAAAAACATAGGTCAAAAAAGAATGAATATTTTATTCTTATGAGCATATTATTGATAATTTCATATCTCATAGGACACCTATGTTTATCCTTTTTCTAAAAAATATGTTTATAGGATCATGTAATTTAGTTCATTCCTAACTTATAAGAGGTATAATTACTGATGATATATATTTATTTCCATCATTACAATCTCCATTAATTAAATAAATTTTTATTGAGTTCTTTGTGATTTTTATATATATAATACAATATAATATAATATAGTTTTATTCAAGAAAAAATATCACTAAAATTTTACGGGTCATTTCATATCTTATCACTACATGAAATGAATTTACCTATATAGGGATGATATAATACCTACCTACCAAGAACATCAATGTACCCTCATCATATAAATCAAACACCCAAAGAAAAAATAAGGCATCAAATATCCTACGAAAAACATATATATCATGTAATAACATTGTATCATCAGGGACACACCATATCTATCACAAACTATAATAATTATATTCTAAAATATTTATCCTATATTCTACGCCATAACGATCTCAACCACTAATAGAGTATAAATCGATATCTCCAAGAACTAACTGCTAGAAGGCTAATTTAATCTCCTTGGGAATGAACAACTAAAACACAAAGATAAAACATTTCAACCACTAAAAATATTGAAATGAAAAATTTGTAGTAAAAAAGGAATAAGTTAAAAAATGAAATGACCAAAAAAATTATACTCATAATAAATAATTACCCACAGAATGACACAATTAATTCATAAATAATCTTTATATTATTTGATTATCATGACATAGATATATCATTATCTACAATATTCAGTTGTGTCTCTATGAATCACACAGTTTAATGGGAATATGTACCACAAATAATCCCTCTACCATACACATATTTTCCTCACTAATCTTTAAATCTATCTATAGGGTTATAAACATGTTCATATGACCCCCAAGAAACTTATCCTCTAAATAATCTATTATTGATGTCAGTCTCACAAGGAAGAAAATAGAATAAAAAGAGAGTTAAAAATAAGGTATAATTAAAACTCAAACCTCTAGATCACCTCCTTATAAAATTTTATTAAAAATACCCACAAAAAACTTATCTATACTATAAAAAATATTACAGTTCCCTTTAGAACCACATTATGAACTTTATCACCTCAATCCAGTTAAATTGAAATTCACTAAATAATATCTATGTAATCAAGAGAACTAAAGATATAAAAATGGAAAAAAAATCCAATCTTTTTTATTCAAGCATATAATCACCTTTAAGGATCCATGATTGGTAAAAATAAATTTGTATTAATAAAATATAATCCACATTTCAAACACTATACATTATCAATGATCATTAACTCATATAATGTTTTAACTCATGAAATCTCCCACCTTCTATACCAATAACGGATATTCTATAATTTGACCGAAATTTAAGAATAATAATTCATTATAGTACTACATCCATCAATTTTATAATCCAAAAAACAAATGAACAATTGTAATTTTTTCCCAATAAAAATCTATAATAAAATTAAATATTTTTTTGAATAATTATGGACAAAGGAATATTGATACAAACCTACCAAAAAGTAATTAAGTCAAAAATAAAAATAATTAAATATGATTCATGACCCATGTGAAATATACTATCACCCTCTAAAAGTTGTCATTTTAGAAATTATAAAACATTAAAACTCAGTAGTCCACTCATGATTTTTATTGGAAAGACATATCTACCCTAAAAATGAATCAAATAGAAAAACAATAATCATCTATATTTTTCTAACCTTAATTCTACTTATATATTCCTCCAATAATAGTGTGATATTTTAGGATAGGTTGAGATATTTTCAAATAGTTTACTATGTTCATATTTAATATATATTACATATATAATATAATTATCCAGAAATATCAATGTGGAATAATACACATGTTATTTCTATAACTGGTATCACTAATACAACCTCTAAAAGTGATGAACTAGATATAGACATGTTAAACACTATTATATATCTATAAAATGATCAAATAATAATCCCACTAATAAAATTTACCTATCATGAAATGGACTATATCATCCACACCTCTTGAGAAAATATTAAACCCAAAGCTACTAAAAGATAAAATATAAAGGACTTACTATTATATAATCCTTTCACAGATTTAATCTTCTCAAATCATTATATTTAACCCAAAACACTAAACCACATACATAGATTCCATATGAAATATATTATAATAATCATAATCCAAAATATATCAAAACAAAATTAATATAATAAAACATTAAAATAATTTAAATCTAAAATCCTAAATATCATTAAGGAAACTAAATAAATGATATTATAACATATTATATTATACCACAAATGAATATGGAACAAATTAATTAAATGAATATCAAAAAATTTCTTCATAATGATCTATAATCTAATCTGAATCTTCATCAAATGATGTTTTAAAATCCACTTAAAGTGCAATCTATTTAAAAATGTTGAAGGATAAAAAACAATTTATTATTTGTTTAGAAAAAAACACATCTTAAACTCTCTCAAATTAAGAAAGAATCAAAAACCTATATTATACATATTAAACTCATTAAAACAACCCAAAATGAAAAAAAATAAAGGATATCATAATACTAAAACCAACCAATTATGCATATTCCACAAGAAAAACACAAAAAAAAATCAGAAAACTTAAATTATAAAATCCTTTGACACTGATACACAGAAGACATATTCCCACTATAATCTTTCTAAATCCACTCCATAATCATCTGAATATGCTCACTAATCGATTATTATAAATAATTACCAATAATTAATGTATCACAAGAAATAATAAATATAAAATTGAAAATAGGGAGTGTAAAATTTATAAAATTATTCTATACACATGGTAGAATTATATGTTTTATTGGAAAATTAGATATAACATCCAAGAACCCGCAGTCCTAGATCTAGTGTTAAAATTATAAAATATACATTTATAGCTTTGATGACCATAATTATAAACCAATTTTTTCAATATAAACTATATACTATTGAAAATAAAACATGGAAAACTTACATCATCAAGGAAAACTTTGGTTTAGTGTTTTAGATAATTAGAAACGAAATCTACATATATAATACCCATTTCGTTGATTGATCATTTTTTCACATAACCCAAATTTTCTTATTTTATATTATGTTATCATCAACATCCATATGAAATCCATTGTATATATAATTCATTAAACTTAATTATTTATAACCTAAGAAAGAGGAAATATAATAAGGGTGATACCAAATGCTCTGTAGGGGGAAAATATTAACAAATTATAGTAATTAGTGATCATAAGAATGGTATAACATTATAATAACACAATCAAAGTGTAGAAATCCTCTCTTTTCAAACATTAATATTTCATTACATATAAAAGAATACTTAATCATTATACAAATAGATGCCCAAATACTGTAGTTGGTATAGTGCTTTTAGAAACATGGAATCATAAAACTAGTACATATGTGAGCTATAAAATTTCTAACTAGGTTCTTTATGACTATCACCCTTCTCAGACACATCAAACGTAATACATATCTTTATACCCTAGGGAAGGAAACATAAAAATGGGTGATATCAAGTGCTCTTTCAGGGAAAATAAGGGAGAAATGTAAGCACAAACATGAGAATAAGGGTATGAGAACATGATCATGAAAACCAATTATCACACCCTACACAACAAAGATCTTATACAAGAATCATGGCATAAATCATGAAAGTTCATAAGACATGAATCAAAAGTAAGTAAATGAAATAGTCCATGAAAGAATAATATTGGATTAAGACATGGAATTGTTGAAATACATAAGCATACAGTGATTTCTATATCATCCAATCCATCAGTGCCAAGACTATCTCAGGGGACAAAGTCCTTTATCGAACCAGGTGAACCCCCATTCCTAGCCTGTATTACTGAACTAAGTAAACCCTCATTAAGGGGTTATATTACAAAACAAAGTAAACCCTTGTTCCATCCATGTATTAATAAACACAGTAAACCCTCATCTGTGACATGTCAATCCCATGATATATAAATCTTTACCCAATTTATTGGAGGGAGATACAGGTCCCACCCATCAAATAATGAAATCATACATACAAGTGACACAAGATCATAAATAAGCCATATCATAACCCATGAAATTAAATCAGTATCATAAACATGTAAACATATCAAAAACTTTATAAAGAGATATGTTTCATAATAATTTCATCATAAACATAACTCGTGAAAAGAAATTAGTTTCAAAAGAATATAACCCGTGAAAGAGAAACAGGTTTCATAACATCATGCCATAAAATAATAATCCATTAAAAGAAAGAATAATAATAGAAACATTTAATAATTTCTGCATAAATTCTTGAGCAATAAAAATGGATGTTATCTTATATGGTAAATAATTTTGAAGGATCTTTTGAAAATACTTCTTGAATAAAATATCAATTATTATTTGAAATTTTTTTATTACATAAAATAGTTTGAAAAATTTTTTAATTGAAAATATATTTATAAAATTATAAAGGAAACTTTTAAAACAATAAAAATGTTTTAAATACATTTTTGTTTAGAATTATCTTTAAGGTTCATTAGTAATCATTTTTGAAAACATGGTTTTTGAAAACAATATATTTCTAACCAAAGAGAGAGATTTACAAATTTTACTAAAAACATTATATTAAGTAAAAAAGAGTGGAAAATGGTACTAAAAAAATAAGGATATATTGAATAAAAAGAGGATAAATAAAATCATTAATATTCTTGATCTATGGATCCTAAAATTTCATTAATTGAAGCATAAACACCATCAATCTTGAAAAAACGAGAAGATTGTCTCAATAAACGTTTACAACTTGGTGAATTGGGATCATACTCTATATGTAAGAAAAGGAAATTAAATGAATATTAATATATCATAAAAATAATCAGAGTCAAGATATAACATGTAAAATGGAATTATATACACCTTGAAGAAAAGTTTAGGTGTATAACAAAACATGAGTCTCTAGAAGAAAAATTGAGACAAAACTGTTTTACCAATTTTGTAGCTTTTAAAAGATAAACCCCCTAAGAGAAGGATAATAAAATGGGAATGTGAATTACCATAAATATATTTATAATAAACAAAAAATATATTCATGTGAATTACATACACCACAGAAAAGGAATGAGGGGTGAACATAACATGTATCTCATGGAAACTAAAAGTGAGATGAAAACCCCCTTAGCTTGTGTCTTGACTCTCTCCATAATTGTACAAGAATCCAATTTAATAAATATAAGTTTATTATAAATATTTTAAAGAATCATATTCTTATACATAATACCATATATGGTTTTATTATGACCATATATTACCCTCTTGTTAATGATCCTATGTTAAGCTTCCTCTTCAGGTAATATTTTATTTGATCTTTTCCTGTGTCTTAATTTGTTATATCATTGGTATTTATACATATATAATGATTACAGAATTTATATAGTGATATAAATATCAGTTATATCCTGTATATTCATATTATAATAATTTATAGCATAAAGATTTAGGAAATGGAATACACAGTTCATAGAGACGGTAAGTTGTATGTATGCATGAATGTTGTTTCCCTTTTTATTATCATATTGAAAGAATGTATGTAAATGATATATATATATATATGTATATATATCTATATAATTATTAATGTATCATGAATATATCATATATATCATATATTTTCATTAAAACCATCATTAATACAATCCATGAGCTGTGTGAAAGAATCACATCACTTTGAGGGGGCAGTAGTCCACACTTCCTCAAACGAGATTATCATATTAAATCCAAATGGAAGGTAAATAGATATATTTTTTAAAAGGAAAAATAAGTTAAAATAAATATTAAATATGTTATATTAAATATATAAATATTTTTTCCATCATAATTCCCACCATGATTGGTGGTAAATGAAAAATGAACAATCATCATTTCATGAAGCAGTAGTTCGCCGTACACAGAAACAATATGTTCAACATCCATTAGATGGAGGTGTGTGTGTGTGTAGGTCATAAACTTTTCAAAAAAATATACTATTTTATGTAGGATATTTTTATTTTCAGAAAAAAAGGAAATAAATAGAGTGGATGGATGGATAAGGAAAATAAATGAAATGAGCATGAAAGAAGAAGTTACATCTAAATTGGCTAACTCCTTTCGGTTTGTGCCAAAAGGATCCCTTGAGAGGGTTTCTTCAAAGGGGAATATTCAAGGTCGAAGGGAGGATTTTTGGGATGCTAATTTTGTAGATCATGGAAAAACTGAAATAGTTTTATAGGTGTGAGGAATTGGTAGAGCTAGTGTCATTTATAGGGAAGAAAAAGGACTCACATGGATTTTTTAGAAACAAATTAGGTTTGAACATGTTCTTACCTAACAAAATTATTACCAAACAAAAATAAATAAATAATGGAATTTTATTTCCAAAATATGGATATAAAATGGGTTTTTTACATTGAATTAGGTTAATTTTTCCCTTAATGTTAAGGTTTAGTCCTTAATTAAGCTTAATTTGGCCTTCATTGCTTTAATTATTTTTAATCACTTTTACTGATAATTTTGTAGAAAAAATAACATGGTATTATTAGAAACTAAATATTAGATATAATTAAATGATGTATGTTATATTATTGAAATTATAATCAAATAAGAGGCAAAATTAAGATTAGTGATAATCTCAGAGATGAGGCGAAATAATGAGGTTTGAGAGTATAAAAAAGTTCCAACATTTGTTAAGATTTTATATTCAAAATCAAAGTGGAAATGATTATAATAAAAATAATTTTATTATTAGATTTAATATTACCTTAATTTTACCTTAAAAATATTTTTAATATAATTTATCATTAATAATTGACTAGAAAAAGGCTGTTTTTAACTGAAAAGCAGTATTTTTCACTATTCATCAAAAAATGAAGTTTGTCAAAAAAATTACAAAAAATAACCCTATGCTATTTTCAAAAAAAAATAATTTAAAAATGAATTCTATTTTATCAAATTAAATTTCTAAATTTACTTAAAATTACTTTCATTATTAGAATCAATTACTTTGATAAAATGATGTTTTTAAACATAAAATGGATTGTACCAAAAATCATATGTTTTATTGGTATAAAAAAATTGTAAATAATATTTGAAAATTAGTTATTAATATTCATAAAATAAGTTTAACCACTAGTTTATAATTATTTTATTCAAATAATTAAAATATAAAAATATATATTTTATAGAAACTCATTGTTACGTGTATGGTATGCCAACTCAGTGTTGTGTGCATCATATTCCTAGTCGGTGTTTCGTGGAATGTAATCCAAGTCAGTGTTGGGTTGAACATACAACAAGTAATTTTTGTGTGTAAAAGTAATATTTGACCTATTTCATCACAATATAAAAATAAAAATTTTAATTTATTCTAATAAACAGGTCTATAAAAACTCGTCGGGTTACATTCTACCCCCATTAAAATTAATTTATCTCTCTAAATTCATCACTTGGGTAAAAATATGCGAGTATACTTCTACATCATCATATCCTAATGTTCCCATGTAGCTTTCTTTAACTAGTTATTTCTCCAACAAACATTTTTCAGATGAGGGGTCTAGTTTCGTATAATGTTCTCTGATCGGTCTAGAATTTCAGTAGGGTTTTCCACAAAAGAAAGATCCTACTTCAGCGGTATGACCTCTTAGTTGATTACCTGTGAAGGTTTAGTTATATAACTCCTCAATAGGGATACATGTAATACATCATTGACTTTTTATTGATTTGGAGGAAGTTCCAAGCGATATTCTACTGTCTCGGTATGATGAAGAATTTCAAATTGGCCGATATACTTATAGAATAGTTCCCTTTGTCCTTGAATCTCATAACTCTTTCTAGGTTGAAATTTGTAAAAAAAAATTCCTAACTTCAAATTCTAGATCATGAAGATGGTGATTCGTGTAAGAACCCGGATCTTTGTTTGAGGTTTGTTTTTCCTTTTTCTGGAGTTTTTGGGAAAAATAATGTTTCTGGAAATTTTTGAAGTACACACCATGTAATTTCTAAGTACACACCGTGTACTCTTTTTACTCTAAAAGACATATGTTGTCCATGTCCGGGCCACACACACAGTGTGTAGGGGTGATATGGAGGCCGATTTTGGCAGAGTATGGAAAGACCTAGTACACACTGTGTACTTTCTTTTTTATTTCATTAATCGGACCGGGGTCGCGCCTAATGCTCATAAACATCTTCTTCTCTGCCTAATTCTGTGCAGAGCATCCTAGGAGGCCAATTCTTCTTTGAGCCACCGATCTGTCACCGGTTGTCCGAATCGAACTATGACGATTGCAGAAGAATCGCAGCGGTGAGTTCTTGGTTCTTCTTTGGCCTCGTTTCATGATTTTTCCTCTCATATGGGTTATCTAAGGTTTAACTTTTTAGATTTTTTTGTAGATATACTCTGTTCTAGGCCGATTCACAGGCCAAGATTCATGTATATCGATCTTTGAGGATCGAGGTAGGTGGTTTGTTTCCCTACGTTAAATTTCTTTGAGTTTTGGTTGCAAAAGTGATGGATAACCATGTATCGGGTATCCCAAGATTAGGATTTTCATTATATTATTATTTTCCCTAGATTTATTGTTAGCTTATGATTAATTGTTTCTAATATATGCTTGGTTTCTTGTTTGAGGATCACCCCACTAGTGTTTCTCCCCCTGTTTGGCTGTTTATTGTCGTTTGGAACCATTTTCCTGTGAGGCAAACCCTATTGAAATTGTTAGTTTACTGGTTATCACTGATTGCATGTGTTTCCTGCTATTTAGATTATTTTGATGAAATGTAGATTTTATCAAAGTAGTTGTTGAACTTACTTAGGGCTGCTGACAGTCAATTACGCATGAATGGACTGCTCAGGGCTATGAGAACGTGGTGCGGGAGATCAAAGAAGGAATAGATGATTAAGTGCTTCCCTATAGGGTCTTTTGGTTTTAGTTTTGTACGTAAGAACTATGGGAATATGAATTTTTGTTTCCCAAGAGTGTGCTTAGTTTATACATGCATCGAGACCACAATAGGAATTAGACGTAAGCGCTTCCTCAAGGAGTCGGTAGCTCTCATTGCAAAACCATAGGGGAATTGACGTGAGAGATTCCCAGAGTGGTTGTTCCTTGTATGATTACTAGAATGTAGGGTTATTCTAGTTTGAGACACCCAGAGGGTCAGTGTGAAATTTTGATGGTTGGTTGTGATTAATCCACCAAGCCCAAGAACAAGCTTCGGTTTTGTACTGCTTGTGTTTTGGTAGTCTTTTGAGATGCCTGCAGTGTTACTTGATTAACTTGGAATAGAATGTTTTTCTAGTTTTTCCCTGGTTGTTTAATAAAATGAATTTGAATAGTAATTCGTAGGATTATTTACTAGTGTACTCTTAGTCCATTACTGTACTTATTCTCCTTTACTTTTGCTATATTACTCACTGAAAGTAGGGAAATAATCTTGTGGTGGTTGCCTATTGGGATTAGTCTCACACCCTATTTGTGTCCTGATTTTTGGCCCAAACAGATTATATAGTTGTAGGTCTAGATAGGGATTGTGACCCTTCTACCTCAGGTACTTGATTGTTGGTTGGAGCTGGAGAGCATGGGACTGGGCTTTGGCTCGCGATGCTACTGGAGTTGTTGTTTATGTTTAGAAATTTGGTTTCAGTTGTATTTCAGAACGTTGATTTGTTTACTGCTTTCCATAGATACATGTATCGTACTACATCATTATTATATCAGACATTGCTTCTACTTTTAGTTTAGTTGTTGTATGTTGTGTATTGATTCCGCTATTGATTATGTTTATTCTTCTGCTGCATACTTTACCAAATGAGGGCATAGTTTCCCCACTGACTCACAAAGGCCCTTACTTCTAGTTGGAAGCCTCTGGAATTTGGGGAAATACGCTTGAGGTCATGTGGTGAACCAAGTATGGGGCACCAGTTTTGTGGCTCTGGATTCAGGTCATTACAAAGTGGTATCATAGGGGTTTTCTTCTTTTCTATTGCCTTACTGTTTTGATACAATAGACAGGGATTGGAATAAATGGGTAGTCGTTACATAATTATTCCCGTGTGTAATTAACCTGTGTACAAGGAAAAGCTATATTACCTCGAAATTGCAATTTTCAGTTTTTGCAAGTGTTACAGTTTATTATATTTCACTGTTGGGTGATGCAAATGTTTTGTGATGTTACAGTTTATATGATTGTGGTTCTATTTTGTTTCAACCCGATGAGATGAGGGTATGCCATCCCATGCATCATATAGGCACTGGGTAGGAAATCACATGTCATGCATTTTACCATGCCATCTACGATGCATTATAATTTCATGTTGTTGTTATAGATGTCGTGATAAATTATGCATGTTGTTGTGATAGTTTCTATGACAGACATACTTTTTATGATATTTTACTTGATATATTCATTGTTATGTTTCCAAGCTTTGATTCGTAGGGAGTACGGGCCCCCACTGATCAAAATTTGGCACATAGATGTTTGTTTTTCAGCGTTTCTGGTATTCGGTGCAGTTTCTAAGCTATTGCCTGGAAAAACCCAGAATACATGGTGTGTACTTTATTAATACACACCGTGTAGTTTTTAAACTGTGTTACTATCTGTGTGAACAGAGACACAGGGTGGTGGAGAGTCTTCGGGGACACGTCGTGTACCACACGCTGAGTAGTAGTCAACTGTGTACCCAGTCGTGTCACTAACAACACGGGTCGGGGAAACTCGTATAGTACACACTGTGTGTTATAAGAACACGTCATGTAGTTTTCTTCTGGGTACCCGGCCGTGTCACAAACAACACGGGTCGGTGTTATCTATCCTTATACAAGCCGTGTTTTTTTGGAACACGACGTGTAGGGGTCAGCCATGTAACCGGCCGAGTAACCGCTACACAGGTTGCCAAAACCTGTCTAGTACACGTCGTGTCTTTAGTGAACACGCTGTGTAGTTTAGAATTAGGAGTATCGTGTAGGTTAAGATATGTAAAGAGACTCGGCTAGGGGAGTGGAGTTCAAGTACACGCCGTGTTTTGGGACAACACACCGTGTAGTTTGGGATGTTACACGACTAGTGGTGGCAGAGTTACACGCCCATGGTGATGGCTTAGGAAACACATCATGTAGTTTAAATACACGCCGTGTAGCCTTGTTTTGCAAACATAAGTGTTTCTCTCTCCTGCTCTTGTGTTGTACTCTTGTGTTTTATGTCCTTTTTAATCCTAAATCTGAGTTTGCTTTTGTTTTCGCAGAGCTATGGCACCAAGACATCCTCCCGTTGCACTCCACGAACTAGGTAGTGGTGGTACACCTGATACGGTAGATAAGGGACTACCAGTAGTTCCGCCAATCGTCCCGGACATGAAACCTGCAGTTATTCCAGACACTGGTGCTGATGCTTAGTTCAGAGAGGGTTTCATGAGATTCATGTAGACCTTCCAGGGATCTCATCATCCTACCCCGTCTATGGCAGAGCTGACATGAGTATTCCAGCAGCAGCATCCTCCAACCTTTACAGGGGATGGAGGACCTCAGGCTACAGATTCATGGCTAGAAACCATGCTTTCCATCTTTGAGCATTTGGAGACACCCCCAGAAAGAAGGGTGAAGCTCACGACTTACATGCTGCAAGATTCTTCCAAGAGATAGTGGGATGTGGTCTCACAGGCAGGGCACCAACGGACTATGGCTTGGGACGAGTTCCATTGTACGTTCTATGACTACTTCTATCTGGTGACACGGAGGTCCAACAGAGCTTGAGAGTTCATGAACCTACAGTAGGGAACTCTTTCGGTTATTGAGTATTCCTCCTATTTCACTGAGTTATATCACTTCAGTACCATTCTGGGAAATGAAGAGTTGTTTTTGGCAAGGAAGTTTGGGGAAGGCCTCAAGCTAGAGATCAGATCATAGGTGAATGTCTTCCAGTTGACTTCTATTACACTGATAGTCAAATAGTCATTGATCACCATACGAAATTTGAGGGAGACTGGAGCTATTGACCAGGGTGGTTCAGCATCCAAGACTGATTCATTTTATACTGACAGCAGGAAACACCAACGAGAGTCTACTCGAGGTGACTCGAGGAAGTGATGTAATTCTTCTGGAAGATGGGATATTCCTTCCAGAAACTAGGTGGTGTGCTATTAGTGAGGAAAGAGTGGTAATAAGAAGCCTTAGTGCCTGAGAGATCTAGTGGAGTGTCGAGCTTGCGGCAAGATGGGTCATCTGCAGCGTTTTTGCAGGGTTCTTTTTCCAGCAGCCAGTGAAGGAGGATCAGTTTCTACTCCTCATACAGGAGCGGGATTACCAGTTCCACAGTAGACTGGGGAATGGAGTTCTTTTGGTCATTTAGTCCAGGGTAGAGGTCGTGGATGCAGCGGTCAAGCTCAGGGGGGATCAGCTTCGGGATATTAGGCTGCTACACAGGGTTGCGGTACTGGCCAAACGTTTATAGTGGAGAAGATTCATCGGGTGCAGGATCCTGGACCTTCCACAGTTCGAGGTACGATCTTAGTAGCCTAAGTTTTATCTTCTACACTTTTCGATATCGGAGCATCTCATAGCTTTATTTCTGTGCACACTTTGTAGAGCCTTAGACATACTGTATTTAATTCTGAGGATACTTTGGCACTAGAAACTCCTTTGGTACATAGAACTACTAGTGTGCATTAGTGCAAGGAGTACCCCCTTGAGGTTGGTGGGTGTCACTTCTTATGGGATCTTTATGTCCTTTAGATTACGGGTTATGATGTCATTCTTGAAATGGACTAGCTAGTTCCTTTTCAGGCCTTTGTCAATTGTTATCTCCACAGGGTGAGTTTCACGTCACCAGAGGGTGGGTCTTTTCTTCACAAGGGCGAATGGGATGTCTAGGAAAGCAGAGCTAGACCAAATTATCATGGGTTGGTCAGTGTTACAGCCCAGATTTCTAGTTTATATCTAGACGATCAAGGGACTTCTAAGATGGACATCCCTCTTGTAGTTGATCGTTTTCCAGATGTGTTTCCAGAATACTTTTCAGGGTTACCTCCAGAACGTGAGGTAGACATCTCTATTGAGCTTATTCCAGGAGTAGCACGAGAATCCATACCTCCTTAGAGGATGGCTATGCCTGAGTTGCAAGAACTCAAGAAGCAGTTGGAGGAGTTGCAGGCCAAGGGTTTTACCTGACCCAGTAAATCCCCTTGGGGTTCACCTGTGTTGTTTGCGAAGAAGGTGGATGGAACCTTACGGCTTTGTGTGGATAAACGGAAGCTGAACCAGTTGACAGTTAAGAACTGATATCCATTTCCTAGGATTAATGATCTTTTTTATCAGCTTTGAGGAGCCAGGGTGTTCTCGAAAATCGAATTAAGATCTGGCTATCATCAGTTGTGGGTGAGACCATATGATATACCTCTCACAGATTTCCGAAGCAGGTATGTTCTATACGAGTATCTGGTTATACTGTTCGGTCTCACGAATGCATCAGCAGTTTTCATGGAGCTGATGAACAGAGTTTTCCATCCTTACTTGGACTCTTTCTTCATTGTCTTTGTGAATGATATCTTGGTATACTCTCACAATGGACATGACCAAGTTACTCATCTTGAGATCGTATTGAGTACACTGAGAGAGAATCAGTTATATGCTAAGCTCTCAAAGTGACACTTTTGTATGGATGAGATTCATTTCCTAAGCCATGTTATCTCAGAGACAGGAGTATCAATAGACCTAGAGATGGTTATAGCAGTAGTTACCTGGGAGTAGCCGAAGAATGTCTTCGAGGTACGGAGTTTCTTGGGACTGGATGGTTATTACAGGTGGTTTATACAGGACTTCTCATGCTTAGCAGCGCCGTTGACGGGCTTTACTAAGAAAGGTGTGATGTACATTTTGTTAGAATATTGCAACTTAGCCTTCCAGGAGCTGAAGGGGAGATTGAATTCAACACCGATTCTAGTTCTGCCAGATTCGGGTAAGAGTTATACAATTTTCTGTTATGCATCTAGAATCGGGTTTGGTGCAGTGCTTAAGCTGGAAGACTGTGTTATTGCATACGGGTCTTAGCATTTAAGGCCCCATGAGAAGAACTATCCTACGCACGACCTGGAGTTGGTTGTAGTTTTTCATCCCTTGCGTTGTTGGAGACACTATCTCATGGGAGATAATTTTGTGGTATATACTGACCACAAGAGCCTCAAGTATATCTTCACACAGCGTGACTTGAATCTGAGACAACGGAGGTGGGTCGAGTACCTATAGTCTTTCGATATTGAGCTTGCTTATATGCCTGGGAAAGGCAATGTTGTGGCAAATGCACTGAGTAGGAGGACTCAGTTATAGGTAGTTCAGGAGGCTAGTAGCGAGTGGCAGCTAATGGCTCTGTTCTCTGAGATGCATTTAGAGGTGCAAGACAGACAGGGACAGATGGTTCTTTCTTCTGTAGCTATTACCTCTAGTCTTTTATACTGAGTTCGAATGAGGCAGCTATCAGACCCAGAAGGCCTAGTCCTACAAGAGGGTGTGTTAGATGGATACCCTACTCCGGGGTGGACAGTGGGCGATGATGAGGTTCTATGTTTTCATGGCTGCGTATGGGTTTCAGCGGACATACGTGAGGAGCTGATGCAGGAGTTTCATGCTTCAGCTTGGGCAGTTCATCCTGGTGTCACCAAGATGTACCAAGACTTACACCGTCAGTATTGGTGGTCAGGTATGAAGAAGGATGTGGCTGGTTTTGTTATACGGTGTTCCACCTATCAGCATTTGAAGGTAGAGCATCAGGGACCAACAGGGATTTTATAGCAGTTACCCATTTCTGAGTGGAAGTGTAATGATTTTTTGATGGACTTCATGACAGGATTACAGATATCGCCTTGAGGAAATGATGTGGTTTGGGTTGTAGTGGACAAGCTCACTAAGGTTGCACACTTCTTTCCAATCAAGGAGACCTTCAGTGTTGATGATCTAGGATAGTTGTACATCTGAGAGATTGTACGTCTTCCTGGAGTTCCACACTCCATTGTTTTATACAGGGATGCACGTTTTACCTCGTACTTCTGGTAGGGGCTATAGAGGGCTTTGGGTACACAGGTACTTTTGAGTACAGCATTCCATCCCTAGACTGATGGCCAATCTGAGCGTACAATCCAGGTGTTTGAGGATATGCTCCGACCTTGCATTCTAGGCTTCGTTGGTACTTGGGAGAAGCATATCCCTCTGTTGGAGTTCTCTTACAACAACAGTTTTTAGGCGACTATTCAGATGGAACCTTACGAGGATTTGTACGGTAGGCCAAGAAGATCACCTTTATGCTGGCTAGAGGTAGGAGAGGCGTCCTTGATGGGACCTCATCTCGTTTAGGAGACCCCAGAGCAGGTGGAATTGATTCAGAATAGGATGGATACTGCACAGTCTCGGCAGAAATCTTATGCTGATAAGCAGAGACGACCTCTGGAGTTCAAGGTCAGAGATCAGGTTTTCTTGTGTGTTACCCAGAGGTTGGGACATAAGAAGATTATGAGGTAGGGGAATCTTTCACCGAGATATGTCAGGTCGTTTGAGGTTCTGGAGAGAGTCAGGCTGGTTGTTTACAGGTTGCAGTTACCTCAGAGGTACCAGGTTATGCACGACGTCTTCCATGTTTCTCAGCTTTGATGGTATTTCACAGACTCATCTCATGTTTTTAAACCCGAGGAGGTTGAGCTAGAGTAGGATGCATCTTTTTAGGAGTATCCTATCAGGATTATTGATCACAGTACTAAAGTTCTCTCTGGATGGTCTGTTCCTCTAGTACGGGTGCAATGGCAGCACGGGCGAGTGCAGGACGAGACCTAGGAAAGGGACGCCGATGTACGATTACAGTGGCCAGAGAAGTTCGGGGTTTCTTCTTCCATGCCTTGTTAGGGAAATTTTGGGATGAATTTCTTTAAGGGTGGAATTCTATATGAACCCAGATCTTCGTTTGAGGATTTTTTTTCCTTTTTTTGGAGTTTTTGGGAAAAATAAAGTTTCTGGAATTTTTTGAAGTACACGTTGTGCACTTTTTGAGTACACACCGTGTACTCTTTTTCCGCTCGAATCTGTGTGCTGGCCATGTCCAGGACACACACACAGTGTGTAGGGGTGACGTGGAGGCCGATTTTGGTGGATTATGGAATGACCTAGTACACGTCGTGTACTTTATTTTTTATTTCATTAATCGGACCAGGGTCGTGCCTAATGCTCATAAACATCTTCTTCTCTGCCTAATTTTGTCTAGAGTGTTCGAGGAGGCCGATTCTTCTCCATGCCACTGATCCGTCACCGGTTGTCCGAATCAAACTCCTTCGATTGCAGAAGAATCGCAGCGGTGAATTATTGGTTCTTCTTTGTCCTCATTTCCTGATTCTTCTTATCGTATGGGTTATCTGAGGTTAAACGTTTTAGAAGTTTTTGCAGATCTAATCTGTTTAAGGCCAATTCATAGGCCAAGGTTCAATTATATCGATCTTCGAGGATCAAGGTAGGTGGTTTCTTGCCCTACGTTGAATTTCTTTGAGTTTTGGTTGAAAAAGTGTCAGATACCCATGTATCGGGTATCCCGGGTTTAGAATTTTGATGCTATTGTTTATTTTCCCAAGATTTTTTGTTATCTTATGATTAATTGTTGCTAATATATGCTTGGTTTCATGTTTGAGGATCACCCCACGGGTGTTTCTCCTCCTGTTTGGTTGTTTATCTATGTTTGGCACCATTTTCCTGTGATGTAAACCCTATTGTGATTTTTAGTTTACTAGTTATCACTAATTGAATGTGTTGCCTGTATTTTAAATGATTTTGATGCATTGTAGCTTTTATCCAAGTAGTTTTTGAACTTACTTAGGGCTTCTGATATTCTATTATGCATGACTAGACTTCTCAGGGCTATGAGAACCTGGTGCGGGAGATCAAAGAGGGAATAGATGATTAAGTGCTTCCCTACAGGGTCTATTGGTTTTAGTTTCTTATGCAAGACCTACAGGAATAGGACTTTGTGCTTCCCAAGAGTGTTATTAGTTTATACACGCATCAGGACCACATGAGGAATTATATGTAAGTGCTTCCTTAGAGATTTTGTAGCTATCGTTTCAAGACCATAAGGGAATTGACGTGAGAGCGTCCCAGAGTGTTTGTACCTTGTTTGATTACTAGAATATAGGGGTCTACTAGTTTGAGCCACCCAGAGGGTCAGTGTGAAATTTTGATTGTTGGTTGTGACGAATCCACCAATCCAAATAACAAGCTTGGGTTTTGTACTGCTTGTGTTTTAGTAGTCTTTTGAGATGCCTGTTGTGTTACTTTCTTACCTTAGAATAGAATACTTTTCTAGTTTTTCCATGGTTGTTTAATAAAATGAATGTCAATGGTAATTGGTAGGATTATTTACTAGTGCACTCTTAGTACATTACTGTACTTATTTTCCTTTAATTTTTCTATATTACTCACTGATAGTAGGGCACAAATCTTATGGTGGTTGCCTATTGGGATTAGTCTCACACCCTATTTGGGTCCTTCTTTTCAGCCAAAACAGATTATATGGTTGCAGGTATAGAAAGGAATTGTGTCCCTTCTACCTCATGTACTGGATTGTTGGTTGGAGCTGGAGAGCATGGGATTGGGCTTTGGCTCGCGATGCTGCTGGAGTTGTTGTTTACGTTTAGTACTTTGGGTTTAATTGTAATTCAGCAAATTGGTTTGTTTACTTCATTCAATAGATACATGTATTGTACTACATCATTATTATATCATACATTGTTTCTACTTTTAGTTCAGTTGTTGTATGCTATTTACTACTTCCACTACTGATTATGTTTATTCTTTCAAAGCATACTTTAGCAAATGAGGGCATAGTTTCCCCACTGACTCACAAAGGCCCTCGCTACTAGTCAGTAGCCTCTGGCATTTAGGGAAACGCGCTTGAGGTCATGTGGTGAACCAGGTACGGGGCACCAGTTTTGTGGCTCCAAATTTGGGTCATTACAATTCGCATAACTTTACTTCCTACTTTGATCTTCCTTGATATGATGTTGAATGTTTCTAACCTTCTTGACTATTTCTTCAGAGATCTCAATCCCTAAAATATTTCTTTCACTAACCTCATCCAAGTATGATGGAGCTCTACATTTCTTACCATATAGGGATTCATATGGTGCCATATGAATTCTTGAGTAAAAACTATTGTTGTAAATAAACTCAACTAGAGGAAGGTGTTGATCCCAACCACCTTTGAAATAAAGATAATAAGATCTCAACATATCCTCTAGGGTTTGAAATGTTCTTTCAGATAGACCATCTATTTGAGGTTGATAAGTAGTGATGAAACTAAATTCTATATCAAGTGATTTTTAAATACTTCACCAGAACATTAAGGTAAAACTTAGATCCCAATATGATATAATGGAATGTGGTAATCCATGAAACCTTACCAATTCACTAATGTAGATCCTGGAAATCTGATCAAGGGTGAAATCTTATCTGATAGTAATGAAGTGTGATGATTTATTAAGGAGATAGACTACCACCCATATAGCATAAAACACTTTATTGGTTTTAGGGAGTCCTAAAATAACCATAATGATGTTCTCCCATTTCCATTATGGTATGGGTAATGGATGCAAAATCCCTTTAGACTTTTTTCTTTCAACCTTAAATTTATTGAATTCCAAATACCGAGACACAATCCTTATGATATCTCCCTTAATTCCATCCCACCAAATGTATTCCTTAATGTCCTTATACATCTATGTACTTCCTTGGTGAATACATAATGGAGAACTATGAGCATCCTCTAACAACTCATTTAAATATGGTATTGAATAAACACATACACGGTTCATGAAACTTATCATTCCATATTTATCTAGGTTAAACTCTTGAACATTTCTAACCTTATTTTTCTTCTCTTCATCTTCCTTACGCACCTCCATAATCTTCACTTGGATATAGGGTTGAACAATCATTTGAGAAAGATATTATTTTACCCTATCTTAATTATTTTTAGATATATCCTTTGCAGATTAATGAACATTGGATCTTTTGTGATTATCATCATGGATAAGCTAGTATGAGCCTTCCAACTCAAATCATATGCCACCTTGTTCATTTTCTCAAGGTGGTAATTATTGATTAGTCATAATCATTTATCAATTTTAACCATCTTCAATGGTGCATGTTCAATTCCTTCTATGTGAATATATATTTCAAACTTTTATGTTTAGTATATATATCACACTTTTCATTATAAGGATAATACTACCATATCTTTAATGCAATGATTACCACCACTAACTCCAAATCAAGATTTGGGTAAATTTTCTCTTAAGTCTTCAAATGTCATGAGGCACTAGCTATAACCATGTTATTTTACATAAGAACACATACCAATCACATATTGGATGCATCTATGTAGATTAAAAAACCTTCTCTATTATAGGGTAATGTAAGCATAGGTGCACTGACAAACCTTCTCTTCAGTCCCTTGAAATTTTACTCACATTTTTTTATCCAGAGGAACTTCACACCCTTCTGATTTAACTTGGTCATAGAATTAGTTAGTCATGAAAAATTGTCCACAAAACATTGATGATACATAGCTAAATCAAAAAATATATGGATCTCAATCACCATGGTTAGTCTAGGCTAGCTTTCAATAGCCCCAGTCTTTGATGGATCTACTACTATACCATCTATTGAGATTATCTAACCCAAAAATGAATAATTTTTATCCAAAAAATCACACTTTTCAAATTATTTATACAACTTCTCCTTCCTCAGGGTATTTAGTAAAATTGTCAAGTGATCTTCATGATCTTTATATTCCTTTGAATAGATAAGAATATAATCTATAATGACTACCATAAATAGATCAACATAATTTCTAAAGAACCTATTCATTAAATCCATGAAGATATCATTGGAATTAGTAAGACTGAAAGGCATCACTATATATTCATAGTATCTATACCTTGTAAGAAATGTTGTCTTAGGTATATCATCCTTCATGACCTTCAATTAATGATATCCAAAATGAAGGTCAATCTGGGAAAAGTATTGATTTCCAAGGATTTGATCAAACATGTCATCAATAAGAGGAAGAGGATACTTGTTCTTTATTGTGATCTTTTTCAACTCCTGATAATAATGTAGAGTTTCATTTGATCTATATTTCTTTTTCATAAGAAGAACTGATGCACCCCAAGGTGAAACACTTGGCCAAATGCATCACATATCAAGGTGTTCTAGGAGTTTCTTCTTCAATCCTGACAACTCAATCGGGGCCATTCTATAAGGAGTCTTTGAAATTGGTGTAGAACAAGGTACAAGTTCTATTGAGAACACAACCTCATGTTTTGGTGGAAGACTAGGAAACTATTCTAGAATGATATCTAGGAAATCTTGAACCTAAGGCATATCATCTATGTCAATCATATCGTGGATTATTTGAGATAAACAACCCTTTTGAATGGGATTTAAGACCTATAAATTGGATGTAATATCCATAGGAAGTTCATATTTATCATCACATTGATGGATGATCATAGGAGGATTTGGAATATTGAACGTAACTTCCCTTCCTTGAAAATTGATATGGGATTTATGTAGATAAATGAAATCCATGCCTAATATGACATTGAATTAAAACAAAGGAATAATGACAAAATTTGAATAAATCACATTCCTAAAAACTTCAACAAGAGAAGAATCATAAACTTGAGATTCAATCATCATACCAATAGAGATTTTAACTACTAATTCCACCTCTAATTTGGAGGAACCATAACAACCTTATAAAATTCATTAGATATGAATGAGTGGGTAGATCCAGAATAAAATATGACATTAGTATATCTTGAGTGGATGTTAAGTGTACATTTCATCACGTCATTATCGCACTCCTCATCAGATATAGAAATTGCACGATATTTACTCTTATTCATCAGCGTAAGAGTTTTCTATCGTTGATCATCATCAAGAACCCTTGGGTTTGGGAAATTGTTATCAAAATTCTCATTATCCAAACAATTGTATCAATGAACTATGAGAGGTACAGTATGTGCTTCTTTTTCTCTATTATCATTTTGAGAAAACATCTTCCCATCACCTAGACAATAAATTTCTTAGTCAACTTCCCTTATTCCCATAAAATATTTATTAGAACCCCAAAGGAAACTTCCTCCATGCTTCTTCCCACACAAAGAGAATAATAGAAAGTTCATCTTCTTTTCTCTATGGTACATAGAGTTTTCTTTGAACTATATCTTACTCTTCTTGACAAATCCATGAGATTGATACAAGAATACTTCATCTATTTCAACATTGATTGCACAGCATAAAATCTCTTCATAGATACTAAAGTGTCTTATGTCCAACGCCCTTCTAAAACATGGATTTAAACCAAAAAAGAACCTATAAACTTTACTTTTGGGTTAGATGATAATTCATGAAGCATACCTCTCATGTTTTTAGAAATTAGCCTCATAGGCACCAATAGACTCATCTTCACTTTATTTCAACTGAAGGAACTCTTTCTCCATCTTGGTATGAAGAATTCGAGGAAAGTACTTATTGAAAAATATGTTCTTGAACTCATACCAAACCATGGATTCAATATCATCATGCTTCCTATTATTCTTGATTAGATTCCACCACTGATCTGCTTCACCTTCTAAGAGATAAACAACCAGAATGACATTCCCATGCTCCAAATACTGAAGAACAGATAATATCATTTCAGTGGTACTAATCCATTGTTTAGAAATAAGTGGTTCAGGTGACCCTCAAAAATAAGGTGACCACTTTATCATGAAATACTCAATATAATGTAGTTCTATCCTTTTATAATTTGGAAGTCCACTAGGATTCATAGCTTGAGAAATATATGTGGTCATAGAAACAAGGTTTTGCATTCCAAATCCCATAGAATTTGGTTTCTCAAGAGGACAATCATTGCATTGTCCATCGCAATATTCATTAAAGTGGTTTCTTTGGGTTCTATACATTGACTAAAACCAAAATCATAGAGTAATAAATAGTTACCATAATGGGGAACCATATAATCATGAAAATTCACTTATAAAATTTCTAACATATGAGACCTTCCTTAATCTATGACATAGTAGTTTTATCCTTGGTTATTCATAGCCAACCTATATTTAAATCCTTCACAATGGTTCATGAAGTGTTTGTGAATTCCCAAATCAAATCCCCTGGGAGATTCAAACTAGGTGTATAGTAAGGCATGTTGTCATGTACTAGGTTTCCCTATGTTAAGTTTGGAACAACTTATCAAAGTAGTTACCACTAATCACATCTATTCTAGTGCCACATCAACTTTTAGTATCCAGACATGGATGTATTTTTTGGAAACCACTCACCCTATACTTCCCCAAATTTCTAAAAAAAATTACTATAATTTTCGTTATCCTAAGACTTATCCTTAGACACATACATGGGGTTGCCTCTTTGGTGGTGGAATAGTGGTGAAAGGTTGAGGGTCATGAAAACGGTGTTCGGTGAGGTCTGGGGTTTGATTACTATGAGCCCGATCTTGGGGGAATTTCTAACTCCCATGTACCACTCGTCTTGCTGGGTCACCTGGTGTCTCATCAGGTGGGAAGAATGGGTTCACTTCACCTGGCTGACAGATTGTTGTGATGAACCATCGCTGATCGAGGTGTTACCCCATGGGACACAGTTTCATCTCAGATAGCAATGGATTCTTCCCGGCTGGGGCATCTCTGGATGATCTCTTCATGGGGAGGGGGGTTTTCGAGTGTAGAGGGTTCGAAAAGGCCACTCTTGGGGATTCCCTTTCCTAATAGAAAGTACCTGGGGTTCTCAATAAGGTTTTTTCATCATTTTTACTCATGTTTAACTATAAATATTCTCTAATAAAAACTATAGAGACCCTATATTTTCCAAAATTAACATTTCATTATATATGAAGACTACTTAACATTATAAAAATAGACGCCCAAAGACCATAGTTGGTATAGTTCCTTTGGAATCATGGAAACAAAAAACTAGTACATATGTGAGCTACAACATCTCCCACTAGGTTCTTATTTACTAGAACCCTTAATAGACACATGAAAAATAATATATATCTTCATAACTAGGGTAAGGAAACAAAAAAATGGGTGAAATAAAATGATCAGTAAGGGTAAAAAAGAGAGACATGTAAGCGTAAACATGAGCATAAGTGTATGATAACATGATTATGAAAATTGAAGATCATACCCTGCATATAAAAGATCAAATACATGAATTATGGCATAAATCTTGGAAGTTTATAAGACATGAATAAAAAGGAAGTAAAGGACATAAGCCATGAAATCATAACATAGGATTAAGACATGGAATTATGGAAACACAAAATCATATACTAATTTCCATAGCTGCCAAGGTATCAATGCCAAGATAATCTTACTAGAAAAATTCTTTTACTTAATCGGTTGAACCCCCATTCTAGCTTAGTATTATTGAACCGAGTAAACCATTTTTCCAGACCTATATTACTAAACCGATTAAACCCTCATTCTAGCACTATATTACTAAATCAAGTAAACCCTCATTCTAGCTCTGCCTATCTCATGAGATATAAATATTTACCCAATTAATTAAATGGAGATATTGGTCTCACCCGTCACATAATGAAATCATACATACATGTTATACAAGATTATAAATATACATATCATAACCCATGAATTGGAATTTGTATCATAAACATGTAAACATATCATAACCTATGGAAACAAACAAGTTTTATAGTCATTTCATCATAAATGTAACCCTTGAAAAGAAGTGGGTTTCAAAAGTATATAACTAATGAAAGAGAAACATTTTTCATAACATCATGCTATCAAAACACAATCCATTAAAACAAATAATATTAATGGAAACATAGAATAATTTTCCCCTAAATTCATTATAAAAGCTATTTATTTTATCTTATATGGGAAATAATATTGAAAGATCTTTTAAAAACACTTCAGGAGGAAAATATCCTTCTTCTTTGAAAAATTAATTTTATAACACAAATCCTTTTGAAAACCTTTTTATTTGAAAATAGATTTGAAAACATATAATATAATATTTTAAAACAATAAATCATTTTTAAACTCTATTGTTCGTTTAGAATTATCATCAAGGTTATTTTGAAAACATTTTTGAAAATATTGTTTTTGTATACAATAGATTTCTGACTGAAGAGAGAGGTGGTCATATTTTACTAAAAATATTGTATTAAGTAAAAAAAGAGTAGAAAATAGTACTAAAAATGGGGATATATTGAATTAATAGAGTATGAGGTAACTCATGAATATTATTGATCGATGGATCATAATATTTCATCAAAATAAGCATAAACATAAATAATCTTAAAAAATAACGAGATTGTCTCAATAAACACTAATAACATTGTAACTTGGGATCATAATCTCCATGTAATAAAATGAAATTAAATAAAGCTTACTATATTAAAAAAATGATTATATTAATTATATAACATGTAAAATGGAATTATATTCAACTCAAATAAGAGTTTATGTGCATAACAAAACATGAGTCTCAAGAAGGAAAATTGAGACAAAACATTTTTACCGATTTGGTAACTTTTAAAAGTTAAACCCCATGAAAGAAGGTTAATAAAAAGATAATTAGAATGACCATAAATTTAAGTATAATATACATATAATAAAATCATGGGATGTAAATACACCACAAAAGAGGAAAGAGTAGTGAAAATAACAAATATATCACTGAAATTAAAAGTGAGATGAAAATCCCCTTACCTTGTGTCTTAACTCTCTCCATACTTATAAAATATTCCTATATAATAAATAAATGTTTATTATAAATATTTTAAAGAAGAATATTCTTATACATAATACCATATATGGTTTGATTATTACCTTATATTACCCACTTTTTAAGGGTCATATGTTATATTTTTATTTCGGGTAATATTTGCTTTGTTCTTCACATGTGTCTTAATTTGTTATATCATTGGTCCTTATAATTATACCATGATTACCAAAATTATATAATTATATTTAATATAAATATTATAAATTATATGAATATTTTAATAATTTATAACATATAGAAGTATGAAATTGAATACACCTTTCATGGAGATAGTAATTGGTATGTACACATGAATGTTATTTCAGTTTTTATTATTGTATTGAAAGAAAGTAGGTAAATGGTATATGTATATATATATGTGTATATATATATAATTATTATTTTCAATTTAATATATCATATATGTCATATAATTTCAATAAACCCATCGTTGATACATTCTATGTGGTGTGTAAATGAATCACATATCTTTGAGGGGGCAGTAGTCTACACTTCAAAAAATGAGATTATCATCTTAACACCAAATGGAAGGTAAAAAGATGTGTGTTGTAAAAGGAATAAATTAAATTAAATAATTAGTAAATATAATATATTACATATTTAAATAGATTTTCAATCATATTGGACACCATGATTGGTGGTAATTTAGAAATGAACAATCACCATTTCGTGAGGCAATAGTAAGTCGTACAAACAAATAGTATGTTTAACATCCATTATATGGAGGTGTGTGTAACATCCCATGTAAATAAATAATATGATTTTTTTTATTTATTAATATTTCTGAATTAAATATTACTTTTAAATTAAATGGGATTCTATGTCTGATAGCATACACAACACCCAACAATGGGTTTCTTTGAAATCTTATGTTGCAAAAAACATTTATTTATACCAAAAAATAATATAATATTATTATTATTTTAAATGGTAGTTAAAACAAAGACATTGTATTGGCGTGAATAAATAGAACTAACTAATATATTATTATACATGTTTGTTAAATGTATTTACATTTATCCAATAAATTTTAGAGGCTTAAAATAAGAAAGAATCTGATTTTAAGCATGCAATACTCTAATATTCTTTAAAAGGCTTTTTTACCAGCCTTTTGATGGTGAACCATTTTTAAACATAATTCTTGTCACTTTTATATACTCTATATTAAAAAATAAAATAATTCTTTAGAATCAGGATATCAAAATTTACATTGGATGATATTTTGGTATTTTTCGGATAAAGTTCATTTTTTAATGAATAGTGCAAAATACTGTATTTTAATTCAAAATTGATTTTTAATCTAATTTCATTATATGGATATATTATATATTTAATTGGTTTTAATGTGTGATTATAATTTATTTTTACAATTTAATCCAATTTTGGTCTTTATAAGAAATTTCCCTTTAAAATTGGACATAAACAAAGGTCAATCTTTTGGTAGGTATTATTTCATAAGAACGTGTTAATGGTTCTGAGAACGTGAATTAATTTTAAATTAATTTCATCAACTTCTGTGTTTTTAATATGAAAAAATGGATTCTATATTTGGAATCAGGTTGTTCAAATTGTGTAAATATGTTACAATTATTTTTAGACATTATGAATATTTACTACTGTAAATATTTTATTTACCATGGTTAAAGGGTAAATCTCGTAAATAAGGGTGAAAAAAATTATAATAATATTAAATTACCCTTAAACTTGTCCTCCCATATTTGATGAGGTATTTCTGACTCAGTACATCATTGGGTCGATTTTGGCACCCCATGGAGCCACTTGGGAGTGATAATGACACTTTATATTAATTAATTTGATGTAAAGACAAAAGTAACATAAACATATATCTCTTAGTAAAAACAAATTTATATGGGGTTATATACGTAATCCCTTAGACTATAAATATTCATTTTAAATTAAAATATATTTCCTATATCGTGGTATTTTAATTATAATTTTTAGACATTAAATAAATATATTTAATTATAACACAATGGTGATGCAGTAATTACTTCATTAATAGAGGATTCGAATAAATGATATTATAATTATTAAAATAATTTTATTTTAAAATATTTTATGCCACACACGATTTTTAGAGATAATAATTACTTAATATATTTGAATTAATGAATCTTTTTTGAAAGAATCAAGTTGTTATAGATTTTTTAAAAATTATGATATGAATACTTTATAAATTGACATAAATGAGTTTTTTAAATAGTTAATATTTTATTAAATCTGAAAATAATCCTAAAAATATAAGATTCAGATAAATTACATATATGATGTTACAAACATAATTTAGGATTCATTTTGGGTCTATTTTAATTTTTTAATAAATATATTAACCATATAGTATGAATATGGTAAATGTTAAATAAGTTAATAAAATGTTAAACAAAAATTATAAGGATAAAATAAATATCTAAAACCTATCCAATTATTATTGGATGATTATATTTTGAATTATATTCACATTATATTATAATTAAATATGTTTTGGACCTTTTGAAACAGAAATTCATTTTATAATAAAATAATACTTTCAGACTATCGTAAAAAGCCCATCTTCCCCCTTATAAAAGGCCATCACCTTTAACCCTTACTCACACCTCTCAGGCCCACTTGGATCATCCAAACTATGCCCAAATAAGCTCCCAATATCCATATATTCCACTTATATGCTTTAAATTAATCATAAGGCACTTAAATAAAGCCTTTTGGTTCGATCCAAAGGGAGTAATCCAATTTAAAGGTAACGTCTTCTCTCAAGTTCATTTGTTTTATTTTCCTTCTCCAACCCACTAAACTCTCTTTATTACACAATTTTATAACTACATTAGTATCTAAAATATACTAGGTTATTGTTATGAGTATAATTCAAACTACACTTACACACACCTCTATCTAATGGACACGGAGACACAGTTTCTGTGGACGGTGAACTACTGCCTCACGAAACTATGATTGTTCAATATTCTTCTACCACCTCTCATGGTGGCCATTATAATGGAATTGTAATTATATATTATATATATTTTATTTTATTTTACCTATATTCTTATGTAATTCTCATTTATAACATACCATTATGCTTTTCATGTTTTATAAATACGTGAATTTCATTTGAGGAACTGTGGACTACCGCCCCCTCAATGTGATAGGACTCGTTCATACAATACATGAAGCTTATAAATTATTGTGTTAATTATATTATGTAACATATATAAAATATGATATTATACTTGAATTATAATATTTCTATGTATCATTTAGTTTTCTTTTCTTTAAAAATGAAAAAAAATGAAAGTAGCGTTCATGCATATGTACGACTTACCATCTCCATGTACAGTGAATTTCCTTTATTATGTATAAATATTATGGAATATTATAAATAAATATATAAAGGATGTATATGATATTTAATATATCTAAATAATTAATATAATTATGTAGATAATGTACTTTTTACCACATGGACATATTGTAATTATAACAAGTTCATTTTTATCTCAAATTCTGAACATTTAAAAAATGTCTGATATAAACTCAAATAATTAAAAAATTGTTAATTCAAGGTAATAAGGGATATAAAATGATTAATAAACTTGAAAAAGGTTATGAATCAAGTTGAAATTAACTTATTCTAATTATTCAAGAAGAACAAGGAACAAACAAGTCATGTCGGACACGACGTAAGGGAACTTCTTCACCTAATTTCCATTCTTTGTGTTAAACTACTACTTATTGATTATGTCATGATACAGATATGTGTGAATGACCTCTTATTTGTTTAAACATAATATCCGCTTATATTGGGTGTATTTATATTTTTCACACTTAGTTATGTCATTGATTTATCTGTAATTTAATGTTACAATCCTTGTAAGGGAACCTTTCACCCTTCCGTTTTAGTCAAAGACTTTTTTTGATATGTCTTTTAGTTTCATTTTTCTTATATTGGGATATGTTCTTATGTATCCTTATTGTTTTAAAATTAATGTCAAATATATTAGAGATCATTTTCTGTCTCATCAACTCATTTTTTTAATTTTAAAGTGATTTCATTAGGCTTCCAAATTTTCGTAAGGGACTATGTCTCAATCTTCTTTCATTTGTGGTATACCTTGATCTTATGCACCTTTATTATCCTATAGAGTGTATATACTTCTTTTTGAAATATTATATCAATAATATCTATATTATAATGATATTACAAGTTTTTTTAATGTTATTCATTAACTATTTTTATTCAAGTATTATCTTAAGTGGTAAGGGACTCTTTAACTAAAACAATTATTTTAAATGTTCGAATGATTTAATATTAAAAATAATTCTTATTAATGTCCATGATTTAAAAAAGGTTTTAAGGATTTATTTATATAAAAATTATTGTTTTAAAATATTAATTCCTATAAAATTTTAAATGTTTTATAGGACACCTTGATTCAAAAATATCTTTATTAAATGTTTAAAAAAGTTTTCAAAAGGAATCTTTTTTAAAGCGTTTTACTAAACGAAGAAAGGGAATGATTCCTTTTAATGTACTCCATGAAAAAAACCTTTTCACTGGAATGATAATTATTTAATGTTTGGCTTCCTTAACAAGTCTTAATATTTTTAAAAGGAAAATAAATACTAAATACTTTTTTTTGTATTTTGGTTTTGAAAAAGGTTTTTAGAAAGGATTGATTTTGTTAATATCTTGAAATGATATATTATGATTGCAATGTGGAAATGTTATTTTTATTTTAATCTTGTTTTATTTTTTATGATTATGTTTTGGTTCAGGGGCATTGTTTACGTATATGGGTGGTTCCATGATAAACCTAGGGCGGGTGAGCCCGAGATTGCTCACCAATGCATTGGGTAACGTGATGAAGGTGAACGTTAATGTTTCTCCTAAGAGATTTATAGAATATATTGTGATGGGTATTCCAAGTTTAACTCCCTACAATACTATGAAATCAACAACATAAGTATGTTATGTATGACATAAGTTATCCATATGATTTATGGTTTCTCTATGTTATACATAAATCGTATGTTTTCAAGAGTTATGTTATGATTGAAACGTATGGTTTCATTGATTTTCATTTATTTATGGGATAATATTTCCTTTCCTTATTTTATATACCTTAATGATCTTTTTATGCTCATCCCAAGTTTTGATATGTTTTTCATAGGACATAAAAATGAATATGGTCAAGGATGAGTTCACAGAAAAGTCATGCTGTCTAAAACATGGAATTAGACATGTTTCTTTTTTTAAGAGTATTTATTTTTTGAAAAAATGTAAATTGAGTAGAAGTGTCTAGTTTGTTATTTTTGATATTTAATGTAATATTTATGGCCTAATTCTTGAAAACTCTAAACCTAAAAATATCCTCAATGTGAATTATTTACTTAACTCAAGATTATGTAATCTTTATGTTTGGGTCTTTATAGTTGGTATCAAAAGTCAGTTTTGACAAATTTAGGGATTATGAGTTTCCGTTAAACACATGTTTAGTCCCTATTTCTATTATTTCAAAAAAATTCCATTTTTTATAACCTTTTTAGATCAAGTAAGTCAGTTGTAGATAGAATGAGGAGGATCTAAAACAACATTACTATATCTTCATAACGACATGCTTGCAATAGTAATTGCAATGTCATGTTTGGATGATTGTTAAACGTTTTATAACATAGGACTCACTTGCAAGAAATTGTTTTATATATCAAACAACTCTACAATATCTCAATATCATTGTGTATCATGGGTTATATTTAATCAAATCCTATTTTCAAAATATTCTTATATTTTCAAGAAAGGTTAATATTATCAAGGAATTTTCAAATATTTTACCTTATCACAAGATTTTGAAGCATATTATGATTTTTAAAAAGGTACTGAAGAAGTATACCCTTGTGAAACCTATTTATATTTTATATTATAATATATACTCTCAACACATACTTATGATATTTTAAAAGGACCATTGATTGAATTTTTCTACTCAATCTCATTCCGACTGTTATATAAAAATCATGTTTTATCAGATGTATTGAAATTATATGTCACACAAGATTATCTTCTAAAACTATTTTTCTACGAACACCCATATGACCCAAGTTATACAAGTTGTATTTGGATAAAAGAAGAAAATTATTTTAAAGGATCTCTAAATCATTGCTTCAATGGATGGTACTTATACCTATGTGAACAAGATGATGATGAAACCATATGGACACCATGATGAAGTTATAATGTTACTTCTATTGAGAATAGTTCTATTTTATTATATGGATGTGAAAAAAAATGAAAATATATAAGATGTTGAGGTTTTAATGTATTGGGATGAAAATAAAAGTTATAAGAAAGCCTTTGAGGTTAAAATATGTTAGGGTTATTTTTTAGTTTTATAAAAAGAACAACACACAGACCATGTGACAACCCATCACGTCGTAAAAAGTTATGAGAATTGAACACCCAACCAAAGTGTGATTTGGATTTATCACATACCACTAGACTACGTGAAGTCCCTGGTTAGTATGACTTATTATTTTTTAGTTAAATGATTTTATTGATCAAGAATAATTTGATTTGGGATATTATGTTTTATGAAATGGATATCCTTAGTATAGGAAAATGATTTTGTGATTAAGTGATAAATGTTATTTTGGAAGACGTTATCTCTTTTGGGAACACTATATTCTTATGAAAAATAGAGTACTATGGGATCTCATTTGTGGATTAATGGTTAAAATTTTATTTCGAAAGATTCTATTTATCTATTTTAGACATATGGTGATTGGGGGTTATTTATAGAAATGATTAATCTATCATAGAGAATATGTGATTAGGTTAATTACACTTCAGTATGATACTTTAAGAGTAGTTGATGTTTTTGGAGATAAATTTTATGATTTACTATGGAAGACTATGTGATTAAATCCTTCAAAGTTTTGGGTTTCAATCTTAGTTTGGATTATTTTAAATAATTTTAAGGACAACTGTATATTTAATGATTTTTTTATCTTTTGGAACTTTTTGTTGAATTTTGGTGATTAAGAGTAGTATTACTTTTTATAAAGGATTAATATTTTGGGGATTATCTGATATTGTGCTAACCATTTTTTGGTTTTGGTTAATGTGTAAAGATAGGGTAAATATATAGTTTTTATTTTGTGGATTATGTGATTCTATAGATGTCGATAATAGCACATCAGGTGTGACTAAGTCATCTTTGATACTCATCATTTGAAGAAAATAAGTTTTTTAGGCAGAAAATTCTTAAAGGATGAAACTATACATGAAAGGTAAGTATGTATCCTTATATTCTTAGTCAATCTCATAAATAAATTAATCATATATAGGAAAGGTAACATAAAACAAAAATGTTGTTTGTTAACTTTTCTTACTGGGGAATCAAAGACCATTAAACCCATCACAAGTTTATGGTTTTTAGATTGTTAACTTTCTCATGATCATGTTTTCTATCACTCTCCATAAGAACATAATGGTTAGTTTATCTTCTATATCCAGGTTTTCCTACATGGATTACTGGTATGTGTTATCTCCGGAGACCTTTTTTACTTCTATTTATTTCTTTTAAATTAATAGTTTTATTGACTCTCTTCCGATGTTGTACTTTTAATAAAGATTCTAAGCCCAATTTTAAAATTGTGAGGACACAATTCCCAAAATGGGGGAAGGATATAACATCCTAGGTAAATAAAGACTATGAAATTTTTATATTCATTAAAAAATTTTAATTAAATATTAATTTTAATTTAAAATGGGATGATATGTCTGATAGAGTACACAACAAACAACAAAGGGTTTCTTTGAATTCTTATGATTCACATAACATTGAGTTATACAGAAAATAATATAATAATTTTATTATTTTAAATGGTAGATAACACATAACTGTTGTATTGGAGGGAATTAAAAAAACTAACTAAAATATTATTATACAAATTTTTTAATTGTATTTAAATTAATACAATAAAATTTAGAGGCTTTAAATAATAAAGATTATGATTTTAAGCATTAAATATTCTAATATTCTTTAAAATGTCATTTTACCACCTTTTGGTGGTGAACCATTTTTAAATATATTTTTTTGTCACATTTATATGTTATGTTTGAAAAACTAAAATTCTTTTTTAGAATTAGGAAATTAAAATTTACATTGGATGAAATTTTCCTATTTTTCTGATAATGTTCATTTTTTAATGAATAGCATAAAATACTGCATTTTAATTTAAAACTTCTTTTTAATATAATTTCATTAAATGGTTAGATTATCTATTTAATTGGTTTTAAAGTGTAATTATGTTATATTTTTACCATTTAATTCTATTTTGGTCATTTGAAGTAATTTCACTTTGAAATTGGACATATACAAAGGTCAATATTTTGATAGGTATTATTTCTTAAAAACACGCATTTTGGTTTTGACCATGAGAATTAATTTTAAATTAATTTATTCCCATTCAATCTTTTGAATTTGGAAAAATGGATTACATATTTGGACTCAAGAGATTCAAATTTTTTAAATAGGTAACCTTTATGTTTAGACATTATGAATATTTATTTCAGTAAATATTATATTTACCATGGTAAAAGGGTAAATCTGGTAAATAAGGTTGAAAATTAATATTATAATAATATTAAATTATCCTTTAACCTATCCTAACCCTATTTTATGAGATATTTCCGACCAAGGGAATCCGTAGGTTTATTTTGGGTCTCCATGGAGCCACATGGGAGTGATAATGACACTTTATACTAACTAATTTAAAGTGAAGACAAAAGTAACATAAACATATATCTTTTAGTTAACAATTTTTCATATGGGCTTATATAAGTAATCCATTTGACTTTAAATATTCCTTTAAAATCAAAAAATATTTCTTATATCATGGTTTTTTGTTTATAATTTTTAGATATTAAATAAATGAATTTAATTATGGCTCAATGGTGATGCCAAAATTGCTTCATTAATTAAGAATTCAAATAAATGATATTATAAATATTAAAATAAATTTATATTGAAACTTTTTATGTCATAAAAAATATTTAGATATAATAATGACTTGTGATATTTTGATTAATGATGTTTTTTCTAATGAATAAAGAGGTTATAGATTTTGTAAAATTCATGAAATGAATTGTTTATAAATGGACATAAATGAGTTTTAAAAATAATTAATATTTTATTAATTGTTAAAATAATCCTAAAAATCTAATATTAGGCCAACTAACATATATGATGTTAAAAATGTCATTAAGGATCCGTTTTGTGTCGATTATAATTTTATTGTTAATATATTAACCGTATAATATGAATATGGTAAAAGTTAGATAAGTTAACAAATGGTTAAATAAAAATGACAAGGATAAAAAAAATATCAAAAACATATTCAATTATTATTGGATTATTTTATTTTAATTTATATGCATGTATTTTCTAATTAAATATGTTTTAGAACTTTTTAAATTGAAATTAATTTTATAATAAAATAATACTTTCAATCTTTAATAAAGAGCCCCTCCTCCCCCTTATAAACAGACCTCACATATAACCCTTACTAACACCTCTCAATACACATAATCTCAACAATAATCTTCTCAAATAATCACCCAAAATCCCTCTATTCATCCTACAAGCCTTAAATTAGGTAGATAAAACTTCAAGAAATCCTTTTGGTTCAAACCAAAGGGAGTTACCAAATTTAAAGGCAATGTCTTCTCTCAAGTTATTTTCTTTTATTTTCCTTCTCCAACCACTAAAATCCCTTTATTTATTTCTTTTATAACAAAAAAAATATTTAAAATATAATAGTCTGTTTTTATGAGAATAATTCAAACTACAATTACATGCACCTCTATCTAATGGATACGAACATACTGTTTCTGTGGACGGCGAACTACTGCCTCACGAAAAGATTATGGTTCAATATTCTTATACCACCACTCATGGTGGCCATTATGATGGTACTATAATTATATATGATATATGTTATATTATATTTTATCTATATTCTTCTATAATCCTCATTCAGAACATAAATTTATGATTTTCATGTTGTCTAAATACGATAATTTTATTTGAGAAAGTGCGGACTCCCGCCCCCTCAAAGTCATATGACTCGTTCATACCATACATGGAATGTATAAATGATGGTGTAAATGAACATATATGACCTATATAAAATATTATATTATAATAGAATTATAATATACCTATGTATCATTATATTTTCATTTCTTTAAAAATGAAAAAATGAAGTAGTAGCGTTCATACGTACGTACGGCTTACCATATCCATGAACGGTGCATTTCATTTCTTATAAAAAAATGTTATGGACTATTATAAATACATATATAGTGGATATATATGATATATATGATATCTAAATCATTAATATCATTCTGGAGATAATGTAATTCTGACCACATGGACAATTTGTAATTATAAGAAGTTCATTTTTAACTCAAATTCCAAACATTGACAAAATGTCCGATATAAAATAAAATAATTAAAATATTGTTAATTCAAGGTAATAAGTGATATAAAAGGAATAATAAACATGTAATAGTCTCTAAAGAAATTATAAATTAACATAATTTTATTATTCAGGAAGAATGTGGAACAAATGAGTCAAGTCAGATACGAGGTAATGAAATTTCTTCACCCAATTTCTATTCATTGGGTTGAACATATAATTATTGATTATGTCATGATATATATATCTGTGAATGAACTATCATTATTTAACACTTAATATCCACTTATTTTGGTGTATTTATATTTTACACTCATAATTATGTCATTGATTTCTCCTTAATTTAATGATACGAATTTTTTAAATGGAACCTTTCACCCTCCTCTTTTAGTCAAAGACATATTTTTTGAAATCTTTTTTAATTTAATTTTTCTTTTGTTGGGATATGTTCTTATATATCCTTATTGTTGTACATTTTGTAACCAAATTATGATAGATCCTTTTCTATCTCATCAACTCAATTTTTTAATTTTAATGCAACGTCGTTAGGCTGTCGAATTTTCGTAAGGGACTATGTCTTAATCTCCTTTCATTTGAGGCATATCTTGATCTTCTGCACCTATATTATCCATTAGATTGTATATACATCACTTTGACATATTATATCATGAATCTCCATATTATCATGATATTATATGTTTTGTTTAATATTATTCTTTAACAATTTTAATTCATGTATTTTCTCAAGTGGTAAGGGACTCTTTAAATACTAAAATTGTTTTAAATGTTTTAATGTTTTAATCTTATAAATAATTCTTATTAATTTCCATGTTTTAAAAATAGTTTTAAGGATTTATTTATATGAACATTAATGTTTTCGAATATTAATTCATCTAAAAGTTTCAAAGTGGTATGGGACACCTTGATTCAAAAATATCTTTATTAAATGTTTTAAATGGTTTTCAAAAGGAATTTTTTTTACAAAGAATTTTACTTAACTAAATTGGTAATATTTCTTTTTAACATATGTTGTGAAAAAAAAAATTATGCCGCTGTGAGAATTATTTCATGTTTGGAGTCCTCAGAAAGTCATAATATTTTTAAAAGGAAAATAAATACCATATAATCTTTTTATGTGTTTTGGTATTGAAAGTGGTTTTGAAAATGGTTTTTAGAAAGGACTGATTTTGTTAATATATTAAAATGATATATTCTTATTACAATGTGAAAATTTTATCATTATTTTATTCTTCTTTTATGAGTTATGATTATGTTATGGTTTATGGGAATTTTTTACGTATACTGGTGGTTCCCTGATAAACCTAGTGTGGGTGAGCCCAAGATAGCTCTCCAATGCATTGGGTAACATGAAAGAGGTAAACATTAATGTTTCTCCTAATATATTTAGGAAATATACTGTGATGGGTATTCCAAATGTAACTCCCTACGTATCTTTTAAAGCTACAATGTATGTATGTTATGTATGCCATAAGTTACCTTTATGATTTATGATTTCTCTATGTTATTCATAAATCTTATGATTTCATGAGGAATGTTATGATTGAAAAGTATGCTTTAATTGATTTGTATTTATTGATGGGATAATGTTTCCTTTCCTTATTTTATGAAGCTTACTAATATTTTTATGCTCATCCCATGTTTTGAAATGTTTTTCATAGGACAAAATGATGAATAGGATCATGGATGGGATCATGGAAAAGCCATGTTGTCTAAAACATGGAACTATACATGTTTCCTTTATTAAGAGTTTTTATTTTATAAAAAATGGAAACTGAGTAGAAGTGCCTACATTGTAATTTTTTAGATACAATGTAATAGTTATGGCCTAATTCTCTAAAACTCTAAACATGAAATGATCCTCAATGTGAATAATTGAATTAACTCAGGATTATGTAATGTTTAAGGTCAGGTCCTTACAGTGTGTCTAAGTATAGGTCAAACGTTTTCATAAAAACTTATTAGTATATAGATTATAAATGGTTTGTTAAAAAATAGGGGAATAAATTTATTGAATGGGTGGAGAAGGAAAATAACATAAAGGAGCTTGAAAGAATATGTTATCCCTAAATCAGGTAACTCCTTTTGGATGGTGCCAAAAGGTTTCCTTGAGAGGGTTTATTCTAAAAGGGAGGCTTCAAGGTATAAGGTAGGATTTTTGGGAGAATACTTGAGCATAGTTTGGAAGAAATTTTTTTTGATAGGTGTGAGGAATTGGTAGAGTTGGTGGCCTTTTATAGGTAAGGTAAATGACTCGCATGGAATTTTTTGAAATAAATTAGGTGTGCACAATTTATTACCCAAAAAAGTCTTAAAACCATATAAACACATGACTTGATAGATTATGGACGAAATATAGATATAAAATGGGCGTTGGACATGTTTCTAGGTCATTTGAGCCATTAAGATTATGGTTTACTCCCTAATTAAGCTTACTTTGACCTAAATTACTATGAATATTTTTAATCACTTTTACTATTAATATTGTTAAAAACATTAACATGGTCTTATTAGAATATAAATATTATATTGAATACAATATTTTGTGTCAAATTTTTCAAATTCCAATCACTAAAGAATCAAAATTAAGATTAGTGCTAATCTCGCAGACGTGACGAAATCAGAGGGTTTTAATGTAAGAAAAAGTTCAAATGTCTGTTAAGATTTTATATTCATTATCAAAGTGGTAATGATTATAGTGAATTTAATTGTATTAGTAAATGTAATATTAATCTAATGCAACTTTAAGACCCATTTATAATATCATTTATCATTAATAATTAATTAGACAATAAGGTAGTTTTAACTAAAAAACAGTACTTTCTCTATTCATTAAAAAATGATGTTTGTCAAAAAAATCCAAAAAATTAACCCTAAGATAATTTTAATGTTCTGAATTAGAAAATGAATTTTATTTTACCAAAATTAATTTCTAAATGTGTCTAAAATTTATTTCACTATTAGAAGCAGTTCATTCAAGAAAATGATGTTTTTAAACATAAAAATTACTTTACCAAAAATGATATGTTTTATTTATATAAAACAATTATAAAAAATATTTGAAAAGTAGTTATTACTATTCATATTACTATTTTTAAATTCGAAGTTATAATTATATTATTTAAATAATTAAATCAATAAAAAGATATTTTTCGTAGAAACTCAGTGTTGCGTGTATCATATGCCAACTCATTGTTGTGTGCGTCGTACGCAAAGTCCATGTTGTGTGGAACATACACCAAGTCGGTGTTTTGTGGAATGTATTAAAAGTCATTTTTTCATGTAAAAGATATCTGTTACTCAATGTATTTGATGATATAAATGAATATTTAAATTTATTAAAAAAATATGTCCTTAAAAACTTATGGTGTTACACAAAGTGCATGCTTATATAATAATAATTTTCATACCTATTAATACTTGAATCACAAAACATGAAATCATATCATTAGGATTTGACATATGAAATATTCATAAAAATTATTAATCAAGATCTATGCAATATAAATATTGAATAAATAATGCATTATAAACCCATATCAAGCATAGAAATAAAATGTTGGTATCCTGAAAAATCATATTCATACCACCCTTATAGAACCCTTTAATAACCCTTATAATTAGATTTACCATATAAAAAACATCCAAAATAACTATATGGAGAACATAATAATTATGAAATTTATTGGAGAACTATATGGAAACACCCATAATTTATTCTATAATTGGATCTACAAACAATGTCAGGTCTGAGCGATTGTATAAGCTATTCTAGGCTATTCTGACACTATTTAGGCCACCCTATCATATAATCTGTAATGGGCTCACTCGGTACTATCTGGGCATCCACATCATATATAATGTCCAAGGACCACAAATAAAGTACTTAGATATTATAAATCATCAAAAAAATCATAAAAAACTTTCTTCTATTCATAACATTAATAACCCATGGAAACTAAATTGGTTTCATGTTTGTCTATTTGAAACAAGATTAATCCATAGAAAAGAAACAGGTTCCATAAAAAAAATTTAAAATAATGATTTACTAATAGAAAAGAAATAATATTCATAAGAATCTATTTTAAACAATCATAATACATCCAGAAAATGAATCGGGATAGTGTTAAGAAAACATATCCCCATTGGAGTAATAATAAAGTGTTTTTTCATTGATGAATATTAATACCATAAACATAATTTTAAAAAAAGTCTTGAGGTAAATATCCTATTAATTATGAAAATATATTTTTAATATGAAAAGTTCAATAAAAAAACATAAATTTCGTTGAAATAATATCCAAATCTTATATAATATTTTTTTCAAAAAAAAATAGTGGTCATGAATTCTATAAATTTTATTCATCATATAAATGTAAAAACAAGGAAACCACTCACTTTTTCAGTAAAATCCAAATGATTATTGTTTTAAAAAGAATTTAATATTAAATTAATTTTTTTAGTAAAAAAATCATGGGTAAAATTTATTTTTAAAATTTTAAAATATTTTTTGAAATTTTATAAAGACATGGTTTAGGTAGAAAACATATATCCGTCTAAAGAGAAATATGAAGTCAACTTTTCCTAAAACAAATTTCTCAATTTTTAGAAGCACCAAAGAGATAATAATAGGATATATTGATTTAAAAAAGAATTAATAGCCCAAGTAGAAGAAAAAAATTTATTATTGAAATTAGATATATCATAATATTTAATGATTTTAATGAATAATAATAAATAATTCCAATAAACATTAGGATTGTAACATAAGACTTCTACCACTGTGGTAAATTTTTATCATAATACTAATTAAATAATTATATTAAATGAAACTTATAATTCCATATAAGTATGTATATAAATGATATAATATTTTAATGGATCATTATATTCACATCATAAAATAAGATAGGTTTATACCATAAAATATGCCTCGAAGAAGGAAAATTGAGACAAAAAATCAATTAGTACTTGGGTAACATTGGAACTATAAACCCCATGGATGAGATATACTAAATTAGATATTTAAATACACATAAATATTATTATTATAGGGTCCTGAAAAATCTGCAAAGGAGATTCTACCAAAATCCCCCAAAATAATTGGGATAAGAATGGAGAAAATTCAAAGATGGGAAACATAAAGAAATGGTCTGTAGACCGGTCCCATGAAAACACAATGTGTCCAGTCCCCACGAGGAACCCCCTCCGCAAACCATCGTCGTTCGCGAAATGGAGGTAGAGATCCTCCGCAGTCGCGAGGCAGGATGGGCGCCAATTCGGTTCACCGTCATGTACCGCCCCAAACGCGGACCACATCGACCCGTTCAAACCACATCCACTGTCGTTCGCGGAATGGAGGCGGAACCCTCCGTGGCTGCAAAGCACTCCCAGATTTTGGTTCACTGGGGGGGTGTGGGAAGCGTTCAATACCCACCGCAATCTACGGATTGACCAAGTCAGCTGTAAACCAGGTATTCGGTCATGGGCCTCCACAAAAGGTGCTCCGTGACCACAGATACATATCATTTCCCACTCTATAAAAGGAGACTGGGGGGGAGGGGATTTAGGGATTCAGATTCAGACGATTCGAAGGTAGAGGAAGATAAGAGAGATCAGAATCGGGTGGAAGGATTTCGAAGGAAGGCTTCAGATTTTGCAAATAGCAAAGTTCCAGTTTACAAACCAGAACAGGTATAAACCTGGGAACGAACTAATAAGAAACTGAAAATCCATAATATTTTGTTGAAATGCGAACTCAAAATAACATAAACAGAGAAGACCGCGAACCATAGCCCCTATGTGGATGCACAGCCCTCAGACCCGGGAGTTTATGCCTCTTTTCCGATCTGTTGCACCATGTAGCACCCTCCTACGCGGGTGAAGCCTCGACCGATGAACCCCTGATCGGTGCCGCCCTTGGCCGCTGCTGCTCACGTGGAACCCTCTGTGGACCACTCTAGTGCACGGACCAAGCCCAAAGCTGCGAACCACCCTGGTTCGCGGGATGCTAGCCAGACCGTAGACCCTCCTGGTTCGCGGGGTGCCAATCAGTCCATGAACCCTCCTATTTCGTGGACGACCTCTCAGTCTGCGGACCCTCCAGGTTCGCGGATGACCTCTTATTCCACGAACCACCCTAGTTCGTGGATGGCCCCTCCAGCCGCGTAACACTTCCCTACGCGAAGGACACTAAAACCTTCTTAGTTCCTCTTCCCTGGGCCAGATTGAACCCCTCCAATCCGGCCCGATCCATCGTGACTCCTTCATGGGCCTACTCATTGGCCCCGAGCCGAGGCCTCCACCAGAGCCATCAGATCTGTGTGGTGTAACCCTCAGGCGCATCAGCGCGCCGTTTTGAGTTCACATACCCACGGTAAATCGAGGTGAAGGGGTTTCCCTGACCCTTGAGCAGATTCCCGAAGCATGCTTGGGTTCACATTCCCACGGTAATGTGGATTCTGAGCTCAGGAGTCCCTTTTCTGCCCCTCTACATGCCAAGGGCTTCTTGGGGTGGTAAAATACCCATCAGAATGGAGCCCTCATGCACTGCAAGAGAGGAGATGGGGATAGGAGCACCCCCTTTCCCTCTCCCGCTGCGTTTTAACATCTGGGGCCTCCTTATAGTGTAATCCCAAATCTATGGCAATGTGTCGCCCTCATGTAGAAGCCCCACTCCACTTCTCACAGACACACCTTTCGCGACGTGATCCTCTGGTCCCTGTTACCTCTTGTTTCTCACACCGAGCATGACTCATGTGGGATTAGAGTAAGCATCGACCATGACATCCTCTTATGGGCCTCCTCAAAGTGTAAGCCCCAATCCACCCTATGGGCCTCCTCAGAGTGTAAGCCCCAATCCGTCATTTCGGGCCGCCTCAAAGCATAAGTCCCAATCCGATATGAACTACGTAGACTTTGATCCCTGTCTCCAAGGCAAGGTACGTAGGAAGCCTCTCTGAGGTTCAAGCCCAATAAAGGGTTATTCTGACCCCCTTTCACGTCAGGTTTACCAACATCTTGAGCCTCATCAGAGTTAAAGCCCCAATCCACATCTTGGGCTGCCTCAGAGCATAAGCCCCACACTAATATGAACTACGAGGACTTTGATTACCTACCATAGGGATACGTAGGAAGCTCAACCAGGTTCAAGCACGATCAGAACAGGACTCCCGGGTCCACCTTCACGCCGGTTCTCCGACACCCCGATTCAAACTACGTGGACTTTGATCCTTGTCTCCTATGCAGGGTACATAGGAAGCCTCCATGAGATTCAATCCCAATGACTGGTTGATCCAACCATCTTCACATCGGTTCACCGAGTTACTCCTAGTGTCGCCTCAATGAGTTCCGACACCACAGGGTCACTAATCCAATGGGGCATGGTAAACCTCAGGCCTAAATGATTTTGAATCCCCTGCGTCCAGTTGACCATTGCCAATCAAGGGTTAAATCCATGGATACAATGTTTGGATATAAACCAAAGATTCACGAACATATGAATAAGTCTTAAATCTATAAGTGAGTCCCGGAACAGGCATTAATTCCCCCCAAAAGGGTGCGATGAGCCCAAATTCCTATCCTCTCGACCAATGTAAGTTCTTAAGAATCGCTGGTCAGACCATCCGGCGAACGCCTACCTTTGGAAAGTAGGTCCGTCTATCATCGGATATGGAGCCATTGGGCGTTTCGAGGCTGAAAACCAAAACCTCGCGAAACAAAAATGGTGAACCCGACGTGAATCTTTAACCAAGAATGATAGATTCAACTTAATCCCACCTTGTTCCCCCTTTTACTCACAAGGAGGGCCAAGCAAGGTCATCAATTACAAATGGGATTATGAGATGCTGCTTTGACGAGTTTGTTGCTTGTACTTGATAAAATGTTTTGCAGGTACTACACAGAACTCCCTTCGATCCAATTGCGTCCCGAAGGAACTCACAAGTGCGCACTTCCAACAATGAAATGACCGGATGTCCTCACCTATGGAGGACCCCATCACCCACCCAACATGTTCAACATTGGTTCTTAGACGCACTGATCTGAGAGTACCACGTGAACGATACTCTCCCAATGGTGGAGGCGGCCATGAACGCCCTCCGATCTGCCAGAACTCACCGGTCACCTTCCCAACAGCGGCCGTAAAGGAAGATCCAGACAGTCCCTCTTGCTGTCTACAACCATTTCGGGGGTCTATCCCCAGAACGGGACAATGCATACCTCCCTTATCTCAGGGAGGTGGATGAGGTCGACATTGAGGACTTTATCCCCACCGAACGGGGGTTCCGCTCCAAGGCCCCTGCCGGAAGACATCATCGTGGTCACACTGCAATTCAACATCCTCGTGCCGATATAGATGTCTCCCTGAGGATTCGGGCCCACGCTCTCTAAGATCCGGCCCCTTGGACCGCCCGACAATAGCAGAAGATGTATAATCAGGGACCGGTCATCACCCTGTCCCTGAGGAGGAGCTCTGCTACCCCGCCACGAAGACGTACCACGAACAGGCACCTATACCTGTTCGCTCCTCCCGAGCCCGCCATCCTAACATGGCGGCCTCATACATGCTGGCGTGTATCCCTGATGAGATCCATTAATCCTATCGCTCACACAAGATGACACTTACCAGGCAGGAACCTCTCCCTGCCCAGGGTCATGAAGCCCACCAACCTGACGTGGTGGCGACCCGGCACCTGCAGGACCAGCTCCTAGCAGTTGCTTCTAACACCCACCATCCTGATATGGTGGCGATCAACAAAGCTCGCCACCCAGATGTGGAGGCACATCATAGGCGGGCACGTCTCCCTGCCAACAAAGGCCACTGACTCAATACGGTGGGAAACCAATATATGCAGGGCCAGCTCCCTATAGATGCAATTAAAGTCTGCTACCCCGATGTGGCGGCAAAAGGAGAGATAAACTGGCGTATCCCGATATAGGGGTATATTTGTTCACCTTCCCAGACACAGGAGAATTGTCAGTACCCACTGACCAGTGGAGGACTGGAGCAGGATATTCCTACTTTGATATTGGAATGGGCCTTCATACCCATTCCAGCCAAATATGTCTCTCTACATATCCTGTAAATGATGGAGGAGCAGGTATCGATCCCATATCATATCTTGCAGACTTTCCAGAATGTAATTGCATCAGTGGCAACAATAAGGACTCGGGACCATGATCCCATCTCCCCAATTGAGGTGACTCATCTAAGAGATGAGATAGCTACCTCGAAGCAGATTTGCATCCCTGCTTCTGCCCAGGAAGGTCACCGGCCATATTCCGCGACACAAGGGCAACCGGATCGAGAAGCTTCACTCGTTCCAACTGGGGGACACCCGTCCATCATGGTGGATGCTCTATAGAAGGCATATATCCCTGATAAAAGTCAAGATGTTCATCGTAATATCCCGACAATGTCATGGGACCCAATTAGAAAGGGACCCAAAGGAGGTGAAGGCTGTTTTCAACAGCAGACGGTCCCCACTGCCCACAAAAGAGAACCTCGAATGTGTCGAAGGTAGCCGAAAAATAAAGAGGGAGTTCATGACTCTGATCTGCTGGAAGCTGGGGTTCCCAATGCCACTAAGCATACATCAAAGGCTCAGAACCCTACCCACCCATTACCATATTATCGGAGTGGCAGTAGCAATTGAAAAGGTCCTCCCCGTAATGTCGCTACCAGCAGCTCTGAATGTCCTCCCTAGAGCACCCATGGGGGCCTCCCCCGCAGGCATATAACAATTGATCATGAGGGCTCCTCTTTTGATGCAAGTCACGGAAACCCTCCACGTGACTAGAAGATCGAGAAGCAAGAAGGTCCTCCACATGCTATGGTCCACCCTGAAGGTCCTCCCCGGGGTATACACTGCAATCACTCTCCATGTAGTGGGACCACAGAATATGATAGTAGTCCTCGCTATCAGAGTCGCAACTACGGAGGCCCTCCCCGAAGTGACGTCTCCTCACGACAAGAAGGTCCTCCCATTGTCATCACCTGCCCTGAAGGTCCTCCCCAGGGGTTACGCTGCAACAGAACTACACGCAGTCAGGCATCAGATCACAGTGGTAGTCCTCGCCACCCTGATAATGGAGGTCCTCCCCGTGGAGATGTCAAGCAATGAGAAGGCCCTACCCTCGTTGCGGTACATTCTAGAGGCCCTCCCCATGATATATCCCATAGATATTCTCCCTGCAGCAGCATTAATGGTAGTCCTCTCCATTGTCGTAGCTGTGATGGTAGTCCTCACCACCACGGCCACCATTGAGAAGGTCCTCCCCACATTGGCCCCAAGCAACAAGAAGGTCCTCCCCTTGTCACGGTGTGTCTTAAATGTCCTCCCCGGGATGCATGTCAAACATCAAGCCATGATGGTCATCCTCACCATGATGGAAGTTATTGCTAAGGTCCTCTCCGCAATGACACTACGCAGCCAGAAGGTCCTCCCCTTATTGCGAAACACCTTGGAGGTCCTCCCGAGGGTGTGCACTATAAAAGTCCTCTATGCGGTGAAGCATCTAGCAGTAATGGTAGTCCTCACCATTACGGTCTCCATTGCAGAGGTCCTCCCCAAAATGACATATTATATCGATAGGAAGGTACACCTCCTGCCGAATCAAGAACCGAAAGGCCCTCGTACGCCGAGGCACTCAAAAGGATGGGATCGAGCATGTCAAATTCTCAGCTTGTTTCTGGCAACATCCTTCTGTAATCAAGAGACGATCCAGGGCCGCTTTCATCCTCTAAACCACCTCAGAATCTCCCACATAATGACTCATCACCTACCGGTCCCACTGCCTCTGACCACACTGGAAATGAGCATCTTAGTTGGGCTAATTAGGTAGAGGAGTCACTAGAGGAGGAGTATGCCGATATGATGCACCTAAGGAAACGACTGGACAGGGATGATGTACCAGTTATGTTTTGGCCTACGGCCACCTCTCAGTTTGACATACCTAGAGAGTTGTCGGAAGAATGCATGCATGCCATCCACCATAATATATGGACAACCCTCTGCTGGTTGAAATCAAGATTCCTGCCCTATGAAGGGTATTTAGACCACGTCAAGATGATAGGAGACCTCCTGCATCACATCAACCTGGAGGCCCTCCCTACGGCACGACAACAGCGACCCAAGAGGTGTAAAGGAAACCTGGAGATAGCCTGCCTCCGTGCGCTGCACCAACTGCGCCGCATCATCGGTGACGCTCCAATGGGATTCCATATCAGGGGATGGGGAGAACATGGAGCTCTGCATTTCACTTCGCTCCCCGCCCAGAAGAACCCATTCGGCATGGTGTCTTGCAATGTTATCACATCAAGACAGCAATCGAGTGGTCCCCCTATTCAGGAAAGGCAACACACCCAGTAGAGTCAGGCCCTGAGTAAGTCCCAGAAGCATTAGGCATGATGGGAACAAGCCATTCAAGAACTCCATAATCAGGCCACTGAGAGCATACAACATGCCTCTCGCTTAAGAGAGTCCAATCAGCAATCTTTTCCTGCCTCCCCAAAAGGGATTGATCCACAGGTGAATTCGGCACCAAATCTGGTTCACCCCCGAATGGGGACACACGAGGTCAGGCAGGTAGCGATAGCAGCAGCCAATCCCGTAATCTAGGGTCAACCCCAACCTATAGGTCTGGGGTCATTTTTAACAACAAATGCCCCCATAAGACCAATAAAACTAGGAAGATACTCAATGTACAAGGAATGGAGCCATCTCTAGCCCTCAGGGCTGGGGGAATTATTACCCCCTCAATAACAACCTCCCCCACGGGAATCAGTATTCTCTCATCTAGGGAGGACATTCAGAAGATGAGGTTCCCATACTATCCTATCATTTTAATCATCACCCCCTCTAAGAGGAAGGTGCACCGTAAGGTAGCATCAAAGAACTCTCTGCGTCACCCTTCGTCATGAAGTCTGAAGGCAACCCCAGGACACAAAAGGGAAGTCCAGCATAAGACGCGGGAGATCCTCTTCCCATTTAGAAGATGACATCTTCTCCACCCCGTGATATGAATCTATAAATGTCATAGAGGTTGACCCCATGGTTGATACCAGTGATACTGCAAATCCGGATGGATCGGGAGACAATAGTTCTGGCCAGGCTGTGACTCACAATGAACCACCAGGTGTGCACACCCGGAACCAGAGGGCCGCTCTAAATATGGTCGTCCTTCCAGCCAATCCTCCTCCACCTACCCAGTGAGCTTCCAGTAGAGATAAGAATAAATAACTGGTTACCCTTAACCCGCCTTCTTATCTTGACAAAAATGAGCCACTCACACTCGAAGAGTGATTCACTCGACAGGAAGAGGAGATAAAAGAATTGTGGCAGCTTAAGGTCGAGCTACTCCAGAGGAACCGCCTTATTGAAAGCACGTCCCAGGGGGAACCGCATCATGCACTCCCAGCAAGTGCACCTCAAAGGATAAGGTTTGCCCCATAAAACAAAATACGGTCAGGGATCCCATCCAACGAGGTGCCCGACCCATCCAACTACCTAAACGTAGATTCAGATGAATACCAAGACTTCCCTCCACTCAGAAAGAAACTGGAGAGAGTACGCCTGAACCCTCTGAAGGTGCCACAAACAGCACACGCACCCCTGGTGTCGTCCAATATGGTTCCTCAGGCAATGCCTTGGGCTACGCCTGCCTAGGACCGGGCCCAATAGGATGTAAACCAGGGTCTCACCAACACCATTGAGGCACTAATAGCTCGATTGGAAGCGATTGAAGGTTGACACGCTCTGATACAACCAGAGTGGAAACCCAACCCAGATTGGGTGACCAACACACCACCTCCACCCAATTTTGGAAGCCCTTTATTCCCCATCTTCAATGGTTTAGGTGATCCGGAATAGCATTTGATGCACTATGCATCCAATTGCGACCCTATGATGGGAACTCCGGAGCAGCAAGAAGTAGTGAAACTCAGATGCTTTGTATGGACCTTGCAAGGATCCGCCTTCGTCTGATATACGAGTCTACCAGCCCTATCAATCAAGAGTTAAGAAGACCTTCGGCATCAGTTCCTATTCCACTTCAGCTCAATGTTTCCTAAAACAACAGTCAGTAGTCTCGTGAACTGCAAGCAGAGGTAGAATGAGAGGGTCTCATATTTCATCGCCAGATGGAAATGTCTGACCTATTCTCTAAACAGGACAATGCCTCAAGATGAGATGCTATCCATATGCATCGATAATCTTCGAGATGAACTATGAACACCGCTCATACCAGTGGAGTGCACCACTGGATTCCGCCATCTCTCGGCCATTACCCATAGAATTGAGGACTCCCTATAGTGGACTAATTCAAAGTCCCAAATAGCCTCGTAGGATCCTGCAAAAAGAGCCCCTAGAGCTGAAGTGTCCACTGTCACACTCAAGCTGGCCCCTGTGCCCGCTCCACTGCTCAGGTCTCCACCAAACCATCAAGGGCCTCATGTATATCATTGTCCACCTCCGCCTGAATGGGATGATCAGTGAGGACCGAAGCGGAATCAATTTGAGGAATGAAGAAAAAAAGTATACTTGTTCTGAGACGATCAAGTCCATGGCTAATTAATTGTCACCATGAACTGCAACTTGCACCACCTCCCAGAGCCGAGGAAACCTGAAGAGGTCGGCCGTGATGACAGGCCAGATTACTACCCCTACCATCGGATGTTGGGGCACAGTATCTGAGAATGCTTCATTTTTAAAGACCTCCAGCAGAGGATGGTAGACTCTGGATAGGTCGAGCTTGGACCACCCCCAGCACACGTGGCATGTATCTCTACCACTGACTCTGACAAAGAGGAGGGGTGGAAGAAAGTCACCTGTAAGCAGGGGCGAAAATTTGATAACTGGATGACTCGGAAGACTATCAACCGAGACCAGGGCATACTCCAAGCTCAACTACAGTAGCTGGTTTTGCCGCCAATAGCCCCTGTAGTCGCAGAGCCGATAGTATCAACCCCACAACCCTCCACAAGCCGGCCATCCGAGGGTAATCAAAGGAGGAAACAAACGCAAGAGGAGCCATCCGCGACGGGGCCAAATTTAGTCCCGACTCTGGCAGATTATATGCCCTCGAATTTGGAACCACGGGCACCGACCCACCAAATGGCACCATCAGGGACAACCGACCAGGTTGACCTGTCAGAGGATGAAGAGCCAATCTTTGGTTCTATTAATGTCATCCATCTTATGGAATCATTCCTTGACGAAGGGTATGGTTATGAACCCAAGATCCCTGCACGAGTTGCCGGGAGGAGGAATCACAGAGGTAGGGGATACCAGGGGAGGTGCAGTCGCGGCCGAAACCAGCCCTACGGTTGGACCCCGGCCCAAACCGTTAATATCATGGAAACCTGTGGGAGAGACCTTAGACGGACTCAGCAGGGGAAGAAATGCCCCTCCGCCTCCACAAGCAGCCACTATGGCCCTTTTGTTCTGCGATACCCACCAGAGGAGGAGAAAGTGTCTAGCTACTTGATGCGCATAAACAGATCGGCCAGGCCAAGTCCTCAAAACACGGGAACGACATCGATATCCAACCCTGCGGTCGGTCCCTCCTCATCAAATTCTCTATCCCCTAAAGTACCATCCAAGACTCTCCCTCCAATGGAGAATCATCGGTCGCTGGAGCAGAAATATGATATCCTTAAGCAGCTGGCATCGGTACCAGCCAAGCTGTCCATATTGGATGCCCTGAGTCTTTCATCAGACCTCATAGAGGCACTCATAGAAGCTTTGATCATCCCCCAGGAGTTTCAAGCTGAGGTATCCACCGCTGAAATTAACCGGATGGAGACTGACCTGGCTGAATGCAATGCGGTGATTTCCTTCACTGATCAGGATGAGGACACCATCATCTAGGGACACATCGGACTACTATACATGTCCAGTACACTAAATGGTATTGAGATCAGGAAATTCTTTATAGACAATGGCTCCTGAGTTAACCTCCTTCCTCTACAGACACTCCGTAAGTTGGGCTACAGTGAGGACAAACTAATTTTCTTGGCCAGAACTTTGTTAGGTTACGATAAGAGCCAACAGAATCCAATAGTACAAATTAAGCTAAAGACCAATTTTGGTGACCTGGTAGCCTACACGGAATTCCTGGTGGTCCGGAAGAGTACAGCATTCAATACCCTGCTGGGAAGGTTGTGGCTCCATAAGCATATGGCCATTCCTTCATCCTACCACCAGTGTATCAAGTACTGCATCAATGGACAAAGTGGAACATTGCATGCCGACAATGCCCCTTTTGAGATCTCTGAGTCACATTACATTGACGTCGGGTTCTATAAGAAAAAGAAAATGAATCCCTTGGTCGATGGTGTCGATTGGATCCCCCTTCCAAATGGCCTGGAGATGGTCCCTGATGACCCCCTCAGGCAGCTTGGTAGAGATTATGTCTTGCCCATCAACCATGTTCAGAGTAGGAGTTCAAGTACGGACATGCACTCAGATGTCCTCATGACTTCAGCCACGATGGCCGAGCATGAAAATGCGAGAACGTCTGCCAACCCTCGATCTGGGGATGAATACTCAAGCGGGGATGCCCACGATGCATCTCCTTTAAACTCCCAAGAACCCGTGTCAGGAGATCCCTCCTCATCGGATCAAGAAGATGAGGACTTGGGAGAAGAAGAGGAGGAAGATCTACGGGATGCGCCTCCTGCATTTGAGGAGGGAATCTCCACCACAGTGGACAAGCTTAGGGAAATAAACCTGGGTACCGAGGAAGATCTGAGGCCTACTCTCATCAGTGCAGCCATGTCCCCCAAGGAGCACGAGGTATATACATCTTTCCTAAGGCAACATCGGGATGTTTTCACCTGGAATTGAATGGAAATGCCAGGACTCGATCCCGAAGTGGCGACGTATCACCTGGGTCTTCTAGAAGACCACCGGGGCTATAAACAGGCTGCCAGAAGGACGCATCCCTCGCATGCCGCTAAAATAGAGGCTGAAGTCGATAATCTCATTAAAGTAGGCTTTATTTGGGAGGTCCAATATCCCATTTGGTTAGCCAACATCATCCCTATCAAGAAAAATAACAGACAAATCCGCGTCTGCATCGATTTCAGAAATCTCAATCGGCATTGCCCGAAAGATGAATTCCCAGTTCCAATCACTGAATTATTAATCGATGCGACGGCTAGTTACGAGGCTCTATCCTTCATGGATGGATATTCTGGATATAATCAAATCAGTATGGCCCGAGAAGATGAAGAAGCCACTACCTTTAGGGCCCCTCAAGGGGTGTTCTGTTACAGGTTCATGCCCTTTGGTATCAAGAATGCTGGCGCCACATATCAACGTTCCATGCATCAGATCATTAAACCGTTCCTGGGGAAATTCATTGAATGTTATGTGGATGAACTTGTGGTCAAGTCTGGATAGTTCTCAGATCACCTGTCAGACTTTAAGACCATCTTCAACAAGCTCCGATAGTATAGCTTGAAGATGAACCCCTTGAAATGTGCCTTCGGGGTTACCTTAGTGAAATTCCTTGGCTTCGTCATACACCATCGTGGCATCGAAGTCGACCCTGATAAGACAAAGGCTATCCTTGGATTGCCACCTCCCCACAATCTCACCGAGTTGAGGGGATTCCAACGACACCTAGCATATATTAGGAGTTTCATAGCCAACCTGGCAGGCAAATGTTTGCCCTTCACCAGGTTAATGAAGAAGGGGGTCATGTACCAGTGGACAGATGACTGCCAAGAGGCATTCCACAACTTGAAAAAGTACCTCTTAAGCCCACAGGTGCTCATGCCCCCGGTTGAAGGAAGACCTCTCATCTTGTACATGACATCCTTAGAGTGATCACTAGGAGCCTTCCTCGCACAAAATAATGATGTTGGCAGTGAAAACAGTCTCTATTACCTCAATCGAACCATGTTTGAAACTGAGACTCGATAATCAAATATCGAGAACAGCTATTTGGCCTTGGTCTTCGTAGTACAAAAGCTGCGAAATTACCTGCAGCATCATGAAGTCCACTTGATCTCATGAAGTAACTCACTCAAGTACATCCTCAGCAGCCCGATGCTAACTGGACGCCTATCCCGATGGGCGGTCATCCTGCAATAGTTTGACATCCGGTTCGTACCTCAGAAGTCCATCAAGGGTCAGGCATTAGTAGATTTTCTGGCAGAACACCCTTTGATAGGGACCACTACACCGGACGCCGAGCTACCTGATGAAGATGTCTTCTTGGTTCAAGGGGAGTTCCCAGCATGGGAAATGTACTTCGACGGCACATCCTGAAGCCTAACTGGGAAGAGCATGGAGGATCCCAGATTCAACAAAGTGGGATTGGGGATAATAATAGTGTCCCCAGAAAAGGCAATCCTTCCATATTCCTTCCTCCTATCAGAAGTATGTACGAACAATGAAGCAGAATATCAAGCCCTCATTACAGGCTTGGAACTCGCACTCCAGGCACAAGTACCGCACCTTAAGGTAAAAGGTGACTCAGAGCTGTTCATCAAGCAATTCAATGGTGAATATGCTATTAAAAAAGGATGATTTGATCCCCCTGTTTGACCATGTTCAAGGTTTAATGGCGGAATTCTCCACAAAACCAACATTAATCTATATTCCCTGGTCTTAGAATGCTCAGGCTGATGCATTAGACAACGTGGCCACAACCCTATCTGACCTAGGCCGGGATGAAACAGTCATTAGTATTTCTCACTATCGAATGGTATTTCCATTTGTCAAAGATAAGATGGAGGAAATCCATGAAGTTAGTTCTGTCCCCGAGCCATATGCTCCTGTCACCGACTGGATGACCCCCATTGCAAGATACCTTCAACGGGGAGAACTTCCATCAAACAGGGTTGGACGAGAGAAAATATAGAAAGGGAAATCAAATTTGTCCTATATGGTGGCACGGGTTAGCAAGAGGTCCTCTACAAACAAGGCCCCGATGGAGTGCTTCTCAGATGCATTGATGGAGAAGAAACTGCTGCCATCATGACTGAAGTACATGCAGGAGCATGTGGAGCACATCAACCAGGGACCAAGCTTTCCCATTAGGTTCAAAGGCTTGGTTACTAGTGGCATACAGTGGCACGAGACTGCGAGCGTTTTACCACAAAATGTCACTCATGACAAATTCATGCGAACTTCATACACCAACCCCCGAAGTTACTTCATCAATCCAAGTACTCCTGGCCATTTTCTATTAGGGGGATGGACGTTGTGGGACCATATCCTCCCGCCACGGCCAAAAAACTACAGTATATCCTCACAGAAACTGACTTCTTTTACAAATGGGCAGAATCCATACCCCTCAAAGAAGTTGGGGCAAGAAATATTTTCAGCTTTGTGAAGACCAATATCATCACCAGATTTGGCATCCCTCAAACCATACTGACGAACAACGATGCCAACTTCTACTCTGCTGAATTGGAGAAACTATACCACAAATATAGTATCAAGGCTAACCATTCATCCCACTACCATGCAGTGGCCAACAGACAGATAGAGGCTTTCAACAACACCCTGTCCAACATTCTCCAGAAAATGGTGGACAAAGACAAGAATCCATGGCCGGATAAACTCCCCCATGCATTGTGGGCTTATCTAACCACAATCTGCACCACTACATGGGCCACCCCGTACTCATTGGTGTACGGAACTGAGGTGGTCCTGCCCATTGAACTCCAACTTCCCTCACTTCGTGTTTCCATCTGTGATCAATTATCTAATGATGAGAAGTCAGAAAAGAGGCTAGGATAATTGGAGCAGCTAGACGAGAAGCGACTGCACACCTTGAACCATCTAGAAGTACATCAGATCCAAATCGCATAAGCCTTCAACAAAAAGGTCTGTCTCCGGTCCTTCTTGGACGGAGAATTGGTATTGGTCCTCTGGACCCCAATGATACCCAGAAATAAGCCTCCAAAGTTGGAGCCCAAATGGGAGGGACTATATGTTGTACATAAGGTCTACTCCAATGGAGTATATACCTTGATCTCTATGGACGGACAATTTACAACCGCTCCTACAAATGCGAGATTCCTAAAGAAGTACTTTTCATAGAAACCGAAAGATGAGAATGCCTTTACCGCATGACATTAAATTTTACAGAGATTGTCCTCACCGGACGACGTTAAACTGTGTAGACCCCCTTTTCCTTTTACATCGGGTCCCCTACGTCCTCACCGCACGACGTTAAACTGCATGGAGATCGTCCAAGCTACATGATGTTAAACTGCCAAGCAACCAACAGTCCAAATTCTATGACCTTTAACTAAGAATATTTTGTCCTCACTGCACGATGTTAAACTGCATGGATAATAAGAGTTAAGAATGCTCCTCCCCCTGTGTGTGGACCAGACCTACACGGAGTGTACTCTTCGTCCGAGCTGCATGATGTTAAACTGCCAAACACCCAACGGTCCAAACAATATGATTTAAAAATTCCCTCCCCACCATGTATGGACCAGACTTGTACGGGGTGTACCTCTTTCAGAGAACTACGTGTGGCTTGATTCCTGCCCTCGCAGGATACGTAGTGACGTCAGGGTTCCCAGTCCTGGCCCATCCCCCTTTTATATCCTCACCGCATGACATTAAACTACATGGAATATAATGATACCTCTCATCCACACCACATGACATTAAACTGTATGGATTTCATCCTCACCACATGATATTAAACTACACGGATTTCAGAGAACTATGTACAACTTGATTCTTGCCCCCGTAGGATATGTAGTGACGTCGGGATCCCCTATCCTGGCCTAGACACTCCCAAATAAGAGTTAAAAATGCCTTCTACCCCCCGTGTATGGACCAGATTTGCACGGGGTGTATCCCACATCCTCACCGCATGACGTTAAACTGCACGGACAAGAAGTTTTAACAATGCCCCTCTTCCCCCGTGTTTGTACCAGACCTACACAGGGTGTACCTCTTTAAGAGGACTATGTGTGGCTTGATTCCTACCCTCGCAGGATACGTAGTCACTCCAAGGTTCCCAGTCCTGTCTCAACCCTCTGAATAAAAGATAAAAATTACCTTTTCCCCCGTGTACGGGCCAGACCGACACGGGGTGTACTTACCATCCATACCACACGAAATAAAACTGCACGGATAGCATAATGTTAAAAATGCTCCCTTTTCCCCATATATGGGCTAGACCCATATGGGGAGTTTTTTTTCATCCTTGCCACATGATGTTAAACTGCATGGACAATAATGTTAAAAATGACCTTTCTCTCGTGTACGGACCAGACCTGCACGGGGTGTATACTTCATCCTTACCGCATGACATTAAACTGCACAGAATTCGTCCTTATCAAATGACGTTAAACTGCACGGACGTCGTCACGACCCACTCAAGACACATGGCGATACAAGATGGAGATACTCCTTGCACATTTGTATGCATCATTTCCATACATCAGACTCCATGACCCAGATAATTATGGATCTTCATAACCACCCATGGCCATCGGAAGTGGAAAGTTATCGACCTGGGGACACCGTTGTACGACTATGAATAGCATGCTCTCAGCGGCTCTGTATAATGGTATCCCCTGGCTCATCCATCAAAGGAAAAATTTCCTCAGGCAGAACTCTTCCTAACTCCATATGCCTACCGACGTCAGAGCCTCCGTACCATACCTCCTGATCCAGAATTTTATGGAGAAGTGGTTTACAAGTTCATTCCCCTTTTCACATCCAAGTGTTGCTAGGGTATCCCTATCTGGCTTGCCTATGTGTCTGCCGGTGGTTCATATAGTGACCTGCTTCAACGATAATCAAGCCAGGACTAGGCTACATTGACTCAATGGACAATTGCGGTGAAGATGTTTCTTGTATACCCAGACACCATTATCCCCACATGCCGAACACTGCATTGTGAGCAATCATGGATTCTCATAATCATTCATGGCCATCAGAAGTGGAAAGTTATCGACCCAGGGACACCTTTGTACGACTATGCATACCATGCCCTCAGCGGCTCTACATAATGATAGCCCATGTCTCATCCATCAAAGGAAATATTTTTTCAGGCGGTACTCTTCCTAGCTCTATACGCTTACCGGCCTCAGATCCCCCATACCACGCCTTCTGATCCGGGAAAACTCAAAGTTTCACTTTACAACCTTCATTCCCCACCTTGTTCCGAGTAAATTAGAACATGTTGACCCAGTTATCCTTTGAGTGACTACAGAAATAGTCATCCAATGGTCCAAGCTCTATAACCACTAAACTAGAAGTACTTCATCCTTCCTGCATGACGTTAAACTGCATGGAATAAAGGTACACCCCTTCACGCAAAATAAATCAGTGTAGGGATCTCTCTAAGCTTTAACAGCAACCAGGGCCGAGTATTCCCAACATGTCCATACATTTTTCCTACCAAATGACAGACTTCATGACCTGGATAATGACGGATCCTCCTAATAATTCATGGCCATTAGAAGTGGAAATTAATCGACCTGTGGACACCTTTGCATGACTATGCATACCATGCCCTCATAGGCTCTGCATATTGATAGCCCCTGGCCCATCTACCAAAGGAAAGATTTCCACAGGTGATACTCTTCCTAGCTTTATACGCTTACCGGCCTCAGAGCCCCCATATCATCTCTCCTGATCCAAGAAGCCCTGAAACCATGATTTACACTGATCAACCCCCTCCACGTCTGGGGCATGTTGGGATATTCAAACCTAGTTACATTCTGATGAAGAGCGGCCTTTGCAACTACGTCCTTACCGCATGACGTTAAACTGAATAGTACATCTTGTCCGCTTGGCATAAAACTGCAAAGACCAAGTATTAACCTTCCAGGTTAATACCTCCAACCACAAGCGTTTTCACTAGATTAAAAAAAATTACCCCCGTCCTCACTGCATGAGGTTAAACTGCACAAAAACATTTAAATAATTCCCCTCTTCCTTACCGAATGATGCTAAAATGCACGGAATATGTCCTAACCACATGAAGATAAACTGCACAGTCAAACCTACCATGGGTTCAGTAAGGAACAAAGACTTTTCTCTATCCTTAAGTACACGAGTCAGACCGGTACAAGCCACCGTCTCACACCCGTGTGATAAGGGATTACATCACCCATTCTCGGAAAGTTTAGTCTAGATGTTTCCCCCGTATCCAGGCGCCCTCTCATCATAAACCATACTCTGCACTTAGAAAAAATTCAAACTCTCACAAGCCACCTCTGGTGGTCCCAAATCTAAACTTCCCTGAATTTGCTTGGCTATCGGGGGAATACAATCATTGACCTAAGGACACCTTTGCATGAATATGCATACCATGCCCTCAGCAGCTCTTCATATTGATCTCCCCTGGCCTGCCTACCAAAGGCAAGATTTCCTTAGGCAATGCTTCTCTTCATATGCCTCTTGGCCCCTGAGCCCCCATGATTATCCCGGGATTCGGAAAACCTCTGAGCTACAATTTACCAACCTCTTTCACAACCCTACCTGAATATGGTGGAACGTCTTTGACAATATTACCAAGAACCAGAAGAAGTCGTTCCATTTTAAATAATTCCCCAGCTACATGACTTTAAACTATGTCAAGCTTCAACCATACCTTACGCTAACTAAAATGCGTAGTGAAGTGGTCTCTTGACCATGCTTCTTATTATTACTAATGTTCCCAAAACCCTTTCAGATGTCACACTCCCCTTCTGAGCCACCCCTGGTGGTTTTCATAATTTTCCAAGCCACCCATGGCGGTTTCCATAAGCCAGACTTCCATGAAGTCCCCAGGCCATCAGAAATGGAAAGTCATTGACTTAAGGACACCTTTTTACAACTATGCATACCATGCCCTCAGCGTCTCTACATATTGATCTCTCCTAGCCCGTTTACCAAAGGCATGATTTCCTTAGGCAATGCTCTTCCCACCTCTGTACGCCGACATGGCTCCCATTCCTTGAGGCATGCCCTGCATGCCGTTCAAATTTTAACAAGTTCCCCCCATGTGAATATGGAGAGTATTGAGACATCTTTTAATCAGCCAAACCCCATTGGGGCCCTTGCCTCACCATGATTAGTCAAATCTATTCGACCTAAATCATCACTAATGATAGTCTTGTCGGCGGGACTTTAAACTGCCCACAAAAAAAGAGGCATAGAGCCTGATAGGCCGAAAACCCGAAAAGGGTGACCTATGCAAAAGTCAGGCCATACCCACTGGGTTCACACTAAATGAGCCCAGGAAAAATCAGGGTATTAACAGAAAAGACAAAAAGTTTGTGGGGATTGTCTATAAATCCCTAACAACATTCAAATTATGCTCGATGGATCTCATGGTCCAGGAAAAAGTTAGAGCTCATTTTATTTTTATCAATGGTTCTTAAGTCTGGTTATTCTATGTTTGAGGAATTAACATATGCAGCGATCATACCAAATAATTTATATCACAGGAGAAGATGACAAGATCATTGAGGAGAAATATTGCTTTATTCGCTAACAAAGTTGGTAGGAAGGGCATCCACAATCTGGAGCCTCCTCTAGTGTGAAAGGTTATTACAGGAGGTTTTTGGAAGATTCACAAAGTTGTATCACGCGCTGGTGATAATCCTCGATTGTTTGATAAATATTTTGCAGTAAGCTCGTTTCAGCTTCTGCACCATCCCACAACTCTTCTGCCTCCTGGGCGGCCTTCGTACTCACCCTCATTTTCTCCTCCATCTGCCGCTCCCATTCTACAATTATGGCGGCAACGTGGGCCTCTTCCTACTCTATCCACTGTATCTCAATCCTCAACCCCTCCAGGTGAGAACGCTGGTCAATGACTTCTCCCTAGAGCCTCGCAACTACCCCGGTGTGATCATGAGCCTCTGTTAGGCAAAGATGTCAGGCTGCGGAAAGGTTGGCTTCGGATTGGGCAGCAAAAAGGCAAGATTCGAAACCACCCAGTCTTTCTCGATTAGCAACCACCTGTTTGAATATGTCATAAACACCATGATAGTCAAATCCATCAAATCCTAGCAGCATAAACAAGTTGCGTAGCCTTGGTAATTTGTTCGGCATCTCGACCAAAGATGTTTGAGAGATCAGCTTCCAGATTTTCTCTCAGGACCTTTGACGAGCATGACGAATACTAGAAAGGACTTGTTGATCGGGCTCGGAATCACTCCCGGACAAGGACACATACTCGGGGATGAACGTCACCAAGGAGGGGCCTGAGGCGGTTTCACCTGCAAACTCTGGCACTGTGGAAACTTCACCCCCAACAGTTACGGTCATAGGCATGGTGGGGTCTGACGACGCAATCGCCAATGCCAAAGGTTGAGGTCCTGAAGCCCGAGAGTTAATCAGAATGATAAGTACCCATAATCAGGAAAGGGAAGAAATAGGAGTTAGTGGAAAATGATCGGGAAGCTTACTCATGATCATCAAGGCGTCGACATCCTTAAGCTCTGCACCATCGCTACCGCCACTCGAGGAAGATGGTACATACTCAAAGGGCAGAGGAGCCCTAGGCATCCCCAAAGGTGCCCGGGACCTGTAGTCATACCCGAGGATAGTAACTCCCATAGCTGCCCCCAAGTGAACAGCTACGGAAATCAAGACCAGGGAAATCACTCCCCTGGTAAATAAAATGATGGCCCACTTAGGGTTCCCAATGATTGGCCTGATTGAAGGCTCCTCCTCCAGCTCCATAGGACCCACTGGGTCTGAAATAGCTGGCACTGTCAGATCTAAGGACTCTTTGGTAACCATCGGCACCCCATCCTCGCCCACAATCATAGAGGTTGTAGGATCAGCGAGAGTCTCAGCTTCAAGTTATCCCTCCTTGGACATATCTCTGGTAGATGAAGGGGAAGGGACAGCATCCATGTCGTTTTCCCCAATATTGGGGCCCATTAGCTTATCATGGTCAGGGGTGACTGCAGGTGATTCCCCAGATGATGAAGGGATGGAAAGTACAGTTTCTTGGGTAGCTGCAACCAGATCCCCAAGTGGCCCTGCACCATACACCAAAACAGCTAATGACTGACGGTGTCAGAATATGAAAGTTGGCAATAAAACAAACAAGAAGTCATGATTACCCGACATCCCCTATATAAGCCATTCTGATAAATGGAACGCCTGTTGCCATCTCTGGATCTGCCCAGGGTACAGTTTGGCCAGAATTCTGGGAGGATATGGAGGAGGAAAGACCCTAGCTGGATCCGCAATGGTAACCTCCATAAGCGTAGCCGCGCCAGGGTACCCCTCCTCGATGACCCCCATGGGTGAAAGCGCATGCTAACCCACTGCGGCACCACGGGGAGTATACTCCGGAGAGGGAATTTTTCCTTTATATTCTTCGGTACCCTGCACAAGGGGGAGAAACCTTATAACCTCCACAATAAAGGGGGAAGAAAGCCATAATGGGCAGCAGAGAAACCTATTCTTCAAGGTCGGACAATTCAGGATGTCTAATCATAATGGAGACCCAGGTGGTTCCGTAGAGCTGGTTTCGGAGTGAGCGCACATATGAGTCCATATCCTTCAATGACACGACTATGTCACCCAAGTCCTCTTCCAACTGGAGGTGTGGCAGAGCACAGATAACCCCAAAACTGGGAAGCTTGAGAGGGTTCATTTGAAGTGATTCCCAAACCTTTTCCTCTGAGCCCCTGGCCCTCAAGTCATCCCAAATCCTCTATGTGTTTGGGAATGCGGCCTTAATGGGAACGACTATCCTGGAAGGACCAACCTGAGAGGGTCGGGCAGCGGCAGGGGATGGAAGGGGCACCAGCGGCCGTGTTTGTGCTTTGGATCTCGCTACCGCCCTAGAACTCTCTGGGACTATCGGTGGATGGAATCTCACAGGTAGGGACGGAATTCCCTGGCTTCAGCCATGACAGGAAGATCATCAAAATCATCATACCCTGAAGAGTGGTCACTTCCTTCCCCCTCATCATTAGTCACTGGATGTAGCATGGCCTGGACTCTATGGGTTAATACCACATGACCCTGGCACGTGTAAATATAGGCTTCAAGATCCTGGAGATACTGACTGACCCGCTCTTGGTCCACATAATAAAGGATGTCAACAGGGGCGGATATTTAGCCCAAACCATCAAATTCCACTTTTGATTTTTGAAGATACTTCCATAGAGAACGGGGGTACTGGATACGAAAGGCTTACCGACCTTTAAATTGGTTCCATTGGCCCCAGGCCATCAGGAAGGTAGAATCTGCAGGAATAACCACCCCCCTTCAGGTAGCCTCAAGGGCATGAGAGGATACACGTATGTCTGTTAAGATCTTCTCTGGAAGTACAGGACCGGCAGGGTGGCGAAGGACTTTTCCCAGCCTAGTTGAAGCCTCATCCCCCTTCTGCTTCCTCTTGCCCTTTGATGGCTTGGGACTTGAAATGGTAGGCACCAACGTCCCTAGCTGGCCATTTGGGTATGATTGCCCCCAAGAGTCAGCATAATTCTTAGATAAGAAGGGTGTGGAGTCTACAAGCATGGGGGTCACAACCTCACAGCCGGTATCCTCCTGGGTAAACATTAACCACAGCTTCCTGGCCACCATTAAATGATGGTTCTCATGGGCACCATTGAGTGCGGGGGGACATTGTGCTTGGATGCAGCCAAATTGATGGCCGAATCGGCAATGTGCTTACCCCTCACAGATCAGTTCCCCACTAATATGATCCAACAGGATACCCTCTCAGAGGAAAAAGAGGTAGCCCCGCTTCTAAATTCCTCTGTTATGGTGTTCGTGATTGCACCAGTTGGGGAAGAGAACAGGGGAAATTAAAATGATCATAACACGAGATTCGACTCGATAACAAATGCTTATTCTGAGTTGTCTGTTGATTATCCTTCTCTTGGGTCGCCCACTCTTCGGGCATAACCACGCTGGTCAGTTGCAAGTATGGACGGAATGTGGTGCCTATAATCTGAAGAGGGTTGATGAAGGCTTACCAGTTCTTGACATGAATGCCTAGCCATCCCCAGAGAATCTTAAAAGGACCGACCACTCGGTTTGGCCGGCTCCCATCGGTAATATTACCAGGTAATCGGTAAATCTTGGCTATCACTGGGATGGCTAGGTTGATAATGTTGCTGGTAGCCAATTGTGCCGACATGACAAAGGTAGAGACCCATACGCCGCTAGACTCGCGTACAGGAAATAGCCAGACGCTCAAAAACATGGCCAGAAATGCCGCCAGACAAAGCAATCGATCGACATCTGGGACATGCTTCCAGCCCCAGTCGTTGAATTGGCCTTGCTCCAGATTCAACCAATAGCTGCCCTTCTACTTCGGGACTCCATTGTAGGGCAGGTCGTGGGCCTATGTGGAAGAGCTACAGAATGGATCTCTCTGGAAAAGGCCTTGATCCAATCATGATACAGGATAAGATGTCTCAGAGACGTATCTTTCGGATGCTCCTCACATCCAGGGATAGTTTTTTTCAGAGAGGTATCCTTCGAATGTTCCAGGGCCAGATAAATGAGCCGCTTCACCAAGGGAGGGGTTCTCCCTTCATCGTCCCACACAAAAAGGGGAGGCAGGAATTCATCGTAGATACCCCCAACAATGGGGACCCCTTAAATCTGAAGATGTCCCAAAGACTAATGCCCACCTCCCTGTGGACCAGATGAAAGGTGTTGGTGTCCTAGCTCCAACGGCTCATAAGTTTCCTGGTGAGGTCTTGAGGCCGGTAGGTATAAGTCTGGGACACTCAGGAAGCTTCATACAAGCCTACGGCTTGTAATTCTACCTTGAACTCCACACATCTCTGGCGGACCCAGAAGGGCCACCCCCAATCCAAGGACTTAAATTCTCTTCTTGGTCGGAGATCTTGATATGCTGACCAGCCATGATGGTCGCTTACAATGGGGTTACGGGTGATGCTTTGATAGCAATGGATTGCTCCTTCTTATTGACGTTGTTCTCCTGTTGGAAACACTGGAAGGTGATTCAAAATAGATCTGACAGCTGTCTCCCTCAGGGCCAGCCGCCCGTTGACAGGTATCACGAACCGAGGGATAGTGGTAGTGAATATCCATGCTTCAGTATTGTTGTCACGGGATGGTACCAGAATCGGGGTATCAAACAAAAAACCAAACCCATAGGCAGGAAGGCTGTTAGAAATGGGGTACTCCTATTGTGGCTTGGAGAGATGACCGGTAAGAAAGGAAAATGGTGGGGAGTGGCGGACTCCATCCTGAACAGAGATTTCCATGTCCTTCAGGTGTTGATCGCCAATTGGGAGTGGCTCTACAGCAGGCCTCGGTGCAGAATGAGGGGGAACCATATTTTATCTCTTCACAACAAAAGCTAACACTCGGTTAGTCCAGAATAAAAATCTGGACAAAAATACTAGATATATGGCTGAGGATCAGTTAAGGAGTCTTCATAAGCAAAGTCCGCAAGGAGGCCTGGAAGGATGGTTTGCGATGGCAGCATCCCACGAACCGGCCCTTCATGAAAACAATCCGCAAATCCCTGGCCCATGGAGCATTGGCCAGGAAATCGTGAACCAAGTTGCTCCACAGAATTTCAATCCCGAATTTAAGTGGTTAAGTTCGGAAGACTAAGAACTTTTAATGTTCATAAGATTTTAGTCCGCGGAGCATCGATACTGCGTAGAACCAAAACCATGAAGTAATTTCCTCCGCAGTCCATCATGACTTACTTTTTAATTAATTAAGAGTAATGGTTCATGTTTGGGGAATTGGTTCATGGGTGAAGGAGACCATGAAGGTGGAATGGTTCGCGGAAGTCACAGCGGGTTTGCGGATGAAGCACTTCGTGAAGGAACGAGCACGCGGAGGCGAGGGAGATCTGGTTTCACGAAGAATTCAGTAAAGGACAAATGAAGGGCCCCCCGTATTTATAGGCATGGTCCCCTATTGGGTCCACTGCCCTACCGCAAACCATCTCAGTTTCAGGACCACTTTTCATTGGAATAGCCTCATCTTCGTTCCGATCGGACCCCATTCTGATGGGGGGAGTTTGTAGGGTCCTGAAAAATCCAAAAAGGAGATTATACCCAAATCCGCCTAAATAATTGTGGAAAAGAATGGAGAAAATTCAAAGAAGGGAAACAAGAAGAACTGGTCTGTGGACCGGTCTTTTGAAAATGCAACGTGGTTAGGCCCCACAAGGCACCCCCTCTATGAACCATCATCGTTCGCAAAATAGAGGCGAAGATCCTCCATGGTTGTGAGGTAGGATGGGCGCCAATTCGGTTCGCCGTCATGAACCACCCCAACCGCAGACCACATTGACCAGTTCAAACCGCATCCACTGTCGTTCGCGGAAAGGAGGCGGAACCCTCTGCAGCCGTGAAGCACTCCCTGAGTTCGGTTCGCGGGGGGGGGGGGGTGGGATAAGCATTCAATACCCACCTCGAACTATGGATTGACCAAGTCAGATGTAAACCGGGTATTCGGTCATGGGCCTCCTCAAAAGGTACCACGTGACCGTAGATACATCTATTTCTCCACTCTATAAAAGGAAACTGAGGGGGAGGGGATTCGGGGATTCATATTCGGATGATTCGAAGGCAGAGGAAGAGAAGAGCGATCATACTCGGGTTGAAGGATTTAGAAAGAAGGCTTCGGATTTCTCAAACAGCAATGTTCTAGTTTGCGAACTAGAGTAGGTATAAACCTTGGAACAAACTAATAAGGAATCGTAAATGCATAATAATTTGGTGAACCGCGAACTCAAAATAACATAAAAAGAGAAGACCGTGAACCATATCCCCTCCATGGATTCACTCCCCATGGACCAGGGAGTTTATTCCTCTTTTCTAATCCATTGCACCAAGTTGCACCCTCCTACGCGGGCGAAGCCTCAACCGACGAACCCCCAATCAGCACCTCCCTTCGCCGCCGCTACTCGCATGGAACCCTCTGTGAACAACCCTGGTGCACGGACCAAGCTCGAAGTCGTGAACCACCCTGGTTCGCAGGATGCTCACCAGACTGCGGACCCTTCTGGTTCACAGGGTGCCAATCAATCCGCGGACCCTCCTGGTTCGTGGACGGCCTCTCAGTCTGTGGACCCTTTAGGTTTGCGGATGACCTCTTAGTCTGCGGACAACCCTGGTTCGCAGATGGCCCCTCCAGCCGTGTAACACTTCCCTGTGCGAAGGACACCAAAACCTTAGGAGTTTGTCTTCCCCGAGCCAGATAGAACCCCTCCAATCCAGCCCGATCCCCCATGACTCCTTCATGGGCCTACTCATTGGCCCCGATCCAAGGCCTCCACCATAGCCACCGGATCTGTGTAGTGTAACCCTCAGGCGCATCATCGCACCATTTTGAGTTCACATACCCATAGTAAATTGAGGCGAAGGTGTTGCCCCAACCCTTGAGAAGATTCTCGAATCATGCCTAGGTTCGCATTCCCAAGGTAATGTGGAGTCTTAGCTCGGGAGTCCCTTTTCTTACCCTCTACTTGGCAAGGGCTTCTCAGGGTGGTAAAATACCCATTAGAAGGGAGCCCTCACGCACTGCAAGAGAGGTGATGGGGACAAAACCACCCCCTTTCCCTCTCCCGCTGCGCTTTAATATATTGGGACTCCTTAGAGTGTAAGCCCCAATCTATCACCATGGGCTGACCTCATGCGTAATCCCCACTCTACTTCTCATGGACACACCTTTCGCGACGTGATCCTCTGGTCCCTACTGCCTCTTGTTTCTCACACCGAGAATGACTCACATGGGATTAGAGTAAGCATTAACCATGAAATCCTCTTATGGGCCCCCTCAGAGTGTAAGCCCCAATCCACCATATGGGCCTCCTCAGAGTGTAATCCCCAATCCATCATTTCGGGCTGCCTTAGAGCATAAGTCCCAAGACGATATGATCTACGTGGACTTTGATCCCTGTCTCCTAGGCAGGGTACGTAGGAAGCCTCACCGAGGTTCAAGACCAATAACAGGTCATTCTGACACCCTTTCACATCAGGTTTTCCAACATCATGGGCTCCTCAGAGTGTAAGCCCCAATCCACATCTTGGGCTGCCTCAGAGCATAAGCCCAGCACTAATACAAACTACGAGGACTTTGATTCCCTACCATAGGGATACGTAGGAAGCCTCCCTGAGGTTCAAGCCCGATCATAACCAGACTCCTGGGTCCACCTTCATGCCAGTTCTCCGACACCACAATTCAAACTACGTGGACTTTGATCCATGTCTCCTAGGCAGGGTACGTAGGAAGCCTCCATGAGGTTCAATCACAACAATAGGTTGATCCAACCATCTTCACATCGGTTCACCGAGTCACTCCTAGTGTCGCCTCAATGAGTTCTGACTCCGCGGGGTCATTAGTCCAATGAGGGATGGTAAACCTTAGGCCTAAATTATTCTAAATCCACTGCGTCCAGTTGACCATTTCTAATCAAGGGTTAAATCTGTGGATACTATGTTTGGGTATAAACCAAAGATTCATGAACATATGAATACTTCTTAAATCTATAAGAGAGTCCCATAACAGGTAATAATTACCCCCTAAAAGGATGAGATGAGCCCGAATTCCCATCCTCTCAACCAATGTCAGTTTATAAGCATCACTGGTCAGACCATCCGGCGAATGCCTGCCTTTGGAATCAGGTCTGTCCATCATCGGATACGGAGTCGTTGGGCGTTTCGAGGCCAGAGACCAAAACCCCGCGAAACAATTATAATATTTTTAAAATACAATACTAGGTAGTATATACACCATATAATTAAAATATGTACTTAATACAACATATATCTCATAGAAATAAAATTGAAATGAGAAAACCCTTTCCTCAGGCTTCTATTTAGTTGATCAAGATTTAACTTCCTGTATAATGTTTCTTTTTAAAAAATTAATTAATTAACGAGAAATATTAATATTTATAATATTATATATGATCCTTTTATATAAATCTATCACCATTTCCTTAATAATATTTCATTATTTTCATTATTTTGGGTGTTAATTTCCATGTTTTCTATTTCATGCTTTGTTATTAAAGTTACTGTTCATGTGCATATTTTATAGTTAAAACATACACAAAATAATAATCATGTCAAAATTATAATATTTATATATCAATTATAATTCCAATACCAATAATTAATGTTTTTTTTTGATAAATGAGTTATGTTGAAATCATAGAGACAATAGGTCGTACGTACACAGGCATAACGTTTTAATTTTTTCAATTTTCATTATGAAATGAATTAAAGGAAATTTTATCTTTAAAACTGATACTAATATCACATATAATAAATTATTTAATTATAAATAATTATATAAATCATTATGGTGATGTGGTGATGGAAAAAAAATTAGATCTCTTCACGGAGGCGGTAGTCCACATATCCACGAATTATGTTATCATTTTTTCAACGAGATAAAAGGTTATAAATAAAATGATATATTATATTTGAATAATGATTAATTATTCATGAATATAATACTTATTCACTATAAATCACATATATTCATTATATTTTCCCTTTTTACCTTCCATGTAATGTGTTGATAAAAAATGAATAAACCCACACCGTGAGGCGGTAGTCCACTATAAAAACATGAGAGATGTTATCATATCCAATATGGTATAGAATGTAAATAATTATATATTATATAATTAAAAATGTGGTATAATTATGTTACATATATCATATATAAACTTTAGGTATTCAATCATAACCAATCATGAAAGGATGTAATGGAAAAATTAATGACATCAGTTTGTGAGGTGGTAGTCCACCATACACATGGATAATGATTTCATTACCCATTTGATTGAATATGGAAGAAAATTAAGTTATCACATTAACATAATAAATTATATTTATATTTATGATCATTATTTTTTATAAAATCATGCTAAATGAATAATTTAATGTGTTGTAGAAAGTAATAAAATAAATACTCTAATTAAATAATTTTACTTCTTCTTTGGGTATCCTTATTATGGTTCCACCAATGGACATACTTTGTTCACTATGTAACAAAAATAAGGGTTGTAGGATGAGATTAGGGAAATTGGGAAGTTATTTTGCTATTTATTTTAATATCCCAAGAGTTTTGAATGGGTGAAGAATAGAGGACATGGTGGTCTTTTATAAGTGAGGGAGATGAAAACGTGGTATTTTGAAAGGAAGTGAGTGATGCCACATTTTTTATATGTCAATATTTTTTTGAAATAGATAATTATCAAACCTTAGTGATTTTATGGGATAAATATGTCTATAAAATATTTTAAGGCAATTTTATAGGTCATTTGTAACATTTTCCTTTTAATTTAACCCTGGTAAACTTATTATTCCCTTAACAATGGAAATTAATTTTTACTATATTCACTACTAAATTTAGTAAAAAATAATTTGAAATGATTATAAATTATAAATTATTCTGATAATAAATATGGAATCCATTTATAGAAATTAAATTAAAATAAGTGGAAATTATTAATTTAATATTAATATTACAAATGCAATGAGATGATAATTTTTAAAGAGAAAAAGTTCAAAAGTTAACAATGTTTTTATGTATAAGTTCAATATGAAATTGATTTAAATTAAATAAATTGGATTAATGGATTTAAAATTTAACGAATGATATATAAATTAATTTAAAATATAATCTATCTTTATAAATAATTTTAACCAAAAGGATATTTTCATTTTAAATTCAATATTTTTCATTATTCATAAAAAAATAAAACTTTTATGAAAATTATAAAAATATCACCCAAATAAAATTATAAAATTATTATTTAGAAATTTAATTTAATTTTTTCAAATATATTTTATTAATGTGGAAAAAATAAATTTAATGAAAAACCTGCAGGTGTTATGAAAGAGAGGTTTTTCAAGAAGTGTATTTTTTCCAAAGTATATGATGATTTTATATTAACTATATGTATAATAATAATCATTATAAGAATATTAATTAAAAATTATTTATATATAATATTACAATTTAATTTAAAGAATTACTCTTAATGGATTAATTTAATTAGTTAAAAGCTAAAAAATTATGCATTTTAAAATATATATTAGAAAAACCCATTTTTAAACCAAAAAACTATTATAATAAAAACTAATATAAATATGATTCAAAATTAATTAAGCATATTAAATATAAATAAATAATTATTATTCTACTTCAAAACATATTGATACTTTTAAATTAATTAATTTATTGAATATAAAAGGCTTATTACAAAAAAACTCATTATTCTTCACTATTCTCTGAAAAATCAATATATTCTAAAAATTCTCAAACATGTACCAAAAGTAATTTTGATATTATGATTCTAAAAAATGAATTTAATTTTATAAAATACATTTTATAGTTATTGTAAAATTTATTATAACATCATTTTATGAAAAGCAATGGAAAACCTATTTTTAAGAAGGCATATTTTGGAAGAATGAAATCAATTTACTATAAATTGATTTATTATTTACTAAAAATTTATCTACAATTTATATTGAGTTTGACACACACACACACACAGACATATATATATATATCATAAATTATTTAATAATATTAATTTATGACAATTTACTCGCTATTTTTTAATGGTTATATAAAATATCAGATGTTAAATCACAATCATGCATGTTGAATATGATATCAAACATAAAAATCATAGGGTTCTGTATACCAAAAAATATTGAAATGATTAACTTTATTTCAAATAAAATATATCATAATGTCTTGGGGAGTCAAATTCTCAACTATGTTTAGTGTTCAATATCGTTTATGCCATCAAACATAATTTTATTGATTTAAAATCTCAGGGTGTAATAACCTCCCCCAATTAATAAATGACAGCCTCAAAATTTGAACTTCATCTTGGTAATCATAGACTGGGTATTTTAAAATAGGTTTTTTTGTAAACCAACATCGTTAAAGGGGTTAATAAAACATATTTTGTACAATAGTGAAAGGGAAGTGTATGTATCATATAGAATAACATGTTTCTATGTTTCTAAGTAGGAGAACATCATTAGAATGTAAAGATTTAGACATAGAATAAAAGTGTATGTAATTTTATTGAGTGAAAAAGGTCATTGATCAAAAGAAATTGAATGATCAAAGAAAAATAAAGTGACTAAAAACTATAAATCTGTGGTGATTGAAAAGATAATTGGTTCATCAAAAATGAATATACTAGGACTGCATTTCTTTTTGAAGATCCATTTTCTTGAGTTGTGGAATTATCCTACCATATTAACTATGAGAATATAGAAATATACTTACCTGGTGAGTATAACTTCATTATTTTTTCAATTTCTACGAACAACTCGTTTTTTTCTCAAAATGATGTGTATTGGGGATGCATATTTAATTCCTGAAGCAAAAAAATAAACGTTCAAAAGACCACATAATCCCTAAAATTATAAAAAGATATTCTTCCTATAATAAAAATTCTAAAAAACCAATTTTTTAACACATATTAATAAAAAAATAAACCTTCAAATGTTAATCTCTAAATTTCAACAGTAATACCCAATGTTCAAAAGAAACCATTCCATAAATAACGTTCCTTAATATTTAAGAATAATTTATTACCTAAGTTCAAAAACCAATGATTATAAGTCTATTATTATATATTATCACAAGATAAATCTATATTTATTCCTCAAATACAATCCCACATGTCCCCAAAATAGTTGTTATAATTACCTATTTTATACCCAAAAATATTATTTTACTAAAAACAAATATAAACATGATTTAAAAGTAATTATGTATATTAAATATTAGTAAATAATTATTATGTTAGTTTATAAAATATTTAAAACATATTTTTACTTTTAAATTACATAATTTATTGAAAAGAAAATACTTGTTATAAAAAAAATATATATTTTTCACATTCATTAAAAAATTAATATTGTCTAAAAAAATCCAAAAATAATAACCAAAGTTAATTTTGATATTGTGATTAAATAAATGAAGTTAATTTTAATAAATAAATTTTCTATAATTTTCAAAAAAATTATTTTAATATTTTTTCATTAAAAATAATGAATTTTTTTCGAATAAAAATATTTTTGAATAATGAAATCACATTAATAAAAATTGAATGATTATTTAGTAAAAAATTATCAAAAAATTATATTAAGTAGTAAATGCAAAAATATATAAATATATATATATATCATAATGTTTTTAATAATATTTATTCTTTTTAGCTCAACGTCTAGTTTTTAATGGTTATATATACGATGAGTCACTTAAGCTCAGTGTTGCATGTTTAATATGCTATCAAACATGAGAATATCAGGTTTTCTTGTACTATAAGATATTATAAAGAATAAATTTAGCAAAATATATATATATCATAATGTATCATAGAGTTAAATATTTATCTAAGTTTAGTGTTTCATTTCATGTATTATATTAAACAAAATTTTCTTCATTTGAAAAAGAGGAGTGTTATAATACTCCACTATAAGTAGATACTTAAGAAAGGGGGAAATGAAAAATATGATATGTTATTAAATAACATCCAATAAAATATGAACATCCTTATCTATTTAGAAATCTATTTTTCATGATATTAAGTGATAATAAATATCTAAGCTTCAAAACTATATTACAATCTATCCATATCCAAGATTTTAGTTGAGAATAATGAAAAGTTAAAATCAGATAAGGTACATCATTACATTTAGTATCTTATGGGTGATATAATCATTCTAAATAATCCAATAGTGAATACTCTCTATTTTATTGCGATATTTATTTTCATAATGGTTCAATAGGGGCATGGGTACATTGATTTCATTATGATTTATGCTAATATAAATTCACCCCTTGATCTATTCCTTACTATTTTGAAAAATAGGGAACACAAATAAAAATTTAAAAGATATGAATAAAATAGAATTAAATTATAATTTGTTTTTGGAATAATGATCTCAATGTCCACACCAAAAAATATATCTTCTTCAATATTGATGATTTTCAAAATTATATCTATTTTTCTCTAGATCATGTAATTAGAGCGAAAAAATTGATAATGTTTACAAAAAGTTACGATGATATTTCAACAAACCTTTTAATTTTTACATGGGATTTCCAAAGACATCACATACACAGAAAATTAAGCATAAAATATTTATATATAGTTATAACAGAATCAATGTTATTTTATATTATTAATGCAATAGGAAACTAAAAAATAAATATGAACTCCACCAAAGATAAAGTAATAGAATTTTACCATTTATGAATGATATTAATTTTCTATAGATGTTTCAATAATAGAATTTTTTTTGTTCTAAGATATTTTGGAATGATATCTTGAAAAAGATAGTATTTGTTAACATTTTTTATTTATTTTCAGCTCAAAATATTCTTTTTATACACATCGCATCTTCCTTATTAAATAAAATAACATATTATTTGATTCTAAAAATCAATTGAAAATAATATTATATTCGTAGATAAATGATATTTAAAATTTACAATTGACTTCTTCCAAAAATAGAAAAATATGGTATCATGTTCGGGAAAACATCATTTTTACTGAATCTTTTCTTTTAATAGAAATATTTTATTTAACTACTCTAATAATTCATTAATCAAATTTATATTTATAAAACGTTAAGTAGGAGTGTAATTCTATTGAAAAAATATGTTTGTAATATATCCTTTAAAAAATAAATAAAATATATTATGTATACATAATGTAATCAATTCTCAGGAGTCTTTAGTTGGATAATAAGTTTGAACATATGAACTTACATGATCATACGAATTTGTAGTATGATCATATGACATTAATGGATTTATATCATATTATATAGAATGAATGATGGTAAAAATTTCTTGTTATTATAAAGATTAATATTTAATGGATGGATTCATTTAATCCATGAGACTCTTGGGGATCATAATAATTGAAATTAAGACTCTATTTGATCATAGGAATTGAACATAAATCTTTGAAATACTATAGTAGTTAAAGACATATTAAAAATTTTCAATTGCCAAATTTTTTATAAAACATCAAATTAACTTAATCATAAGAGTAATAATTCATGAATTATTATACATTAAACTCAATAATTCAAAAATTAATGAAAAAAACAAAAAATTTAATTCTTTATGGGTAAAAAATATCAGAAATTGAATAGATTTATCATCAAAACTGAATAAAAAATTACATAAAATGTTGAGGGTGTTTGTGATAATTAATAATTATAATAAGATGGGTTATTTTTTAAAATATTATTATTTGCAAAAAAAATCCAATTTTTAGTAATAAAAAAACTCTAAAACATGAAAATAATAATTCATCTTAAAAAACAATTCGATTTAGAATATTTGATCAATTAATTATTTATAGATTCTGAATTTCATGTGTGTTTAAATGTTTTTTATGCCATTATTATCTCTGATTTGTTTGAGGGAAAATGATAAATAAAATAATAAATGAAACAAATTCAATATGGAAAACTTATGTACATAAATATAGGAATAAATTAATGAAATGAATTAGATTCCTGAATTTTGTACCTTAACTGGAAAATAAATAATTGAAGAAGATGATATAAACCATAAAAAACTACAAGATATGATATAAAATATGAATCCACTAAAACATATTAGAGAAAATAATATAAATAAGGATAGAAAAAATATAAATTAGGAACATAATAAAATTTCAACATAACATTTCCATAGTATATGTCTTGGATGATGGTTTATGTTTTAATGATGAAGATAATTGGATGGGGCTAGGACTGGGAGATCCTTTCTTTAAAGCACTACTATTTGGATTAACAATATTTCATCTTATATAGGAGCTCCTAGTCCATTATTATATATGATTTTCAATTTCATAAGGGGTAAACATGGACTAAAAAACTTGTGAACTTTTTTTTATCAACCTCTATAGTATTGTAGTACACATTGATATGAGGAGGAGGTGATGACTGAGAGGTTTGAGCTAATTATATCTTTGTAAAAGTTGAATCCAAGGATCTCATTTGGGATAAAAATATTTTGGTCAAAAACACTAGTGTGACCTCATTATAGAAAAAGGATATGTTGGGTAAAACATCACTCATAATGTGTCACCACACAAATTTAAATAAGGATTTCAAAATAGGGCATACCTTCTTATAAGATCATCCAAAGATTTGTCTTAAATAATTGGAATAGTATAGCAGAATTGAATAATATTTACTTAGTCTTGATGTATAGTTATTATATATGTGCATATGATAGGTTCTATGGGATATTGATCTGATTTTTATAGTGTCCTCTAAACTATTGATATTTTCACTAATGTCAACAAGTATATTAACCAACATCCTAAAGAATAAAAAACCCTCTTCATAGAAAAGGTATAAAAAAATTAGATTAAATTTTTTATAGGACAAAATAGGTAGTAATTTAAGGAGGATACAAACATTATGGGGTTTTCCTCGGATCAACTTTAGTATCTCAACCAACAAACTATTTCAACAGAAGATCTTTGGTTGTAGATAATTTTTCAAAAATTGGTGGCCAATGAAGTACTCTAACTCTGAATTTAGACATGGATTTACTATTTTCTTATAGGATATGTACTATTTTATATTTTAAATAAATTATTATAATTTTTAATGCATGCCTTAGGGTATATTGATTCATTAAGTCTATTTGATACAAACACTCAATAACTTTTTTCATTAAGTTATCTAGTAGAATTTCATTAGGGAAATGTATAGATGTGATGGTTTTCACCTTTGATAATATGATGTAATTTATGATAGAAATGTCACATTATAGAACTGTGACCTTTTTTTGATTTTCAATAAAAATTTCCCCCTTTTTTAATCATTATACTTCCAAGAATCTCCATGATTTTGTATATATTTAATCCCAAAAAACAGAAGTTATCATTCAATTTTGATTCCCATCAATTCAAAAAATTGAATAGAATTATCTACTTAAAATATTGTTCCTTGACATCCTAAATTCTTTAATATAAGAAATATTTCTTGGTATCATCATATATTTCATAAAATTATAGAGATTAAAAAATTTCATTTACAAAATTAACATTATAAGAGAACAACATTATTTGAACCCTTTAAATTAAAGTTTCTCATAAGATAATATTTGAATTACTTAATGAAACAAGTGTAAAATATCTTGAAACTAAATTCTCAGCATGTAGAAAACCATTTTACTCCTCAAAATCATATTTATGTTTTGTTTTTGGTGGTGTGGTAGAAAATATTTTAGGGTATTCAAATTGAGAGACCACATTTCTCTTTACATTATGAAATTTTTTTTCTGGAAAATGGTGCTCTTTAATATAATTTAATTATTCTCAAGAATAATAAATAGAAGAATTAATAATGGATTATTTATATAACACTAAAAATTAATCATTTAATGATATGAATATTTCTCAAATATCAGTTGAGTCTCCAAGAAGAAGTGGTATAAAATTCTAAATCATATCTGATTTCACCTTTATCATAAACTTTTTCTCATCCAAATCATACATAGAGACAAAAAATCATGAAAGGATTTAAAATTTACATTACCTGATTAAAAATATTTCCTTCGACTCATATTAACAACCTATAAAAATATTTTCATGGTACCACTATAAGTAATATTGGTAAATCAACATTTACATCATAATATGGAATTATATTTTGTATATTGAGTTATCATATAGACTCTTAAAATCAATCTTTGAATATTTAATATCATCATTGTGATAATTTAGTTCCATATTATCACATTAAAATTAATTTAAAACATAAATATAAAATATGTTTAAATAATATTCATGATCAAAATAATATTCTTTTTGAATAAATGATAGTTCTTATTCGCATTTATTAAAACTAATGAATGGAAGCTTCATAGAGTTACATGTTGAAAAAATCTTATCATAGTTTCCTTTACTGATTGGAAAAGAAATATTATCAGATTGAACATGATTAAACTTCTTCATATGATACAGTTCTAAATTCACACCAACCAAATCCTCTAGAATATATTTATCCATTTCACTAACATCATTTCCAAATATTATGAAATCACTTGTTCCATTATTTGGTTCCTAGTTCATTACAACAATAATGAATAATTTTTCTTTAATGAAAACCAAATTTTGACAACTAAAATTATAATAATTACATTTAAGATCAACTACAGATGCTTCTAGAATGTCCCTAGTATTCTTATTATCAATTTGAATTGCATCTTGAGGATTAAATTATTCAAAATACTCCCACTAAGAAACATCAAATATATCTACATCATCAGTACTTAAATAATCATTCTCACATTTTTTTCATAATAAAAATCATATTCATTTTATTATCCCATATCAATTTATTGTTCTTTATAAACCCCTTAGAAAATATCTGATTCCTTTGACACTATCAGATTAGAATAAACTAAGTCAACATAAATCTATTTGAAGATCAATTTGAGAATTATTCCAAATGGGAAGAACATAATCCCCCTCTTAGGATATTATAAATGACTTATATAATTAATTATAAATTTAGAATGGTTCATTTTAACATTATTTCTAACAATAATATCAATATTATGGTTGAAAAAAAATCTTTAATTCCCCTTCTATATAGGGTATACGGGTCTAAATAATATTAGTTAGGAAATATGGTGTGGTTCTTACTCTATTTGAGACTTCTTTGTGAATACCAGACATAAAAACAATTATTACATCATACATGTGGTATTGATATCATTATTTGAGATGAGAAAATTATTATAAATATATAAAGTATCTAATCATAGAAGGTGAAAGTTTCCATGTACTCTTAATATCAAAACTACAACCTCCAATGACAGTATTATAATATGAAACTTAATTTAAAAATATAAGTATTTTTTAAAATAATTTATAAATACATTATTTATTTATGTACAATAAAATTATTTAGGAAGCAGTTAAATTCGATTTGTTTGGGTTGGATTAAAATCTAGTATATAAATATAATTAAAAAATAATGACTTATCTAATAGTAATTAGATTAATCGTCCTCCCACTTATTTTTCTATATTGAATTTTTTTAAATTGTTTCCCATATTCATCCATGTGAAAAATTAGATTAGATAACTTAAAATATGAATAAAGCTTTTTTTATTCAAGTAAAAATCTATTACGCTCAAAGTGTATATAATTACATTATATTAAAACATTTTCAAAATATTTTTCATAAATAAAAAAAAATATGAGTGGAATTTTACCCACACATCATCCTCATTTAAAATTATTTTTTTAATAATCATTGAAAAATCATTATGATGTTTTTGGTTTATTGAAAAAAAATAACATCAAAAATATAAATATGACGTAAAACACTATATTTGGAATAAGTAAAATTAATATGTTTTGGTTCTTCATAGTCCATAGTAAAATAAATTTACAAAATAAATGAACATAATAATTTATACCATGATTTGAATTTTTGTTTAGAACCATAAAATACATTGGTATGTTTGAAAAAAAATTATAAAATAAGGTTCTTCAAATACTAACGGATGTTCAAAGTGAAATTCTGCACATTAAAGAAAATTTATGAATATATACTTTACATCCACCTGAAAAAATTTAAAATCTGTTTAGGATGCATATGTTGACGTGATATTAATGGATTCTAACCAAGAAATGTGCAATAATGTTTCTTCATAATCTATTTATTCATCTTCACTATAACCACTGCCAATTATTTAATCCTTATTTCTTATGATTACAACTGGACCGTTCTATTTTTTCTAAATAAATATATGGTTCCTATAATATTATTATTACAATATATTTATACTAAATCCCATACAATATTTCTTTTCTAATAGTTTAATTATTCTTACAGAGAGACTACCTAACTCCCATTACTTAATACTTCATTAATTTCTTTTGGTTCTAGCTGAGATATAAATGTTCAAAAAGAATAATGTCTTCTAACACTTATTCCGGAACTAAGTTACTCATATAATTAAACTATAATTATTTCTAGAAGATTATTTATAAGGGTCATTCGATATTTAGGTATCAGAAAATAATGTTCAACGTTATCATTCTTAAAAGGAATTGATCGTTCATGGGAAATTTCTATATAGTCATTCTTTTTTCATCAAGTAAGTGTTCAAGACTACTATTTCTATAGAATCTCTTACGTTATCAACCAGATTTTTACATTTGACTAAAAGCATAAAAATCATCAAATTTCACATAATGATACTGTCAAAAAATTATAGTATCCTTCTTAAAAATTCCACATACATTAGAAGTGGTAGAGTATCATATGAAGGTTTGGTCATCAGACCTTAGATTAGACATACCAAGATTATCTATGGTATTAAATATGAACACTTTATATCTAAGAACATTAAAGTATATAACATTGGATTTATGTTTCTCTATATCTCATAGGGTGTTTTATTCTAGAATTTTTATATTATAAATTTATTTATGGTATATTATATTGTGTAAGTATCTTTATAACTAAAATCAGTTGAAATTATATATTCAAAAAACATTTTTTTTCATAAAAATATATTACAAGTTATTATTCATTCTTACATGGATACAATTTTATTAAGGATTGCATTGGACAGATATGGTATGTTTAACTCTAGGTTTTAAAAAAAATAAATGAACTTTTTATTCTAGGAGTACCCCCCATGGTCACATTATAATGACAAAATTTTAGAATCCATTTTATTTTATAATAACCTGTAGAGGTTAACATAATAACACTAACCATTACACTTTTTTCTTAATAAATAAATATTATTCAAGAAAATTCATCAAAAAAATATATAAATTTCTACTTGTCTTGTAGAACCATAAGGACAAAACAATCCATATGATTCTCTTTTAGTGGTATGGAGGATGAAATATCTTTGATTATATTGAAATATGAGTTCTATTTTATAACCATTTTTTATGTATCAAATAGTTTCTTATTTTAAAAAAAATTATTTAGGGAAAATTAGATATCATGTTATTGTTAGAAAAATTTCATAGATACTTGGAATTACAATGTCCATGAATTATATTCCATACACATGATTCATTTATATCAATATTCAAATAGTTTAAAATCCATTTACATAAATAATAGAGATCTAGGGTGTTAATATTTTATGTTCTTGTATATTTAATCATATAAATTCTATCATTTAAAAATGAACAAAAAATATTTGACATATCATAATAAAATAAATTATAATAGTTAAAAAAATATGTTCTAAGAAGTTCTTTAATCCATAATCATAATTAAATTTTTTGATGAGGATTTAATGAAGATGTTTAATTATTAAAACTCTAATAATCATTCCCTTGCAATTTTTACCAAATTTAAAATAAAATTCAATGATTTTTTATAGTGATTAGATTTTATAAATTTTAATACAAATATTTATTGGATATCCACTATCCATAAATTTTTAATTTTTATATTTACTATTATCCCTACAAAATAAAATTAACCAATATATTTTTTAAACCAAAATTCTATTAGGTCCCACTGTGTTAGATATAATAAATTTTGGAAAAAAAATTACACATTACTTATTAATCTAAAATATTATAAATTTGTAGGAGTAAATGTGTTCTTTATTCCATTTTTGAGGATATCCAAAGTAAAAATCATTTTCAAAATTAAAACTTATTCCTTACTATAAACAATTGATAATATAAATGTTTAAATTTTTCATACTCAGAATAATATATTTTTCATATACATTGGGATACTCTACTAACACCAACTTCAATATTTTTCATTATATGATTTGTTCATACCAAGGATTTTATTTAGATAATTTTCAACATTAATAAAAAATTACATCATCTTTTAAATATTTTGATTCGTTGTGTAATTATTTTTCTTTTCTATGATTAACATAAGAACTTTATAGTGACTTTTTTATACTATATTTCAATGAAGGAAAATCATGGGTTAGTTTAGTCTTATATTTTTATAAATTATCAAAATATTTCATAATAAAATTATTCTAATTTTTATTGATTCTCATTTTCCTTCTAACAAAATAGTAATGATTGGATATATCAAAATAATAGTTTTTAGATTAAAATTTAGAAGAATATTAATACACATGAAGATAATCATTAGTTTATGCAATGGATCGTATATTAAGCATATAATTAGATAAATTTTTTTTAGAATTATAACTAGTCTCATCACTATCATCATCTGAGGTACCCCATATACCCTTCCTAAATTTCTTCTCTTTTTTATATTTTTGATCTATTCATATATATTTTCAAACATTTTCATATCATTAGTTTGAGGGAAACTAGGATTAATATGATTAATGGTCGTATACTAAAAAAAGATTACATAATTAGTATTTCTATAAAAATATTATAAATTATAAAAAATTTCTTGATTCCTCTTATTTTATTATAAAATTTATTTACCTTCTTTGAAAATTGAGAAAACTAATCACTTGAATCTAAATTTCATGAATTAACTTCAAAAAAGCGGGCATGAAAATGATTTCTCTTCATTTATTTGATTTATATTTTGATTCTGATACTTTTAATGATGCATTATCCTTTTCTAACATACTATGTTTTCTTGTATCATCTTATATTTTATATTTACACATCATATGTATACAATTAAGATCATTAGTTTTATATTTTTTTTTATAGTTTTAAATTTCATAATACAAGGTAAAATTAAATTCCATATTGATGGTAGAAATATGAGTACTATAATAGGTTGATTTGGTTCAAAAACATGATTTCCAAATTAAGCTAGATTATTTACATTTTCATTCTAAATTTGATTTATGTGGCAAATTTTATCATAACTAAACATTTTAAATATGTCCAATATTAACATGACACAGTTTTATATGAATTTACTTACATTAATAGAAACTTTATATTCTACATATATATTTTTCTATATTTCATTTATTGTCTTAAATTGTAAAAAATGATTAAACTCATCAATACATAATCCAAATAAAAAAAATTAAAATCCTTAGAGTTCAAGTAAAATTTTGATTCTATTATAGAATAAAAGTTTTATTATTCACCTTTGAAAAATAATTATGAAATAGAATCTTTGGAAAAAATAGTTGGGCCCCGATTTTCCAGTTAAATAATTATTCGAGCCTTCCAGCATCCAATGTTCCCTATATTAAAATTTGAAGCCATTGCCTTGGAAATTTATTCTATATTATTAGTCATTAAAGACATTTGAAAAATGATATTAAAACATCTTCCTTTTAGATTTTATAACTTATTATTTTTCATATATGACACATATTGATATCCATACTAGAGGTCCAAAATGACCCAAGAGTAGGGGGTATTCGAGTTATAAATAACATTAATCTCTAATAAATTCACTCATTATATTATTATTTATTATTTTATAATATAAGAAGTTGAAAAATTAATAATAACATAACACATGGGATTAATAGTGGTTAGGGTAAAAATGATCCCCTAGTCCACATGACCACTTCTCTTTTCTATTAGCTTGGTGATTTTCACTATTCAGTTATTTTAAACAGGAACATTGATATTTTAGTGAAACAGATTAAACATGTTAAAAATGGAATCCATTACATTCAAAATGAATCATTATTTTAACATAAAAATTCATGGATCATAACACTCATAGAAAATCATGACAAAAAATGATACATAGAAGGTTAAATAGAAGGATTTAGAGTTCAATTCAAAGTATCTAGAAGAATTTAATAGTTTATGATTCATCTAGATATAGAGTGAATTAATTATAGATGTAATAAATTATATATGTTTTCTATATATGTTTTTATAACATTACAAAAAAACATGGTTTTTTTGTGTAGATAGTCACAAAAAATCTACATTAAAAAATAGTGTACTTGCTCTTTTTTCTACCTATTTTTTGATCACATAAAAAAATTTCTTTTCCCACAAATTATTTATTCCTTCCTGACTCATAACATCTTTCTATAAATCAAATGGGTAGTAGAAAATAATATATTATTTATAAATTAATTCCATTTTTCATTTCTATATTACATCATCAATAATTAACCAAAAAAATTATTACATTGGTGTATCTTTAATCATCCTTGAATCATTTATATTCTTTAAATTTATAGCTTTAATTACATTTTCCATTCCATATTTAGATATCATTTCTTTTGAAAAAAATAATATAGTATTAGAAAAATTCTGATATGTTAAAATGGTAAAAAATATCTTCTAAATCATAATAAAATATATCAAAATTTAAAAAATGATTCGTACATAATGAGTCATTAGTATCATAGAACTTATGAATACATAGATCAATATGATTATAGGTCATTGGAGCCTGATCATAAGTCATTTTTTTCTACCTTTATGATCATAAAATTTTCTTAATCATAAGTATATGTTGTAATGATGACATTCTATTGTGAAGATATGGATTTAGTATAGGACCTCAATTTATTGTTTATTTTTAGTCATAATCATTTTTTGAAACATAAGTTTAACATCCTTTGAATTTAGTATATATATTTTCCATTTAATTTATATTTAATTTGATAACATCCATCATAAACTAAGATGTGGGCCATGATTCAATTGAAATTAAATTAATCATCTTTAAAATATAATTACTATAATAAATAATATATATATATGATATAAAATATTAATATTATTTTAATTAGAAAATTATTATGAATTAATATTAGAAACACTTAATGTTTATGAAGGTCATTTTAAAATATAAGTAGATTATCTTTATATTTTGTATTTCTTATTAAAACATGAATATATAATTTTTTAAAATATAAGTAGATGAAATTAAATTTCTATTTTATTATATAAAATCAATTATTTATTAGAATGAATTTTTTTTGAATTATCTAAAAATATCATTTTTAATCAAAAATGATTTTTTTAAGAAAATTATAATTATCATAATTTTCTTAATATATCAGAACCAACTAAAATATCATAAAACTAACTAGGTTATCAAATAATATGTTAATGAATACAAATGATAATTTTAAATTATTATTTGAATATATAAAACTCATTCCCAATATTTTCAATATATAGTAAATGATTACTTTTATAAAGAAAATGGTTAATGTCTTTTCTTTCAATAAATTAAAATTTTATCAAAAGTTATTTTATATATTTATTTTATTATCATATAACTATTATTTTATTTATAGTAAATCAATTTAGGTCATAAAAGTAATTTACATTAATAATGTTAGCTCACACATAAATTTCATTCTCAAAAAAAGAATTATATCAAAAAACTAATTTTAAGAGCTAAGTAAATTTATTTTGAAATTAAATTTTTGCAATCATAGTACATTTATGGGATAAAATTAATATCATATCTAGTATTGTAAAAGAAAAATAGGTTTTATGATAAATATTAATTTTTATGCCTTTATTTGTTTAACAAAAGTGAAATGAATAATCACCTCTGTAATAATAAATTTGGGTAAAGTGAAAAGTAAAGGTAAAACACACTAAATTACTAATGATTTTCTCCAAAATTATTGTATGGGGGAGTTTTTGACTATAATATGTCAAAAAATATAGTATTTATTAATATAATATATCCTGATCTTGGATAGTGTGGAGTAATAATTTAATAAGCTTTGGTAATTTTAAAACTACCCCTTCCTCCACCTAAAATTGGGCACATGTTCAATTAATCTTTATAAAAAACAGAATTAAAATTAATTAGAGATAATATTAACCATTTTTATTACTTAACCCAATCCTATGAACCATATACTTTTTATACCTTTAATTATCTTAATCCATTCATTCCCAAGAATAATTCTTAGGAAAATTAAGGCTCCTAACAAGAGTATTCCAGTTTTATTAGTTTTATTTTTAATTTTACTCTCAGTAATATTCCAAATAATAGTTAATATAATTAATTAAGTATAAAAAATATAATTAAAATTAATTATATTATTTAACATTAGTTATCCATTCATTATCTTGCATTTGTTATGAAAAATAGATGCATCGATTGTTTGTCCATGCACACTATTGTGTCTACAACATGATGCAATTAATTTTTCATCACCTACTATTATAGATGGTATAATGTATGGTTTTTATGAATAATTATGTGTTATATTTTACAAATTACAATATTAAATGATCAATGTTTTTTTACTTTAACCTTTATTCTATTTTTTTGTTAATGAATGAGTTCACAAATCATGTGTATGTGTAGACTACAACCTTCAGGAACGATGAAAATTATTTATCATAACCAAATATCATGGATTGAACAAAATTTGAAAATAATGAACTAATATTATGGTTTTAACATTTTTAAATCTCCTAAAAGATAAATTTTTATATAGAATCACCCCAACCATTAATTGAGAAATTGGATCGTTAATCGGGTATATGTGAGGACTACCGCCACCATGATAGATGAATTTTATTTTTTAATAAAACAAAAAATGGTTATAAGAATGGATTTTATAGAGATATATGATATATATATTACAATTTTAATCTTATATAAATTTTATTTTAACACTATATAATAATAAATTCTTACTCATTTAATTATCATTACACACTTTTGTTTTGGTAAGATTACTACCTACTCTAGCGATGTTGCAATTTTTATAAAGTGAATGATCATGGAATATAATATAATATTAATGATATATTATAAAATTTTATTAATTATTTTCTAATTTCTATTGATTTATAATATTAATAACCAAACATGTTAACAATATATCATTTTCATTCATGAAAAACTACAAAAACAAGTTTGTCTCGGACAACATCTTCAATAGTTGTAATTTAAAATCACATAGGATGAAAGTGGAAATTCATAAATAATAATTAGATATATTCTATATAAATATATTAAATATTGGAAATAAAAAAATAATATTAAAGATCAACTATCAAAATTACAACTATTAAACACGTGTAAGATAAATAATAGTGTTTACATCCGATGTTAAAAATAAGCTACAATCAACCACTATTTTCCTAGAAAATAAATACAAATCAAGTGTTTAAAATGGTTAAAATTATGTATAAGGATTTAAAATGAACAATTAAAATTTTTATGGTTGTTTTATAATATGTTATTGTGTAATCAACTATGTAGGGAAATACAGTAGGGGGTTTTTATCCCAAACTCCCTTGATTGAGACACATCTTACTTTATACAACAATTTAATCTTATTTGGTTTCTATGATGCCCAATTATTATGTTATAAAGAAATATTCGGTAACTCCCTGGCCTATGAAGCCTGAATTCAGTGCATTATTTTAATACATTTTTATGATTATAAGGAATCATGTCCTAAAAGACCAATCAGTTTAGAAGTATTTAAAAATATATTACATAAATGAACGTTAAATTACAAATTCAAACATAAAACAAATATAAATAATCCTTTGAGAACTCCATTATTCTCTTAGATTAAATATGCATATCAATCAAAATACACATCTTTGAATCCTATGAAAACAAAACATAAGAAAGGGGTGAGCTCGGATGCATAATAAGGGTAAATAATTTAGTGGAAGCTATAAACTTTTAAGAAAAATGTGTAACAAAAACAAAAGCCTTTTAAGTATAAAATTTAACATAATAAGGAAACAATAAATCAAACATTAGCATATAAATATGTACATAGATATTCTACTAGTCAAATATTCACATGTAATAACTAATTACATAACAAGGGAACACATAATGCCGGACATCATAACCACATAGTAAAGGCCTCGTGCCAAGGCTACAAATAAAATTTTGTCAAGGCCCTGTGCTAAGATTCTAGTTTTTCTCCTGAGACCTACTAATGCATTGAGGGGCTATAGCGGGCCCCACCCATCACTTATTAAGTCCAATGCATTCCTCATATAAAAATGGTGAAACAAAACATAAAAATTTATATTAAAACTAGCATACGAAATGTCAATAATTTAACCATAAACGATGAATGGTATAAAAAAAGACATCCAAGTCAAATATATCATAAATCCTTCAATAAAATATAAGAAATTGTATTATAATAAATAAACCTCAATCTTGAATAATATATAGTAAATGATGTTGACATAGTTGAAAATGACTAGTAAAACGCTTTGAGAGAAATATCCATTTTTCATGAAATCATTTAAAAGTCACAAAATTTAGAAAGGAAGACATTTAAAATAAAATTTTGAATCAACATGTCCCATACCACTTTGAAACTTTTGAAAGGAATTAACATTTTAAAACATTCAAGCCCGTAAAAATAAATCCATAAAACCATTTTGAAAACATAAACATTAATGAGAATGATTTAGAAGAATAAATATTTAAACCATTTAAAATTATGTTTTAGTTAAAGTGGACATTAAAAATAATCCTTTTGAAAACTATTTTTTGATTCATGGACATGGATAATAAATATTTCCTAGTAAAAACTTACACATAAGCAATCTTGGATAATAATGAGATTGAGTAATTAACCCTGACCATATATCTTCCATTGGTCAAGGGTACGTTTAACCTCATGTATAATGACCATAGTATGTTATTAAAATATATAAGAACCATATTAATTTTTATGATATCATAATTGATTCATTTATGGTTTTATACTACCCATTGAATAATAATTTCCTTGTTAAAATAACATTTCGGGTAATAATCACTTTCTTTATCGTAAATGTTTTAACTTTTTATTCTTGATTGTATCACTTATATCATGATTTAATTTCTTCTATAATATAAAAAATTATTTATGTATCATATATATTGATAATATAAATATGTATAACATATAGATATATAAAATGGAAAAAAACCGTTTATGGAGACGATAGGTCGTACGTACGAATAAACGCCATTTCTGTTTCCATATCATATTGAATGGAAGTATGTGAATGAGATATATGTACATAAACACACACACAAACAAAAAAACACATATATTTAAAGTATCAGTTTTATTTCATATATTACATAATTATTTATAATATCTATTTTAAAAATCATTGTTTAATGGTGAATGTGGAAATGAATCTCATCGTGTTGTGGAGATGGTAAGTCATATGTACGCACAAGCGATGATATCATTATATTGATAGTGAAATAATATTAAATTGGATGGTATATTATATATACATAATCATTAAAATTTTATATTTATTATTTACATAAATTAAACTCATTATTATACCCATGAAAATAATGAAGTGTTGAATAAAAAACTACACCATTACGTGGAGTCGGTAAATCTTACGTACGCATGTATGGTGACATTTTCGTTCATAAGATGGTTAGAATAATGAATATGGTTTTAAAATATTTATAATAACATCTTAGTACGTATAAGGTATTGTATTTTTTATTTTTGTATGGAAATAACAAAGAAATATGAAGTGGAAGAGGAAAAGAACTTTGAAAGAGGTGACGAAATAATTACCTCTTCTTCAGGTTCTTTCTTTTTCTTGAACAAAAGGGCTCCATAGGTTGTATTTATGATCAAATTAAGGCTTATAGTTTGAATTTAGGGTAGATGGAAGGATATGTGAGCTGGTTTTGTCTGAGACAAATGGCTTTAAAGGTGTGAATTTATGAGAAGGGAAGTGCCCTTTTATAAAGGAGGTAAGGGGCACTTTAGGAAACATTGGAAATATTCATTTATAATAAAATCCTTTTCAGTTTCTAATACCTCAAAATGGATTTATTTCAATTATAAGGTGGATATGGGTCGAAATCCTCTTGACCAATAGGTTTAGACATGTTTAGGTCACCATATTAACGTTATCTTTTAGATTTAACTCTTAGTTAAATAGTTTAACTTTCACCATGTCTTCTTTTATTCTTACACTATATGGTAAATAATCATACTATAAATAGAAAATAGAACATCAATTTGTTCCTTAATGACATATCTAAACATATCTAAATACGTTTTCTGAATTATATTTTTTTAGGAATATTATATCATTTTGTAAAATAGTATTTGTTTTAAAAACTCATTTTTGTCAATTTTGAGACTATTCAGTATTTGGTTTTTGTGAATGTCATAAAAACATGATAAATTCAAAAACAATACAATGAATCATCCATAAAATGTCATATTCACCTATAAAATTTTTGGATGGCATCAAAATATTCAATTTAAATATATTTTAATATTTATAATATCAATTATTTTAATATTTCATTATAGAGGTAATTATTACATCATCATTGTGTCATAAATAAATTTAATTATTTTGTGTCTAAAAATTATAAATAAAATACCATTATGTATTAAATATTTTTATATTTTTAATTAATATTTTTAGTCGAATAATCTTATGTATAACCCTTTATTAGAAATGTTTTCGTTATAAAAATTCGAATTTAACACTTTTAAATATTCTTTATATAAAATATAATAAATCTCTTAATCTATAACAAATGGATAAAAGGGATATTATTTTTATCCTAAGGTTTATTTCGGTCGAAATACACTTATCTAATAGAATTAAGACATTTATTGGGGTAATTTTTAAATTAATTTTACCTTCAATTATCTTATTTACTTTTTTACACTGGTAAATAATATAAAAACGTTACTACTCACCCAAAATTATTTTCATCTTATTGAACCAAATTTTACTTACTGATGTCAACTATGCCTCTTGGAGTTTGGAAATTCAATTAATAGAAGTTGTAAAATTACATTTTATGCAAATTTGTAAATGCTTCCAGAAAGTGGGTAAAAACACATCAAAAAGATAAATAACATTTTATATATCTAATATTATTATAAAATGATTCAAATGAATTAAATTGAAAAAATATAGGTCTTATGAATCTATTTGTAAATTAAAAATAATTTTAAATTAACATTAATTATTTAAATGAAAATTTTGGTTTTTATGTATCGTGCAGTATTCTAAACTATTTATAAAAGATTTAATGTTTTTAGAAAAATACCAAAAATTCAACATAATATAATTTTAATATTACAAATTCAAAAATGATGTATATTTTACCAAATTAAAAACTTATAAGTTACATTAATTTTTTGAAAATTAATTCCTGTTGTCAAAACTAGAAAGCGAGTTTTTGAGAGAAAAAACTATTAAAAGAGTAATATGTGTTTATGTCTGATTTAATTGTAAAATTAATTATAGTGATAAATATTGTATTAAATGATAAAAATATAATCTAGTTATATGTCAAAACCATTCAAATTTATAATTTAACACTATAAATTATTTTTCTTAAAAAAGTTGTTTTCAATTAAAATTTTGTATTTTTCACTATTCATCGAAATATGATATTTATCAGAAAAACACCAAAAATTTATCCAAACAAATTTTTTTCCAAATTTATAAGTAATAAGTTTATTTTGTAAAATTGAATATGTAAAAGTTTCAAATATTGGAAATAAAAAGGTTTCTTCATTAAAAGGCGGTAAAATCGCTTTTTTTTAAAAACACTTATTTTATCTGAAAAATTGAATTTGTTCTTATATTATGTCTAAAAAACACATAATATGGATTTTAAAATTATATGGAGTATATTAAATTAAAAATATAGTTAATACTATTCATAATTTGTTTTTAATCAGCTAGTTTGGTAAGTCGTGGTGCGCTCGAACTCGGTGTTGTGTGTGGTACAAGCTATGGAATTACATTAAAGAGATAACATATTATGAAATATAGGGGTGTTACATTCTCTTATCATTCAATAAATTATGTCCTCACAATCTAAAATTGATCTTCGAAAATAAAAGGTCAAAAATTGAAAATACATTTCTGGAAAACCCATATCAAAAATAAGGTTACAAAAATTTAGTGTTAATAAGTGGGAAAGAGAAATGAAAAATCATTGAAAAATTAGGGTTTCAAATAGGTGATCATTGGTGGAAATTATAGGCACATAATTGGAAGAAAATTTAAATATTTATACGGAGTGATTGAGGTTATCAATCACAAATAAGTGAACAATAAATTGAATATTGAGGGCCTCAAAGCCATAAATCTATTATGATTTAAAATATCATCGGTTCAATAAAACCTAAGGTATTAGGATATCACATTTTTCGTTTTAAGATCCCTTCCCTAAATTTTATGAATTAATTTCTTCATATAATAAGAGACAAAAATAATACTTGACAAGTAGACTTCCATCCTTCAACGAATTTCTATCACAAACTCATCTTTATCTCTGAAATATAATAGAACTCAAAAATATAATATTTATTTTAATCATATAGGGTTCCAAAAAAATGAATTTATAATTCATATTTTAGACCATGTAAAAAATACATTATACAAACCAAGACATCATGTAGGCCAGCAGTTGGTGATGTACCCTTATCACCCTTCGGTTGCATGTTCAAGTCCTATGGCTTTGCCAAATTTGATGGGTTGTCACCTGACATCCAGGTTGTCTTTTTTATAACAATAAAAAAATAATCTTAAGTGTTTTAACCTTAAACAATAGTATACAATGTTCAAATTAATCCATTATAACCTTTAGACTTATCAAAAATACTTCTATCCAAACTCATAGTCCAAAATTTTTAATGAAGGTAAATATAATGAAGATCTATTTTTGCCACATAATAATATGTGAATACCTTTATCTTGTATTCTCTAAAAACATGGTAACACCCTGAATTACCATAAAATCTTATTGATTACATTCATGATCCATTATGCCTTTTTAGAAAACTGAATATACTCGTTATGTCCAAAAAATATTGCAAAATATAGTAATGATGGAATAAACAAACAATTAATTAGTTTCGCAGTAGTCTAGAATATCTGATATATTTTATTCAAATCAATCACATCTTATTCAAAAATCACTACCTCTTTATAAAAACTATATTAAGGTTTATCTTTTCCTTATCTATGTATTTTAAAAAAATATTGACTTTCTATTGAGTCACTTTTCATAGTACCATACAATCTTGAATCCTCAATGAAATAGTATTACAATACAATCCTTGTTTATTTCCACAATTCATATAACCAGTACATCATTAATACAACACTCAAATGACACAATTAATTAATAATAACATAATAACACTAATCAATCCTCTACATTTGTGGTATTATCATAACTTTATTATTATCAAAAAAAAATCATCTAGGGTATACTCTGATGATTTGGACATTGATTCACCTAGTGTAACAACTCCCTGAAGATAAATCATTGTACATTTGAAACCTTTTTTTACCCTAAAAATCACTTATTTGGTGTCCATTTTTTCACACTTATTACAAACTCTCAGTCTTTCAAGAAATTTCCTAGGTGATTCATTCCACAGTTATAAGATATGGGAAAATCATTCTTTCCATTCTTCCCTCTTTCCATCTTTCTCTCTACTAACCTCTTTTTCTCTAGCTTCCTTTTTAATCCATACGACTCAGATAAATCTTGACATATCTTATTAACACACGATACTATTTATTTATATGATGAAAATACGTGGGAGACTATTTAAATTTTAAATGATGAATTGAGACCATGAAAGATATTATTCTTCTTACTCGATGGATCATGCATATTCCCAGAGTTATCATTCCTTCTACTGGGAACCATTTCAAAATGAATACATACACTAAGTTAGATTATATCATAATTTATAGTCCAAAAAACAAGAAAAAATCTAAAAATTAATTGAATATTTTCACACATCTACTATCATATTCATAATAATTTTTTCTTTTCAGACATATTTACTCATAAATTGTTTATAATGGTTTATAAAGAAAATGTGAATTATCTTAAGAATATCCCTCAAGAGTGTCAAACTAAGTGCGCAGTAAGACTCGTTTTCAGGTACCAGGATACCTCTGGTCATGCCCAAAACTCCTTGTAAAAGTTTTCACTCATAAGTACATCTATTCTGGAACAAATTCCACTTATAGTATCCAGGCAGGGTTGTATTTTGTAGAACACCCACATAATATTTACATTAGAATTTTTTTTGGATATTCTCATATACTAATCCTCAATGTCTATCTGAGGGTCATGTTTATTAATTATAGTTTATCTAAATCTATTTCCAAGGTTGTTACTAAACTTCCTCTGATACCAACTGTAATGTTGCAAATTCCGAAGCCCAGATCTGGTGCATTATTTTAATACATTCTCATGATTACATGGAAAAAAGTCCCGATGGATTGACAAGTTTAGAAGTCATGGAAAATAGCTTACATACATGAACATTACATCACACATTAAAATATAAAAAATAACTCAAACAATCCTTTGAGAATTACACTATTCCCCTAGCTTAAACTAGTATATCAATCATAATACACGTATTTGAATCCTAGGAAAACAAAAGATAATAAAAGTATGAGTTCATATGCTCAGTAAGGATAAATAATTTTGTTGAAGTTATAAACATTTAAGAAAATTTTTTAATAAAAACAACATCCTTTTAAACATAAAATTGAATATAATATGGAAAAAATAAATCAAACAATACCATATAAACATGCACATGAATATTCTACTAGTTGAATAATCACATGTAATAACTAATTTTATAATGAGGGAAGACATAATGTCAGATATAATAACCACATAGTTAAGGCCTCATGCCAAGACTACAAATAAAAGTTTGGTCAAGGACTTGTTCCAAGACACTAGTTTGTCTAATGAGACATACTGATGCATCAATGGGCTATAGGGGGCCCCACCCATCACTTTTTAAGTCCAATTAATTCCTCATATAGAAAGGGTGAAACATGACATAAACATTCGTATTAAAACTAGAATACAGAATGAAAATACTTTAACCATAAACCATGAATGGTATAAAAACAACAAATCCATAGTCAAACATACTATAACTCGTTAAATAAAATACAAAACATTTTATTATAATAGATAAACCCCAATCATGAATAATATCTAGAAAAAGATGTTGACATATTTGAAATTGATCAGTAAAAAACTTTGAGAGAAATATCTATTTTTTTATGAAATCATTTAATAGTCACAAAATTTATAAAGGAAGAAATTTAAAATACATTTCTAAATCAAAGTGTCCCATTAATCATTGAAACTTTATAATGTAATTTACATTTTAAAACATTAAAGTGCATATAAGTAAATCCCTAAAACCATTTTGAAAACACCAACATAAATGAAGTTGATTTAGAAGAATAAATATTTAAACCATTTAAAATGATGTTTTAGTTAAAGAGTCACAAAAAAGAATCCTTTTGAAATCTCTTTTATGAAACATGTTCATGGTTAATAAATATGACCCAGTAAAAACATACCCATAAACAGTCTCAGATAATAATGAGATTGAGGAATTAACCCTTACCTTATTCCTTCCTTTGGTTGAGGGTACATTTATCCTCCGGTATAATGAACATAGTATGTTATTAAATTATAACAGAACTATATTCATATTTATGATGTCATAAATTATTCATTTATGGCTTTATACAACCCATTTAATACTAATTTCTATGTTAAAATAACATTTTGGGTAGTAATCACTTTATTTATCATACATGTTTTAACTTGTTATTGTTGATTGTATCACTTATATAATGATTTAATTTATTCTATAATATGAAAAAATATTTAAGTATCATATATATTCAGAATATAAATATGTATAATAGATAGATATATGAAATGGAAAACACCGTTTTTAGAGATGGTAGGCCGTACGTACGCATAAACGTCGTTTCTGTTTTCATATCATATTGAATTGAAGTAAGTGAATGTGATATATGTAAATACATAAATATATATATCCATTATCATTATTATGTCATATATTACATACTAATTAACAATATATATTTTTATAATCATCGTTGAATGGTGAACGTGGAAATGAATCTCATCGCGTTATGGAGACGGTGAGTCGTACTTACGCATGAGCAACAATATCATTATATTGATAGTGATATAATATGTAGTTGGATGGTATATTATATATTCATAAAAATTAACATGTTATATTTATTATTTACATCAATTATACTCATCATTATTCCCACCCAAACAATGAATTGTTGAATAACAAACTACACCATGACATAGATACGATAAAATGTACGTACACACGTATGGTGACATTGTCATTCATAGGATGGATAGAATAATGAATATGGTTGTACATATTTATAATAAAATATCAGTATATATAATTTACTAGAGTTATTATTTTTTTATGTAAACAAAAAAGAAATAGGAAGTGGAAGAAGAAAACAACTTTGAAAGAGGTGATGAAATAATTACCTCTTCTTCGGGTTCTTCCTTTTGATTTGAACAAAAGGGATTCATAGGATGGATTTACTATCAATGTAAGGACTATAGTTTCATGTGAGGGTAGTTGGTAGGATATTTTAGTAGTTATTGGCCGATCCAAATGGATTTGGAGGGGTGAAGTAAAGAGATGGGGAAGTAGCCTTTTATAAGGGAGGTGAGGGGCACTTTAGGAATCATTTGAAATATTAATTTATTACCAAATAATTTTGGGTTTCTAATACATAAAAATGAATTTATTTCAATGATAATATGTTATGGGTCTAAATCCTCTCATCCAATAGGTTTTAGGCATGTTTTGGTCACTATATTAACCTTATCTTTTAGATTTAACTCTTAGTTAAATAGTTTATCTTTTACCATGTCTTTTTCTATTTCTACACTATATTGTTAATAAAAATAATATAAAAATAATAGAAAAAAACAAGTGGTTCATTAAAGAAATATCTAAACAAATTTAATTCCATTGAAAAATTATTAGGTTATTAGGAATATTATATCATTTAATAAAATAGTATTTGTTTTAAAACACATTTTTGTCAATTTTGACACTATTTCGTATTTGGTTATTTTGAAAGTCATAAAAACTTGATGAATTCGAAATAAAACACATTGAATCATCCCCAACATGTCATATTCACCTATAAAATTCGTGGATTATATCAAATTTTTAGATTCATATTTATTTTAATCTTTATAATATCAATTATTTTAATATTTCATTAAGAAGGTTATTACTGCATCATCATTTTGTCATAAATAAATTTAATTATTTTATGTCTAAAAATTATAAATAAAATACCATGATGTATTAAATATTTTTAGATTTCAAAATGAATATTTATTTTCTAATTATCTTATGAATAACCATATATTAAAAATGGTTTAGTTATTAACATTTGAATTTATAACTATTTACTCTTCTTTAAATAAAATGTAATAAATGTCCTAATGTCACCCAAATGGATAAAAAGGATCTTATTTTTTTTCTTAAGGTTTATTTTAGTCAAAATAAAATTATCCAATAGAATTAGTACATGTGTTGGGCATAATTTTAATATTATTTTTACCTTTAATTACCTTATTTACTTTTTACTGTGGTAAATAAAATTTAAAAGTTACTATTCTCCAAAAATTATTTTCATCTTATTCAAACAAAATTTTATTTACTGATGTCAACTGTGTCTCTCAGAATTTTGAAATTCATTTCACATAAACAGTAAAATTAAATTTTATAAAAATTGGCAAATGTGCCTAGAAGGTGGGTAAAATGAGGTTAAAAAGTTCAATAGAATTTTATATAAATAATCTTATTATAAAATGACTCCAATTAATTAAGTTGGAAAAATATAAGTATTATGTATCTATTTTTTACTTTAAAATAAATTTAAATTAAAAATAATCATTTAAATGAAAAAGTCAGTTTTTATGTACTATGCAATATTCTTCATTATTTATGAAAAATTGAATGTTTTTAGAAAAAAAATCACCCTAAGATAATTTTGATATTTCGGATTCAAAAATGATGTATATATAAGTTGCATTTATTAATTTAAAATTAATTCCCGTTGTCAAAACTAGAAAGCACGTTTTTGGGAAAAAAAATCCAAAGAATGATATGTGTTTATGTCCAATTTAAATGTAAAATTTCTTCTAATGAAAAACATTGACTTAAGTAGTAAAACTAGAATATAATTATACTTAAGAACCATGAAAATTTATATTTTAACACTATAAATTATTTGGATTAAAAATGTTTTCAATTAAAATTTAGTATTTTTCATTATTCATCAAAATATGAAATTTAACATAAAAACACAAAAAAAATATCCAAAATAAATTTTTATATCTCGAGTATAAAAAATAAGTTTACTTTATCAAATTTATTTTATAAAAGTGTCAAATATTGCATTTAAAATTGGTTCACTATTAAAAGATGGTAAAATTGAATTTTTTGGAAAACACTTCTTTTATCTGAAAAATTGAATTTGTTCTTATATTATGTCTAAAAAATACATAATATGGATGTTAAAATTATATTGAGTATATAAAATTTAAAATGCAGTTAACACTATTCATAAGCTCCTTTTAAATGATTTGTTTGGTATGTCATGGTGTGCTCGGACTCGGTGTTGCGTGTGGCATAATCTATTGGATTACATTAAAGAGATAACGTATTATGAAATACTGGGGTGTTACATATACTTTATTAAATATATTTTTGTTTATTTTTAAAGTATTTTTCTTTCATAGGATTTTATTAAATTATTACTCACATCATAATTTTTTTCTAGAATCATGCCATTTTTTCCGTGAATCATGAAGGGTCATATGGATTTTGATAATCCAAGTCTTTTTTTCATTCCATTATCCTTTAATATAGTCAATATCATTTTTTTCAAGAAATATTAATTCTATTCATAACTATAAAACCCTTTGATGAAACTTTTCCTCAAATAAATACATGATTTTCATAAGAATAACTAGTATAATTTCCAACGGATTTTTTTATTCCATATCCATGTCTTACATATTGAAAGAGTGATATATAAAATAAATATATTTCACCTTATGTGACCTTATATTTTCCTTCAATATATTTTCAAATTAATTAATTATTATTTTATAAATCATAAGATGAAAATACTCTGATAGTGGGGATGATGAATCTGGTTATTGTAAAATATTTCTTGAATGAATATCTTGTTATCTCACATTGAGGAACACTTTTAATTATCCCTTTCTTTCCCATCAATAATCAATGAAAATGTAAATTACATGAAATATTTTACATGGTGTACTCACACTAGGATACATCAATGGAGGATACATTGAAGCATCTCTATGTATTAGATTCATTAAAATATCACTACTTTAAAGTATAATTCGAATAATCCCTAGCGACTCTCATACTTCATTATTAAAAAACAATTAGGGAACTCACTTCTCCCCTCTAATTTGGCAATCACTACATCTTCGGTTGAATAATTATTCTTTAGACAAGGATAATATAAATTTACACCAAAATTGGGGTTTCTCTTCAACATAGATATATTGATTTCTAGTGAGAAAGAGTATTTTATAAGGACACCTTCATCGACGTTAAATCAGGTTGAAGAGATATGAATGAATCCTATGGAGATTTATAACAAAAAAATGTATCAGTGTGCCCACACACATAGATATATATATTAAAAAAAATTCTTCATCATTTCAACTCAATAAAATGGTGTGTATTGATTCTTCGCTTTCTAGGATTTTACCAAATGTAACCTATGTTTTGTTGGCATAATTAATCAAGATAAAATATAAATTAAGCATTGAGAATTCAAACCCACAACACATTAATACATAAAGAAAAAAATTTAATGAATAAAACAGGATATATCACGGCCATATATACCATGGAATAGTATCAAACATTTCTTATATATAATTTTCTGTCCCTTCTAATTTTTTCATAGTTTAGTGCTTCCTATGATGTGGCCACCATGAGTGTGGAGTATATCTGACCATATAAACTCTTCCTTGAAAAAAACCCTTCCTTAAATCCTCCTCTTAACTATATTCAATGATGTAAACTATGGCATATAATAATTCTTATCAATTAGTGTTTTGGAGTATTCCTTTCTTTTATAGCATGGATCCATGTAATCCAAATAAATATAAATTCCTTACATATTTGAATTTCGATCACTCCATGTCATAACATCTTTCTGTGGCATACAAAAATTCTCATATAAGAATACTATAGTGTATCCATGAGTGTTATGGTGTGGAATCAAAGATTATATAGTGGCATAAAAAACCTCAAAAACAAACTATATACCATAATGACCTTGGCTACAGAGAAGCCTGATAAACATGAGAACCACACAATAATTGTTTTGGAAAACTTGTAGAATATATACTATCTCAATCCTCTGACTTAACAGATAAAAGTTATGATATGTGATCTCAGATTCCTCTATAGTGTCACCATAAAATATTGAATACTATCTATATGTTTTAACCCTAATGGGACTATCCACTCCTCTATGAATATTCTATCCCTTGTGTGCACATGGCCACTGTCTTGTGTCTCTATATCTAGGTGGCCACAATAGATAATTTTCATAGTTGAACTTTCTCCCACATACAGGTGGATAAGCTAAATATGTAGACAAATCTAGGTTGGTAATGTTTTTATTACCAAACCTTTAATTTTAATAGATAGTCATGAGACTATAATGTAGTCCACTATCTAAAATAACCTCTATGGCATGGAGCATGATTTTTGTGGTGTAGTTGAAATTATTCGACAAACACTACTATGTTGCCTCTTTATTCTTTAATTTTTCACCAAATAGAATACACATTATCCTCCAAAGGTATTTTTTCCAAAAATATCCCCTTTTTTGTTGAAAATTATCTAAACACTTAAAACTCAACCACTTTAAAATAGTGTATCATTGATAAACCAATCATTAGTTCTTTGCCCATGTGAGCACTACTTTATGTGAGAAATAATTAGTGAATATTTTCCATGTTCACCTTTGAAAAAAATTAACCACATTTGATACTAATCAACTATATTCATCCACATCAAAATCAACCACATCTTACTCGCCTGGTTTTTCATTAACCTACTCTCCCCTTTTCTATTTTTTTCTCCCCTTTCAACACACACAAATAATTATACCCCTTTGTAAATGAACCAATAAAGTGAACTAATCTTAATATTTCATATGATTTTATTATAAATTCAATAGATTGTGGTGGGAAAACACACCATTCTCTTTAACATAACTTTTGGGTGTGGGGATCCGTCCTATAAACAATTTGGTTGATGAAGTTTGATGAACTCAAACGGCTAACTGATGCTCCTCAAATACCAATTTGGGTAGGGTTTTTTTCAAGATATATGATTCCTGACCTTGTGTGGAAACATACTTTAATGACATAAACCCAAGCTTTATATTATACTTTATGAAATGATATATGATATTGATGTGCATAGTCTAGGAATATTCAATTGGATTTTATCAAAGATTGATCATACAATAGTTTTCACCCTTAATTGGAATGGTATAAATTACATCAACATCCACATAATTAATTTTTTTGTTTCATTCATATCAATTTGGGATATGAAATAATATCAATAATGTATTGGGCAACTGCGAATCTCTAGGAAATGAAATCTTACTTCTTAATTTTCTGGGAAATAGATGAACTCCCAAGATAAAATTAACCACATGGTGTAGATTTTTATTTACCTTCCATACCAGCTAAATCCATATGAGTGAGTCCCAACATGTTCTACTATGTTTCATTGTGACAAAACAGCCCTTGTATATTAAATTATAAATATATCTTAGAATTATATCACAAAAATTCTTGTTGTTTTTCATGAGATCTAATGTAAAATTAAAAAATGAAAATTATCCAATAATATATCCTATTGAGTGGATATAAAATACTGTTAAAATATTATAATTTTATTATAAATGGTCACATTGACATTATTACCCAACTAAAATTTTGATAGGTTAAATCTTTCCTCTACTAGAGTTTATACATTCCTTGTTCCTCCATCAAAAATCTTCATACAACTTCCTCGACATATATGGTTTGTGGGATAAATATCCCATAATATCATTGAGTGACCTATAATATAATGGGAAAAATTAAATTTCACTAATTAGAGACATTTCAAACAAACCCATGCTGATTCATAAAATAAATTTTTTTTTGTTTTCTTCTATTCCTCTATAGATTATTTCATCAATATAGATAAGTACTATCAACCACTATTCATTTTGCTTCAATATTTGAAGGTTATTATCAATAAGTCCTGTATGAAAACAAATTCACATTATATAGTGATCATGATTTGAATACCATGCCCTTGGTTCTAACGTGAGGTCATACAAATCCTTCTTTAACTGAAAAAATATTCCTTCATCTTTATCAATGAGAAATCCATCCAGTTTCTCAATATGCACTTCCTCTTCCAAAAAACTATTCATGAATAGAGGCCTAAAATCCATTTAATATATTTTATACCATTTATAATTTTATATGCCTTGAAATAACCCAATAATCTGATGATATGCAACAAATTTATATGTATCATTTATAGAAATTCCTTTAATTTTGGAATAACCTTTGTACACAAGTCATTATTTATTCTGAATCACTATTCCCACTTAATTCAGTTTGTTTTTTGAAAACACACTTGGTCCCAATGATATTCCTGTCACATGGCCTTCAAAAAACATTCCATGTATTATTTTTCTATATTTTTTCAACCTCAAAATTCATGGACCTAACCCAACTCTTATCCTTCTTAGATACATTAAAAAATATTTATTCTTACAAAGATTACAATGATACTTAATACATGGACTTAAATATACTTAATTGGGATAGGGATTTTTTGACTCAAATTATATTTATTTTAATGATTTCCACCCAACATGTTATCATACTGATGTTTGCTGATATTTCTAGGATTTATTAACAATATAAGTATTTATTAGATTTCTCTTCTTATATTGTTCCTCACCCTGAACCCTTCACTTCTTTATCACTATCATATTATAAAAATTGGTGGTTTTCATGAAAAACCGGCCCATATCCTCCTATCATTTTTTCATATTATATCACCACTAAATAATTACTCTCAATCATCTTTTCAAATCCATGTTCTATAGTATATTTTATTTTTTCTATTTGATGAATAAAAAAAATATTCCTTTATCTCCATGGTTTTATAATTTATGCATTTTTTATATTAAGAATATTGAATTTTATTACATAATCTTGAATGTTTTTGACTCTAGTTTTATTGCCATGCCACATTACTTATAGATTTCTATCCTTGATTGAACATAGAAATTCTATATTAGAGATTTAAATCACTAAAAGGTTCACTTATTCCAAATATCATTCCGTAAGTGACTATTCAATAAGCATCAATCAAGAAATGTTGTTGATTTAATGATTTTATCAATATAAAATCCAATTTTTTTGGGCTTTATTACACTTGATATATGATTCTAAATTCTGTTCATTTACAAATATTTATCAATTTCCTAAAATGTGAAATTGGTCTCATTTTTATTTTGAATCATTTGGATCTTCACACTTTGCTTATTTTTTATTCTCCTCTGATATAGTGTTATAAATCTATATACATTGATGTTCAATGTGATGGGAAAACACATGCCAATTTTCTATAGTAATATATTGAAATAACATAATAACTTATTAAATCTATGTAATTGAGTGAGATTGACCAACACTTATCCACATGATGAAGCTCAAGAAACATTGAATCCCTCACCACCTTTATCCTATAGGAATTCCTGATAATCTTTCCCTTTTGACGTGAATCACATATGTGACTATGATCATTTGTGATATGGTTAATATATTATGATCCATTCTTTATAAACCCTTCTAGAGTTTTTACTTAAAAGTCCATTCTATCTATTCAATATCATGTGTCACGCTTTTTTCAAAAAACACAGATATTTTCCTCTTCAAAAAGCATAAATTTCATTTGGTTATTCTTCCCTAGAAAATATGTGAACCATCTTTAGATTTTAATGTACAATACTCTTGTTTGAATTACACCAAATGACAATTATCATACAATTTACTAACATTGAGGATATTTCGACATAAATCATAATCTAAGAGAATGCTAGTTTGCCTTTAATGTTTTCCTCAAATGAAGACCTTCCAAAAAATAATAAATTTAAAACCATTATAGTTTTTGAAATGAGAAAAACCCATATTTAATGTTCTTGATATTCACAATAATATTGTTATATTTTTTCATGTGTGATGTGAATAAGTTTCCCACTATCAGCAAGTTTTCATTATTTCTATAAATTTAGGAAATTGTAGTAATATTATATTTATCAAAACCAAAATTCATCACCAATGTTGGTGAAGAGTATTCCTAAAGAATAGATTATTAGACATTATTTTATTCCCTTTCAAACACTAAATGTAAGTTATAATACTTTTTACTTTGTGATAATGATTCTAGAATATGATGTCTACCATTTTAGGAATTATAGTTTACATTTGTCTCATTCTTAATGAGGAATTGATTTCTTTATATTAGAAGTCTTACAAAAATACATCCATTAAAAAAATAATGACTAGAAGTAATTAGTGACTATTTTGGTTGAGGGTGCTATAGTAGATACATCACATAAATAGGGAATACATAGTAATTGTGTACCAAATTACACCAAAAAAAACTATAACTCATAGAGCATTTGAGATTTTTATTGGCCACATGTTTAGTTTTCTTTCCAGTGTTATGAAGATCAATTTTCTTTGGAAGATTTATCACTAAAGGTTTTGAAACAACCATAGATTTTTCTCTTGTTTTTATCCTCTTAACTTGATAAATAGTTATGATTTTCTCTTCAAGAATTTATTTTTATCACAATATGATGATGTCCATGTATTCATTATCATTATTCTAGGTGTAAATAATCATTATTTATCTTCACACTTATGATGCTAATTACAAAATTCTTCTTACAGATTCTCCATTCTATTTCCTATTTTAATGATAGTTTTATACAAAAAATCATTGATTATGGTTTTTTCATAAATTTTGATATTCCGTTAAATATTTTTAATTAAATTATCATGACTTCCATATACATGTTTTTTTTATTTTTCACTTCAACTCTACCATTTTATCTTCTTGTTTTTTCATATTGAACATAGAATCATGCACCACCAAATTATATTTATTAGTAATTTCACTTCATAAGTTACATTCTTTAAGGGATGACTAATGTTATAACTTAAAATAAACCATTATAATTACTTGTTAATTATCATCAATTCATAGATTATTTTCCATTGAAAAAAACACAACTTTATATTTATAGTTATAAATTTATTATACTTCAGATTATCAAGAAATGCATTTTTATATTAAAAAATAATTTCTTATAATAAAGGATTTACAGTGAGAATTAGTTTAACATTCTATTTTCATATTTAAGAGGGTTGTTTCATTATAATCATCATCATAGTTTTTGGGACATTTGGGAGAATGTTTTCCCACCTATCCCCATGTTAATGAAGGGAAATATTACCATTTAAAACCCTATTAATTATTCAATATTAGATGAAAACAATTCCATTAGAACTTAAAATTTATCAAATTCCATATTTTCTATGATTTATAAGTTATTCATGAAATTAGCGCCACATTTTGAGTAACTTAATTTGTTTTTGAATCATTGTATTAATTTCTAATTTCATAATAAACAATAGTGCTATGTAAGATATGAATATAAATATATTAAAAATAATAATCTTTTGGAACTAAATGTTTTTTATTGAAATGAGGAGGGATAGTTTTCAAGATTCTTTTCATGGTCTTTTCACATTTTGGGTCCGAACTATGACCTCATAGGTCTTAACCAATATCATTTAGATGGTAAAAAAGGGAATAAATTATCCCATTTGAATTCATTATCAATAATTTATATATATTTAAAAAAATTATAGGATGGAATTTATAACATTGAAATCCCAATAAAAATTAATTAATATGTTTTACCGTTTTAAATGAGTGGGTTTTCAAGATATTACCATTCTGAAGATATTATTGGAAATAAAACATCCCAAGAAATTTATAACCTTGGAATCAAAATCCAGTTCATTATGATATATTACCATCAAGGATATATTTTATATATTTATAGTGATTCCATAGATGAATATTCTAAAAAAATACATGCACATTGATTTAAAATAATTTTTCAACTAGATTTTCCAAACCTGAAATTGCTACATTCAAATATGGGAAAACCGTTATGATTTACAGACGTTTAAATTCTTCCATGATAGAATTAAAATAAACATACATCTAACACCACTTGGTTGGATCCTATAGATGAAGAAACCCTATGTGGGGGAAAATTTGTATGTGCATACAAAATTCTATCATGAATTAGGATCTTTTCGAATAACCTTTAGAAACACATTAAATTATATCTATCATTCCCCTTAATGAGTGATGGAGAAGTATATAACATAAGAGATTTTACTTGGTTCACATTAACTAGGTTACATCCATGGAGGACGCACATAAATCTTCATGTGCACCAAATTCATTAAAATCTCACTAATATTTAGTAGTATTATGTATAGTCTCACTAAAACTCTAGGACTACAAACATGAAAAATTATAGAACCCATTGTTCTACTCCAATAATTAACTCATTATTCCATCAATTTAATCCTTCATCATCACATAAGAATGATATGAAAATATACACACATTTAGGATACTATTTAGAATAAAAGTGATTATTTCTATTAATAATTATATATATGGTTGAAAAAATTCTTAAACCGTCTGTCTCATAAAATAGATCTAGATGAAACATATGAGGACCTACTCCATAAAACATTTTTTTGGATGCATATATATTAATTTATCTATTTTTTTTAAATCATATTTGTTCCACATTTTATCTAAATTCAATATTTAGGATTGATTCATGAGATTATAAAATATTTAAAAGACTACCATATGAATATTGGGGCCATTATGAACCATAAAATATGAACAAGACATTGTGTTTTTCAACTAATAACTTTTTATTACTTAAAATATCCACCCAGAAAAAATGGTTTGGTCTGGATGTGACCACATATTATAAAACATACACACATTTAACATATACTGAAATGTGGAACATTTTCACTGCAAATATTTTCCTTACTTCCTAAATTTTGGTCAACACTGTTGTAGTTTGTATTTTATTTGACAAAATACATATTACTTAGGGAAATAATTCCTTGATAATTATTCCTTACAACTTCTTTCTATAATTTCAACAATGTCCTTTACTACATCCAGTCTATGAAAACTATGTATTATACCTTTCTACAATGACATGGATACCTATAAACCTTGTAAATCCAAATCCCATTCTTCTATTAATTTCGTACACTCCATATCTCAATGCATAGATTTGGTGTGGAAATGTTCCTTTAAAGGTGTACTATAGTGCATCACTGAGTTTTGTGGTGTGGGAACCCTAAAATATCTAGTGGAACCATAATCCTAAAAAACACATTCTATGTCATGTTTACATTGGATGCGTTGAAAAATGAACTCCACAAGTCCCATATAGAAATTCCTTCTAGAAACTCCATGATATATATACTATATTGTTCCTTTGAATTACCTAATGAGAATATTGTGGTCCTCTCTTAGCATTCTTGTTGGTTCCTCTAAGATCTATGGATAACTTCCTCCATGTTTCCTCCCCTATATTGCTATACAATTATCTTTGAGAATTCTAAAACACATGTTTTCTTACCTTAACAAATATTTCATTACTGCTACATTGCCTATCTGATTCCCCAATGTGGTCAATATTACTTCAGTATAAGAAGGGTTGATCTACCTTATCTTTCTAGGCATGGCTGGCCTTCTTGTTTCTGCATGACCATCATGAATATTTCATTGTCATGTTAGTATGTTATAGTCCTCTATATAAAATTTCATCTAAATTATAGAGCTTGATCATTTCTATATAATTTCACTGCTAAGACAAATATTACTATATAGACTCTTTTTAATCTCTTTTCCAACAAACCCAACATATACCATCCCCTAAATTGATACTGTCCAGTAATTACCATTTTAGGATTTTGTTTTCATAAATTTGTTTTAAAGGAATTTTACTATTTTCAACATGGATAGTTTTCAAAAGGGATTTCCTTACAAGATATGTTATAAATGTTTTAAAAAAGTATTCCATGAATATTTTTTTTAATTTACTTTCCATTATATTATATTTATTTAAAAAATTATGAAAGGAGATTTTTTATATCAGTTTCTCCATGGGCTATTTTCAATAGATGAAATATTTTTTAAATGTTTCCATATAAACATATACTTTGACAACATTCATCATTTTTTATGAAACTTTATCTCTATGATTTCTTATTTTTGAAAATGAAATATTATTTCCATGATTAATTAAATAATAATTTTTTAATTTTTCTGAAGGAAAAGTGTAAACATTATTTATAATGAAATTTTCCTAGTTATTCTTATAGTGGTAACCATTTATGTGGTATGTTTGATCAAGGGATTTTATCAAATGATACCATCCATATTATTAATCTAAATAACTTATGATATTCTATATTACATCTATGTGATGATCCATCACTAATTTTTGAAAACCTAGTCATCCAATTTTATAAGCATAATTTTCTTCTATTTACTTGCATGTTGAATGACTTATGATTCAATACATTGATGGATGATATTTTCCTAGATTCGAAATGCATAGTTCAAATGGGGAAATTGTTATTTAAAGCATATTCCCTATTCATATATTATTTAAATACTATATTATTAAACATATTTATTTATTTTTATATACATATAAAAATGATTAAGGTTAATGGATACCCATTTATTTTCTATGGGTTTATCATGTCATGTTTATTGATGAATTATTGAATTATACCATATCATGAAACAATAATAATGGAGAAATCCCAATTTATTTCCTTGGGTATTTTTGATATGTTAATTGAAACCTTATAGAAAACATATATATTATTTTCATCATGCGATGGTTGGGCCCATAATTATATAGCACTTTAATGAATTGTGTAATGTTTTTATCACATGATATATCATGGTGCATGGGGACTTATCCTTGTTACATATGGTGTATCAGTAGTTATCATAACTATCTATATTATTTTATAAAGAAAGGGATTATTTACTTATGATTATTATTTCATTTTTATGTTTTTCCACATTCCAATGATTCCATGCCCAATGTTATGATCATTTTTTAATTAATGTAAATAAGATATCATTTCTCAAGATTCTATGCTTCCAATCATCCTCATTATAAAATCACTCTATTCCCAATATCTATTATGTTATGATTTATTACTATGTTTACCATTAAAGTGAATTTGATTTCACCCCTTTATTTTGTTAACATTCCCCTAGTTCATGAACAAAATTATTTTTTGTGTTGATCCTAGAAAAATTTCTTGTGTGGTGAATCTATGGGGAATAATTAAGACACATTAGAAATATATTAGCTTCTTACAAATTGGAGAGGAAGTGTAACAACTGAAAATTGTTTCAATGGAAAACCAATTCCTATAATTATTTCATATAGTATAGACCTCATAAAATCACATTGAGAACACAATACAACCACATAAATTAATACTAAATTAAATAAAAGGAATTTAAAGAAATTAAAGAACCTATAAAATGGAAGAGAAACTTGACCTTTGGAATAGTAATGTGACGATTAGGAATATTAATTCTGATAATAGAATAGTAACATCATAAATGAATGTATATATAAAATTTTGGAATCTTATAAATGATAATATGATATAATTATATCATAGTATAAATAGATAAATGTTTTAAAATTTATTTATTATGTGTTGGTATTTTTATAAAACATTAATGTTTTATTTAAATTTTATAATTAATATAATAATTTTAAAAAAATTATATTTTCAAAAAATAGAAACATACAAAAATATTTTTTATCTGATTATAAGGAGATGATTTTATGTGACCTTAATCAATTTTTTTAAATATTATAAAATATGTAATAATTTTAATATATGTATTTTCCATGTAAATGATGATTTTAATTAAAATTTAGATTTACCATATATATAAAATTAATTTCATAAATTGGAGTTCATTTTTGAATTATTCACATAAAAAAAATTTAGGTTGATTTATTGGATTTTTTCTAAAATACATGAATTTTTGGGGAATAAAATAATATCATAATTTACGATAAATGCAAAATACATGAATTTTTGAGCCATTATTTATTTAAGGATGATATTAGACCAAAAAAATATAAAATATAACTAATTATTTTAATATATTTAGTTATAAGGTTTAAACTATTCATAGTAATGAGGAAAAATAACCATCTAACGAATAACAAAGATGAGAAAACACCCTTATCCTCCCCTATAAATATCACGCCTTACAAAATCTTCTCCCCACACCTTCCATGCAATGAATATTTCAAAACATTTTCCCAAAACTATTCCCAAGACCCTCACTCACGTTTGGGATCCCTTGTTCATATCAAAAGAAAAAACCCATTTCCCTAAGGATGTTTTCAATGTTGATAAATCAAGAGGTAAAATCCCCCTTTTTCTCTTTTAATTTTTTTTTCAATTTCATTTATTTCATTATTATCTCCACACATACCCTTATCAAAGTTTCATGATCACTCTGTTATCATATATATACTTTAGTTTTAATATTTTAATTTAATAATTCTTCAACAAACCTCTTCTCCACTCCCTTTTATTTATAATTGGAAACATCTTCTGTGAGGTGTTCTTTTATCGCCTTTATGGATAAAAATTTTCATTTTTCATTACCACCTTCAAGACTGGTCTTAAAAAAATTATAATGGTTAAAAAATATTTTTTATTGAATTTTATAATTTTTTATGTTTTGGAACTAACATATATATATAATATTAAATAATAAAACGAGATGAGTCTACTATGATCAAAAAACCACCAGATTAATCAAAACCATTTTTATTAAAATTTTATAGAATAAATCATCCCCATATATGAAAAAAATAATGCAAAAGTCCAATTAAAATTATGATTTTTCATTAATAACAAATAATATCAATTTACTATAATTATCCACAATTTATATGATCATGAATACATGTATACAAGTGAACTGATCATGAAAACCAAGAAAACAAACACTCATGAACGATGAAATTGAACAATATAACTCTAAAAAATGGACAGAAAAAATTAATAAAATTATAATGAATTAGATTCATGTATAAGAATTTATTTATTCACTAAATGAAGAATATATACTATTATCTAGGACATTATATTAAAGAAATAATTCAGACTTATGGTAAGGGGACTATCAAACCAAATTTCAATTATTTGGTTTACTCCACATTCATTCTTAATTTCAGTATGTATGTTCTTCAAATATAATTCTTGTTCTTAACTTTTATTTTATGTTATATACATTCTTCCAGTCTTATTTTGTGAAAAATAATAATATTTTTTTCAAAATTACTCTTGTATCTAAAAAATTGATCTTTTACTTCTATTGATATTGTTTCTTCTTCACCAAATATTGATGATTCTTATACCATGTTTGTTATAACCTTTTAATTTTTGGTACCAAAATATTTATTCGTAAATGTTTGTTTTTTGAAATTCTCCATAAAATCATTTCCATTCCATTGGTTATTTTATAGAAACTATTGTTATACATTATATATGAAAAATAAGATTATATAAATTTTATGATGTGACAGGTGTGCCTGTAATTATATAGGACTCTAAATCATTGGGTAATGTGGTGTATCCCATTAGATAATGTGCAATATGCATAAACATGATGCAATTTTTGTTCAAAATAATGATGCTATTATGATTCAAATATTTTATGCAATAACAAGATAATAACATTGTTCATAACTATATGTGCTAGTTTACCATTAAGACATGAGGTTTCATTTTTATTCATTTAAATATTCATTTCCATTATGTAATTCTTTCTCTCATGATTATGAAGATGATTCATTACTTATGTTATTATGATGATGTTTATGCTCACCCATGATTCATGTCTCTTATTCATCCTCTTATTGGGCATTTAGCTCTCTTCTTATTTTGATATATATCCCTAGGAGGATATATTTAATAAGAAGAATTGTATGGCCATTAATAATCTAGTGAAGAAGGAGTTGAATAAAAAAAATTCATTGTTATGTAATTTTTTATGCTTCTAATTTTTCCAGGACACTAAATCATTGGACCCTAGTTGTGTAATACTTTTATGTTGTTTATCTTTAAAATAGTGTAATAATCATATAAGAAAAGTATTGTCACTATAGTTGGTATCAGAGAATAGTTTAGTTAATTTGGGAATTAAAATTAGGGAACCATAGTGAAAAACCTTAGTATGAGACTAAGTATTTGTAAGTAACCAATACTATTTTTTAGAAAAATGATAAAAATATGGATCCCACAAGATAATCATTTAGAGTTATTTTTCATAAAGGAATATATTATTTATTCATGAATTATTGAATAATGTTTTGTTCAAAATGTTAATATTTTATATAATGGTGGGAACTGGGAGAAACTAGACCAACCCTCTGTGTTAGGTACAATGCAGTGAATGCTCGAATGACATCCCCAATGCTATGGGAGGTGGAGTTAAAAATTTCATGGTGATCCTTTCCTAGCTGTCTCATGGTATAAATATTAATCTGAATAGGATGGAACATAATCACTCACCAAATAAATGGAGAAGATATTTTTTGTTCTTCATTGTTCTGAGGCAGAGAAGGTGGATAAGGTAGTTTTTTGTTTAGATTTAGAGTCCAATCAATGGTGGTAATTGATTAATAATTTTAATGTGAAGGATAAAATTTATGATATGGAGTGGGAATAAATTAAGAAAATATTTCTTAATATGTATTTCTCTTGAACTCTTAATATGAAGATAGAAAGAGAGTTTATAGAGAATATGAGAAAGGAAGGTGAACCAGTCATGTCTTAAAAAGAAAATTTACCAAGTCTTTTAGGGAATTCCTTGGGTTTTGTTATATAAAATTATATAAGGATGGAATTATTCTTCAGTTGTTTAAAATGAACCCATTTAAATTCCTTAGAAATATGAGACTTTGGGAGTTATGATTAATTTTTATGTTGTTCTCTCAAAGTGGATATGGAGTTTGGATAATGGTTCCTTGGCTATTGAGATAAGAAATAAAATATGGAGTTTCAAGATGGGGGATCTAATGAAAAATGTGGAAATAATCTCAACCACTCACATGTCAAAAACGTGGGAAGATGAATCATAGGAATTGCCTCAAATGAATGTGTAAATTATTCATGTTTGGTAGATAAGGCCACTTATCTCATGAATGTTGGAGAGACATGAGGAATCACGACAATGTGGTGGCTGAAAATAGGGATTCACCATAGGTTTAATGATTAAACTTTAGGTAGAAAACACACAGTGTAAGATATTGCACTAAACCTCACGTCCTTGAGGGTAATTTGTGTCTGTAACCACCAAAGAAAAATAAGAAACGTTAATCTTATAAAATCACTACTACTGAGGTGGATCCCAAAAATGTTTTTGTAATAGGTACACTAGTTATGCATTCAATAATATATAATTTACTTTTGAATTCTAGTTCTATGAATTCCTTCATAAATTGAAAGTTTAGTAGAACAATTAAAACACCACCTTAAAATATAGTGGGTGAGTCATCTATGAGAATAGAAAATGGGGAAATTATTACATCCAAAGTATATAACTCTTCCTTAGTTAATGTTTTTGTACTGAACATCCCATAAAACCAGGTATTACTTCCTTTTATTGTTCTTTATGATATATTGGGCACTGATTGGCTATCATTATATATAGACAAAATCAACTTCTAGGAAAGGAAGATAACTCTTTATATCAAGAGTAATCCTCCAATTCTATATAATTGTAAAGATTAGGATGAATCAACTTTAGAATCATCATCCCATGTGTGGATATTAATTCTTTATGAGAAACCATATAAAGATCAAATTATTGAGAAGAAGGAGGTCTACAACCAAAAAATGTATCATTGTGCCTGCAAAAACACACACATATATTAAAAAAAATTATTCATCATTTCAACTCAAAAAAATGGTGTGGATTGATTCTTAGCTTTCTAGGATTTTACCAAATCTAACCTATGTTTTTTTGGAATAATTAATCAAGATAAAATATGAATTAAGCATTAAGAATTCAAACCCACAACACATTAATACATAAAACAAAAATTTGAATGAATAAAACTGGCTATATCACGGCCATATATACTATGAAATAGTATCAAACATTTCCTATAAATAATTTATTTTTCCTTCTAATTTTTTCATAGTTTAGTGCTTTCTATGATGTGGCCACCATGAGTGTGGAGTATATCTGACCATATGAACTTTTCCTTGAAAAAAAACTCTTCCTTAAATCCTCCTCTTAACTACATTCAATGATGTAAACTATGGCATATAATCATTCTTATCAATTAGTGTTTTGGATCATCCCTTTCTTCTATAGCATGGATCCATGTAATCCAAATAAAAATAAATTCCTTACATATTCCAATTTCGATCACTCCATGTCATAACATCTTACTGTGGAATACAAAAATTCTCATATAAGAATACTATATTGTATCCCTGAGTGTTATGGTGTGGAATCAAAGATTCTATAGTGTCATAAAAAACCTCAAAAACAAACTATATACCATAATGACCTTGGCTACAAAGAAGCCTGATAAACATTAGAACCACACAATAATTGTTTTGGAAAACTTGTAGAATATATACTATCTCAATCCTATGACTTAACAGATAAAAGTTATGATATCTGATCTCATATTCCTCTATAGTGTCACCCTACACTGTTGAATACTATCTATATGTTTTAACTCTTATGGGAATATCCACTCCTCTGTGAATATTCTATCCCTTGTGTGCACATGGACACTGTCTTGTGTCTCTATAGCTAGGTGGCCACACTATATCATTTTCATAGTTGAACTTTCTCCCACATACAGGTGGATAATCTAGCTATGTAGACGAATCTATTTTGGTAATGTTTTTATTACTAAACCATTAATTCTAATAGATAGTCATGCGACTAAAACGTAGTCCACTATACAAAATAACCTTTATGGCATGGAGCATGATTTTTGTGGTGTAGTTGAAATTATTCGACAAACACTCCTATTTTGCCTCTTCATTCTTTACTTTTTCACCAAATAAAATACACATTATCCTCCAAAGGTATTTTTTCCAAAAATATCCCTTTTTTTGTTGAAAATTATCTAAACACTTAAAACTCAACCACTTTAAAATAGTGTATCATGGATAAACCAATCATTAGTTCTTTTCCCATGTGAGCACTACTTTATGTGAGAAATAATTAGTGAATATTTTCCTTGTTCACCTTTGAAAACAATTAACCACATTTGATACTAATCAACTATATTCAGCCACATCAAAATCAACCACATCTTACTCACCTATTTTTTCATTAACCTACTCTCCCCTTTTCTATTTATTTCTCCCCTTTCAACACACACAAATAATTATACCACTTTTTAAATGAACCAATAAAGTGAAGTAATCTTAATATTTTGTATGATTTTATTATAAATTCAATAGATTATAGTGAGAAAACACACCATTCTCTTTAACATAACTTTTGGGTGTGGGGATCTGTCCTAGAGACAATTAGGTTGATAGAGTTTGATGAACTCAAACGGCTAACTGATGCTTCTCAAATACCAATTTGGGTAGGGTTTTTTTCAAGATATATGAATCCTCACCTTGTGTGGAAACATACTTTAATAACATAAACCCAAGATTCATATTTTACTTTATGAAATGATATATGATATTGATGTGCATGGTCTATGAATATTCAATTGGATTTTATCAAAGATTGATCATAAAATAGTTTTCAACACTAATTGGAATGGTATAAATTACATCAACATCCACATAATTAATTTTTTTGTTTCATTCATATCAATTTGGGATATGAAAGAATATCAATAATGTATTGGGCATATGCGAATCTCCATGAAATTAAATCTTACTTCTTAATTTTCTGGGAAATTCATGAACTCCCAAGATAACCACAAGGTGTAGATTATTATTTACCATCCATACCAGCTAAATCCACATGAGTGAGTACCAACATGTTCTACTATGTATCATTGTGACAAAACATCCCTTGTATATTATGTTATAAATATATCTTAGAATTATTTCACAGAATATTTGTTGTTTTTCATGAGATCTAATGTAAAATTAGAAAATGAAAATTATCAAATAATATATCCTATTGAGTGGATATAAAATACTATTAAAATATTATAATTTTATTATACATGGTCACATTGACATTGTTACCCAACTCAAATTTTTATAGGTTAAATCTTTCCTCTACTAGAGTTTATACAGTCCTTGTTCCACCATCAAAAATCTTCATTCATCTTCCTTGACATATATGGTTTGTGAGATACATATCCCATAATATAATTGAGTGGCCTATAATATAATGGGAAAAATTAAATTTCACTAATTAGAGACATTTCAAAAAAACCCATGCTGATTCATAAAATCAAATTTTTTTGTTTTCATCTATTCCTCTATAGCTTAATTCATCAATATAGATAAGTACTATCAACCACTATTCATTTTCCTTCAATATTTAAAGTTTATTATCAATAAGTCCTGTATGAAAACAAATTCACATTATATAGTGATCATGATTTGAATACCATGCCCTTGGTTCTAACATGAGGCCGTATAAATCCATCTTTAACTGAAAAAACATTCCTTCATCTTTATCAATGAAAAATCCATCCAGTTTATCAATATGCACTTCCTCTTCCAGAAAACCATTCATGAATAAAGGCCTGAAATCCATTTAATATATTTTATACCATTTATAATTTTATATGCCTAGAAATAACCCAATAGTCCCATGATATGAAACATGTTTATATGTATCATTTCTAGAAATTCATTTAATTTGGGAATAAACTTTGTACACAAGTCATTATTTATTTTGAATCACTATTCCCACTTAATTCAGTTTGTTTTTTGAAAACACACTTAATGCCAATGATATTCCTATAACATGGCCTTCAAAAAACATTCCATGTATTATTTTTCTATGCTTTTTCAACATCCTCATTCATGGACCTAACCCAACTCTTATCCTTCTTAGAGACATTAAAAAATATTTATTCTTCGAAATATTACAATGATATTTAATAAATGGACTTAAATATACTTAATTGGGATAGGGATTTTTTAACTCAAATTATATTTATTTTAATGATTTCAACCCAACATGTTATCATAATGATGTTTGCTGATATTTCTAGGATTTATTAACAATATAATTATTTATTAGATTTCTCTTCGTATATTGTTCCTCACCCTGAACCCTTCAATTCTTTATCACTATCATATTATGAAAATTTGTGGTTTTCATGAAAAATCAGCTCATATCCTCCTATCATTTTTTCATATTATATCACAACTAAATAATTACTCTCAATACTCTTTTCAAATCCATGTTCTATAGTATCTTTGAGTTTTTCTATTTGATGAATATAAAAAAAATATTCCTTTATCTCCATGGTTTTATAATTTATGCATTTTTTATTTTAAGAATAATGAATTTTATTATATACTCTTGAATGTTTTTGACTCAAGGTTTATTCCCATACCACATTACTTATATATTTCTATCCTTGATTGAACATAAAAATTCTCTATTAGAGATTTAAACCGCTAAAAGATTTACTTATTCCAAATATCATTACATAAGTGACTATTCAATAAGCATTAGTCAAGAAATATTGTTGATTTAATGATTTTATCAATATAAAATCCAATTTTTTCGGGTGTTATTACACATGATATATGATTCTAAATTCTATTCATTTACAAATATTTATCAATTTCCTAATATGTGAAATTGGTCTCATTTTTATTTTGAATCATTTCGATCTTCACACTTTGCTTATTTTTTATTCTCCTCTGATATAGTGTTATAAATCTATATACCTTGATGTTCTATGTGATGGGAAAACACATGCCAATTTTCTATAGTAATATATAGAAATAACATAATAACTTATTAAATCTATGGATTTGAGTGATATTGACCAACACTTATCCACATGATGAAGCTCAAGAAACATTGAATCCCTCACCACATTTATCCTATAATAATTCCTTAAAATCATCCCCTTTTGACATGAATCACATATGTGACTATGATCATTTGTGATATGGTTAATATATTATGATCCATTTTTTATAAACCCTTCTAGAGTTTTTACTTAAAAGTCCATTCTATCAATTCAATATCATGTTTTATGCTTTTTTCAAAAAACACAGATATTTTCCTCTTTAAAAAGCATAAATTTCCTTTGGTTATTCTTCCCTAGAAAATATGTGAAGAATATTTAAATTTGAATGTACAATAATTTTGTTTGAATTACACTAAATGAATATTATCATACAATTTACTAACATTGAGGATATTTCGACATAAATCATAATCTAAGAGAATGCTAGTTTTCCTTTGATGTTTTCCTCTAATCACAACCTTCCAAAAAATAATAAATTTAAAACCATTATAGTTTTTGAAATTAGAAAAACCCATATTTAATGTTCTTAATATTCACAATAATATTGTTATATTTGGTCATGTGTGATGTGAATAAGTTTCCCACTATCAACAAGGTTTTATTGTTTCTATAAATTCGGTAAATCGAAGTAATATTATATTTATCAAAACCAACATTCATCACCAATGTTGGTGAAGAGTCTTCCTAAAGAATAAATGATTAGATATTATTTTATTCTCTTTAAAACACTAAATGTAAGTTATAATACTTTTTACTTTGTGATATTGATTCTAGAATATGATGTCTAACATTTTAGGAATTATAGTTTACATTTGCCTCATTCTTGATGAGGAATTGATTTCCTTATATTAGAAGTCTTACAAAAATACATCCATTAAAAAAAGAATTACTAGAAGTAATTAGTGACTATTTGGGTTGAGGGTGTTTATAAGGCCCCAGCATTAAACATTTATTATTATTGAATAAAATGAATAATTAACATTGAGAATCTTTTCAGGTTTATAGTTTTATAGAATTAGGAAATAACTATTACATCTCAAAGATTACACAGTAGAAACATCTACTCTGCTTCCATTTTTTTCACAAAATAAAAAAAAATTGAACAAAAGAGTCATGTCTAGTTCCTTGTTTTAGACATCCTGACATTTCCTTGATCCCATCCTTGACCCTATTAAACTTTTTGTCCTGTGAAAAACATTTCAAAAAATACTTAGGATGAGCATAAAAAGCTCAGTAAGGGTTATAACAATACGGAAAGAAAACATTATTCCATGTATACATAAGAATCAATGAGATCATACATTGCTCATAAAACATAAGAACTTTAACATACCTCATGAAATAATAAGATTTATGAATAACTCATAGAAGTCATAAGACATAAAGGTAACTTGAGGGATTCATAACATTCTTACTTAGGGAGTAACCCTCTTGGTTATGTTTGGAATACCCATCACAGTATATTCCCTAAATCTCTTTGGAGAAACCTTAATGTTTAACTCCTTCGCGTTACCCAATGCATTGGAGATCTATATCAGGCTCACCCACCCTTAGTTTATCACGGAACCACCCCTCTTCATAACAATGTCCAAGAACCATAACATAATCGTATCACATAAAACATGCATAAAGGAAACATAACATTTCCACTTTTCAATCACGAGATATCAATACAACACATTGATATAAAAAAATTATGAAAACCATTTTCAATACCAAAATAAAAGAAAAGTAAAACATGGTATTTATTTTAAATTCGAAAATAGTTATGGCTTGTAGAGGAAGCCGAAACTCAAATAACGGTCACAGCGGCGAAGAAGTCGTTGTCGCCGCATACGTACGACACAAAAAAAATATTCCCTTTTGTCATTTAGTAAAAGCTTCATATAAAAAAAAATCCTTTTGAATAAATGTAAAAGTCAAAGTGGTTTATACACCGTATAAAAGAAAGTTGTGTATAAAACAAAATATGCCTCAATGAATGGAGATTGAGACGAAGTCCCTTACAAAGACGGTATCTTTGGATTAAGGATAAATCAATTACATAATTATGTGTGACAAACGAATGCACCAAATATAAGTGGATATTAAGTGTAAAAAAATTAGAGGTTATTCACACATATTCATAGAATGAAATATTCAAGGAGTGCAAGTTTATCCCAAAGAATCAAAATTGGGTTAAGAAGTTCCCTTGCAAAAATTCGACAGCCTATCGGCGTCACTTCAAAATTTAGAAAATGAGTTGATGAGAGATAAAAAGGGTATCTCATAACTTGAACATAAAATTTACATCAATAAGGATATATAAGAACATATCCCAACATAACAATATGTAAAGTAAAAGACCAAACAAAAGAATACTTTTAAAAAGAGGAGGGTGAAAGGTTCCCTTACAGGCTTGGGTATCTTTCGAAACATACACCCCATGAAAGAAGGACAATACAAAATTTATGTAAATACTCATAAACAAAAGTATATTACACAAAGAGTATAATAATGGGTAGTTCATATAACACTCAAAGGAAATGGTGGAAAATATATCATAAATCTCACGGGAATAAAAGTGAGATGAAAAATCCCTTATAAAAACTCGGCAGCCTAACGGTGCCACTTAAAACTTCCAAAAATAGATTGATGAGATCAAAGAGTTTCTGTAATAATTTTAACATGAACTATACAGAAAGAGGAATATAAAATAACATCCCCCAACATAACAAAGTGGAGCTTAAAAGAAGTGATATAAAAGAGAGTACTTAAAAGAAAGAGAGAGGTTGGATCTCTTACGAAAATTCGGCAGCCTAACGGCGCCACTCAAAACTTCCAAAATGGATTGATGATAGAAAATAGGGTCTCTCATCATATGAAAATAAAAATTATAGTAATAGTAATATAAAATGACATCCCAATCATAATAAAGATGAGATAAAAATGAAGGACATAAAAGAGTGTACTTAAAAAGAAAGAGAGGGGTAGGATCCCTTACCTCGTGTCCGACATGACTCGATCGTTCTTTAATATCCTGAATAATAAAATTTGGTCAATTTATAATTTCATAAGGACCTCCTTTAATTATTATTATTATTCAGTTCATATCACATGTTATAATAATTGGTAAATAAAGTGAGTTCATATCAGACGTTTTTGTCGATGTTCGGTACATGAGTAAAAATTGAACTTGTTGGAAAAGAATTTTCCATGTAGTTATAGGTACATCATATCCAGAATAGTATTGATGTTTTAAATATCATATATATCTAGTATATATTCATTTTATACTATTCCATAGCATTGGGAGATAAAAAATTGAAAGCACCGTTCATGGATACGGTAGGCCGTACGTACGCATGAACGCTACTTTCATTTTTTGTCATATTAATGGAATTAAAAAAATGAGAGAGATATATATTATAATTCCAGAATTATATCAAAAATTTAGATGTAATATATTACATATATACACATTATATATATGTACTTATAATAGTACATAACATTTGGAGATAAGAAATGAAATGTACCATTCATGGAGACGGTAAGCCGTACGTACGCATGAACGCTACTTTCATTTATTTTTTTTTTTTTATTCAATGGAATGAAATAATAATGATATAAAGGTATATTATAATTACTGTAGGATATCATATGTAATACCATTAATTACATCCTTTATACGTCCCACATATGGAATTAATGAATAAAATCACTTTGAGGGGGCGGTAGTCCGCACTTCCTAAAATGAAGATATCGCGTTTACCCATAATGGAAACAATAAAGGTATGCCATAAATGAAAGATACAGAAGCTTAAGAAAAACATAAAAATATTATATATCATATATAAATATAGTGACATCTTAATGGCCACCTTTGAAGGTGTTAAAATAATATTGAACAATCATCGTTTCGTGAGGCAGTAATTCGCCATCCAAAGAAACAGTATGTTCTTTAACCATTATACGGAGGTGTGTGAAAGTGTTGCTCAAATACTTATTATAAAAATATATTAGTATATTTAATATAGTGGTGTTGTTACAAAAAAATGTAATAAAAAGATTTTAGGGGTTTGGAGAAGCAAAATAAAACAAAAGAACACAAGGGAAGACATTACCTTTAAATCGGGTAACTCTCTTTGATTTGAGCTCAAAGGCTTCCTTGGAAAGGATTCTGACCAAAGTGAGGCTTCAATGATGAAGAGAGGGATGTGGAGAGATGAAATGGGTAGGGTTTGACCGAGAAAAAGGCTTGAGAGGTGTGGGTAATGTGGTAGAGGTGGGGGCCGTTTATAAGAGGAGAGGAGGGGCACTCTTGGAAAGTTATAAAATATTACTTTATTATAAAATGATTTTCGGATTTTAAAAGTCCCAAAAAGATATATTTCTAGGATATGGTGATAATGTTTCGAAATCCACCAATATAATTGGTTTTTGACAAGTGTAATACTTAGATTGTACCCTATCTTCTCATTTTATTTAAATCGTTCATTTATGAGGTAATCACTGCTTCATCACGGTGTCATAAATAATTTAAATTATTTAATGAATAAAAAATTTAAAAAAAATATCATGATGTAGTAAATCTTTTTAGCTTTCCGATAAATCATTATAGTCAAAAATATGACTTGTATAATCTGATTTAAAAATTGTTTTAGTAAAACAACTCATGTTTGTGACATTTTTATTTTAACTTTAATTAAAAAGTTATTTATGTCATTTTCCAACCTAAGTGGCTCCATGGGGTCCCCAATATGAACCATGGATTTCTTGGTCGGCCATGACACATCCAATGAGGGTAGGACATGTGTCTGGGTCATTTTATATTATTAAAACATTATTTTTACCATAAATTACACTAATTACCTTTAATCGTGATTAATAAAACTTAAAAGTTACTATTCACCGAAAATTATTTTTATCTCATTGAACCACATTTTACTTATTAATGACAACCATGTATGTCGGATTTTTGAAATTCTAACCACAGAAGTGGTAAAGTTTCATTTAAACAAAAAAACAGTTTTTAAACTACCACGTAGTGGTTTCACTATTCATCAAAAATTGGAGTTTTTCAGAAAAATACCAAAAATTAACCCTAAGCTATATTTGATATTCTGAATTAAAAAATGATGTCTATTTTAAAAAATTAAAATCATATAAGTTTCATTAATTAATTTAATAATTAATTCCCTCTGTCAAAACAAATAGCGTGTTTTTTAGAAACAATATCTATTAAAAGATTGACACTAGTTTAAGTCCGATTTAAAAGTGAAATTAATTCCAATGACCACTATTGGATTAAATGGTAAAAATATATTCTAATTTCACTTTAAAAACCATTCAAAAGATAATCTAATCATATAAATAAATTGTATTAAAAAGATGATTTGAATTAAAATACAATATTTTTCACTATTCATTAAAAAAATGAACTTTATCGGAAAAATAACAAAAATTTACACAAAGTAAATTTTGATGTCCCGATTCTAAAGAAGAATTTTATTTTGTCAAATATAACACATAAAATTTTCAAAAAGTATATTTAAAATAGGATCTCCATCAAAAGGCGGTTAATCGACCTTTTAAAGAATATTAGAATGTTTACGCTTAAAATTGAATTCATTCGCATTTGTAATCCTCTAACATTTATTGTAAAAAGTAAAAATATTTGACAGACATATATAATAATTTTGTAGTTAGTTCTATTCATTCACGCCATTACAACGGCTAGGCGTTAACTACTATTTAATATAATATTATTTTATTATTAGAGTGCAATGTTAGATTCCCAAGAAACTTGTTGTTGGGTATTGGGTATGCCATCAGGCATAGCATCCCCTTTAAAGTAATATGAATATTTTATTCAAAAATATGGATAAATGTGAAAATGTCATATTCTTTATTTACCTGGGGTGTTACATCCTTCCCCCCTTTTGGGAATTGCGTCCTTGCAATTTTTAAAATTGGGCTTGGAAACTTCATTGAAAATCCCACATCGGAACAAGAGTCAGTAAAAAATCACTTTAAAATAAAGAGAGAGAAGTACAAAGGTCACTCAAGTTAACCCATACTAGGATTCCATGTAGCAAAACATGGATATGGAGGAAAAAACAAAGGTTCATGTTCTGAGGGAGAGTGATAGTAAACATGTCTAGGAGAAAGTTAACCATAAGAAAATCACAAACTTGTGATGGGTTAAATGGTATTCAATTCCCCAGTAGGAAAAGTTAACAGAAAACTTTTTTGTTTTAAGTTACTCTTCATTGAGGAATTTATTTTTGATCTTAACTAAATCATAATGAAACATACTTACTTGTCATGTAGACTTTCAACTTTTACTAGATTCCTTAATCAAACTCATATTTTCTCCAAAAGACGAGTATTTAGGAAGACTTTTTCGCATTAAGAGTACTATAATCAACTTCTTGAGAATAACCAAATCCACAAAATAGAACTATATATTTCCCATGTCTTTAGACAAAAACCGAAAATAAAATTGTTAGTATGAGATCAGATAATACACAAAAGGATAACTCTTTATAAAAAGAAAATCTATTCTTAATCTCCAAAATTTTTCAAACAAAACCCAAAGTTCAACAAGGACCATTAGATAAACAATTTCTCTATAAAATTATTCAAAGTAAACCAAACTAAGATTGAAACCCAAATATTTTAAGTATTTAGTCACATAGACTTCCAAGGTACAAATTAACACTTATCTTCAAAAAACATCAGTTGCTCTAAAAGTCTCATATTGAAAAGTAATTAACCTAATCACATATCCTCCATGATAGGTTAATAATTTCCATAGATAACCCAAAATCAACTTACTCTTAAATCATAAAATAATCTAACTAAAAAGAATTAGTCAAACTAACCATGGACTTCACGTAGTCCAGTGGTAGGTGATAAATACCAGTCGCACTTTGGTTGTGGGTTCGATTCCCACAGCTTTGTCCGACGTGACGGGTTGTCACACGGTCTGCATGTTGTCCATTTTCCAAAACTACATAATTCTTAAAACATTCCCCAAAACGATATAAAATCCTCAAAAATGATCATAACATATTTTAACCTCAAGTTTATCTCATGCCTTTCATTTTCCATCATATCATAGAGTAACCCATAATTACCTAAAAAGTAGGGATCATATAAACTCTAATGGTTGCCTTTATAATTATTACCTGAACTTCCACATCGAGTTGGTCATCTCGTACATGATGCATTAGAGAACTCACTAAGGTTCAAGTGGTTGATCATGACTCCTTGATAGTTGGTCTAGCACAACCACGAGATTCCTCATTGAATCCCCCATTTCATCCAGTCTCTTAATCAGAGAACCACCACAGTTTCCATCAAACCCATTGTCACTTTGGTGCCTACAAGATCCATCCATTTACTAAAAATAGAAATTTCAGTGTGTGTATATCAACAAAATCATCATGTACTAATGAGGAATATAAACACTAAGATATACTTACTCATTCACTTTATCTAAAAACTATGACTCTTTCTGAAATCCTAGCCATTATTGTAATGTCACTTATGCTTATAGAATACCTTAACCTCTAAAGTTATCTAAACCTACCTTTGATACCAACTATAAGGCCACATCCTTAAACATTACTTATTATTGAATAAAATGAATAATTCACATTGAGGATATTTTCAGGTTTAGAGTTTTAGAGAATTAGGACATAACTATTACATCTCAAAGATTACAAAGTGGACACATCTACTCGGCTTCCATTTTTTTCACAAAATAAAAACTTTTAAACAAAAGAGTCATTTCTAGTTCCCTATTTTAGACAGACTGACATTTCCTTAATCCCATCCTTGACCCTATTCAACTTTATGTCCTATGAAAAACATTTCAAAAAAAAACTTGGGATGAGCATAAAAAGCTCAGTAAGGGTTATAACAATATGGAAAGAAAATATTAGTCCATGTATACATAAGAATCAATGAGATCATACATTGCTCATAAAACATAAGCATGTTAACATACCTCATGAAATAATAATATTTATGAATAATGCATAGAAATCATAAGACATAAAGGTAACTTGAGGTATTCATAACATTCTTACGTAGGGAGTAACGCTCTTGGTTATGTTTGGAATACCCATCACACTATATATCCTAAATCTCTTCCGAGAAAACTTAACTTTTAACTCCTTCGCGTTACCCAATGCATTGGAGAGCTATATCGGGCTCACCCGCCCTTAGTTTATCACGGAACCACCCGTCTTCATAACAATTCCCAAGAACCATAACCTAATCGTATCACATAAAACATGCATAAAGGAAACATAACATTTCCACTTTTCAATCACGAGATATCAATACAACACATTGATATAAAAACATTATGAAAACCATTTTCAATACCAAAATAAAATAAAAGTAAAACATGGTATTTATTTTTCATTCGAAAATAGTTATGGCTTGTAGAGGAAGCCAAAAATCAAATAATGGTCACGGCGGCGAAGAAGTCATTGTCGCCGCATACGTACGACAAAAAAAACATTCCCTTTTGTCCTTTAGTAAACACTTCGTATAAAAAAGATTCCTTTTGAATAAATTTAAAAGTAAAAAGGTTTTATACACTGTATAAAAGAAAGTTGTGTATAAAACAAAATATTCCTCAATGAATGGAGATTGAGATGAAGTCCCTTACAAAGACGGTATCCTTGGATTAAGGATAAATCAATTACATAATTATGTGTGACAAATGAATACACCAAATATAAGTGGATATTAAGTGTTAAACAATCAGAGGTTATTCACACATATTCATAGAACAACATATTCAAGGAGTTCAAGTTTATCCCAAATAATCAAAATTGGGTTAAGAAGTTCCCTTGCAAAAATTCGACAGCCTAACGTCGTTACTTCAAAATTCAGAAAATGAGTTGATGAGAGATAAAAAGGGTATCTCATCACATGAATATAAAATTTACATCAATAAGGATATAGAAGAACATATCCCGACATAACAATATGTAAATTAAAATACCCAACAAAAGAAGTCTTTTAAAAAGATGAGGGTGAAAGGTTCCCTTACCGACTTGGGTATCTTTCGAAACATACACCCCATGAAAGAAGGACAATACAACATTGATGTAAATAATCATAAATGAAAGTATATTACAAAAAGATTATAATAATGGGCATTAAATATACCACTCAATGGAAATTGTGGCAAATGTAGCATAAATCTCACGGGAATAAAAGTGAGATGAAAAATCCATTACGAAAACTCGGCATCCAAACGGCGCCACTTAAAACTTCCAAAAATAGATTGATGAGATAAAATAGGGTCTCTCATCATATTAACATAAAATGTACATCAATAGGAATATAAAATAACATCCCCCAACATAACAAATAGGAGCTTAAAACAAGTGACATAAAGGAGAGTACTTAAAAGAAAGAGAGAGGTTGGATCTCTTACGAAAATTCGGCAGCCTAACGGTGCCACTCAAAACTTCCAAAATGGATTGATGAGAGAAAATAGGATATCTCATCATATGAAAATAAAAATTACCATAAGAGTAATATAAAATAACATCCCAATCATAAGAAAGATGAGCTAAAAAGGAATGACATAAAAGAGTGTACTTAAAAAGAAAGAGAGGGGTAGGATCCCTTACCTCGTGTTCGACATGACTCGATCGTTATTTAATCTCCTGAATAATAAAATTTGGTCAATTTATAATTTCTTAAGGACCTCCTTTAAATATTATTATTCAGTTTATATCACATGTTATAATAATTGTTTAATAAAGTGAGTTCATATCAGACGTTTTTGTCGATGTTCGGTACATGAGTAAAAATTGAACTTGTTGGAAAACAATTTTCCATGTAGTTATAGGTAAATCATATCCAAAATAGTATTGATGTTTTAAATATCATACATATCCAGTATATATTCATTTTATACTATTCCATAGCATTTTGAGACCAAAAATATAAAGCACCGTTCATGGAGACGGTAGGCCGTACGTACGCATGAACGCTACTTTCATTTTTTGTCATATTAATGAAATTAAAACAAAATGAGAGATATATATATTATAATTACAGAATGATATTAATAATTTAGATGTAATATATTACATATATATCCATTATATATATGTACTTATAATAGTACAGAACATTTGGAGATAAGAAATGAAATGTACCATTCATGGAGACGGTAAGCCGTACGTACGCATGAACGCTACTTTCATTTCTTTTTTTTGTATTCAATGGAATGAAATAATAATGATATAAAGGTATATTATAATTCCAGTAGGATTTAATATGTAATACCATTAATTAAATCCTTTATACATCCCACATATGGCATTAACAAATCATATCACTTTGAGGGGGCGGTAGTCCGCACTTCCTAAAATGAAGATATCGCATTTACCCATAATGGAAACCATAAAGGTATGTCATAAATGAAAAATACAGAAGATTAAAGAAAACATAAACAAATTATATATCATATATAAATATAGTGACATCTTAATGGCTACCTTTGAAGGTGTCAAATGAATATTGAACAATCATCGTTTCGTGATGCAGTAATTAACCATCCACAGAAACAGTATGTTATTTAACCATTAGATGGAGGTGTGTGAAAGTGTTGCTCGAATATTACTTATAACAACATCCTAGTATATTTAGGATATTGGTTTTGTTGCAAAAAAAGTAATAAAAAGAGTTTAGGGGTTTGGAGATGCAAAATAAAACAAAAGAACAGAAGGGAAGACATTACCTTTAAATCGGGTAACTCTCTTTTATTTGAGCTCAAAGGCTTCCTTGGAAAGGATTCTGACCAAAGTGAGGCTTCAATGATGAATAGAGGGATGTGGAGAGATTAAATGGGCAGGGGTTGGCCGTGAAAAATGCTTGAGAGGTGTGGGTAAGGTGGTAGAGGTGGGGGCCTTTTATAAGAGGAGAGGAGGGGCACTCTTGGAAAGTTATAAAATATTACTTTATTATAAAATGATTTTCGAATTTTAAAGGTCCCAAAAGGATATATTTCGAGGATAAGGTGATAATGTTTCGAAATCCACCCATAAAATAGGTTTGTGACAAGTGTAAGACTTATATTTCACCCTATCTTCTCATTTTATTTAAATAGTTCATATACGAGGTAGTCACTGCATCATCACGGTGTTATAAATAATTTAATTTATTTAATGCCTAAAAATTATAAAACAAATTATCATGATGTGGGAAATCTTTATATATTTCTAATTAATATTTATAGTTAAAAATATGACTTGAATAACCACATCTAAAAATTATTTTAGTAAAACAACTCATGTTTGTGACATTTTTAATTTAACTTTAAATAAAAAGTTATTAATGTCATTTTCCTACCAAAGTAGCTCCATGGGGTACCCAAGTTGACCCATGGATTGTCTTGGTCGGAAATGACACATCCAATGAGGGTGGGACATGTGTCTAGGTCATTTAATATTATTAAAACATTATTTTTACCTTAAATTACACTAATTACCTTTAATCGTGATTAATAAAACTTAAAAGTTACTATTCACCAAAAATTATTTTAATCTCATTGAACCACATTTTACTTCTTAATGACAAACATGTATGTCGGATTTTTGAAATTCAAACCACAGAAGTGGTAAAGTTTCATTTAAACGAAAAAACAGTTTTTAAACTACAACTTAGTGGTTTCACTATTCATCAAAAATTGAAGTTTTTCAGAAAAATACCAAAAAATCACCCTAAGCTATATTTGATATTACAAATTCAAAAATGATGTCTATTTTAAAAAATTAAAATCACATAAGTTTCATTAATTAATTTAATAATTAATTCCCGCGGTCAAAACAAATAGCGTGTTTTTAAGAAACAATGTCTATTAAAAGATTGACACTAGTTTAAGTCCAATTTCAAAGTGAAATTAATTCCAATGACCACTATTGGATTAAATGGTGAAAATATATTCTAATTTCACTTTAAAAACAATTCAAAAGATAATCTAATCATATAAATAAATTAGATTAAAAATAGGTTTTGAATTAAAATACAACATTTTTCACTATTCATTAAAAAATGAACTTTATTGGAAAAATACCAAAATTTTACACAAAGTAAATTTTGATGTCCCGATTCTAAAGAAGAATTTTATTTTGTCAAATATAACACATAAAATTGTCAAAAAATGGATTTAAAAGAGGTTCTCCATCAAAAGGCGGTTAATCGACCTTTTAAAGAATATTAGAATGTTTACGCTTAAAATTGAATTCATTCGCATTTTTAATCCTCTAACATTTATTGTAAAAAGTAAAAATATTTAACAAAAATATATAATCATTTTTTAGTTAATTTTGTTCATTCACGCCATTACAACGGCTAGGCGTTAACTACCATTTAAAATAATATTATTTTATTTTTAGAGTGCAACGTAAGATTCCCAAGAAACTCGTTGTTGCGTATTGGGTACACCATTGAGCATAGCATCCCCTTTAAAGTAATATTAATATTTTATTCACAAATATGGATAAATGTGAAAATGTCATATTCTTTATTTACCTGGGGTGTTACATCCTTCCTCCCTTTTGGGAATTGCATCCTCGTAATTTTTATAATTGGGCTTGGAAACTTCATTGAAAATCCCACATAGGAATAAGAGTGAGTTAAAGAATCACTTTAAAATAAAGAAAGAGAAGTACAAAGGTCACCTGAGTTAACCCATACTAGGATTCCATGTAGGAAAACATGGATATGGAGTAAAAAACAAAGGCTCATGTTCTGAGGGAGAGTGATAGTAAACATGTCTATGAGAAAGTTAACCATAAGAAAATCACAAACCTGTGATGGGTTAAACGGTATTCGATTCCCCGGTAGGAAAAGTTAACAGACAAATTTTTTGTTTTAAGTTACTCTTCATTGAAGAATTTATTTTTGAGCTTAACTAAATCATAATGAAACATACTTACTTGTCACGTAGACTTTCAACTTTTACTAGATTCCTTAATCAAACTCTTATTTTCTCCAAAAGACGAGTATTTAGGAAGACTTTTTCACATTAAGAGTACTATAATCAACTTCTTTAGAATCACAAAATCCCCAAAAGAGAACTATATATTTCCCATGTCTTTAGAAAAAAACCAAAACCAAAATTGTTAGTATGAGATCAGATAATACACAAAAGGATAACCCTTTATAAAAAGTCAAACAAAACCCAAAGTTCAACAAGAACCATTTGATAAACAATTTGTCCATAAAATTATTCAAAGTAACCAAACTAAGATTGAAACCCAAATAGTTGAAGGATTTAGTCATATAGTCTTCCAAGGTACAAATTAACACTTATCTTCAAAAAACATCAGTTGCTCTGAAAGTCTCATATTGAAAAGTAATTAACCTAATCACATATCCTCCATGATAGGTTAATAATTTCCATAGATAACCCAAAATCAACTGACTATTAAATAATAAAATCATCTAACTAAAAATAATTAGTCAAACTAACCAGGGACTTCATGTAGTCTGGTGGTAGGCGATAAATACCAGTCGCACTTTGGTTGTGGGTTCGATTCCCACAGCTTTGTCCGACGTGAAGGGTTGTCACACGGTCTGCGTGTTGTCAATTTTCCAAAACTACATAATTCTTAAAACATTCCCCAAAATGAGATAAAATCTTCAAAAATGATCATAACATATTTTAACCTCAAGTTTATCTCATGCCTTTCATTTTCCATCATATCATAGAGTAACCCATAATTACCTAAAAAGTAGGGATCATATAAACCCAAATGGTTACCTTTATAATTATTACATGAACTTCCACATCGATTTGGTCATCTCATACTCGATGCATTAAAGAACTCACCAAGGTTCAAGTGGTTGATCATGACTCCTTGATAGTTGGTTTAGCACAACCATGAGATTCCTCATGGAATCCCCCATTTCATCTAGTCTCTTAAACAGAGAACCACCATAGTTTCCATCAAACCCATTGTCACTTTGGAGCCATCTAGATCCATCCATTTACTAAAAACAGAAATATCAGTGTGCGTATATCAACAAAATCATCATGTACTAATGAGGAATATAAACACTAAGATGTACTTACTCATTCACTTTATCTAAAAACTATGACTCTTTCTAAAATTCTAGCCATTATGCTAATGTCACTTATTCTTATAGAATACCCTAACCTCTAACCTTATCTTAAAAGACCTTTGATACCAACTATAAGGACCCGACCTTAAACATTAATTATTATTGAATAAAATGAATAATTCACATTGAGGATCTTTTCAAGTTTAAAGTTTTAGAGAATTAGGACATAACTATTACATCCCAAAGATTACAAAGTAGACACATCTACTCAGATTCCATTTTTCACAAAATAAAAACTTTTGAACAAAAGAGTCATTTATAGTTCCTTGTTTTCGACAGTCTGACATTTCCTTGATCCCATCCTTGACCCTATTCAACTTTATGTCCAGTGAAAAACATTTCAAAAAAAACTTGGGATGAGCATAAAAAGCTCAGTAAGGGTTATAACAATACCGAAAGAAAACATTATTCCATGTATACATAAGAATCAATGAGATTATACATTTCTCATAAAACATAATCACGTTAACATACCTCATGAAATACTAATATTTATGAATAATGCATAGAAATCATAAGACATAAAGGTAACTTGAGGCATTCATAACATTCTTACGTAGGGAGTAACCCTCTTGGTTACGTTTGGAATACCCATCATAGTATATTCCCTAAATCTATTTAGAGAAACCTTAACATTTAACTCCTTCGTGTTACCCAATGCATTGGAGAGTTATATCAGGCTCATCCGCCCTTAGTTTATCACATAACCACCCGTCTTCATAACAATTCCCAAGAACCACAACATAATCGTATCACATAAAACATGCATAAAGGAAACATAACATTTTTACTTTTCAATCACGAGATATCAATATAACACATTGATATAAAAACATTATGAAAACCATTTCCAATAACAAAATAAAATAAAATTAAAACATGTTATTTATTTTTCATTTGAAAATATTTATGTCTTGTAGAGGAATCTGAAACTCAAATTATGGTCATTGCGGCGAAGAAGTCATTGTCGCTGCATATGTATGAAACAAAAAAAACATTCCCTTTTGTCATTTAGTAAACGCTTCTTATAAAAAAGATTCCTTTTGAATAAACATAAAATTCAAAGGGGTTTAGACATAGTATAAAAGAAAGTTGTGTATAAAACAAAATATGCCTCAATGAATGGAGATTGAGACGAAGTCCCTTACAAAGACGGTATCCTTGGATTAAAGAGAAATCAATTACATAATTATGTGTGACAAATGAATACACCAAATATAAGTGGATATTAAGTGTAAAACAATCAGAGATTATTCACACATATTCATAGAATTACGTATTCAAGGAGTGCAAGTTTATCCCAAAGAATCAAAATTGGGTTAAGAAGTTCCCTTGCAAAAATTCGACATCCTAACTGCATCACTTAAAAATTCAGAAAATGAGTTGATGGGAGATAAAAAGGGTATCTCATCACTTGAACATAAAATTTACATCAATAAGGATATATAAGAACATATCCAAAATAACAATATGTAAATTAAAAGACCCAAAAAAAGAAGTCTTTTAAAAAGAGGAGGGTGAAAGGTTCCCTTACCGACTTGGGTATCTTTCGAAACATACACCCCATGAAAGAATGACAATAAAACATTGATGTAAATAATCATAAACAAGAGTATATTACACAAAGTGTATAATAATGGTAAGTACATATACCACTAAAAGGAAATGGTGGCAAATGTAGCATAAATCTCATGGGAATAAAAGTGAGATGAAAAATCCCTTACGAAAACTCGGCTGCCTAACGGTGCCACTTAAAACTTCAAAAAATAGATTGATGAGATCAAATAGGGTCTCTAATCATATTAACATAAAATGTACAACAATATTAATATAAAATAACATCACCCAACATAACAAAGAGGAGCTTAAAAGAAGTGACATAAAGGAGAGTACTTAAAAGAAAGAGAGAGGTTGGATCTCTTACGAAAATTCGGCAGCCTAACGGCGCCACTCAAAACTTCCAAAATGGATTGATAGAGAAAATAGTGTCTCTCATAATATGAAAATAAAAAGTAAAGTAAGATTAATATAAAATAACATCCCAATCATAAGAAAGATGAGCTAAAAAGGAATGACATAAATGAGTGTACTTAAAAAGAAAGAGAGGGGTAGGATCACTTAACTCGTGTCCGACATGACTCGATCGTTCTTTAATCACCTGAATAATAAAATTTGGTCAATTTATAATTTATTATGGACATAATTTAAATATTATTATTCAGTTCATATCACATGTTATAATAATTGGTTAATAAAGTGAGTTCAAATCAGATGTTTTTGTTGATGTTCGGTACATGAGTAAAAATTGAACTTGTCGGAAAAGAATTTTCCATGTAGTTATAGGTACATCATATCCAGAATAGTATTGATGTTTTAAATATCATATATATCTATTATATATTCATTTTATACTATTCCATAGCATTTGGAGATAAAAAATTGAAAGCACCATTCATGGAGACGGTAGGTCGTACGTACGCATGAACGCTACTTTCATTTTTTGTCATATTAATGGAATTAAAACAAAATGAGAGATATATATATTATAATTCCAGAATGATATCAATCATTTAGATGTAATATATTACATATATATCCATTATATATATGTACTTATAATAGTACATAACATTTGGAGATAAGAAATGAAATGTGCCGTTCATGGAGACGGTAAGTCGTACGTACGAATGAACGCTAATTTCATTTCTTTTTTTGTATTCAATGGAATGAAATAATAATTATACAAAGTTATATTATAATTCCAGTAGGATATAATATGTAATACCATTAATTACATCCTTTATACATCCTACATATGGCATCAACGAATCAAATCACTTTGAGGGGGCGGTAGTCCGTACTTCCTAAAATGAAGATATCGCGTTTACCCATAATGGAAACCATAAAGGTATTCCATAAATGAAAAATACAGAAGCTTAAGGAAAACATAAACATATTATATATTATATATAAATATAGTTACATCTTAATGTCCGCCTTTGAAGGTGTTAAAATAATATTGAACAATCATCGTTTCGTGAGGCAGTAATTCACCATCCACAGAAACAGTATGTTTTTTAACCATTAGACGGAGGTGTGTGAAAGTGTTTCTCGAATAAATCTTATAAAAAAATCCAATTATATTTAAGATACTGTTGTTGTTACAAAAAAAAGTAATAAAAAGAGTTTAGGGGTTTGGAGAAGCAAAATAAAACAAAAGAACACAAGGGAATACATTACCTTTAAATCAGGTAACTCTCTTTGATTTGAGCTCAAAGGCTTCCTTGGAAAGGATTCTGCCCAAAGTGAGGCTTTAATGATGAAGATAGGTATTTGGAGAGATGAAATGGGCAGGGTTTGGCCGATCCAAAGGCTTGAGAGGTGTGGGTAAGGTGGTAGACGTGGGGGCCTTTTATAGGAGGAGAGGAGGGGCACTCTTGGAAAGTAACAATATATTACTTTATTATTAAATTATTTTCAGATTTTAAAGGTCCCAAAAAGGATATATTTAGAGGATAAGTTGGTAAGGTTTCTAAATCCCCCCATCCAATAAGTTTGTGACAAGTGTAATACTTAGATTTCACCCTATCTTCTCATTTTATTTAAATTGTTCATTTATGAGCTAATCACTACATCATCACGATGTCATAAATAATTTAATTTATTTAATGTATAAAAATTATAAAATAAATATCATGATGTATGAAATATTTTTATCTTTCTAATTAATATTTATAGTCAAAAATATGACTTGTATAACCCCATTTTAAAAAATTTTTATTAAAACAACTCATGTTTGTGACATTTTTATTTTAACTTTAAATAAAACGTTATTTATGTCATTTTCCTAACAAAGTGGCTCCATGGGGTCCCCAAGTTGACCCCTGGATTGTATTGGTCGGCCATGACACATCCAATGAGGGTATTACATGTGTCTGGGTCATTTCATATTATTAAAACATTATTTTTACCTTAAATTACACAAATTACCTTTAATCGCGATTAATAAAACTTAAAAGTTACTATTCACCAAAAATTATTTTAATCTCATTGAACCAAATTTTACTTCTTAATGAAAACCATGTATGTTTTATTTTTTAAATTCAAACCATAGAAGTGGTAAAGTTTCATTTAAACGAAAAAATAGTTTTTAAATTACCACTTAGTGGTTTCACTATTCATCAAAAATTGATGTTTTTCAGAAAAATACCAAAAATTCACCCTATTCTATATTTGATTATCCGAATTCAAAAATGATGTATATTTTACAAAATTAAAATCATATAAGTTGCATTAATTAATTTAATAATTAATTCCCGCTGTCAAAACAAATAGTGTGTTTTTAAGAAACAATATCTATTAAAAGATTGACACTAGTTTAAGTCCAATTTCAAAGTGAAATTAATTCCAATGACCAATATTGGATTAAATTGTAAAAATATATTCTAATTCCAATTTAAAAACAATTAAAAAGATAATCTAATCATATAAATAAATTAGATTAAAAAGAGGTTTTGAATTAAAATAAAACATTTTTCACTATTCATTAAAAATGAACTTTATCGGAAAAATACCAAAAATTTACACAAAGTAAATTTTGATGTCCCGATTCTAAAGAAGAATTTTATTTTGTCAAATATGACACATAAAATTTTCAAAAAGTGGATTTAAAAGAGGTTCTCCATCAAAAGGCGGTTAATCGAACTTTTAAAGAATATTAGAATGTTTACGCTTAAAATTGAATTCATTCGAATTTTTAATCCTCTAACATTTATGGTAAAAAGTAAAAATATTTGACAAACATATATAATATTTTTTTAGTTAGTTCTGTTCATTCCCACCATTACAACGGCTAGGCGTTAACTACCATTTAAAATAATATTATTTTATTATTAGAGTACAACGTAAGATTCCCATGAAACTCGTTGTTGCGTATTGCATACGCCATCGAGAATAGCATCCCCTTTAAAGTAATATTAATATTTTATTCACAAATATAGATAAATGTGAAAATGTCATATTCTTTATTTACCTACAGTGCTATAGGAGATACATCACATAAATATAGAATACATAGTAATTTTGTTCTAAATTACACCAAAAAAAACTATAACCCATAGAGCATTGGAGATTTTTATTGGCCACATGTTTAGTTTCCTTTCCAGTGTTATGAAGATCAATTTTCTTTGGAAGATTCATCACTAAAGGTTTTAAAACAACCACAGATTTTTCTCATGTTTTTATCCTCTTAACTTGATAAATAGTTATGATTTTCTCTTCAAGACTTCATTTTTATCACTATATGATGATGGCCATGTATTTATTATCATTATTCTAGGTGTAAATAATCATTATTTATCTTCACACTTCTGATTCTAATTAAAAAATTCTTCTTACAGATTCTCCATTCTATTTCCTATTTTAATAATAGTTTTATACAAAAAATCATTGATTCTGGTTTTTTCTTAAATTTTGATATTCCATTCAACATTTTTAATTAAATTATCAAGACTTCTATATACATGTTTTTCAATTTTTCACTTCAACTCTATCATTTTGTCTTCTTATTTTTTCATATTGAACATAGAATCATGCACCACAAAATTATCTTTATTAGTAATTTCACTTCATAAGTTACATTCTTTAAGGGATGACTAATGTTATAACTTAAAATAAAACATTATAATTACTTGTCAATTATCATCAATTCATAGATTATATTCCATTGAAAAAAAAACTACTTTATATTTATAGTTATAAATTTATTATACTTCAGATTATCAAGAAATGCATTTTTATATTAAAAAATAATTTCTTATAATAAAGGATTTATAGTGAGAATTATTTTAACATTCTATTTTCATATTTAAGAGGGTTGTTTCATTATAATCATCATCATAGTTTTTGGGATATTTGGGAGAAATATTTCCCACCTATCCCCATGTTAATGAAGGGAAATATTACCATTAAAAAAATCCTATTACTTATTCAATATTAGATGAAAACAATTCCATTAGAACTTAAAATTTATCAAATTCCATATTTTCTATGATTTATAAGTTATTCATGAAATTAGTGCCACATTTTGAGTAACTTAATTTGTTTTTTAATCATTGTATTGATTTCTAATTTCATAATAAACAAGAGTGCTATGTAAGATATGAATATAAATATATTAAAAATAATTATCTTTTGGAACTAAATGTTTTTTATTGAAATGAGGAGGGAGAATTTTCATGATTCTTTTCATGGTCTTTTCACATTTTGGGTCCAAACTATGATCTCATAGGTCTTCACCAATAACATTTAGAAGGTAAAAATGGAATAAATTATCCCATTTGAATTCATTATCAATAATTCATACATATTTACCAAAATTATAGGATGGAATGTCTAACATTGAAATCCCAATCAAAATTACTTAATAAGTTTTACCGTTTTAAATGAGTGGGTTTTCACGATATTACCATTGTGAAGATATTATTGTAAATACAACATCCCTTGAAATTTATAACCTTGGAATCCAAATACAGTTCATTATGATATATTACCATCAAGGATATATTTTATATATTTATAGTGATTCCATAGATGAATATTCTAAAAAAATACATGCACATTGATTTAAAACAATTTTGCAACTAGATTTTCCAAACCTAAAATTGCTACATTCAAATATGGGAAAACTGTTATGATTTACAGAAATTTTAACTCTTCCATGATAGAAGTAAAATAAACATTCATCTAACACCACTTGGTTGAATCTTATAGATGAAGATACCCTATGTGGGGGTAATTTGTATGTGCATACAAAATTCTATCATGAATTAGGATCTTTTTGTATAACCTTTAGAAACACATTTTATTATATATATCATTCCCCTTAATGAGTGATGAAGAAGTATATAACATAATAGATTTTACTTTATTCACATTAACTAGGTTACATCCATGGAGGACGCACATAAATCTTCATGAGCACCAAATTCATTAAAATCTCACTAATATTTAGTACTATTCCGTATAGTCTCACTAAACCTCTAGGTCTACAAACATGAAAAATTAGAGAACTCATTGTTCTACTCCTATAATTAACTCATTAGTCCATCAATTTAATCCTTCATCATCACATAAGAATGATATGAAGATATATACACATTTAGGATACTATTTAGAATAAAATTGATTATTTCTATTAATAATTAGACCTATGGTTGATAAAATTCTTAAACCGTCTGTCTTATAAAAGAGATCTATATGAAACATATGAGGACCTACTCCATAAAAAAAATTGGATGAATCTATATTAATTTATCTATTTTTTTCAAATCATATTTGTTCCAAATTTTATCTAAACTCAATATTTAGGATTGATTCATGAGATTATAAATTTTTTTCAAGATTCCCATATGAATATTGGGGCCATTATGAACCATAAAATATGAACAAGACATTGTGTTTTTCAACTAATAACTTTTCCTTACTTAAAATATCCACCCAGAACAAATGGGTTGGTCAGGACATGACCATATATTATAAAACATACACACATTTAACATACACTAAAATGTGGAACATTTTCATTGAAAATATTTTCTTTACTTCCTAAATTTTGTCCAACACTATTGTAGTGTGTATTTTATTTGAAAAAATACATATTACTTAGGGAAATAATTCCTCGATAATTATTCCTTACAATTTCTTTCTATAATTTTGACAATGTCCTATACTACATCCAATCTATGACAACTATGGATTATACCTTTCTACAACGACATGGATACCTATAAACCTTGTAAATCCAAATCCCTTTCTTCTAATAATTTCGGACACTCCATGTCTCGATGTATATTTTTGGTGTGGAAATGTTCCTTTAAAGGGGTAATATAGTGCATCACAAAGTGTTGTGGTGTGGGAAACCTAAAATATCTAGTGGAACCATAATCCTAAAAAACACATTCTATGTCATGTTGACATTGGATGTGTTGAAAAATGAACTCCACAAGTCCCATAAAGAAATTCCTTCCAGAAACTCCATGATATATATACTATATTGTTCCTTTTAATTACCTAATGAGAATATTGTGGTCCTCTCTTAGCATCCTTGATGGTGCCCTAAGAACTATGGATAACTTTCTCAATGTTTCCTCCCCTATATTGCTATACAATTTTCTTTGAGCATTTTAAAACACATGTTTTCTTACCTTAACACATATTCCATTGCTGCTACATTGCCTATCTGGTTCCCCAATGTGGTCAATATTACTTTAGTATAAGAAGGGTTGAGCTACCTTGTCTTCCTAGGTATGGCTGGCCTTCTTGTTTCTGCACGACCATCATGGATATTTCATTGTCATGTTAGTATGTTGTATTCCTCTGTATAAAATTTCATCTAAATTGTAGAGCTTGATCATTTCTGCATAATTTCACTACTACGACAAATATTACTATATAGACTCTTTTTAATCTCTTTTCCAAAAAACCCAACATATACCATCCCCTAAATTGATATTTTCCAGTAATTACCATTTTAGGATTTTGTTTTTATAAATTGGTTTTAAAGGAATTTTACTATTTTCAATATAAATAGTTTTCAAAAAGGATTTCCTTGCAAGATATGTTATAAATGTTTTAAAAATGTATTCCATGAATATTTATTTTAATTTACTTTCCATTATATTATATTTATTTAAAAAATTATGAAAGGAGATTTTTTATATCAGTTTCTCCATGGGCTATTTTCAATAGATGAAATAGTTTTTAAATGTTTCCATATAAACATATACTTTTACAACATTCATCATTTTTATGAAACTTTATCTATATGATTTCATATTTTTGAAATTGAAATATTATTTCCATGATTAATAAAATAATAATTTTTTAATTTTTCTGAAGTAAAAGTGTAAACATTATTTATAATGAAATTTTCCTAGTTATTCTTATAGTGGTCACCATATATATGGTATGTTTGATCAAGGGTTTTCATAAAATGACACCATCCACATTCTTTATCTAAATAAATTATGATATTCTATATTACATCTATGTGATGATCTATCACTAATTTTTCACTACCTAGTCATCCAATTTTATAAGCATAATTTTCTTCTATTTACTTTCATGGTGAATGACTTATGATTCAATACATTGATGGATGATATTTTCCTCGATTCGAAATGCATAGTTCAAATGGGGAAATTGTTATTTAAATAATATTACATATTAATATATTATTTAAATACTATATTATTAAACATATTTATTTATTTTCATATACATATAATAATGATTAAGGTTAATGGATACCCGTTTATTTTATATGGGTTTATCATGTCATGTTTATTGATGAATTAATGAATTATACCATATCATGAAACAATAATAATGGAGAAATCCCAATTTATTTCCTTGGGTATTTTTGATATGTTAATTGAAACCTTATAGAAAACATATATATTATTTTCATCATGCGATGGTTGGGCCCATAATTATATAGCACTTTAATTAATTGTGTAATGTTTTTATCACATGATTATCATGGTGCATGGGGACTTATCCTTGTTACCTATGGTGTATCAGTAGTTATCATAACTATCTATATTATTTTATCAATAAAGGGATTATTTACTTATGATTATTATTTCATTTTTATGTTTTTCCACATTCCAATGATTCCATGCCCAATGTTATGATCATTTTTTAATTAATGTAAATAAGATATCATTTATCAAGATTCTATGCTTCCAATCATCCTCATTATAAAATCACTCTATTCCCCATATCTATTATGTTATGATTTATTACTATGTTTACCATTAAAGTGCATTTGATTTCACCACTTTATTTTGTTAAAATTCCCCTAGTTCATGAATGAAATTATTTTTTTTGTTGATCCTAGAAAAATTTCTTGTGTGGTGAATCTATGGGGAATAATTAAGACACATTAGGAATATATTAGATTCTTAAAAAGTGGAGAGAAAGTGTAACAACTAAAAATTGTATCAATGGAAAACCAATTTCTATAATTATTTCATATAGTATAGACCTCATAAAATCACATTGAGAACACAATACAACCACATAAATTAATACTAAATTAAATAAATTTATTTCAAGAAATTAAGGAACCTATAAAATGGAAGAGTAACTTGACCTTTGGAATAGTAATGTGACCATTAGGAATATTAATTATGATAATAGAATAGTAACATCATAAATGAATGTATATATAAAATTTAAGAATCTTATAAATGATAATATGATATAATTATATCATAGTATAAATAGATAAATGTTTTAAAATTTATTAATTATGTGTTTGTATTTTTATAAAACATTAATGTTTTATTTAAATTTTATAATTAATATAATAATTTTAAAAAATTATATTTTCATAAAATAGAAACATAAAAAAATATTTTTTTATCTTATTATAAGGAGATGATTTTCTGTGACCTTAATCAATTTTTGAAAATATTATAAAATATGTAATAATTTTAATATATGTATTTTCCATGTAAATGATGATTTTAATTAAAATTTAGTTTTACCATATATATATAATTAATTTAATAAATTGGAGTTCTTTTTTGAATTATTCAAATAAAAAAAATTTAGGTTGATTTTTTGGTTTTTTTTCTAAAATACATGAATTTTTGTTGAATAAAATAATATTATAATTTAAGATAAATGCAAAATACATGAATTTTGAGCCATTATTTATTTAAGGATGATATTAGACCAAAACAATATAAAATATAACTAATTATTTTAATATATTTAGTTATAAGGTTTAAACTATTCATAGTAATGAGGAAAAATAATCATCTAATGAATAAAAATGATGAGAAAACACCCTTATCCTACCCTATAAATACCACCCCTCACAAAATATTCTCCCCACACCTTCCATGCGATGAATATTTAAAAACATTTTCCCAAAACTATTCCCAAGACCCTCACTCACGTTTGGGATCCCTTGTTCATATCAAAAGAAAAAACCCATTTCCCTAAGGATGTTTTCAATGTTGATAAATCAAGAGGTAAAATCTCCTTTCTTTCTCTTTCAATTTTTTTTCAATTTCATTTATTTCATTATTATCTCCACACATACCCTTATAAAAGTGTCATAATCACTCTGTTATCTTATATATATTTTAGTTTTATTATCTTAATGTAATAATTCTTCACCAAACCTCTTCTCCACTCCCTTTTATTTATAATTGGAAACATCTTCCGTGAGGTGTTCTTTTATCGCCTTTATGAATAAAAATTTTCATTTTTCATTACCACCTTCAAGACTGGTCTTAAAAAATTATAATGGTTGAAAAATATTTTTTATTAAATTTTATAATTTTTTATGTTTTGGAACTAACATATATATATAATATTAAATAATAAAACAAGATGAGTCTACTGTGATAAAAAAACTGCCAGATTAATAAAACCCATTTTTATTAAAATTTTATAGAATAAATATTCTCCATATATGAAAAAAATAATGCAAAAGTCCAATTAAAATTATGATTTTTTATTAATAACATATAATATGAATTTACTATTAGTTTCCTCATTTTATAACATCATAAATACATGTATACAAGTGAACCGATCATGAAAACCAAGAAAAAAACACTCATGAACGATGAAATTGAATAATATAACTCTAAAAAATGGATAGAAAAAATTAGTAAAATTATAATGAATCAGATTCATGTATAAGAATTTATTGATTCATTAAATAAAGAATATATACTATTATCTATGACATTATATTGAAGAAATAATTCAGACTTATGGTAAGGGGACTATCAAACCAAATTTCCATTATTTGGGTTACTCCACATTCATTATTAATTTCAGTATGTATGTTCTTCAAATATAATTCATGTTCTTAACTTTTATTTTATATTATATACATGCTTCCAGTTTGATTTTTTGAAAAATAATAATATTTTTTTCAAAATTACTCTTGTCTCTAAAAAATTTATCTTTCACTTATTGATATTGTTTCTTCTTCACCAAATATTGATGATTCTTATACCATGTTTGTTATAACCTTTTAATTTTGGGTACCAAAATATTTATTCTTAAATGTTTGTTTTTTGAAATTATCCATAAAATCATTTCCTTTCCATGGGTTATTTTATGGAAACTATTGTTATACATTATATATGAAAAACAAGATTATATAAATTTTATGATGTGACAGGTGTGCCTGTAATTATATAGGACTCTAAATCATTGGGTAATGTGGTGTATCTCATGAGATAATGTGCAATATCCATGAACATGATGCAATGTTTTTTCCAAATAATGATGTTATGATGATTCACATATTTTATGCAATAACATAATGATAACATTATTCATAACTATATGTGGTTTTTGACCATTAAGACATGAGGTTTCATTTTAATTCATTTCAATATTCATTTCCATTATGTAATTCTTTCTCTCATTATTATGAAGATGATTCATTACTTATGTTATTATGATGATGTTTATGCTCACCCATGATTCATGTCTCTTATTCATCCTCTTATTGGGCATTTATCTCTCTTCTTACTTTAATATATATCCCTAGTAGGATATATTTAATAAGAAGAATTGTATGGCCATTAATAATCTAGTGAAGAAGGAATTAAATAAAAAAATTCATTACTATGTAATTTTTTATGCTTCTAATTTTCCCAAGAAATTAAATCATTGGATCCTAGTTTTGTAATACTTTTATGTCATTTATCTTTAAAATGGTGTAATAATAATATAATAAAAGTAGTGTTACTATAGTTGGTATCTGAGCATAGTTTAGTTAATTTGGGAATTAGGATTAGAGAACCATAGTGAAAAACCATAGTATGAGACTAATTATTTTTAAGTAACCAATAATATTTTTTAGAAAAATGATAAAAATATGTATCCCACAAGATAATCATTTAGGGTTATTTTTCACAAAGCAATATATTATTTATTCATGAATTATTGAATAATGTTTTGTTCAAAATGTTAATATTTTAGATAATGGTGGGAAATGGGAGAAACTAGACCAACCATCTGTGTTAGGTACAATGTAGTGAATGCTCGAATGACATCCCCAATGCCATGGTAGGTGGAGTTAAAAATTTCATGGTGATCCATACCTAGCTGTCTCGGGATATGAATATTAATCTGAATAAGATGGAACATAATCATTCACCAAATAAATGGAGAAGATATTTTTTTTTCTTCATTGTTATGAGGCAGAGAAGGTGGCTAAGGTAGTTTGTTGTTTAGATTTAGAGTCCAATCAATGGTGGAAATTGATTAAGAATTTTAATGTCAAGGATAAAATTTATGATATGGTGTGGGAATAAATTAAGAAAATATTTCTTAATAAGTATTTCACTTGAACTCTTCATATGAAGATGGAAAGAGAGTTTATAGAGAATATGAGAAAAGAAGGTGAACCTGTCATGTATTAAAAAGAAAATTTACTAAGTCTTTTAGGGAATTCCATGGGTTTTGTTATATAAAATTATAGAAGGATGGAATGATTCTTCAGTTATTTAAAATGAACCCATTTAAATTTCTAAGAAATATGAGACTTTGGGAGTTATGATTAATTTGCATGTTGTTCTCTCAAAGTGGAGATGGAGTTTGGATAATGGTTCCTTGGATATTGAGATAAGAAATGAAATATGGAGTTTCAAGATGGGGGGTCTAATGAAAAATGTGGAAAGAATCTCAACCAATCACATGTCAAAAACGTGGGAAGAAGAATCATAGGAATTGCCTCAAATGGATGTGTAAATTATTCATGTTTGGTTGATAAGGCCACTTATCTCATGAGTGTCGAAGGGACATGAGGAATCTGGACAATGTGGTGGCTGAAAATATGGATTCACCATAGGTTTAATGATTAAACTTTAGGGGGAAAACACACAGAGTAAGATACTGCACTAAACCTCAAGTCCTTGAGGGTAATTAGTGTCTGTAACCACCAAAGAAAAATAAGAAATGTTAATCTTATTCAATCACTACTACTGAGGTGGAGCCCAACAATGTTGTTATAACAGGTACACTAGTTATGCATTCAAGAATATATAATTTACTATTGAATTCTAGTTCTATGAATTCCTTCATAAATTGAATGTTTAGTAGAACAATTAAAACACCACCTTAAAATATAGAGGGTGAGTCATCTGTGAGAATAGAAAATGGGGAAATTATTACATCCAAAGTATATAACTCTTCCTTAGTTAATGTTTTTGTTCTGAACATCCCATAAAACCATGTATTACTTCCTTTTATTGTTCTTTATGATATATTAGGCACTGATTGGCTATCATTATATAAAGACAACATCAACTTCTAGGAAAGGAAGATAACTCTTTTTATCAAGAGTAATCCTCCAATTCTATATAATTGTAAAGATTAGGATTAATCAACTTTAGTATCATCATCCCATGTGTGGATATTATTTCTTTATGACAAACCATATAAATATCAAATTATTGAGAAGAAGGAGAGAATCATCTTCAAAGATATGCCCATTATGAGGGGATATAGTGTAGTGTTACCTCAAGAATTACATGAAATTTCTTCTGAATGAGAGTTCGAGTTCACAATTGAGATTATTCCCAAATATATTTCTATATCCAGGACACATTATAGAATTTTCCCAAATGAATTAGATGAAATGAAGAAGTAGTTTCAAGAGAACCTAGATAGGCATTTTATATGCCTGAGTATTCACCATGGGGTACACCAGTCCTCTTTTTCAAGAAGAAGGATGAATAAATGGGATATTAATTGATTATCCAATGTTCAATAAAATTATGACAAAGAATAGTTATCCACTTCCACTAATTGAAGACTTTTTCAATCAACTATGTATAGACATTCTATCGAGATATCACTAATTAAAGGTGATAAAGGAATCATTTCCCAATACTTATTTTTGAACGAGGCATGGAAACTATGATTTCATAGTGATTATCTTTAGACTCATTAATTCCACAAAAAAATCATTGAATTAATTAATAGATTATTTTGAGATTTCCGTGATAAATTTGTCGTAGTCTTTTTTGATGATTTTCTGATATACTCCATGAGCAAGGGTTATCCTGAGGAGAATATCAGTACTCGGTCAATGAAATTGTTAAGGGAGATTCATTATGAAAGATACAGTTAATGTGATTTTTTTATATAGGAAGTATCATTTTCAGAAAAAGTTATCACCATTAAAAGAATATCTATACACACATATAAGAGAAATTAAATCAAAGAGTGGCCTTGGAAACAATCTATCACAGAGATCTGTAGTTTCCTTAGTCTATTAGGGTATTATCGGTGATTTGTGAAGAACTTATAATGATTTTCAAACCCAATAATCAATATCACTAGGAAGGGATATATGTTGTTTTGCACCAGTGAATGTGAATAATACATCAATGTGTTAAAAATAGGTTTATCAGTGCTCCAGTAATCACACTTCTGATAAGTGGGGAAAACATGTTTTATATAATAATGATTCAAATATGGTATTAGGCTATGAAAAGATAAAAAATGATATATTGATAACCTATACCTCAAGGAATATGGAAATTCATGAAAAATACTATCCCATGTATGATTTGGAGTTGGAAAATATGATCATGATGTAAAAAAATGCAGCGATATTATCTCTATGGGGGAGAAGTGTGAAATATGTATTCATCATAAGATACTTAGATAAACATTCCAACAGAATTATCATAATATGTACTAGTCAATATGGTTAGAGGTTATCAATGATTATGACTTCTTAATCCACTACCTTCCAAGAAAAGAGAATGAAGTCACAGATTTTCAAAGTTGAATGGATCCTGAAACATTATCAATGATGAGAATTGAGATGGATCAAATATTATAAGATTTTAAATAGTTGAACATTTTAATAACTAAGTAAGTAAGTAACATCATCAATACTTTCTCAAATTATTGATAAACCATCCCTTATAGTGAAAATAAGGGATGATCAAAGAAATGATGTAGAAATTCAGAAGAAGGTGGAAGTTTTCCAAAAAGAAAAATCTTAAGAGTTCAAAACTGACGAGGATAGAGTTGTAAGATTTTTATCATGGATATGGGTGACATCTAATTTGGAGATAAATAAATATATTTTAAATTATTAAAATAGAAAAACCTTCTGCATTCCTCTATAGATCACAAAGATAAATCAATATATTCAAGAGAAATATTGGGGGGAAAATATGATGAAAGAGATATGAGAAGATAAATCAAGGTGTCTAGTATGTCAACAAGAGAAGGATGAAATAAAAAACACAAAATTCTAATGGGATGATGCAATAATTACCCATACCAATATGAAAATGGGAAAACATCACAATGGACATTATCATAGTTCTTCTGAAGACATCTAGAAGAAATAATGCTATATAGGTTGTTATGGATCATCTCATAATGAAATATCACATTATAGAAATTAAAAAGGATTTCTAATTAAATCAATATTCTTAGATACAAATTAGAAATGTTTTATTGCTTCATGGACTACCAATATCAATTGTACATAATCGAGATATGAGATTCACCTCAATGTTCTAGAAAGATATCCAATGAGCTCTAAACACTTAACTAAACTTATTTATGGCTTATCATCCTAAAAATGATGTCCAATATGAGTGGAATATTCTGAAACTAAAATAGATGTTGAGGTAATATTCTATGGACTTCAAAGAAGGATGGTACCAACATCAACCTTTAGATGAGTTCTCTTATGAAAAAAATTTCCACTTGAATGAATCTATATGAATCCCTTTAGAGAAACAATTTTTGAACCCTAGTATACTGGGATGAAGATAGTGAACAAAAGCTACTATGACCTGGAATGATCTAATAAATGGTGGAAAATATAAAATTCACTCTGTAGCACATCAAGGTATCCCTATGTCGATAGAAGTGTTATCCAGAAAATCATCCATGAGACCTAAGGCTTGAGGTTAGTAACATGTTATTCTTCTATATATATCCATGGAAGAGGATATTGAGATTTGGAATGATGGTCAATCTCTATCCTAGGTACATTGACCACTTTCTGATTCTTGATCGTGTTAGAGTTGTGGCCTATCAACTGGCACTTCCACATATCATGTATCAAGTACATGATGTATTCAATGTATCCCTTTTATGGAATTAAATACCTAATCTATTACATGTACTTAATTCATAGGTGGTACAATTAGAAAATGATTTAAATTATGAAGAGAACCTATTGAAGATCTTGGACTCTAGAGATAAAGTTCTATGGAAAATTAATACTCACCTGGTCAACGTAATATGACTAAACCAATATTATGATTAGGAAGCATGGGATCCTGAGGAAGTGATGAATGAGAATTACACTCACTTGTTTTCTACATAGAATGTAAAAATAAATTTTGGTAGTGAAATTTTATTAGTGGGGAAGAATGTAACAACACATAATTTTATCAATAGAAACTGCCTTTTTGTAATTATTTTATATAGTATAAACCACATAAAATCACTTTGAGAACAAAATAAAACCATATAATTGAATAATGAATTAAATAAGAGGTATTTGTTGAAATTAAGGAACATAAATCAATAGAATAGTAACTTCACCTTTGGAATAGTAATTTGACAATTTGGAATAGTAATTCAGCCAATAGAATAGTAAACTCATATATGAAAGTATAAAAAATATAGTTATCTTACAAATGATAAATTGATATTATTATATCACATTATAAGTAAATAAATGGTTCAAAAGCATTTAATTAAGTGTTGATATTTTATAAAACACAAATGTTTATTTTTAATATTATAATTAATATAATAAATAAATTTAAAATTTATTTTCATTAAATATATCAATAAATTAATATTCTGTTTTATTATTATTATAAAATAATTTTATGAGAGTGTAACTATTATTTCTAACTATTATAAAATCTGTTATTATTTTTAAATCAATATTTTTCAAGAAAATTATGATTTTAATTAAAAAATAAAAATTCCATATTTAGAAAAATATTTTCATAAAATTGAGTTCATTTTTTAATTCTACATGTCGCCAAATGGTTAGGGTGAATAGTAAAATATGATAATTTATGATAAAATCTAAATACATGAATAATTGATTCATTGATGATTTAAGGAAGATGCAATCACAAAATCTATAGCTCACCTTAATTTGTTTAATATATCTATTGGTAAGGTTCAAACTATTCATATTCTTGAAAAAAATAATAAACAAATGAATAAAATAATGAGAAAATACCCCACTCATCCCCTATAAATACTATCCCTCACCACCTCTCCTCCTCACATTATCCAAGCCTTGAATATTATCCAAAATTTTCCTAAAACACTTCCTAATCCACTCCCCCACATCTAGGATCCTTTTATCTCATCAAAAGATCAAAACCATTACCATTAGGAGGTTCTCAATGAGGAGAAATTCAAGATGTCAAATCCTCTTTCTTTTTCATTTAATTTATTTACAATTTGAGTTATTTTCTTATTCACTCCCCAAAAACCTTTATCGATGTTCCATGATAAATCCATTAACTTATATATAATTTAATTTTATTATTTTAATGGAATAATTCATCTTTAAACCTCTCTTCCTCCCCCTTTTATTCTAAAAATGGAAACAACATCCATGAGGTGTTATATTATTTCCTTCAAGGATAATAAGTTTTCATTCTCCATTACCACCTTCAAGGATAGTCTTAAAACCATTATAATGGTTGAAACATATTGTAAAATTTATTTTATAAAAATTTTTAGGTTATTGAACAAACTTATATATGTAATATTAAATAATAAAACAAAATGAGTCTGTTGTGATAAAAAAACTGCTAAATTACTCTAAATGATTATCAGTAATATTTTATCTAATGAGTCATCCTAATATCAAGAAAAATAATATATAAGAAAAATTAAAATTGTGTAACTTTATTAATAATATATAATATAATTTCTAGATAATTATCCCTATTTTACATGATCTTCCACACATGTATACAAGTGAACCGATCATGAAAACAATGAAAATAAACACCCCTGAAAGATGAAATTGTACACTATATCTCATTAAAATGTCCATAAATGAACTTAATAAAATTATAATGAATAAAATACTTATATAATAGGTTCTATATTAATTAATTAATTAATCTAATTTGATTATCCCAGTTATTAAAGTTTAGAAAACATTCTGACTTAATATAAGAGGATTCTTAAACACAATTTCCTTTCTTTGGGTTTTTACACTTTCATACCAAATTTCAGTATAGATGTTCTTGAAATAATATTTAAAATCATAATAAATTTTCTTTTCTAGGATATACATTATTCCAATTTTAAATTTTTTCAAATGAAATAATTTTTAGAAATAACTATTCATTTTAAAAAACAGACCTTTTACATATCTTAAGATTGTTTCTTCTTCACTCAATATTGATGATTATTTTTTCAAATATGTTATTAAATTTTTATTTTTAGAACCCCAATGTTTATTCATGGAATTATTCTTTATTAAATTCCCCTAAAACCCATTTCCTTTCTAAGGGTTATTTTATGGAAAATATTGTTATATGTTCAATGTGGAATGCATAATTATATAAATATTATGATGTGACATGTGCTCCTAGAATTGAATAGAACTCTAATGAATTGGTTAATGTGATGTGTCTAATGATAAAACTTGTAACATTAATGATTATTATTCTAGATTCATTGACAATTATAAATTTAAAATGATTCAGATATGCTATGCATATACATGATACTGGATTTGTACACAACTATGTGTGGTGGTTTACCACTAAGACGTGATGTTTCATTTTTATAAATTGATACTCATTGAATTTATCTAATTCTTCCATTAATGATTATGACGATGACACATTTTTTACTTTATAATGATGATGTGTATTCTCACCAATGTTTCAAGTATCTTATTCGCACTCTTACCTAGATTTTAGCTCATTCCTTATTTTTCTATATATCCTCAAGAGAAAACATGTACAAAGGAGAAAATGAGGGCCCTTAAGAATCTAAATAATAAGGAAATATATAATATTTAATCTTTATTATGTAATTTTTTCTGTATGTTCTTAATTTTACCAAGACACTTAACCATTTGATCCTGTTTTGTTTAATGATTTTATGTAATTCATGTTAAAACTCATGTAATAACCATGTTAGAAAATTAGGTTCACTGTGAAAAGTTTCCATTAGATGAGAAGACTTTATATTTATTAGAGTTTATTCTTTATAATTCTATAAAATTATAAGTTAATGTTCTTTTGATTATAAATTTGAAAAAGATATTGCAATCAAAGATGTGTATAAAATATTATGTCGTAGGTTTTGTGATTTGATAATTAGATTTAGTAACATAGGTCGGGGTGATACTATTGGTATTTGATTAGTACTTATATATCAATATAGTTTAGGATATTATTTGTTGTGTATGATGTTTTATATAGAAATTAAATCAATGATTGGTTAGTTTTGTATAATATTAGATTCAATGATATAGATAAACTATTGAGCTCATATTATTTAATATTTAATTTTTTTAGGATTGAGATAAGATAAAATTAGTGGAAAACCTATTTATGAATCTATTTATTTTATAACTTATATAAATTTAGTTAAATTAGAGATTTTATGGTTTTACTATAATGTACATCATTATATAAATATTGGAAAGTGGACTTGAATTTGGAAAACAATTCAACCAGGGTTAATGTAACTGAAAAGTGTTACTCAATTATATCTCAGACATCTTTCTGGTGTATGGTTAATGGGCCCAAAATCAGAACCTATCCTAGCACTCCCATGGATATTGTTTGGTTAATTAACATATTCTTTACAAAAACCTTATGAATGATTTTTTACATATTATTTTATATAAGTTATATAGGTTAGAGAACCCAATAGTTAAATGACCATGAATAACCAATATTCAAGTTAAAGACTTATAATTTAAAGAATGAAAATAATTTATTAATTTTTTATTATAATATCATAGTTTTCCCTTTTTATAGTTACTAATTTTTATGTAATCATTATTAGTTTTTTTAAAGTAATTGATATAGAAAAGTAGGAACCAAAACTAATAATGTATGCAATGAATAATGTTTTGATTTTCACAGTATTCAATCTATTAGGTCACAAATCATGGTAAAATATATTCTTATTATTCCAAAAAAAATATAATTAAATATAATTTGAAAAATGAATATAGTTTATTTCACAATCACACCATAGAATAGAAGGATTGAACCTAGTTAAACTTATAAAGCTGAAAATGATGTAAAAAAATATATTCAATTTTGTATATTTAGAAATATTTAGTGAAACACACTAGGGAATTTCTCAAAGGAACTACTAATTGTTTTGTTTTTAGAAAAGTAGGACATAATTAATTTTTTGGATGAAGATTTTACTTCTAGGCTTAGTAAGGATATTAATGTCGACATTCCATTTGAAATTTTATTTTAATATAATTATATCTTCTTAATACCTTAAATTAATTAATATGTAAATAATATTTTGATGACACAATTTATTTAACTGTGGGGGTAGAACGTAATATCTCTATAATTTAGAAACACTTTTTCCCTTTATTTAATATTTAATTCAATAAAGTTATCTAATCACTAAAATGAATGTAATGATACATTAGTAAATTAAATTTATCATCATTTAAATATAATTATGGTAAAATATTGAATATATACATTTTATATAAAACATTAAAATTTATTAATGTATAAAATTTGTATGAAATAACATTTGAAAAACTAAAATTTTAAGATGAACATATTTATATAAAATAAATTTAACATCATATTTTTAATTTCATAATAAAAATATAAATATATATATATTTATAAATATAATTATAAAAATGAATATATTTTTTAATTAATAATATAAATATTTATTGAGTATAAATTTTTGAGGATTTTCTTAAAACATCATTTTTAGGAAAATTACTATTTTCATGACTATTAATATATAAGAATGATCTAGAAGGTTAAGAAACAATTTTAGTGATCAAATATGAAATTATGTAATAAAATTATATATCTTAATATATTATATGAACTTATATAACCCTTTCCCAACATTTTTAAAACTATTGTAAAATGTTACATTAATAAATAAAATTTATCTATGTATTTTCATTCAATTAATTAGTGTTTTGTTAAAATTATGTTATGTAATGATTTTAATATAACATGAACTTAATTATATTTATAATAAATAAAATATGTTAATAAAAATTATTTATATTAATAAATTTTATCAACATATAAAATTAATTATATATAACATTCACCCACACATAATCTTTATGCTTGTAAATACAATTATCTCATGAAAGAATTTTTAAGCACTATGATTGTTTATATTGAAATAAAATTTTCTTAATCATAATAAGATTAATTGATAAGTTTATTATCATATATGTGATTATAATACCAAAATTTTGTGGTGATCAATATTAATTTTGTAAATTTTAATTATCACAGGTGAATAGAACAATTACCTAGATAAAAGAACACTTTGGTAAAGTGAAAAGTGAAAGAAAAATAAACTAAATCATGCATGTTTATGTCAATAATGAGTGGATGGGAGTATTATAGAAAATACCATGTCCAAAAATACATATTTAATTAATATAGGAGTCTTTTACCATATATATTGTAAGGATATAATTTAATAATATAAGGAAATTCCAAAACTACCATCTCATTCACTTATAAAAGGACACACTATAACCCCTTAGTTAAACAAACCATAGTTTGTGTTAAATAGTAAAAAATATGATAATATTTCATTTTATTACCATATACCATGATCCATATCCTTTTGGGATAATTTATTTATTTTAATACCTTTATTTCTAAGGAAAATTCGGAATAAAATTATTGTTCATACCAATAGTATTACACTACTATTATTATTTATTATAAATTTTTATATCCCTATTAATAATTGTTTTCGTTAATATAGTGAATTAATTATCATATATATACTAATATTTCATTATATATACTAATATTTCATTATATTAACTTATCATCAATTATTTATTCAATCATTAATATCTTCTAAGAAAATAAAGCCTCGATCGTGCAAATATGCAGACTACCGCCTCCACAAAATGATGTAATTCATTTTTCATAATATAATCTTATAGTCGGTATCATGGATGGGTTTTATGAATAATTTTTTTTTATATTTAAATTATATAGTTATTAAGTAATCAAATTTTATATTTATCTTTATTCCGCACACTTATAAGTGAATATGATCATTAATCATTCATATGTGTGGACTACCACTACCATAAATGAAAGGTCTTAATACATTAAACCAGATAAATTGGATGGAACTAAAATATTAATTCATAAAATAATATAATTTTTTATAAATGTATTGAAATTATTAAATAGTAATTTCTTAAATACCTTCACTCTTTCCATTCAATATGAAATGGATTGGTTACATGTAGAGTACTACCATCGAGAAAGGGACAATCCATTGGTAAACACAACTCATCATTATTGGTTATAATTTTGTAATTTTTTAATATATATGATAAATCTTAACATTATAATATTTATTATATTTTATATTAAAACTACGTAAAAAAATTCTTACTTATTGCTTAATTATGATGTTTTAGTACCCACGTTTTCAATTATACAACCCTTTAATTATATTTGTATGTATATAAAGGATATGTGTAATCTATGGGAGAGTTTGGTGAACTTTTGGAGAGTTTTTGGGGTTTTTATATTGGTTCATGGTTGGTCAAAGGTCTGAGAAAACCCTGTAACAAATATATGGAACTATGAATAGTTAGACAGGGAAAAGAGGAATGGGACACAAGTAGTACATAGTTTTCCTAAACCGTGCATTCACTGAGGAGAAACCATGACATTCAAAAATAATAATTTTTCCATTTTGAGTAAGGGTCTTCAGCACATTTGGAGAATTCTTGGGATACCATATGAGATGAACATATGAGGATCATCTTTAAGGAAGTGGCTGGAGAAAGGTTAGCACATAGTTTGTCTAACAGCATGACTAAACCATGCGTGGGTCAATGTTAGATCCTTAAATTGCAGATCAAAAATGTTTTTACCTCTAAGTGGCTCTTTTTTCACCAAAATGGCCCTAACACAATTTTTTTTTCTCAAAGGTCATGGAGGGTTATTTCATTGATCTAAAGGTGATATAAAGGCTTACATGGGTTATTAAAAGCTTATTTGTCATAGTAAGTGATTTTTCTTCATTGATAATGATGTTTTTTATTAGATATAATTATCTATCCCTTTATATGTTTCATAGATATACTCCCAATGTGTGTATATATATGGTTTTTTATTCAAAATATGATTGAATTTTGGATTTTTTTTGATAGGGGAGGAGATCTAAGGTGGGTTCACGGAGGTTCAACACGGTTTTGTGAGGTTTTTTGTGACGTTTATTATTTTCATTAAAACATTCGAGGTAGATGGATTCGGTCTCATATACTATTTTTAAAAATTATTTAATTAGTTTAAAATTTATTTAATTGATTTAAATAGATTGTAAAATTGTGGTGCATAGATTGATATAAATCCCATTTAGTGATGATTTATGTTTTTTGGTGGAATTATGGAATTATGGTAATTTGTTATGAAAAGTGATTTTGTTTCTTGATTTAAAAATGATGGTGTTAAGATATTTCTTTACTGGTTTTTTTATATGGATTTTTGGGAAAAGGGTTTTCAATAAAATTTGATTTTTATTGAAATGATTTTGGCATGTGTGTATTTTCATGGTTTTTGTGCGTGGTGTGTGTGTGTGTGTTCATATTGTATTTATGATGCTTGGTTGAAATATGACCTTGTGCTTAGTTCCAAATGTGTAATGGAACATGGGACAAAATTACCTTGTGAAAAATTTATAGATCAAAGAGATACCACTCATGAGTATGGAACTGTAATAACAAAGCATGCATGTTTGGTGGATTTATTATGTGAAATGGAATTGTTATTAGAAAGGTAACTTTTGAAATGGTTTTAAATCATTGATTGGTTTTCTTCATTGAAAAATGTCTTTTGTCGTTAAAAATAATTTTTATGGAACTTAATTATATTTAGTAATAATTTTTTTTAGAAATTGGTTTATATAAAGGGTCTTATATAAATTTTTCTATCATTTCAATACAAGTTGTGTGGGTAGGGTAGTCATTAGAGAAAATCTACTGGGTTTTAGTTCTCACCCCTACTTTAGAAATTTGGTGATTTTGAATATTTCATCAACCATAAAATGGGAAAAGTTAATATATATCACATCTTTAGTAAACCTTCATGATACATAGGTTGTTTGATGAAGTTGGAGTATGGAGCTTGTGGATCCTGGAGTCTTTTCATTGTCTTTGAGTTTAATAGTTTGTCTTCTACTATATAATTTTATATTGTAGCTTTCTGCTATAACACTTTAATTTGGTATGATTTTGATAAATGAAATGTTGAGTTGTATTTCATTATTATCATGAATCATATAGTGGTTGTTTGGTTATGGTTTGTTTGGTTAGTGTTTTTATTATTAATGGTAAAATCAACCCCCACATGTATTGAAGACCTTCAACATTTATTGCCTAACTTTTGCATCTTGGGGATATAATTTAAGGCCTAGTAGTGTCTCACCATCCTATAAAGCCAATGAGAATGGGTAGGATGTTCCGAATGGTATCAGTTTTGTTCAGTCCAAAAGTATGTCTGATACAAATGGTATTATATTTGTTTGGTCCTTGAACAAAAAGGGGTTTATACTTGGTCTTTTTGAACATTTTTTTAGAAAAAGTGGTATTTGACTTGGTTTTGGATGTAATTCTTAGAGTTGAATTCATTATTGTTTATTCCTTGAGTGGGTATCATGGAAAGGAGTATTATTTCCAGGATTTGAAATATAAATAAGGAAAGACATAGATAACAATTTTATGCTGATATTCCAGATGCTATGTAGTTTGGTACATAAATGTTTTGGATATAGTTATAGGATTTTGAAATCTCATTATAATGGGTTTACCCAAAGATAAGTGAATAAAAATAATTAGAGGAATGAATTACCACCAGGACTACATATCTCATTTTGAGTAATGAAATACGATTTTAAGTAAGGTGAAAATTTCTGAAAATTTTTGAAATTGTTTTTAATGGAATGATTTGGAAAGAGATCATAGTAGTGGTATTTGGAAAATGGATAGATATTAAAAATAATGTAGATATATTTTCAAAGAAATTGGTTAACATGAAAAATTTTGATTTTGGAAAGCATTTTTGTGATATTTTATTTGATAGAATTTGAAATTCCATGACTTCAGTTGCTAGATAGTAAAACCTATGAGGTTTTTGTTTTTTTAGATAATGGAGCCCAGTAAGTGTCAAAGAAACTAACCAAAATAAGCTATAGAGAATTTCGTTGTACCTGAACCACATGTGAACCAATTACTGGTTTAGAGTATCATCCACATATTTCATGATATGGAAACAGGGAACCAGATGGATTGTCCAAGGAAATGGGATCATTTTTTCCAGTTTTATAAGAATAATCCATCCATATTCCAAGGTTATTATGAACTAGAAAGAGTAGTGGTGTGGTATAATAACATGAATATTATCTTTGATTTCATCAGAAAACTAGAAGATCTAAAATTAAATATGGAAAGGTATATGCTTGAGGATATTGCACACCAATGGTGGGATCTAGAAGTACATTCTAAAGTGTATCAAGGCCTTGGTTAGGAGGATTTTGAGAAATTATTCAAAAAATAATTGTATCCTCACACATTCAAAATTCAATGATGGAAGGAATTATTTAGTCTTAAATCATAAAATTTCTATGTCACTAATTATGTGGTTAAATTCATGAATTTAGTGTTATTTTCACCCAAAGATGCTACCAGTGCTACATTTAAGGCACAAATCCTTGTATCCAGGATGGGATAAGAGATTCTCTCAAAGAATGTTGTGATCTATATTACTGACATATAAAGATCATCAATTGATTGATAGTGTCTGAAAGATACATATTGTGATCTATGGTAGGAGGTTATATATTGATACCTATGGTAAATTGTATGATATCTAATGTTGGGATCAAGGGGAATAGGGACACCTAGTTCCAAGGTGTAAGTGTGAGTCGTATACAAATGGAAGGATTGGTTAATATTTCTCTGAGAACCATGAAAAAATATGGATGTTTCCAATGTGGTTCTTTTAACCACATGAGGTGAGAGTGTATAGCACAGCCAAGAGCATCCTAAAATTGATACAATATGGGGCATCTTTAATTCTATTGTCAATGTGCTCTAAGGTCAGGTGCTTGAGTCACTTGTTAGGAATCGCAAGCATCATATACATGAAGAGGTAGAGGATAAAAGAATTAATCTCATCAGCAGAATAGAGCTGGCCATGGTGATTATTATAATACCATTACTCTTATTGCATGAAATCATCAACATGGTAATAAATATCAATGTATAGCGATGAAGAAATTATATGGAGCTGAGAAGGTGATTATAGATGATTAGGCTTGATCATCTGTAGGGAGATGTATGATTATTTTTAATTATACCCTTATGTAAGTGTTGTTTGATACTAGTGAATTACATTCCTTTATTTCTTATCATGCTGATGATTTTCTATTTTTAAAACTTCAGATGATTTCATCTATGATAATAATTCAAACTCCTTTTGGGGGAATAGAATGTTGAGCCTTTCTATATAGAGCATGCTCTATTACCATTGATAGAGATCAACTGAAATGTGGTTTTTCTATATTGTATATGGATGTATATGATGTAATCCTAGGTATGTATTGGTTCAAAATCTTCAAGGCCCACATCAACTATTATAATAGAATGGTCATTTTTGAGAATGCGAATGGCATTGAGAATCTCTTTAGAGGAGAAAGGGTTGTAAAGGAAAGTACAGAGATCTTATTGAAACAAACTGTTGGAATGATCTCATAGAATTTGGTGGTGATGAATTTGGCATCGATAGAATATATCAATAATATCATCTTTTTAGTAGTGGTGTATCAGTTTCCATATGGGTTTCCTAAAAATTTCTATGGATTTCCACCAACAAGGGATGCAGAGTATAAGATTATCTCCTACCAGGGACATGTCCTACCTCATTAGTATCTTATTTAGTGGAACCAATATAATTAAGGGAGATTAACGTATAATTGGATTATCTATAAAGAGAGGGTTTCATTTGTCCGATCATGTTTCTATGGGCATAACTATTCTTGTTCTCAAAGAAAGTGTTTGTAATTTAAAGAATGTATGTATATTATCATTATCATAAATAAGTTATAATAAATAATAGGTAAAAATAACCATTAATTGATTATATATTCGATCAATTTATGGGAGATCAGTGGTTATCTAAGATTGAATTATAATCAGGATATCAAAAAATCTGATTTAGAAAGAAGTATATTCCAAAAACAACATTCAAAACCATATATGGCCATTTGGAGTATGTGTTAATGCCTTTAGGTCTTACGAATTCACCAATGGTCTTTATGGAATTTATGAATTTGATATTTCAATGATATATAGAATTTCTGTTTTGTTTTTCTGGATGATATATTGGTGTATTCAATGAAAAGGGATGTGCATAAGGGACACATAATGACGGTGTTAGAAATATAGACAGAACATCATTTTTATGCCCAATTATCAATGTTTGACTTTTTAGGATAAAAGACCTAGATTTTATAGGCAATATAATTTATGAAATAAGTGTTTCACGAGATCTAGAGAAGATAAAAGCTGTTATATAATGGAAATCGCTGAATAATGTCTTTGAGATATGATGTTTTCTTAAACTATCTAGTTTTTACTAATGCCTTGTTTTTTATTTTTCATAACTATATTTACCCATTAAATTCTTGAAAAATAATGATATTCCTTTCCAATGGAATGAGGAATTCCAGAAATATTTTCAAGAGTTAAAATTTCTCCTTACATCAGCACCAATCTGGATTTTTCTGGAATTAGGATAATGGCATGTCGTGTATTATGATGCTTTTGGATCCGTGTTTGGGTGTCCTCTCGTGAAATGATACCATTTTGTTGGTTATGGATATGGTTATTTTATGATTCATTAGGAGAATTATGAAACAAATTATTTGGAGTTAGCCGTAGTCTTCCATGCTTTAAAAATTTGGCATCATAATCTTTTTTGTGATAAATTCATTGTGCTCACGGATCATAAGAGCTTGAAGCAAATTTTTCACAGAATTATATTTAAATTTTAGGGAAGGCATATGGATGTAAAATCTTCAAATTTTTTACTTTAACTTAATTTATACACTGGTTAAATGAAATTCAATGGATGATGCATTAAGTAGAAAGTTGTTTGCCCAGTTTCCAAAAGAAGCTTCAAATGAGTGGTAGTTGAAGTTAGTCCAATCCAACATGCATGTGGAAAGTCAATAATAAGGTGGGGTTTTGTATTTATTTATAGGGTCACAAATTTTTAATTTGGTAACTATGGTAAAGGAGGCATAGATATCATATGGAAAATGTGTTTCAATGAGTTCAAAACTCAATGGCGGGGAGACTATTGATGGATGGAAGTTAGAAGATAATTTAGTGTTTCGATTAGGGAATCAGATAGTTGTACATATGGATTTTTAAGAGAACATTATTTAATATTACCACAATTCATGATGGAATATTCATCTAGGAATACAGAAGATGTATAAGGCACTAAAAGAGCATTTTCGGTGGGTCGACATGGAAATGAAGGTGACAGAGTTTGTTTCATGATGCTTAACTTGTGAACAAGTTAAGGTAGAGCATTAGTGATCGACATGTATGTTACACTCTATACCATTCCAATGTGGAAATGGGAGATAATATCTCTGGATTTTGAAATAGGTTTCCCAATAATATTTTTAAAACATGATTCTATATGGGTGATTGTGGATCAGCTCACCAAGTCAGCTAATTTCATCTATATTAGTTAAACTCATGCGGTATAGGATCTGTCCAAAATCTATATCTATAAAGTTTTAATGAGACATGGGATACCTATTTTGATAGTGTCAGATAGATATCATAGGTTACATATTGATTCTATAAATCCTTATAGAAAGACCATGGAACTTAGTTGACTATGATTATTGTGTATCATCCTCAGATGGAGAGGATATCTGAAAGGATGATACAAACATCAAAAGATATGTTATGGGAATGTGTAATGGATTTTTGTGGCTCATGGGTAAATCATGTTCCATTAGGGGTGTTCTCCTATAACAATATCTTTCAGACCTCGATACAAATGGATCTATTTGAAGCTTTGTATGGGCGTTCTTAATGTTCTATACATTGTTGGGTGGAAATAGGTGAGATCTCACCTGTTAGGAAGATCCTTGTCTAAGAGATAATAAGGAACATTAAATTCATCATGAATAGTATGGAGATGGAATAGATACATTATAAATCATATGTATATCATCATCAATGTTTTGGGAAGAAAGGAATGTTATCTCCTTGATACACAATCCCTTTTGAAATACAAGAACGTGTTGGTGAGGTGGAATATCATTTGGAATAGTCACTACAGTTTAGTACGGTACATAATGTGTTCCACATATCTGAGTTGAAATATTATAGCTTGACCCTAACCATATTATGATATGTCATCACGTTGACCTAAAGAAGTATTCTTCATTAGTACATATCTCAATATAGATTGTTGATAGGAAAGAGAAATCCTTGTGGGGGAAAACAATGGTATAGTATGATTTTTTTGGAAACATTGTAAGGTTTAGGAAGATATTTTATAATGTGATATAGATATTAAAGATCAATGGATGAAACTCTTTAAAGACATTAATGATTTTCTACTTTCTACGGATGGAAAGACCAATGGTGGGGAGAATATAGAAACTAAATTTCATGTATATAATCCATTAATTAATATTTTTTTGTATATAAATTTTATTGGTAAATATTGGGAGAGTTTGGATAAACATTTAAAGATTTTTGGGTGTTTTTTAGTGGTTAACAATTTGGGAAAATTGTGCAACTCTTGCCAAAAACCATGCATAGTGAGACATAGGAATAGGGATGGCACATTACTGGCACACAGTTCACCAAAACCGTGAGTTCACTAATGATAACTTGTGTGATTTGAATATGGATTTTTCTATTTTGACGTAGCATCTTTGAAATTTTTGGAGAATGTTTTGCAGACCATGCAAGATGAACATGCGATAGTCACCCTTAAGGCTGTGGCCGGAGAATGATTACCGCAATGTTTGTCTAACATTGCGACTAAACTATTTGTGGGTTAATGTTAGATCCTTAGATTGTAGATATAACTTGTTTTAAGCCTAAGTGTCTCATATTTGTTTTTTACAAAATGGCCCTAACATGGGTTTTTACTCTCTCAAAGTCCGTGTAGGGTTTTTCATTGACCTGCAGGTGATCTGATGTCTTCCCTTGGTGATTAGAAGTTGATTCCTCATGGTATGTGATCATTCTTCATTGTTCTTGATGTTTTTCAAAGATATAATTTTATTTCTCTCTATATCTCTCTCCCTCTCTCCATTTCATAGATCAATACCTTCTATGGGTAAATATATGATTTTGGATGCCAAATATGTGTATATTTGGCACTGTTTATGATATGATAGGATATCTAAGGTGGTTTTATGGACATTCAACCTGGTTTGGTGATGATTTTCTTTCCTTTTATCATTTCCATCAAAACACTCAAGGTATGGGGCTTCACTCTCAACTCCACTTTCTATAAATGATTAAATTAATTTCAAATATATTTAATTTATTTAAATGGATTTTGAAATTGTGGTGAAATTCATGATATAAATCCTATTTAGTGGTGTTTTTTGTTTTGTGGTGAAATTAAGGAATTGTGGTAATTTGTTATGAAAGTGCATTGGTTTCATGATTTTAATATTATGATTTTAAAATATGGATATGCTTGATTTTTTAAAAGGATTTTTTTAAAAAAAGTTTTCAATAAAAAAGTAGTTTTATTGAAATTATTTAGGCATGTTTTTATTTTCATGGGTTTTTGGGATACTTGGTGTGTGTGTGTACATATTACATTTATGATCCATGCATGAAATATAACCTTGTTCTCAATCCCAAATGTGTAATGGTATGTGGTATATAATTACCTTCTAATGACTTGGTAAATTTACGAGATACCTCTTAGGAGTTTGAAACTATCATAACAAAGCATGTAGGGTTGGTGGAGAGATTATGTGAAATGGAACAATTATTCCAAATGTAACTTTTCAAATTATTTTAAAGCATTGTTTGGTTTATAATGTTAGAAAATTTTATTTTGTTGGTAAAACTAGTTCTTATAGAACTTTTTTATATTTAGTTATAAACTATTTTAAAAATATATATATAAATGGTTTTATATAAATGTTTCTAACATTTCTATCCTAGTGGTGTGAGTTGGGAAGTCATTAGGCATAACCTAGTGAGTTTTAGTACTCACTCCTTCATTAGAATTTAGTGATTTTTCTAATATCATCAATCCATACATGGAAAATGGTAAAGTATCCCAGGTCATTAGAACCATATCATGATACTTTGGTTGTTTGATGATGTTGGAGCATAGAGATTGTAGATCTTTGAGTATTGTTGTTGTCATTTAGTTTGATAGTTTTTCTTCCACTATTTACTCTGATATTGTAATCTACTACTGTGACACTTGAATTTATTCTCATTTTGAAAAATTAAATGTTGATTTGTCATTTATTTTTATCACACATTATATAGTGGTTTTTTGGTTATGGTTTGTTTGGTCAGTGGTTTTATTCTAAATGTAAAAATAATCCCCCACATGTGATGAATCACTACTGTATTTATTTCCACCCTTTTCATTCTTTGTAATTTTTATTAAGGCCGAGTAATATATCACTACCCTATCTAGACATGAGAATGGGTGTGATGTTAGAGAAACACTATTGTTTTGGTTGGTTTATCACATACATGATAAATGTAATATTGTTTATATGGTGATTTATTAAGTAATTTTATATACTACTAATGAAATGTAGGAATAATTAATTAAATATGTGGTAATAGTTCTTGAGTCATAATTTTAATATAATATCATATTATTAAAATATCACATTCATTCATAAACAATTATTGAAATAGGTTTGTCTCTTTCATTATCTTCTAGATCCATAATTTACACTCTTATAGAGAGAAATTATAACATTTAAAATAAAAATAGCATATATATTAAAGAAAAATATTTAATATATTAATTAAAGAATTGGAGTCAAATATCAAGGATCGATAGTAACATTACATTGAATTTAAAGACAATTGGAATAGTAAACATCAGATGTTAAAAATAAGTTATAACGAACCACCATATTCATATTAAATAATAAAAAATGATTTATATAATCGTTATAAAGAGATTAATTAGGTTTTTTTCTAAATTATTAATATATTGAAGTTAGTTTTAAAGGAATTATATTGATATTAACCAAGTGAGTAAACAATATAAGATACATTTGTGTCAAACTCATTTTATTGATACATGTTTTACATTATATAAGAATATAAGTTAATTCGGTGTTTATTCTACCCAATTGATATATTATCATTAAATATATTTCATAATTTTTTAAATGTTAGTTTTCATGATCATTATTGTCACATACATAGATTATTTTAAAAGTATTTTAATTTTAATTTCCATTAATTCATTGTTTTGGGGGTTTCCAATAGTTTTATAGAGAATAGGTGAGTTTTCAGAAATTGGGCCAAACTGTGAGCCCAATTCCATATTTAAAAATAAATTTCATTTTTTTATAAAGTTTTCATTTTTTAATATTTTTCACTCATTATAACTCCAAAATGTCCTAACCTGATATATTAACACCAAAATTAAAATTTAGAGCCTTTAGAAATCCATAAGAAAGGTTTATTTTTGTTTTTATTTAAGGGATTGGGCCTGCCCGGAAGCCCATATCCAGTTTTAAAAATTAATTTTATTTAATTACTAACATATTCACTATTAGGTATTTTTCGGTGATTCTAAGTCTCACACGAGACCATTACACCCAGCCGCTCCCCCAGCCTCTTTCCCCCCGTTTTGGAGCTCTTAGGAATCACGATTTAGGGACGAACGTCTTAGGGTTTCTAAAATCGGCCATATTTGAGGAGGTAAGTTTATTCTTTCATAACTCTCTCAATTATTACTCTTTCCCCCCCATTCTAGTTCCTAAATGACCTACTAATTCTTTTTCGAACAACCCCTGAATTTTAGCCCTTTTTAATTTTATATACTAGTGTTTTGGGGAGATTCATTCAAGATTTCTCAAGTAAGTTAGTCCATTTCTTTCTTCTTTCATTTTTCTTAGGGTATCATTCAATGTGCTTAGGGTTTCTTCCATTATAAATGAAGTCCAAAATTTCCAGAGGGTAAGGTGTCAAACCTAAGGTTTAACCTTGGGTTTTCTTGGTCCAATTTTCTATTCTACCCTTCTTGAGGTGCGGCGGTGTTGCGTTTGTGTTTTCGCAAAAAGGATTCAAGGGTTTCTTTTGATTTGGTAGGTGATTCCAATGTTGATGCAATATCTGTGTATTAGAATTATATATTTATCATATTTTCAGGTTTATATCATTTTATTATTTCTGTAAAAATTGGTTCCAATGATGTTTCTATTGCAATTGAATTTTAAATGCCAATTTGGTGTGAAATTGGGGGTTTTCCAAAGAAATGTTTTATTTTTTTATTTGGGGATGTCCTATATATACTTAGTTGTTTTTATTTACCTATAATAAGGCTTAAAATAATGTTTATAATGTTTATCCTCTTTGGTTATTGCTGAAAAAATGGGTTTTAATTGTGTTTGTAAAAAAAGTGAAGTTCTGGTTCCACTTTTGTGTGAAAATGAAGGTTTTAAAAAGTTATCACTTCTTGTTTAACATGGGGATGCCCGAAAATTGATTTTTTGTTTTAATTGAAATGTATTGGGATGCCTTTACGGTTTTGGTAACTTACAAGTGTGAAAATAGTGTACAAGTGGGTTTCTTAAGGGGTTTTGTGTGCAAAACAACACGGGATTTTGAGAAATTGTTTTATTCAAATTAAAAGTGTTTGTTGTGTGTTTTATGTGATGTAAAATGTGATAGCTACTGTATTTGGTGTATGTGACCAGTAGTGGTGTTTTAAATTAAAATGTATTTGTGTTAAATTCTGAAATTTGTTTAGCACAAAGTGGGAACCCCGGGTACCTAAGTGGGGTGGATGTGTACTAGTATGGCTAGTGGACCGGATGGGTTTTATCCCTGTTTCACCTAGAATTTGGATAAAGACAACTCTAACTAAACTATGTGGATTATTATTGGGAACCACTTGGTTATGGGTATGTTCCCTTATAACATCCTGCCTTTTTGTCACATAATCTTTCATTACATTATACAAAACAGAGGATCTTTAAGGCTTAGTGTCTTGGAAACCAGGAACATAATACATTAAAACATAAAACATTCTTCTTTAAACGCTTGAAAGGATTCTCCATATGTTCATCCTAGGTTCATTACTGAATCTCATAACCTGGGGACATACATCAAAAGAAAGGGTGAGTAGAAGGCCCAGTAAGGGAAACAAGGGGAAAAATTTAACATGTGAACTTGAGATACATCAACAATGTCATGAAAAAGAACTTTAAGGCATGAGAAAGAAATCATGAGGAATATAAAAATAACGTTTTTCATAAGTTAAAGATGTTTCTACAACATTTTACAAAGACAATCATTTCCGTTTCACCAAGGTCTATCCCCAAGGTGTCAATAAAAATTACCAAGGTTATTCACCAAGGTATCAGTCTAAATGGTCATCTCTAGAGATTAAGTCATTATCCAATGCAATGGAGCACTATCAAGGTGCACCCTTGACAGGTATTTATTTTAATGTGATCCACATATATCATAATCAATCATTTCATAAACAACCCATATATCATAAAATAAATGGGTTTCATTTCATAATCATAACGTTTTAAAAACTGCTTTAAAGACATGATCTTTATGTCACTTTAAACCCACGGAAAGGGAAAGCGGTTCTCATGTATGTAAATACCAGAATATAAAATAGAAAAACTTGGTATATATGTTAATACCCATATATAAGATAGGGATTGGAGTATTCACTTAACAAAATAAAATAACTTTAGAAAAATAGAGAGACATTTGGAGACGAAAATTCTGTAGCATAATGGCAATGTTACAGGGTTTTAGAAAACATTGAAAAGAGAGGGGACATGGGTCACCCACTCATAAATGATATATAAAATAGTATAGGGATAGAATATATAGTATTTAAGAACATGGTAATTAAATTTGACAGATATACCATATGAAATGAAGAACATGAAAGAAGACAAAAAAATAAGATTTCTCTTATGAGAATTCGACAGCCTAACGGCGTCACTTAAACTTCAAAACAATGAATTAATGAGATCAAATAGGGTGTATTATCATATGAAAATAAAAGAAAAGTATGATAGATATAGAGATCATACCCCAAAATAAAGTAACTTGAAATACTTGACAAGAAAATAGAACTTGAAAATGAGAAGGGTGAAAGAATCTCTTAAAAATTCGGCAACCTAACGACGTCACTTAAACTTCAAAAAAATGAATTGACGAGATCAAATAGGGTCTCTCATAATATTAACATACAAGATCAGTATGATAGATATAGATATAATACCCCAATATAATAAAAAGGAACTTGAAATACTTGACATGAAAATAGAACTTGAAAACGAGAAGGGTGAAAGAATCCCTTAAAAATTCGACAGCTAACGGCGTCACTTAAACTTCAAAAAAATGAATTGATGAGATCAAATAGGGTATCTCATCATATGATCATAAAATATCCATATGATATATTTATAGATCATACACCAACATAATAAAAAAGTAACTTGAAAGACTTGACATGAAAATAGATCTTGAAAATGAGAATGGTGAAAGAATTCGTTATAAAAATTTCGGCAGCCTAACGGCGCCACTTAAACTTCAAAAAAATGAATTGATGAGATAAAATAGGGTCTCTCATAATATGAACATAAAATATAAGTATTATAGATTTAGATATCATACCCCAACATAATAAAAAGGAACTTGAAAGACATGACATGAAAATAGATGTTGAAAACGAGAAAGGTGAAAGAATCCGTTACAAAAAAATTGGCAGCCTAACGGCGCCACTTATACATTCATAAAACGAAATGATGAGAGTAAGGGGGATATATCATCATATGAACATAAAAAGGGCAGTAATAGGAATATAAAATAACATCTTCCAACATAAGAACATGGAGCATAAAAGAAATCACTTAAAAGAGAGTATTTGCAAAGAAAGAGAGAGTTTGGATCCCTTACCTTAAAACGTAACTCTTAAAACTCAATGGTTGGGACCTTGAGGGATTGGGGAAACATTGGGAGGACTCCTTGGGAGGTAATGAGACCATATCTTCGTTAGGGGAGAGTTGGGAGTCGAATGGATGAGAGGATTTCTTGGTATTTATAGGGAAAGTGAGGGGACAAGGCATTAATGGCCAAGGGACACCTCATTGGTGGTTTTGGAAAAACCATGGGCTTGCCCATGGTATTTGCCCATGGTATTGGCCACTTGGGACACCTCATACAATAATTCATCCCATTTAGTTGAACATCCCTTAAAATATCTCATGACATCATCATGATGTAGTCATGAGGTCATTAAACATACTGAAACCCTAAAACTGTATTTTTACTATTCACTGAAAATTCATCTTTCTCAGAAAAATCCCAAAATTTCACCTTAACCAAATATCAATGCTTTGATTTCAAAAATGAACTCTGTTTTATAAAAATAATTTTCTAAATATTTTTAATTTAATTTTTAAATAAATAAACTATTCACTGAAATTTCATCTTTTTCAGAAAAATCCTCAAAAATTACCTTAACATAATATCAATGCTCTGAGTTCAAAAATGAAATCCATTTTATAAAAATAATTTTCTAAATATTTTTATTATAATTTTTAATTAAAAAACACTATTCACCCAAAAAAACTAATACTTGAATAATAATTTATGAAACCATTATTTAACCATTTTATTGATTCACATTACTTAATCAAGGTGCCTATATTATATTAATACTTTTTTTAAGTGAGATTACTAATCCATTTGGTCACATTACTAATCCTAAGCATAAAATCACTATTCATAATTTACTATTCATCAAACATTAAGTGGATCTTATTAGACTCTAAATTTCGTACTGAACATAATTGTAGAAGACCATTTTTTGAAAATCATTACACATTTTTAATTATTTAAGGTTTACATAAATTTTTTTCAAAATATCCTTTCTGTAAAATTCACCAAAAATATGCATACTATATTTTTCCAGACATTTGAAAATTCATAAACTTCTTCATTAGAAGAAATCAAAATTTTTATTTAAAAGAAAGGATTACCCAAGGTAGTTATGGTCTCCTTACATAGCCCCTTATCACACGAGCATAGAACCTAAGTGTAAGATGTGCTAAGGTGAGAGAATATGAGGGAGGCTCAGCCAACATCGCATGAGTAGTAATTTCTATCATTTTGAACTTCTCGTGAAGGCGATTCCGTTCTAGCTTCACACGATGAAGTTTGGCTTGGGTTTGGTCTAGAGCAAATCCCAGTGGTGCTACCTCCTTCCCAAGTTCTGTTAGATGGGCTTCGATCGGTCCAAGACTACTGTGTGAGGCCATCGAATCTTCTTTCTATATTAATTAACCAAGATCACTTGTATTTAGAGACAATAATTGAAACGTTTAGTTTCCAGCAGTCATATTGACCAATGGTCATAGAACAGTCAAAACCCAACGGTCTCATTTTAATTATACTCATGTTATCAAATGAAACGGTTTTGTTGAGTATATAATAAAAATAAAATAACACACAAAATTAGGAAACATGATTTATTCAAAATTTTGGATTGTTAAAATCTTCCCCCCTTAAGAAATTGTGTCTTTTCAATTTTTAAAATTGGGTTTTGAAATTTCATTGAAAGTCCCACATCGGAAAAGGAGTCAGTAAAAATATTACTTTAAAAGAAAGAAAGGGAAGTACAAAGGTCACCTGAGTTAACCCACACTAGGATTCCATGTAAGAAATCAAGGACATGGAGGAGAAAACAAAGGGTCGAGTTCTGTGGAGAGTGATAGAAAACATTATTAGGAGAAATTTAACCACGAGAAAATCACAAAATTATGATGTGTTTAAACGATCTATGATTACCTTGTAGGAAACGTAAACCAACAACATTTTTGATTTACGTTCCTTTTCACAATTTTGAGGAATTCATTTACTACATATAACAAAAACATAGGGAAATATATTTACCTTCATGTAGAGTTTCATCCTTTAATAAGTTTCTACAAAAACTAATATTTTCTCCAAAAGATTAGCATTCAAAACTACTTGGTCTCATCAAAGCACAAGAATCATCTTCTAGAGAATCACATAATCCACGATTAACTATCTATTACTTCTATCTTTAAACATTATCCCAAAAAACAGAAGGGGTAAGATAAAACAATTATTCAAAAAGAAAGAATCCCATAGGAATGGAAACTTCTTTAAATCTTTAAAATTCCATGGTACTACCCAAATTTCATCATAGACCATTCCATAAATAACTGTCCTTAAAATTCCTTGAAATAAACCAAACTAAGATTGAAACCCAAATATAAGAAGGATTTGATAACATTGTCTTCCAAAACAACTTCATCGTTCATCTCCAAACAACATAAACCACTCTTAACATATTATAACCAAAGTAACTAACCTAAACATATTTTACCCAAGATAGGTTAATCATTTCCATAAGTAACCAAAATTACTATAAGTCCACATTAAATTCATTGATTCATCAAAATATAAGTCAACCTTTACTCCTCAAAGAAAATACCATAGTAATCTATTTACCTCGATCAAATAGGGTTCCCAAAATAGTGAACGTCTTCCAAAATAATAATCATCTTTTAATCCCCTAATCATCTCTATCATATTAATATAACAATCATCGCATTTCCTATCACATTGGTTGTTGGGACATGTTCTTCCATTTCCCACCATTAACTAATAAGAGAAAGTATAATTAGGGGCTTAAATACTTAGCCAATAATCATGAAAAGGAACTTAAAGCATATAAGGATAACTTGTAGTAGAAAAGTATACCCTAACTTGTGATCCCCTAGGTTTCAAACTAGGTTATCCATGGTCATATATTCTTATGTGAATCTTTATTTTATTTTATGTTTGTTCCTTTAATAATGGTTCATACTAAGCTTATGAATTTACCAAATCATATCCCCCGGGAGTTTCATAACCAAGAGTGCAGCAAGGCTCATTGTCGTGTACCAGTTCCCATTCGAGTCTAGCTCAAAGTGGTGTTTTTGGGTTTTACCCCTATGTACATCTGTGCCAGAGCCACCTCTACCTGCTCGTATCCAGACAGGGATGTATTTTCTTGGCAACCCCTTACTCAATACTCACCAAAATACCAGGAAGATTTCCTATATTTAAACTTTTTTATAGGGTTCTTCCTAAAGTTTTCATATACTAACTTCCACAAATAACTAAACCATCCTTTGATACCAACTATAGCATCCCACCTTTTTGTCATATAAACTTTCATTACATTTTACAAAACTGAGGATCTTTAAGGCTTAGTCTCTTGGAAACCAGGAACATAATACATGAAAACATAAAAAATTCTTCTTTAAACACTTGAAAGGATTCTCCTTATGTTCATCCTAGGTTCATTACTACATCTCATATCCCGGGGACATACATCAAAAGAAATGGTGAGCAGAAGGCCCAGTAAGGGAAATAAGGGGAAACATTTAACATGTGAACTTGAAATACATCAACAATGTCATGAAAAAGAACTTTAAGGCATGAGAAATAAATCATGAGGCATATAAAAATAAATTTTTTAATAACTTGAAAATTTGGCTACAAAATTTTACAAAGACAATAATTTCCGTTTAACCAAGGTCCATCCCCAAGGTGTCAATAAAAATTACCAAGGTTATTCACCAAGGTATCAGTCTAAATGGTAATCTCAAGAGATTAAGTCTTTACCCAACGCATTGGAGCGCTATCAAGGCGCACCCTTGACATGTATTTATTATCATGTGTGCCACATATATCATCATCAATCATTTCATAAACAACCCATACAGCATAAAAGGAATGGGTTTCATTTTATAATCATAACGTTTTAAAAACTGCTTTAAAGACATGATCTTTATGTCACTTTAAACCCACGGAAAGGGAAAGAGGGTCTCATGTATGTAAATCCCAGAATTTAAAATAGAAAAACATGGTATATATGTGAATACACCTATATAAGAGAGTTATTTGAGTATTCACTTAATAAAATAGAATAACTTTAGAAAAAGAGAGAGACATTTGGAGACGAAAATTCTGCAGCATAACGGCGATGTTACAGGGTTTTAGAAAACATTGAAAAGAGAGAGGACATGGGTCACCCACTCATAAATGATATATAAAATAGTATAAAGACAGAATATAAAGGATTTAAGAACTTGGTAATGAAATTTGAAATATATACCATATGAAATGAAAAACATGAAAGGAAGACAAAAAAAAATAAGATTTCTCTTATGAGAATTCGGCAGCCTAACGGCGTCACTTAAACTTCAAAAAAATGAATTGATGAGATTAAATAGGGTCTCTCATAATATGAACATAAAATATCAGTATGATAGTTATATAGATAATACCCCAACATAAAGTAACTTGAAAGACTTGACAAGAAAATAGAACATGAAAATGAGAAGGGTGAAAGAATCCCTTAAAAATTCGGCAGCCTAACGGCGTCACTTAAACATCAAAAAAATGAATTGATGAGATCAAATAGGGTCTCTCATCATATGAACATACAAGATAAGTATGATATATATAGAGATCATACCCCAACATAATAAAAAGGAACTTTAAATACTTGACATGAAAATAGAACTTGAAAATGAGAAGGGTGAATGAATCCCTTAAAAATTTGGCAGCCTAACGACGTCACATAAACTTTAAAAAAATGAATTGACGAGATAAAAGAGGGTCACTTATCATATGAACATAAAAGATAAGTATTATAGATTTATAGATCATACCCCAACATAATAAAAAAGTAACTTGAAAGTCTTGACATGAAAATATATCTTGAAAATGAGAAGGGTGAAAGAACCCGTTACAAAAATTTCGGCAGCCTAATGGCACCACTTAAACTTCAAAAAAATGAATTGACGAGATAAAATAGGGTATCTCATCATATGTACATAAAATATCATTATGATATATTTATAGATAATACCCCAACATAATAAAAAGGAACATGAAAGGCTTGACATGAAAATAGATCTTGAAAACGAGAAGGGTGAAAGAATCTGTTACAAAAATTTCAGCAGCCTAACGGCGCCACTTATACCTTCATAAAATGAAATGATGAGAGTAAGGGGGATATCTCATCATATGAAAATGAAAAGGGTAGTAAGAGGAATATAAAATAACATCCTCCAACATAAGAACATGGATCATAAAAGAAATCACATTAAAGAGAGTATTTGAAAAGAAAGAGAGAGTTTGGATCCCTTACCTTAAAATGTAACTCTTACAACTCAAAGGTTGGTACCATGAGTGCTTGGGTAAACCTTGGGAGGACTCCTTGGGAGGTAATGAGACCATATATTTTTTGGGGGAGATTTTGGAGTCGAATGGATGAGAGGATTGCTTGGTATCTATAGGGAAAGTGAGGGGACAAGGCATTAGTGGCCAAGGGACACCTCATTGGTAGTTTTTGCAAAACCATGGGCTTGCCCATGGTATTTGCCCATGGTATTGGCCGCTTGGGACACCTCATACAATAATTCACCCGCTTTAGTCAACCATCCCATAAAATATCTCATGACATCATCATGATGTAGTCATGATGTCATTAAACATACCAAAACCCTAAAACTGTATTTTTACTATTCACTGAAAATTCATCTTTCTCAGAAAAATCCCAAAATTTCACCTTGACCAAATATCGATGCTCTGATTTCAAAAATGAACTCCATTTTATAAAAATAATTTTCTAAATATTTTTAATTTAATTTTTAAATAAATACACTATTCACTGAAAATTCATCTTTTTCAGAAAAACCCCCAAAAATTACCTTAACATAATATCGATGTTCTGAGTTCAGAAATGAAATCAATTTTATAAAAATAATTTTCTAAATATTTTTAATTTAATTTTTAATTAAAAAACATTATTCACCTGAAAAAACTAATACTTGAATAATAATTTATGAAACCATTATTTAACCATTTTATTGAATCACATTACTTAATCAAGGTTCCTAGATTATATTAATACTTTATTTAAGTGATATTACTAATCCATTTGGTCACATTACTAATCCTAAGCATAAAATTACTATTCATAATTTACTATTCATCAAAAATTAAGTTGATCTTATTCGACTCTAAATTTCGTACTGAACATAATTGTAGAAGACCATTTTTTGAAAATCATTACACATTTTTAATTATTTAAGGTTTACATAAACATTTTTTAAAATATCCTTTCTCTAAAATTCACCAAAAATATGCATACTATATTTATCCAAACATTTGAAAATTCATTAACTTCATCATAAGAAGAAATCAAAAAATTTATTTAAAACAAAGGATTACCCAAGGCAGTTACGATCTCCTTACATAGCCCCTTATCACACCAGCATAGGACCTAAGTGTAAGATGTGCTAAGGTGAGAGAATCTGAGGGAGGCTCGACCAACATCGCACGAGTAGCAATTTCTATCAGTTTGAACTTCTCGCCAAGGTGATTCCATTCTAGCTTCACACGATGAAGTTCGGCTTGGGTTTGGTCCAGAGTAAAGCCCAGTGGTGCTAAATCCTTCCCATGTTTTGTTAGATGGGCTTCGATCGGTCCAAGACTACTGGTTGAGGCCATCGAATATTCTTTCTATATTAATTATCCAATATAACTTGTATTTAGAGAGAATAATTGAAACGTTTAGTTTCCAGTAGTCATATTGACCAATGGTCAAATAACAGTCAAAACCCAACAGTCTCATTTTAATTATACTCATGTTATCAAATGAAATAGTTTTGTTAAGTATATAAAAAAATAACACAAAAAATTAGGAAACAAGATTTATTCAAAATTTTGGGTCGTTACATCCCTACTAGTGGCTCGTGCACATGAACGGGTTTTACTATGGTTACATTACACTGAGGTACGAGGTATATGGGGCACGAGACTATCTAGTGCCTAGGGGTGTTCCCGATTTTGTTTCTCATTGGGTTTGTGGTATTTTCCCTTGTATTTGGGTGTCTTTAGAATTATATTGAAGTAGCTAACATGCCTATATATTTTGTTAACATTATAAAAGTATTATTTTGAAAAATGTTTTCAATTTTAAGTTGCATTTATTGGAATTTGTCGTTGTTTTTTATTATATATTAAAACTGCTTGCTTTTTCACCTTGTATTGCATAAATCTTGGAATCATTGGGTGGTATCCTATTGGGATTAGGCTCACACCCTACTTACACCACTTGGGAGTAAGTAGAATTTATTATTTTTTACTTAGGTAAAGGAAAGGCCAAGGGTTATGGCAGTTCAGGGTGTTAGTCCCCATCGTTGGGGCAGAGTTATGGAGACGACTTGTGGGCGATGACCTCCTTGTCGTGTAGAGTCCTTGGGGATTCTTTTTTGTTGCAATTTTTTGTATTTGGACCTATTTTATTGTATTTAATCCAATTTATTCAGTTCTAGTTTTTTTGTTAAGACTTCTTTGGCTATAAATTTCAGAATTTATATTATGGATTGTTTTTAAGGATTTATGCTTTCATGTTCGGGTAAATCATTCCCAAACCAAGATAAATGATACCCGGGCACTTGTGCCAGCCCATGGGGACAGGGAACTCCCTTTATACCTTGTCACGGGCTGGGTTTGGTGCTGTTTGTGGTGGCGACCTGATTCGGTTCGTGACAAAATGGTATCAGAGGAGGTTCGCTCTCTTTGGGTCATGTTATTTGGGGAATAGTCGGGATAGTCTAGAGTTAAGATTGTTGGGACTTGGAATTTCAGTTATTAGTAGTGTGGATAATCACCACACCTGATGAAGGGATTCAAGTATCCAGGGGAATTTGGGACCTTTCAGAGTCCTTTGGTTTTCTTGGTTTAATGATGATTAGGGGAGTTGAAAAGAAAGTTGGGTTAATGGTCTCAGTAAGCTCGTAGGGCCAGGAAAGACATGTGGAGCTGGGGATATTCCCTAGAACACTCTCTGTGATGGTGAAGTGATTGGAATATGGCCGCCAACCATATGTCCAAGTCACCCACTGAAACTAGTTTCCTCTCGCATTGTCTTGGGTTCTTTAGTTTTGAAATCTTGGAACTTTGGTTTTAAAGTGACTTGGTTTTAAGAATCGTAAATTTTTTTGAAATGATTTTCAAAAAATGAGGTAATGGTTTTGTTAATGAAAGGGGTGAACTGAATTTTCGGAATTTTTTTGAAATGGAAAATGGTGTGCTTACACCTCTTTTGAAAGCAGGAACTATATTGATGTTGGTTTTGGAAAGTGTTTCTAGTAGATTTTTCTAAACAATAAAAGGGTGTTTTAATGGGATGAGATGTTTTGATATTGATGTGAATATCTTGAAATTGAGTTCTTGTATAAATGGTTGTGTCATTATGAAAATTTTAGTAATATTTGAATTGGTATTTGGATCTTCTGGTTAGCATTTTTGAGAAAAAGGATGTGTTGGTTGACCGTTTTGGTTTTGAAAAGTGGAAAGAATCATAGTTTTAAGCTTTGGTATTTACATGAGTAACCACATGTGTAGAGTTATAAGGGATGATGGATGGTTTATGGCATGAATGGATGAGTTCCAGGACAGATATGATGAGGGTGCCTGGTGTGGCACAAAAACATGCATGTGTGAGGCCCATGGGGTACCATTGGTGGATATGCTTACTGTTAAACCATATGTTTTCAAAGAAATGGTTTTAAAGAAAAACATGATGTCTTGAAGAATAGTTTGGTATTGTTTGTATTATGGGTTTTTTTATAATTTTGATGTTGTGTGATGTTTTGAGTCTAAGAACCCCTCCTGTTTGAACTGTGTTTTGGGTTTGTGTTTGGTCGGTAAGCTGTGTTGTAGGGACCGTTTGTGGCCTCTTTTGAAAAATGTTTTGGGATGCCTTTGCGGTAGTTCCCTTCATGTGTTTGGATCTGTATTGTGTTATATATTGACCAATGGACTATCTTGGTTGGGTCCTTTGGTTCAATTTTTGGATAAGGTACACCCCATTAAGGGTTAGTGCACAACTGAAGAGCAACCCAGATTGTTTTGCCTTTTGAAGACCCTCCAGTTGATAAATATGAGGAATATTTTTCATGATATTTTTAGATTGAGTCTACACCCTTTCCTTTATTTTATTTTTAGATCCTCTTATAATGGGAGAGTTCTCATGGAAGGTTGAAAGAGACATTAGTTTCTTAAGTTTTCTGATTTGTCGTAGGTAAATATGGTCTAGGGTTGTTAGTGTGGATGAGTGTCTCGATGGTGTCTAAGAGGAAGTTTGGGTTCTTAGAAGTTTCTTTGAAGCATGAATTCATGTTAAACCACTGGTGTTGGAAATATGTTCATGATAGGATATTGTGGCCACTTTCTAGAATTGTGTGTTGTTTGGGGATGTTTTATAAGTTCCCTCTCCATGCATTGTTTATATCAGTCGCAATGGTCATGTTCGGTGATGCCTTATGATTTCATGTGCTCAATTGACCATATAGGTGAATGTCATGAAATCATATGAGAGTCCCTGTTATGTTGGGTGAATGTATCCCTTGTAAAAACTAGAAAATCTTCCATTTTATAGGAAGTTTAGTGTATGTGTTCTTTGCTTCCATTGTTTCTCACCTGAAGAAACAAGGTGTGATGTGTGTGCATATTCTTATCCCTTATTTCAGTGAAATATTGGGATCATGTAAAGTGAGTTTGGAATATGTTATGTCTGGAAAACTTATCTGGGATTGCGGTGTAGTTTTTGGTGGCACCAAAAGAAGAATTCTCATTCAGTGGGTTTCAAAATACGAACTGTGAGGCCGAAGATGCTCTAATCATTTGAGCTCCAGCCATAGGTCTTAGAGAGAAGTTGGCTCGTAGTCAGGGGAAATCACAGGGTCATTTAACCCCTTGTACAAAGTCCTATCCTAAATATGAATGATAGGAAGAGTTTAATCCTCTGGTATCATCATCCTTCTTCTTTTGTTCAAGTTTGGCGAAAATAGTTGGAGGGTCTTGTGCCCATGTCATCACCCAATTTCATTCCCTCCCCCTTTGGTTTCCATTGATTCTTTGGAGAATGGTTTGATGTTTGGATAGACTAGTTGAGAACACGGTTTTCACTTGGTTAATAGTGACCATTCCCTAGAAAACCATGTGGATAGAAGTATCCACAATGTTAGCTCATGGTTTCCCAAATCGCGCGGACTAACCATGTGACCTTCCCAACTCATCAAAACTTGGAGTCTTTCTGTACTGGCCCATGCTAGTCAGTTAAGATGGTTGGTTCTTATGGTGGGGAGACCTACTATGAGTCTTATATAAGTTCTTTCGTAAAGGTCTGATGGAAGTATACCCATTGTACTGTGGAGTTCGTTTAGGCCTCCCCCTATTAGTGTCCTGATTCTATCTCAGAAAAAAAATTATTGGTTGTCTCTTATGGTGGGGAGCGTATTTGTTTCCCCCGTACGAGTAACTTAGATTTATCCATGGTCTTGTATTGGTGTAGATAGTATCATTCGGAGCTATCTAGATACCAACATCTTCTTTGAGTAAAATTTGGGACTGGAGAGCGACCAATGGTTTAGTTAATGTAAGGTAAGTGTAACCTTGTTCAAAGTTGTTGTTCATTTGGGTGAATTTCTTGAGTAATATTCTGATTGTGTTTGAGGAGTTTTCATTTAGGATAAAGCCTGAATATGCTTGATGGTATCAATAAAGTGGTGTATGTTTGGTTTGTAAGAGTATTACTTCCTTCATTGATCACTGGAGGTGTTTTGGCCTTTGGGGTAGAAACTTGGCAAGGGAGTACTTCTTGGTTTCTCAGTTGGGGTTGGTTGTTGAATTGGCCTTGCTGTGACTTTCTGGGGTGGAATGATCTCATGGTGGGGATAATTTTCCCATAAATAGAATATTTTAAATTTGTTTGTATTTTAATTTCCATTAATTCTTTGTTTTGGGGGTTTCCAATGGTTTTATGGAGAATAGGTGAGTTTTCATGAATTGGGCCAAACCGTGAGCCCAATTCCAGATTTAAAAATAAATTTTTTTTCTTTTATAAATTTTTCAATTTTTAATATCTTTCACTCATTTAAACTCCTAAATGTCCTCCCCTGATATATTAACACCACAATTAAAATTTGGTGCCTTTAGAAATCCATAACCAAGGTTTATTTTGGTTTTTATTTAAGGAATTGAGCCTGGCTAGAAGCCCATATCCAGTTTTAAACATTAATTTTATTTATTTAATAACTTATTCAATATTATGTATTTTTTGGGGATTCTAAGTCTCACCTGAGACCATTACACCCAGCTACGTCCCCAGCCTCTTTCCCCCCTTGTTGGAGCTCTTAGGAATCGTGATTTATGGACGAAATTCTTAGGGTTTCTAAAATCGGCCAGATTTGAGGAGGTATGTTCATTCTTTCATAACTCACTCAATTCTTACTCTTTTCCATCCATTAAAGTTCCTAAATGACCTCCTAATTCTTGTTCGAACAAATCTTGAATTGTGGCCATTTTAAATTTTCGATACTGGTGTTTTGGGGAGATTCATTCAAGATTTCTCAAGTAAGTTAGTCCATTTATTTCTTCTTTCATTTTTCATAGGGTTTCATTCAATGTGCTTAGGGTTTCTTCCCTTATACATTAAGTAAAAAATTTCTAGAGGGTAAGGTGTCAAACCTATGGTTTAACCGTGGGTTTTCTTGGTCCAATTTTCTATTCATAGGTTTGATCTACCTTTCTTGAGTTGCGGTGGTGGTGCGTTTGTGTTTTCGCATAAAGGATTCAAGGGTTTCATTTGATTTGGTAGGTGATTCCAATGTTGATGAAATATTTGTGTATTAGAATTCTGTATTTATCATATTTTCAGGTTTATATCATTTTATTATTTCTGCAAAAAATGGTTCTAATGATGTTTTTATTGCAATTGAATTTTAAATGCCAAATTGGTGTGAAATTGGGGGTTTTCCAAAGAAATGTTTTATTTTTTTTATTTGGGGATGCCCTATAAATAATTATTTGTTTTTGTTGACCTTTAATAAGGCTTAAAATCCTGTTTATAATGTTTATCCTCTTTGGTTATTGCCGAAAAAATGGGTTTTAATTGTGTTTGTAAAGAAAGTGAAGTTTTTGTTTGACTTTTGTGTGAAAATGATGGTTTTACAAAGTTATCACTTCTTGTTTAACATGGGGATGCTCAAAAATTGATTTTTTGTTTTAATTGAAATTTATTGGGATGAAGTTACTGTTTTTCTAACTTACAAGTGTGAAAATAGTGTAAAATTGGGTTTCTTAAGGGGTTTTGTGTGCAAAACAACACGAGATTTTGAGAAATTGGTTTATTCAAATTCAAAAAGTTTGTTGTGTGTTTTAAGTGGTATAAAATGTGATAGATACTGTATTTGGTGTATGTGACTAGTTGTGGTGTTTTAAATTTAAATGGATATGTGTTAAATGATGAAATTGTTTGAGCACAAAGGGGGAATCCCAGGTACCTAGGTGGGGCGGATGTGTACTAGTACGGCTAGTGGACCAGATGGGTTTTGTCCCTATTTCACCTAGAATTTGGATAATGAAAACTCTAACTAAACTATGTGGATGATGATTTGGGACCAATAGGTTATGAGTATGTTCCCTACTAGTGGCCCGTGCATGAGAACGGGTTTTACTATGGTTACATTACACCAAGGTATGAGGTACATGGGACCCGAGACTATCTAGTGCCTAGGGGTGTTCCTGATTTTGTTGATCATTGGGTTTGTGGTATTTTACCTTGTATTTGGGTGTCTTTGGAATTATATTAAAGTATCCAACATGCCTATTTAAATGTTTTAACATTCTGAATGTTTTATTTTGAAAAAAAAAATCAATTTAAAGTTTCATTTCTTGGAATTTGACGCCGCTTGTCATTGCATATTAAAACTGCTTGCTTTTTCACCTTCTATTGCATGTACATTGGAATAATTGGGTGGTATCCTATTGGGAATAGGCTCACACCCTACTTAAACCCCTTGGGTGTATGTATAATTTATTATTTTTGACTCGGGTAAAGGAAAGGCCAAGGGTGATGGCGGTTTAGGGTGTTAGTCCCCATCACTGGGACAGAGTTGTGGAGACGACTTGCGGGTGATGACCCCCTTGTCATGTGAAGTCATTGGAGATGTATTTCTTTTGTAATTTTATGTATTTGGACCTCTTTTATTGTATTTAATCCAATTTATTCAGTTCTGGTTTTTTTATTAAGACTTTTTTGGTTATAAATTTCAGAATGTATATTATCGATTGATTTTAAGGATTTATGCTTTCATATTCAGGTAAATCTTTCCCAAACCAAGATAAATGATACCCGGGAACTTTTTCCAGCCCATGGGGACCGGGAATTCCCTTCGGGCCTTGTCAAGTGCTGGGTTTGGTGCCATTTTCGGTGGCAACCAGATTCGGTTCGTGACAAAATGGTTTCAGCGGAGGATCGCTCTCTTTGGGTCATGTTATTTGGGGAAAGTCGGGATAGTCTGGAGTTAAAATTATTGGGACTTGGACTTTCAGTTATGAGTAGTGTGGCTGATCACCACACCTGATGATGGGATTCAAGTCTCCAGGGGAATTTGGGACCTTTCGGAGTCCTTTGGTTTTCTTGGTTTAATGATGATTAGGAGAAATGAAAACAGAGTTGGGTTAATGGTCTCAGTAAGCTCGCAGGGCCTAGAAAGCCATGTGGAGCTGAGGATATTCCCTAGAACACTCTCTATGACATTGAAGTGATTGGAATATGGCCGCCAACCATATGTCCAAGTCACCCACTGAAACTAGTTTTCTCTCATATTGTCTTATGTTCTTTAGTTTTGAAATATTGGAACTTTGGTTTTAAAGTGACTTGGTTTTAATAAGCATAAAGTTTTTTTGAAATGATTTTTAAATAATGAGGGAATGGTTTTGTAAATGAAATGGTGTAACTGAATTTTAAAAAAAAATTGAAATGTAAAATGGTGTGCTTACACCTCTTTTGAAAGTAGTAACTATATTTATGTTGGTTTTGGAAAGTGTTTCCAATAGATTTTTCTAAACAATCAAAGGGTGTTTTAATGGGATGAGATGCTTTGAAATTGATGTGAATATCTTGAAATTGAGTTCTTGTATAAATGGTTGTGTTTTTCTAAAATTTTTAGTAATATTTTAATTGGGATTTGGATCTTCTAGTTAGCAGTTTTGAGAAAAAGGATGTGTTGGTAGACCGTTTTGGTTTTGAAAAGTGGAAAGAATCTTTTTTTTAACCTTTAGTATTTTCGTGAGTAACCACATGCATGGGGTTATATGGGATGATGGATGGTTTATGGCATGACTGGATGAGTGTCAGGACAGATATAAGGAGAGTGCCCGGTGTTCCAGAAAAACATGGATGTGTGAGGCCCATGGGGTACCATTGGTGGATATTCTTACTGTTAAACCGTTTGTTTTCAAAGAAATGGTTTTAAAGAAAAACATGATGCCTTGAAGAATAGTTTGGAATAGTTTGTATTATGGGTTTTTTTATAATGTTGATGTTTTGGGATGTTTTAAGTCCAAGAACCCCTCCTGTTTGAACTGTGTTTTGGGTTTGTATTTGGTCGGTAAGCTATGTTGTAGGGACGATTCTTGGTCTCTTTTGAAAAATGTTTTGGGATGCCTTTGCTGTGGTTTCCTTCATGTGTTTGGATCTAGATTATGGTATATCATGACCAATGGACCATCTTGGTTGGGTCCTTTGGTTCAATCATTGGATAAGTTACGCCCCATTAATGGTTAGTGCACAACTGAAGTGCAACCCAGATTTATTGGCCTTTAGAAGACCCTCCAGTTGATCAATATAAGGAATCATTTTCATGAGATTTTTAGATTGAGTCTACACCCTTTCTTTTATTTGATTTTTAGATCCTCTTGTAATGGGAGAGTGCTCATGGAAGGTTGAAAGAGACCTTAGTTTCTTAAGTTTTTTGATTCGTCGAAGGTGAATGTGGTCTAGGGTTGTTAGTGTTGATGAGTGTCTCGATGGTGTTTAAGAGGCACTTTGGGTTCTTCGAAGTTTCTTTGAAGCATGAATTCATGTTAAACCACTGGTGTGGGAAATATGGTCACGATATGATATTGTGGCCACTTTCTAGAATTTCGTGTTGTTTGGGAATGTTTTATAAGGTCCCTCTCCATGCATTGTTTATATCAGTCGCAGCGGTCATGTTCGATGATGCCTTATGATGTCACTTGCTCGATTGACCATATAGGTGAATATCGTGAAATCCTATGAGAGTCCCTGTTATGTTGGGAAAATGTATCCCTTAGAAGAACTTTAAAATCTTCCATTTTATAAGAAGTTGAGTGTAGGTGTTCTCTTCTTCTATTGTTTCTCACCTAAAAAAACAAGGTGTGATGTGTGTGCATCTTCTTAGCCCTTATTTCAGTGAAATATCAGGATCGGGTAAAGAGAGTTTGGAATGTGTTGTGTCTGGGAAACTTTTATGGGATTGTGGTGTTGTTTTTGGTGGCACCGAAAGAATAATTCTCATTCAGTGGGTTTTCAAATACTAACGGTGAGGTCGAAGATGCTTCAATCATTTGAGCTCCTGCCTTAGGTCTCGGAGAGAAGCTAGCTCGTAGTCAGGGGAAATCACAGGGTCATTTAAACCCTTGTACAAATTCCTATCCTAAATATGAACGATAGGAAGAGTTTAAACCTCTGGTATCATCATCCTTCTTCTGTTGTTCACATTTGGCGGAAATAGGTGGAGGGCCTTGTACCCATGTCGTCGCCCAATATCATTCCCTCCCCCCTTTGGTTTTCATTGAGTCTTTGGAGGATGGTTTTAAGTTTGTCTAGACTAGTTGAGAACACAGTTTTAACTTGGTTAATAGTGACCATGCCCCATAAAACCATGTGGATAGAAGGATCCACAATGTTAGCACATGGTTTCCCAAATCGTGCGGACTAACCATGTGACCTTACCAACTCTTCAAATTTTGGGGTCTTTCTGTACTGGCCAATGATGGTCGGTTAAGATGGTTGGTTCTTATGGTGGGGAGACCCACTATGAGTCATATATAAGTTCTTTTGTAAAGGTCTGATGGAAGTATACCCATTTTAGTGGGGATTCCGTTCAGGCCTCCCCCTATTAGTGTCTTGATTCTATCTCGGAAAAAAAAATTATTGGTTTTCTCTTATGGTGGGGAGCGTATTTGTGTCCCCCCGTACCAGTAACTTAGATTTATCCATGGTCTTGTATTGGTGTAGATAGTCTCGTTCGGAGCTATCTATCTACCAACATATTCCTTGAGTAAACGTTGGGACTAGAGAGCGCCCAATGGTTTATTTAAATTAAGGTATGTGTAACTTTGTTCAAAGTTGTTGTTCGTTTGGGTGAATTGCTTGAGTATTGTTCAGATTGTGTTTGAGGAGTTTTTATTTGGGATAAAGCCTGAATTTGTTTGATGGTTTCAGAAAAGCAGTGTAAGTTTGGTTTTTGAGATTATTACTTCCTTCATTGATCAATGGAGTTGTTTTGGCCTTTGGGAGAGAAACCTGGCAAGGGAGTACTTCTTGGTTTCTCAATTGGGGTTGGTTGTTGCTTTGTCCTTGCTGTGACTTTCTAGGGCAGAAGGTTTTTATGGTGGGGAGAATTGTCACATACATAGGTTATTTTAAATTTATTTTTATTTTAATTTCTATTAATGCTTTGTTTTGTGGGTTTCCAATGGTTTTAAGGAGAATATGTGCGTTTTCATGAATTGGGAGAAACCGTGAGCCCAATTCCATATTTAAAAATAAATTTTGTTTCTTTTATAACTTTTAAATTTTTTAATATTTTTCACTAATTACAACTCCTACATTTCCTCCCCTGATATATTAAAACCACAGTTAAAATTTGGAGCCTTTAGAAATCAATAAACAAGGTTTATTTTGGTTTTTATTTAAGAGATTGGGTCTGCCTGGAATCCCATATCTAGTTTTAAAAATTAATATTATGTATTTAATAACATATTCAATATTATTTATTTTTTAGTGATTTCAAGTCTCACACGAGACCATTTCACCTGGCCTCAACCCCAGCCTCTGTTCCCCCTTTTTAGAGCTCTTAGGAATCGTGATTTAGGGATGAATTTCATAGGGTTTCTAAAATCCGAAATATTTGAGGAGGTATTTTAATTATTTTATAACTCTCTCAATTCTTACTCTTTTCCCTCCATTCTAGTTCCTAAATGACCTCCTAATTCTTTTTCAAAAAACCCCTGAATTTTGGCCGTTTTCAATTTTAGATATTGGTGGTTTGGGGAGATTCATTCAAGATTTCTCAGGTAAGTTAGTCCATTTATTTATTCTTTCATTTTTCTTATTGTTTCATTCAATGTGCTTAGGGTTTCTTCCCTTATACATGAATTCCAAAATTTCCAGAAGGTAAGGCATCAAACCTAAGGTTTAACCTTGGGTTTTCTTGGTCCAATTTTCTATTCTTAGGTTTGATCTACCCTTCTTGAGGTGCGGCGGTGGTGCGTTTGTGTTTTCGAACAAAGGATTCAAGAGTTTCATTTGATTTGGTGGGTGATTCCAATGTTGATGCAATCTTTGTGTATTAGAATTCTGTATTTATCATATTTTCAGGTTTATATCATTTTATTATTTCTGAAAAAATTGGTTCTAATGAAGTTTCTATCGCAATTGAATTTTAAATGCCAATTTTGTGTGAAATTGGGGGTTTTCCAATGAAATGTTTTATTTGTTTATTTGGGGATTCCCTATAAATACATAGTTGTTTTTATTGACCTATAATAATTCTTAAAATATTGTTTATAATGTTTATCCTCTTCGGTTATTTCTTCAAAAATTGGTTTTAATTGTGTTTGTAAAGTAAGTGAAGTTTTGGTTCCACTTTAGTGTGAAAATGAAGGTTTTACAAAGTTATAACTTCTTGTTTAACATGGGGATGCCCGAAAATTGATTTGTTATTTTAATTGAAATATATTGGGCTGACTTTACTATTTTGGTAACTTACAAGTGTGAAAATAGTGTACAAGTGGGTTTCTTAAGGGGTTTTGTGTGCAAAACAACACGGGATTTTGAGAAATTGTTTTATTCAAATTCAAAGTGTTTGTTGTGTGTTTTAAGTGGTATAAAATGTGATAGCTACTGTATTTGGTGTATGTGACCAGTAGTGGTGTTTTAAATTAAAATGTATATGTGTTAAATGCTGAAATGTTTTGAGCACAAAGGGGGGAGCCCGGGTACCTAGGTGGGGCGAATGTGTACTAGTACGGCTAGTAGACCAGATGGGTTTTGTCCCTGTTTCACCTAGAATTTGGATAAATACAACTCTAAATAAACTATGTGGATGATTATTGGGGACCACTAGGTTATGGTTATGTTCTCTACTAGTGGCTCATGCACGATAATGGGATTTACTATGGTTACATTACATGGAAGTACGTGGTACATGGGGCCTGAAATTATCTAGTGCTTAGGGGTGTTCCCGATTTTGTTGCACATTGGGTTTGTGGTATTTTCCCTTGTATTTGTGTGTCTTTGGAATTATATTTAAGTATCTAACATGCCTATTTAAATTTGTTAACTTTCTAAAAGTTTTATTTAGAAAAAAATTTTCCATTTAAAGTTGCATTCTGTGGAATTTGTCGCCGCTTTTCATTGCATATTAAAACTGCTTACTTTTTCACCTTGTATTGAATTCACCTTGGAATAATTGGGTGGTATCCTATTGGGCATAGGCTCACACCCTACATACACCCCTTGGGTGTAAGTATAATTTATTATTTTTGACTCAGGTAAAGGAAAGGCCAAAGGTAATGGCGGTTCAGGGTGTTAGTCCCCATCGCTGGGGCAGAGTTGTGGAGACGACTTGAGGGTGATGACCCCCTTATTGTGTGGAGTCCTTGGGGAAGACTTTATGTTGTAATTTTTTGTATTTGGACCTCTTTTATTGTATTTTATCCAATTTATTCAGTACTAGTTTTTTTATTAAGACTTGTTTGGCTATAAATTTCAGAATTTATATTGTGGATTTTTTTAAGGATTTATGATTTCATATTTGGGTAAATCGTTCCCAAACCAAGATAAATGATACACGGTCACTTGTGCGAGTCTATGTAGATAAAGAATTCCCTTCGGGCCTTGTCACGTGCTGGGTTTGGTGCTGTTTTTGGCGGTGACCAGATTTGGTTCGTGACAAAATTGTATCAGAGGATGTTCGCTCTCTTTGGGTCATGTTATTTGGGGAATAGTCGGGATAGTCAGAAGTTAAAATTGTCGGGACTTTGAATTTCAGTTATGAGTAGTGTTGCTGATCACCACACCTGATGATGGGATTCAAGTCTCCAGGGAACGTTGGGACCATTCAGAGTCCTTTGGTTTTCTTGGTTTAATGATGATTAGGGGAAATGAAAAGAGATTTGGGTTAATGGTCTCAGTAAGCTCGCAGGGCCTAGAAATCCATGTGGAGCTAGGAATATTACCTAGAACACTCTCTATGACAGTGAAGTGATTGGAATGTGGCTGAAAACCATATGTCCAAGTCACCCACTGAAACTAGTTTCCTCTCACATTGTCTTGTGTTCTTTAGTTTTGAAATCTTGGAACTTTGGTTTTAAAGTGACTTGGTTTTAAGAAGCATAACGTTCTTTTGAAATGATTTTAAAATAATGAGGGAATGGTTTTGTTAATGAAATGGTGGAACTGAATTTTGAGAATTTTTTTGAAATGGAAAATGGTGTGCTTACACCTCTTTTGAAAGCAGGAACTATATTGATGTTGGTTTTGGAAAGTGTTTCCAATAGATTTTTCTAAACAATCAAAGGGTGTTTCAATGGGATGAGATGTTTTGAAATTTATGTGAATATCTTGAAATTGATTTATTATATAAATTTTTGTGTCTTTCTGAAAATTTTAGTAATATTTGAATTGGTATTTGGATCTCCTGGTTTGCAGTTTTGAGAAAAAGGATGTGTTAGTTGATGGTTTTGGTTTTGAAAAGTGGAAAGAATCTTTGTTTTATCCTTTGGTATTTCCGTGAGTAACCACATGCATGGGGTTATATGAGATGATGGATAGTTTATGGCGTGGCTGGATGATTGTTGGGACAGATATGAGGAGGGTGCTCGGTGTGCCACAAAAACATGCATGTGTGAGGCCCATGGGGTACCATTAGTGGATATTCTTACTGTTAAACCGTTTTTTTTTTCAAAGAAATGGTTTTACAGAAAAACATGATGTCTTGATGAATAGTTTGGTATAGTTTGTATTATGGGTTTTTTTACAATGTTGATGTTGTGGGATGTTTTGAGTCCAAGAACCCGTCCTGTTTGAACTGTGTTTTGGGTTTGTGTTTGGTCGGAAGCTGTGTTTTTGGGACGGTTTGTGGTCTCTTTTGAAAAATGTTTTGGGATGCCTTTTCGGTGGTTCCCTTCATGTGTTTGGATCTGGATTGTGGTATATCTTGACCAATGGACCAACTTGGGTGGGTCCTTTGGTTCAATCGTTTGATAAGGTACGCCCCATTAAGGGTTAGTGAACAACTAAAGGGCATCCCAGATTGTTTTTCCTTTTGAAGACCCTCCAGTTGATCAATATAAGGAATCTTTTTCATGAGATTTTTAGATTGAGTCTACACCCTTTCTTTTCTTTTCTTTTTAGATCCTCTTGTAATGGTAGAGTGCTCATGGAAGGTTGAAAGAGACCTTAGTTTCTTAAGTTTCCTTATTCGTCGAAGGTGATTGTGGTCTTGGGTTGTTAGTGTGGGTGAGTGTCTCGATGGTGTCTAAGAGAAACTTTGGGTTCTTTGAAGTTTCTTTGATATATGAATTCATGTTAAACCACTGGTGTGGGAAATATGGTCGCAATAGGATATTGTGGCCACTTTCTAGAATTGTGTGTTGTTTGGGGATGTTTTATAAGGTCCCTCTCCATGCATTGTTTATATTAGTCGCAATGGTCATGTTCGGTGATGCCTTATGATGTCATGAGCTCGATTGACCATATAGGTGAATGTCGTGAAATCCTACGAGAGTCCCTATTATGTTGGGTGAATGTATCCCTTGTAAAAACTTCAAAATCTTCCATTTAAGAGGAAGGTGAGTGTAGGTGTTCTTTACTTCTATTTTTTCTCACCTGAAGAAACAAGGTTTGATGTGTGTGCATATTCATATCCCTTATTTCAGTGAAATATCTGGATCGGGTAAAGTGAGTTTGGAATGTGTTATGTCGGGAAAAATTATATAGGATTGCGTGGTAGTTGTTGGTGGCACCGAAAAAAGAATTCTCATTCAGTGGGTTTCCAAATACTAAATGTGAGGTCGAAGATGCTTCAATCATTTGAGCTCCAGCCATAGGTCTCGGAGAGAAACTGGATCATAGTCAGGGGAAATCATAGGGTCGTTTAAACCCTTGTACAAAGTCCTATCCAAAATATGAAAGATAGGAAGAGTTTAAACCTCTGGTATCATCATCCTTCTTCTGTTGTTCACGCTTGGCGAAAATAGGTGGAGGGCCTTGTACCCATGTCATCGCCCAATGTCATTCCCTCCCGTTTTGGTTTCCATTGAGTCTTTGGAGAATGGTTTGAAGTTTGGATAGACAGGTTGAGAACATGGTTTTCACTTGGTTAATAGTTACCATGCCCCAGAAAAACATGTGGATAGAAGGATCCACAATGTTATCACATGGTTTATCAAATCGTGTGGACTAACCATGTAACCTTCCCAGCTCTTCAAATTTTTGGGTCTTTCTATACTGGCCCATGTTGGTCGGTTAAGATGGTTGGTTCTTATGGTGGGGAGACCCACTATGAGTCTTATATAAGTTCATTCGTAAAGATCCGATGGAAGTATACCCATTATACTGGGGAGTCCGTTCAGGCCTCCCCCTATTAGTGTCCTGATTCTGTCTCAGAAAACAATTATTGGTTGTCTCTTATGGTGGGGAGCGTATTTGTGTCCCCCCGTACCAGTAACTTAGATTTATCCATAGTCTTGGATTGGTGTAGATAGTCTCCTTTGGAGCTATCTAGCTACCAACATCTTCCTTGAGTAAACGTTGGGACTAGAGAGCGTCCAATGGTTTAGTTAAATTAGGGTAAGTGAAACCTTGTTCAAAGTTGTTGTTTGTTTGGGTGAATTGCTTGAGTATTTTTCAGATTGTGTTTGAGGAGTTTTCATTTGGGATAAAGCCTGAATGTTCTTGATGGTTTCAGGAAAGTGCTGTAAGATTGGTTTGTGAGATTATTACTTCCTTCATTTATCACTGGAGGTGTTTTGGCCTTTGGGGGAGAAACCTGGAAAGGGAGTACTTCTTGGTTTCTCAGTTGGGGTTGGTTGTTGCTTTGGTCTTGCTGTGACATTACGGGGTAGAAATTTTTCATGATGGAGAGAATTGTCACATACATATATTATTATAAATGTATTTTTATTTTTATTTCCATTAAAGCTTTGTTTTGGGGGTTTCCAATGGGTTTATGGAGAATAGGTGAGTTTTTATGAATTGGGCCAAACCGTGAGCCCAATTCTAGATTTAAATATAAATATTGTTTCTTTTATAACATTTTCATTTTTTAATACTTTTCACTAATTCCAACTCTTAAATGTCCTCCCCTGATATATTAACACCCCAATTAAAATTTGGAGCCTTTAAAATCCATAACCAAGGTTTATTTGGGTTTTTATTTAAAGGATTGGGCCTGCCCGGAAGCCCATATCTAGTTTTAAAAATTAATTATATTTATTTAATAACTTATAAAATATTATTTATTTTTTAGTGATTCCAAGTCTCAAATGAGACCATTACACCCATCTGTGCCCTCAAACTCTTTCCCCCCTTTTTTGATCTCTTAGTAATTGAGATTGAGGGACGAACTTCATTGGGTTTCTAAAATCATCAATATTTGAGGAGGTACGTTCATTCTTTCATAACTCTCTGAATTCTTACTCTTTTCCCTCCATTACAATTCCTAAATGACCTCAAAATTTTTTTTTGAACAACCCAAGAATTTTGGCCATTTTAAATTTTAGCTACTAGTGTTATGGGGAGATTCATTCAAAATTTCTCAAGTAAGTTAGTCCATTTCTTTCTTCTTTCATTTTTCTTAGGGTTTCATTCAATGTGCTTAGGGTTTCTTCCCTTATACATGAAGTCCAAAATTTCCAGAGGGTAAAGGTTAAACCTAAGGTTTAACCTTTGGTATTCTTGGTCCAATTTTCTATATATAGGTTTGATCTACCCTTCTTGAGGTGCGGCGGTGGTGCGTTTGTGTTTTCGCACAAAGGATTCAAGGGTTTCATTTGATTTGGTAGGTGATTACAATGTTGATGCAATATTTGTGTATTAACATTCTGTATTTATCATATTTTGAGGTTTATATCATTTTATTATTTCTGAAAAAATTGGTTCTAATGATGTTTCAATTGCAATTGAATTTTAAATGCCAATTTGGTGTGAAATTGGGGGTTTTCCAAAGAAATGTTTTTATTTAGTTATTTCTAAATTCCCTATAAATACTTAGTTGTTTTTATTGACCTTTAATAAGGCTTAAAATAATGTTTATAATGTTTATCCCCTTTGTTTATTACTGAAAAAATGGGTTTTAATTGTGTTTGTAAAGAAAGTGAAGGTTTACTTCCAATTTTGTGTGAAAATGAAGGTTTTACAAAGTTATCACTGCTTGTTTAACATGGGGATGCCCAAAAATTGATTTTTTGTATTAATTGAACTGTATTGGGATGAATTTTATGTTTTGGTAACTTACATGTGTGAAAATATTGTACAAGTGGGTTTCTTAAGGTGTTTTGTGTGCAAAACAACACGGGATTTTGAGAAATTGTTTTATTCAAATTCAAAGTGTTTGTTGTGTTTTTTATGTAGTATAAAATGCAATAGATACTGTATTTGGTGTATGTGACCAGTATTGGTGTTTTGAATTAAAATGGATATGTGTTAAATGCTGAAATTTTTTGAGCAAAAAGGGGGAAGCTCGGGTACCTAGGTGGGGCGGATGTGTATTAGTACATCTAGTGGACCGGATGGGTTTTGTCCCTGTTTCACCTAGAATTTGGATTAAAAAAAATCTAACTAAACTATGTGGATGATGATTGGGGACCACTAGGTTATGGTTATGTTCCATACTAGTGTATCGTGAACAATAATGGGTTTTACTATGGTTACATTACACCGAAGTACGAGGTACATGGGGCCTGAGACTATCTAGTGCCTAGGGGTGTTTCTGATTTTGTTGCTCATCGGGTTTGAGGTATTTGACCTTGTATTTGGGTGTCTTTGAAATTATATTAAAGTATATAACATGCCTATTTAAATGTGTTAACATTATGAATGTTTTATTTTGAAAAATGTTTTCAATTTAAAGTTGCATTTCTTGGAATTTGTTGTCGCTTTTCATTGCATATTAAAACTGCTTGCTTTTTCACCTTGTGTTGCATGAACCTTGGAATCATTTAGTGGTATCCTATTGGTATTAGTCTCACACCCTACTTAAACCCCTTGGGTGTAAGTAGAATTTATTATTTTTGACTCAGTTAAAGGAAAGACCAAGGGTGATGGCGGTTCAGGGTTTTAGTCCCCATCGTTGGGGCAGAGTTGTGGAGAGGACTTGCGGGTGATGACCCACTTGTCGTGTGGAGTCCTTGGGGATGTATTTCTATTGTCATTTTTTTATTCGGACCTCTTTTATTGTATTTAATCCAATTTATTCAGTTCTAGATTTTTTTTAAGACTTCATTGGCTATAAATTTCAGAATTTATATTATAGATTGTTTTTAATGATTTATGCTTTCATATTCGGGTAAATCATTCCCAAACCAAGATAAATGATACCCAGGAACTTGTTACAACCCGTGGGAACAGGGAACACCCATCGGTCCTTGTCACAGGCTGGGTTTGGTGCCGTTTTTGGCGGTGACTAGATTATGTTCATGACAAAATGGTATCAGAGGAGGTTCGCTCTCTTTGGGTCATGTTATTTGGGGAATAGTCGGGATAGTCTGGAGTTAAAATTGTCAAGACTTGGAATTTCAGTTATGAGTAGTTTGGCTAATCACCACACCTGATGACGGGATTCCAGTCTCCAGGGGAAGTCAGGACCTTTCATAGTCCTTTGGTTTTCTTGGTTTAATGATGATTAGGGGAAATGTAAAGACAGTTGGGTTAAAGGTCTCAGTAAGCTCACAGGGCCTGGAAAGACATGTGGAGCTAGGGATATTCCCTAGAACACTGTCTGTGATAGTGAAGTGATTTGAATTTGGCCACTAACCATATGTCCAAGTCACCCACTGAAACTAGTTTCCTCTCGCATTGTCTTGTGTTCTTTAGTTTTGAAATCTTGGAACTTTGGTTTTAAAGTGACTTGGTTTTAAGAAGCGTAAAGTTTTTTTGAAATGATTTTCAAATAATGAGGGAATAGTATTGTTAATGTAATGGTTGAACTAAATTTTTAGAATTTTTTGGAAATGGAAAATGGTGTGCTTACACATCTTTTGAAAGCAGGAACTATATTGATGTTGGTTTTGGAAAGTGTTTCCAATAGATTTTTCTAAACAATCAAAGTGTGTTTTAATAGGATGAGATGTTTTGAAATTGATGTGAATATCTTGAAATTGACTTATTGTATAAATTTTTGTGTATTTCTGAAAATTTTAGTAATATTTGATTTGGTATTTGGATCACCTGGTTAGCAGTTTTGAGAAAAAGGATGTGTTGGTTGACCGTTTTGTTTTTGAAAAGCGGAAAGAATATTTGTTTTAACATTTGGTATTTCCATGAGTAACCACATGCATGGGGTTATATAGGATGATAGATGGTTTATGGCATGACTGAATGATTTTCAGGATAGATATGAGGAGGGTGCCCGGTGTGGCACAAAAACATGCATGTGTGAGGCCCATGGGGTACAATTGGTGGATATGCTTACTGTTAAACCGTTTGTTTTCAAAGAAATGGTTTAAAGAAAAACATGATGTCTTGACGAATAGTTTGGTATAGTTTTTATTATGGGTTTTTTATAATGTTGATGTTGTGGGATGTTTTGAGTCCCAAAACCCCTCCTGTTTGAACTCCTTTTTGGGTTTGGGTTTGGTCAGTAAGCTGTGTTGTAGGGACGGTTTGTGGCCTCTTTTGAAAAATGTTTTGGGATGGCTTTGCGGTGGTTCCCTTCAAGTGTTTGGATCTGTATTGTGTTATATCTTAACCAATGGACCATCTTGGTTGGTTCCTTTGGTTCAATCTTTGGATAAGGTACACCCCATTAAGGGTTAGTGCACAACTGAAGAAAAACCTAGATTTTTTTGCCTTTTGAAGACCCTCCAGTTGATCAATATGAGGAATATTTTTCATGAGATTTTTATATTGAGTCTACACCCTTTCCTTTCTTTTATTTTTAGATCCTCTTGTAACGGGAGGGTTCTCATGGAAGGTTGAAAGAGACCTTAGTTTCTTATGTTTCCTGATTTTTTGTAGGTAAATATGGTCTAGGGTTATTGGTGTGGATGAGTGTCTCGATGGTGTCTAAGAGGAAGTTTGGGTTCTTCGAAGTTTTTTTGAAGCATGAATTCATGTTAAACAAGTGGTGTATGAAATATGGTCCCGATAAGATATTGTGGCCACTTTCTAGAATTGTGTGATTTTGGGGGATGTTTTATAAGTTCCCTCTCCATGCATTATTTATATCAGTAGCAATGGTCATGTTCGGTGATGCCTTATGATGTCATGTGCTTGATTGACCATATAGGTGAATGTTGTGAAACCCTATGAGAGTCCCTGTTATGTCGGGAGAATGTATCCCTTGTAAAAACTTCAAAATCTTCCATTTTAGAGGAAGGTGAGTGTAGGTGTTCTTTTCTTATATTTTTTCCCACCTGAAGAAACATGGTGTGATGTGTGTGCATATTCTTAGCCCTTATTTCAGTGAAATATCGGGATCGGGTAAAGTGAGTTTGAAATGTGTTATGTCTAGAAAACTTATCTGGGATTGCGGGGTATTTGTTGGTGGAACCGAAAAAAGAATTCTCATTCAATGGGTTTCCAAATACTAACTATGAGGCTGAAGATGCTTCAATCATTTGAGCTCTAGCCATAGGTCTCGGAGAGAAGCTGGCTCGTAGTCAGGGGAAATCACAGGGTCGTTTAAACCCTTGTACAAAGTACTATCCTAAATATAAATGATAGGAATATTTTAAACCTCTGGTATCATTATCCTTCTTATGTTTTTCACGTTTGGAAGAAATAGGTGGAGGGCCTTGTACCCATGTCATCGCCCAATGTCATTCCCTCCCCCTTTGGTTTCCATTGAGTCTTTGGAGAATGGTTTGAAGTTTGTCTAGACTGGTTGAGAACACGGTTTTCACTTGTTTAATAGTGACCATGCCCTAGAAAACCATGTGGATTGAAGGATCCACAATGTTAGCGCATGGTTCCCTAAATTGTGCGGACTAACCATATGACCTTCCTAACTCTTCAAAATTTGGAGTCTTTCTGTACTGGCCCATGCTGGTCGGTTAAGGTGGTTGGTTCTTATGGTGGGGAGACCCACTATGAGTATTATATAAGTTCCTTCATAAAGGTCCAATGGAAGTATACCCATTGTACTGGGGAGTCCGTTCAAGCCTCCCCCTATTAGTGTCCTAATTCTATCTTGGAAAAAAATTATTGGTTGTCTCTTATGGTGGGGAGCATATTTGTGTCCCCCCGTACCAGTAACTTAGATTTATCCATGGTCTTGGATTAGTGTAGATATTCTCGTTCGGAGTTATCTAGATACCAACATCTTCCTTGAATAAACGTTGGGACTGGAGGGTTCCCAATGGTTTAGTAAATGTAAGGTAAGTGTAACATTGTTCAAAGTTATTGTTCGTTTAGGTGAATTGCTTGGGTATTGTTCATATTGTGTTTGAGGAGTTTTCATTTGGGATAAAGCCTGAATGTGTTTGATGGTTTTAGGAAAGTGGTGTTAGTTTGTTTTGTGACAGTATTGCTTCCTTCATTGATCACTGGAGGTGTTTTGGCCTTTGGGGGAGAAACCTGGCAAGAGAGTACTTCTTGGTTTCTTAGTTGGGGTTGGTTGTTGCTTTGTCCTTGCTATGACTTTCCGGGGCGGAATGTTTTCATGGTGTGGAGAATTGTCACATACATAGCTTATTTTAAATGTATTTTTATTTTAATTTCCATTAATTATTTTTTTTGGTGGTTTCCAATGGTTTTATGGAGAATAGGTGAGTTTTTATGAATTGGGCTAAACCGTGAGCCCAATTCCAAATTTAAAAATAAATTTTGTTTCTTTTATAACATTTTCATTTTTTAATATTTTTTACTCATTCCAACTCCTAAATGTCCTCCCATGATATATTAACACCACAATTAAAATTTGGAGCCTTTATAAATCCATAACCAAGGTTTATTTTGGTTTTTATTTAAGGAATTAGGCCTGCCCGGAAGCCCATATCCAGTTTTAGACATCAATTTTATTTATTCAATAACTTATTCAATATTTTTTATTTGTTGGTGATTCCAAGTCTCACACGAGACCATTACACCCAGCCACGCCCCGAGCCTCTTTACCTCCTTTTTGGTGCTCTTAGGAATCACGATTTAGGGACGAAATTCTAAGGGTTTCTAAAATCGACCAGATTTGATGGGGTATGTTCATTCATTCATAACTCTCACAATTCTTACTCTTTTCCATCCATTCAAGTTCTTAAATGACCTCCTAATTCTTGTTTGAACAACCCCTGAATTTTGACGTTTTCAATTTTAGATACTGGTGTTTTGGGGAGATTCATTCAAGATTTCTCAAGTAAGTTAGTCCATTTCTTTCTTCTTTCATTTTTCTTTGGGTTTTATTCAATGTGCTTAGGGTTTATTCACTTATACATGAAGTAAAAAATTTCCAGAGGGTAAGGTGTCAAACCTAAGGTTTAACCTTGGGTTTTCTTGGTCCAATTTTCTATTCATAGGTTAAATCTACCCTTCTTGAGTTGTGGCGGTGGTGCGTTTGTGTTTTCACACAAAGGATTCAAGGGTTTCATTTAATTTGGTAGGTGGTTCCAATGTTGATGCAATATTTGTGTATTATCATTCTGTATTTATCATATTTTCAGGTTTATATCATTTTATTATTTCTGCAAAAATTGGTTCTAATGATGTTTCTATTGTAATTGAATTTTAAATGCCAATTTGGTGTGAAATTGGGGGTTTTCCAAAGAAATGTTTTATTTGTTTATTTGGGGATGCCCTATAAATACATAGTTGTTTTTATTGACCTGTAATAAGCCTTAAAATACTGTTTATAATGTTTATCCTCTTTAGTTATTTCTGCAAAAATGGGTTTTAATTGTGTTTGTAAAGAAAGTGAAGTTTTGGTTCCACTTTTGTGTGAAAATGAAGGTTTTACAAAGTTATCACTTCTTGTTTAATATGGGGATGCTCGAAAATTGATTTGTTGTTTTAATTGAAATGTATTGGGTTTCCTTTACTATTTTGGTAACTTACAAGTGTGAAAATAGTGTAAAAGTGGGATTCTTAAGGGGTTTTGTGTGCAAAACAACACTGTCATGACCCGTCCTTGGGGCTCGTGTTGTGACTACACCAAACATGCCTTCCATAGGCCAAGGGCTGGTGATTAGCACCAACGGCATAAATCCAAATAAAAAGGGAAGGCATTGCCTTTATAAAAGTAAACAAAGACCACAGAGTATAAGAGGAAGCAACAATAAGTACAAAAGGAAGTGCTGAAAAGTAAATGGGCCAGAATACAAACCCAACTAAAAAGTAAAGCTACAACTGAACGAAAGTACAATAGCTGGAAGGAGTCGAACTGCTCCTAGATCGTCCTCTGGGTTCCTACCTGAAGGGTAGGTATAGATGGCCACCTCATCTCTCCATGTCTGTCTGTCACCTCTGGGTACCGTCTTGTCGTGAAGTCCACCTCCAGGTACTGACTCGTCGTGAGGTCCACCTCCAGGTACTGACTCGTCGTGAGGTCCACCTCCAGGTACTGACTCGTCGTGAGGTCCACCTCCACGTACTGACTCGTCGTGAGGTCTATCTCCAGGTATTATCCAGTCCTCGTACTCTCGGTCTCTGATAGTGTTGTTCGTCGTCTGCATCCAACACAACGAGGTGCGGGCATACCCATGTAGGGGTGAGTATAACGATACTCAGTAGGGACCCCGAGACCCTCAAGGTCTCACTAAATCCAACAAAGATAACCACAAAGAAGGATCTCAACAGATAACTCTTACTTAGGTATAAGCCCATACTAATACCTAAGTTATCAAGTAACCAATCTAAATCACGAGGGAACATAAAGTTTATGAAATCAATGGATAACCACTACTTAGGTATGTTCCTATACATAAAACTAAGTTATCGAGTAACTCATCTCAATCATTAGAAAAAAAAAGTCATTGACTCAGTTCAAACCAAGATTTTCATTATCGAAACCGCAACTACTGAAGAGCTCCTACTCTGTCGAGTACACTGATCATGTCACGACTCCGAGGCGCTGCTCACTAACCTTAGACTGCTGAAGTACTCCTCCTGTCGAGTATCGTGGGTCAGCCACCCAAACACAGAGTGCTCCCCACTGGGGTCTACCACCCAAACACAGTAGTGCACCCCCCCTAATAGCCTGCAGAGGTACTCCTTATATCGAGTACCGCGAGTCTGCCACCCAAACACAGTAGTGCTCCCCGCCATGGGTCCGCCACCCAAACACAGTAGTGCTCCCCACTGGACTATACAAGTCACTCTGACTCGAATCGGACAAGCAATCATCAGGTCTCAGCCAGCTACATGGTCTCCGTACTCCGTACGCTCGTCTCAAGGAGGGTCCGCTCCACGAGCTACTGGTCGATACTCCAAGTATCACAAAGTTCCACGAATAAGTATCTCAAAGGACCACCTCATCATAGAGGTCTCAATGCAATAGACAGTGCGTCAATCAGACGCCCGGTCTGTGAGTTATTAGCCTTTTAGTCACAGGGGCCCGGTTGGTTTCGTGTACGAACCAACCCGGCCGTATCTCAACTGTACCCTGAACTCAAATAGTGTATACTCAAAGGGACCGTTTCTCAACGTGATCACCAACGCCGCACACGGTTCGCCAAACGGTCGTTTGGTCTTAAAGTTATCAGCTTTTTCATTCTAGGGGCCCGGTTGGATTTCGGGTACATACCAACCCGGTCATATTCCAACTACATCCAAAACTCAGGTGTAGTATTCCAAAAGAACCGTCTCATCAAGAGGAATCCAAAAAAGTCGATGGCACGTCAATCGGACATCCAAAACTCAAGTTATAACAGTTTCCGCTCCGAGGGCCCAGTTGGTTTCGGTTTCGAACCAACCCGGTCATAGCCAAAGTTCTCTGAAAGCTTGAGTGTAATATAACAAAACGACCATCTCGATCGAAGGATCACAACGCAACTGATGGTACGTCGATCAGAGGTCGGTAGCCCAAGATATGGGCGTTAGAACGGATTTGTTTGAAAATAAGGGGTTTGGGCCCGGTCCGACCCGGCCCAATACCCCCTGGGTCGGCCTGAACCGGGTCGACCCGACCCGGGTTTGGGTTCGGCACAGTTGGGTGCAGCCTGGCGCTGGCGGCCTGCCCCGGCATGGGTGGCTTGGCCCGGCGCGGGCGGCCCTGCTCGCACGGCCTGCGGCCCGGCTCGGAAGCCGGTCGTGGTTCGGTTCGGCTCTCGGCCGAGCGGGGTGCGAGGGGGGGGGGGTTGTTTCTAGAATGGCCTGCCTTGTGCAATCCGCGGGACCTGAGGGGTCCCGCCTCCAGGTGGCGCCAGCGGCCGGCTCGGCTAGCCGCCCTTTTGAGAAGCTGTTGCGGCATTAGGCCGTAACTTCTGTCCGACCAGAGCGGCGCGACGGCGCCGCACCCCTCCACCATGACCCGCCCCGGCCACATCCCCTTGGTGCTCTGGCGCGACGCGACGGCACCGCGCCCCTCCGCTGTGGCCTGCTCCTGGCTGCGGCTTCCTTTGGTCTCACCGGCGCGTCGCGACGGCGCCGCGCACCACCATCGCGGCCCGCTCCGGCCGCAGTCTCTTTTTGTTCCCACGCGGTGCAACGGCACCGCGCCACCTTCGCCGCAAGTTCAACAAGGATCAACAAATGAAAGGGTAAGAGGATCGGTCGTGTTTGTGCGGTCCGATCTCCTCCCGTTATGTCGATAACAAGCAACCAATTTATTTAGCGAAGAACATTAAATTAATCATGGATGAGAATTCTCAACGACAAACAAAGCTCAATTTTAATTAAATAGAATTGAACTTAACCCCTATCTCGATAAATGATGATGTTTGCTGGCGACATGGGAGATGGTATCACGGGGTGAGGTTTCGAAGACGGCATTGGCGTGTGTCCAAGGAGGGCATGACGCCTCACACTAGCTGCGGAGAAGAAGGAACGGTACGTCGTCTCTCCTTGTGGTGACAGTGTTCATCATCGAAGGGTGCCGCTCTTCACGGAAGGACGAAGTTCTTCCAAAGCTAGAGCTCTCTCCTCTCTTTTCTCAACACAACCAAACTAACTCCAAAAAATAAGATAAACTCCTCTTATTTTATTATAAAATGCCATGGGTTCTGATGTGGCTCTATTTTTGCATAGTTTTGACACATCTTTTTACTTAATTTTTAATGATTTAGTTAATAATTTAATCATTTTATGCTAAATATTTATACTTTGGTATTTTTATAATTAAATTTGTCAAATGTTCATGTTTTATAACATTTTATTTAATTATAGAACCATAAATAGTTGATTTATTCCTTCTTTGATTTTAATATAATTAATTTTCAATTTGTTTATTTAATCAATACTTGTTTATTTTATTTAAGTTTACATTATTAATAATTATTGAGTTCGCTATTTAATTTACCTTTAATTTTTACAGTTTATATAACATAGTTCGGCTTGCCAGACTACCGGTAGCTTAGGTACTGATAGCAGGTTACTGGTACTGTCTATCGGTGACATTGCCTCTATCGATGACCTTGCCTGTATCGGTGACCTTAATCACCGATACTCCTTCCAACCGGTAGCTCTCATTTAACTATAACTGGTGAATTCCTAAACGGTGAGTATTTAGTTTTGTTAATTTAATTCTGCTCGACTTTTTAATAATTTCATTTCTAATTAAACAATTATTTAATTAACATAATTCTAATTAATTAAGTTAGACGTTATTTTATTAATTTAACTTTTAATCAAGTTACATTAGAATAGGTTAATTTTATTATTTTATGTGTTTAGTCTTCCTGCCCGTCATTTATGTAAGTTATGTATGCTTTTAAATTAATTAAATTGATTCGCCCTTAATTTTATTAGTTCAAATAGTTAATTAATTAATTAATAGTTTTTAAACATTAATTATATTATTTTTTGTATACAGATTGAGTTTTAATTCTTGTTTATTTTGTTTTAGTCTACCGGTGAGGTATACGATCACTAATTGTGACCCTTTTTATTTTTTCCACGTACCGGTGAGCTTTTATTTGAAGGGGTTGAATCAGTGAGCTTTTGTTTTTAAGTACCGGTGACCCCGCGCCACTGTCTTTCCTCACCGATATTCTTTTCTCACTGATACAACCCTTTCTATCGGTAGCCTTTGATCCGCACCTTGGTGTTACTTTGCTTGTATCATTGACTTTGCTTGAATCGGTAACCTAGCTTTTACCAGTGACCTTGTCCCTGGTACCTTTTCCAAACTCTAATTGCATTGATATAAATTTGGTTATTAATTTAATTTTATTTTCATCCATTCATATAAATTAATCCTACTGCTCACTGTAAGCCTCTCACCCACGGCCTACCAGTGACAATCCTACTGCTCACTGTTAGGCATCTTGGCTGGCAGCCTCGACGCACTTCGCTGCCATGCCCATTACCCTATTTCGTTCCTTTTTCACAGGTCCTACCCTCATCCTCCTGCCAACGCCGAACTTAGTTCTCGAAGAAGATTAAGCCGTGTAGCATCAAGCTTTGATCCACCAATTTCTCACGCCCGTTTCCATTCATCTCATCAACACTAAGAATCACAACTCTCACAACAAAATAATCGCCTTAGACTCCTCATGAACTCAAAACAGATCAATACTCATATCAGACCATCAATAAATGTCTAAATTTACTTAAAACATTCCAAAACCAGACCAATGTAAATTAAACCGATAGACCTGGAAACCCCACTTTTTCCCAGATTTTCGACCATAGATCCAAAACCATTGCAGGGAGGCTGTAGTGTTGTGTCGCTCGACTCCATAAGGGTAAAATCACGTCACCGCTGCTGTGTACCCGGATCCCAATCGATCTGATGCTGCTTCGCAAAAGCGCGCCGTTGTCGAAGTTGGATTCATGCTATCTGTTGGAGTTGAGGCCGTGCTACTATGGTAGGAGGAGGTCGCACCAGAACTAAACCTTTGTTGAAGCCTGGATCTCGTCGGACAGAGGTAGGAGTTCAGCACCCAAGCCGCCGCTACCCTTTTGTCACCGATGATGGGAGCTCGAGTTGCTGGAGATGCCGCATCGCCGAGAAATCAGAGGGGGGTGCCATCATCCGCCGGTACTACTGGACCGATCTCACCGCTGCTAGGAGTAGTAGTCACCCGAGATGGAAGGCGGTCCACGGGGGTGCCATCATCCGCCGGTATTATTTATTTAATTACAGAATAAATAATAAATTAATAACTATAATAGCTATTCTCGTAATAATAATCATCAATTTAATTATCTTTAAATTAACTTGAATTAGCGTTTTAATTTAACTTAAAAAAATAACTTTAATTTGTTAATTATTTTCTTTGTATTTATTACTGCTTGTTTTTTATTTCAGGTTCATACGAGAATTGAAATCCCATCCAGGTGCATGCAACTAACTCAGTGAGAGTTAGTTATATGACAAAAGCTAGTGCGACGTGCTTGTCGTGAAAAAATGCACATTTTGCAGTGTGTGGGAGAAGAACTTGTGAAGTCGATGGAGGTCGAGTGGTGACATTTAGCAGATAACATAAGGTACTTTAAGCAGAGAAAGCAGCATATTTTGAGAGAGGCATTCATTTGGGGACAGTGACATTCAGATACTTACTCGGAGACGATCGAGAACAGTAGAGACGATGCTGAGCAGTGCAGTCTAGGAACTCTGGAGCAAAGCATCCTTAGGGAGTTCCTTCTCCCTCATGTTTTAAATTTTTGTACTCTGTTTCTGTAATGTTTCCTATTACTGTAGTGATAATGAATAAAATAGTTAGATAAGTCTTCTAGTTTGGGGAGAGTTCTAGCTCTACTAGTATCATTTTCATCCGTTTCACTTATCATTTTTATGTGTTTAGAATTGATCGGCAAGATCAGTTCTAAATACATACATCTATTTTGCACCACAATACTGAATTTCATGCAACTACAATATTTCAGTGAGTTTGATTGTAGAACCTTTTTCTAAAAACATTAAACTCAAATTGAAAACTTCAGTACTCATGGTGAGTGTGTACTGTCGACTTTAAAATCATTTTTATGAATTTGTACTTCTTTGGAGTGGTGAACTCAAGGTTGTAAAATTCCCGTGACTTAACTCCTGGCAAGGGATCTAATTGACCTTTATTCAGTGGAACAAAGCAATACATTTACATGAATTGGAAAAACGACTTCACCCAATAGACTAGAGCAATCCTCGAGCACTCATCTCTTTTTTCTTTTATCACCATCTTATTTTCTTCGTTGCATCTTTCATTCTGTTGTACTCTGTTTTAGTGTAGGTAGCACAAATTTACAAGAGTTGTTAGGTTTTACGTTTCAGTTTATTAAAACATTTAAAAAAATATTGAAGGATTAAAAATAAATAGAAAAACCACTCCGCTGCTGACAACAGTGGAGCTTGCCAAGTTTTTTTTAGTAATTAGTGGCCAAATTAGCCTTCCCTATGGGTTCGACCCTACTTGCCAGATATACAGTAGTTAGTAGGAATATAAATTTTAAACTTTGACCAACTTCAACGACATTCATGGTCAAGTTTTTGGCGCCATTTCCGGGGAAGGCACGAGCCATTACTAAAAAAACATTTAAAAAAACATTTATAAAAATATTAAAAAAAAATTAAAAATTTTGAAAATAGTAAAAAAAAACTGTTACTCATATTTCTGAATTGTTACTGCTAAAACTGTTATTTTTGTTTGTATGAGCACAATAACATCTAGTGCTAGATTAGAGCCCTTAAACCTTGAACTAGATAATCACTTAGCTGCTCTAAGAAAGAAGAACAAAGTTGAAATGGAAAATCAAAATAATAGAGTTCCTAATAATAATTTCCAAAACCAACCAGAACTCTTAGATGAACATGAATGGCCTAGGATGAGGGAGTTCCAACTCCCTCAAGTCTCAAGCAACCCATCATCCATCAGATTAAGTCCTAGAGCCAGAAATTATGAGCTTAAATAATCACACATTTCTCTGCTACCTGCATTCAATGGGCTCTCTAATGAGGACTTTTTAGCCTTCATTAGAGATTACTACAACACTATGTAGCAATTACCACTTTTAGGTCTCACTGAAAATGAACTTAGGATAAAAGTTTTTCCCTTTCTCCTTAAAGGGAATGCTAGGAATTGGTTTTTAAGTTTAGATGAAAATAGTTTTGAAAATTGGGATCAAGTTTATAACTCATTCATTATGAAATTTTATCCCAAAAGATTAAAAGGTGAATTGAGAAATAAGATTACTAGTTTTTACCAAGAGAATGGAGAAGCCTTCCTTGATGCTTGGGATAGATTTAGGGACCTGCTTAGGTAGTGTCACCATCATCAACTCCCATCACATCTTCTCATGGATACTTTCTATGAAGGGTTGTCCTCCTCTCGTCATAACTTAGTGGATCAAGCTGCTAGGGGTAATTACAATGATAAAACTAATGAAGAACTTAGACAAATTTTTAACAATCTTGCACTTAGTTCTCAGCATAAAAATTCAAGAAGGAAGAGAGTCAATAGGAATGTTAATACTGATTCAAGAGCTGATACTCAAAGTCAACTAGCTGAAATCACCAACCAACTTCAAACTTTAATGAACCAAAAATCAAAACGAACTGTTAACCAAGTTGAAAACCAGAATCAGTATCAAACTCTAAGGCAACAGTGCACTCAATGTGGTATGTTTGGTCACACTGAAAAATTTTGTCCTAATGTTGATTTAACTACCCAACAACCTAAAACCTTAAACTTTGTCAATTATGGTCCTAGGATACCTCTAAAAGAAGACCCATTCTCAAACAATTACAATCAAGGCTATAGGATCCATCCAAATTTTTCATGGAAAGATCAAGGAGTCATTAAAAAATCAATTGCCCCTAACTACTCTAACTAATCAAGACCAAACTTTCAAAATCAACAAAGGGGAGATTCTTCAAATGTTCAAGGAAGTAACGATAATCAAATGTCTTCTAAATCGGATCAGATCTTGAATAAAATAAATTCACAAGAGGAAAGGTACATGACTCAACTTAATAAACAGAAAAGTCAATATGAGTCAGACAAGATGCAAAATGATGTGAGAATGCAGAACATGGAAACACAGCTAGGCCAATTAGCTAGAGATTTGACTTCTAGGGATAAATGTAGGTTTCCAAGTACAACATAACTTAACCCTAGAGATAATTCCATGGCTGTTGTCACTAGAAGTGGCCTTAATACTCAAACAGTTGCTGAAAAACTCACTAAAAATGCCCAGAATGAGAACTGTTTGAATCTGGAAATGAAAATCTGCTTTGTTCACAATCTGGAAATTCACAAAAAAATGTTGAAAATAATGAGAATCTAAACCTGTCACCTGAAAATCAAGCTGAAACTTCTTTTAAAAATCAAAAGAATAAAGGAAAAGAAAAAGTTGTGGAAGAGGTGAGGGACATGCCTACTATTATGAAGCATTTTTTCCCACCCATCCCTTTCCCTGAGAAGCTTAAACCTCAAAGTAATACCAGGGATGAACTTCTTGAGTTCATTGGTCTTCTTTCTAAACTTCAAGTGAACATCCCATTTATCCAAGCTTTAATTCAGATCACATCTTACCTAAAATCTTTAAAGAATTTTTTTTCAAACAAAAAGGCCTTAAATGAATTTGATACCTACAGCCTCACTGAAGAGTGTAGTGTTGTGCTTCAAAAGAAAATTCCACCTAAACTGAAAGACCCAGGTAGTTTTGTCATTCCTTGTACCCTAGGAAATTCAGGTCAGCTCAACTGTCTGTGTGATCTAGGTGCTAGCATTAATCTGCTCCCATACTCACTGTTTTGACAATTGAGGTTGGGTGATCTTCAACCCACCACAGTCATTCCGTAGTTAGCTGATAGATCATTCACTCATCCTGTGGGTAGGGTAGATGACTTGTTAGTTGGGGTTAGGAAGTTGTTTTTTCCTGCTGACTTTCTTGTTCTAGATATGGAGTGTGATCAAGAGGTACCTATCATCTTGGGTAGGCCCTTTTTAGCCACAGGTGGAGCTGTAATTGATGTGTCAAAGGGTCAACTGATTTTCAAAATTGGTGAACAAGAAGAAGAGTTCAATGTTTCTAAAAATATTAAGGAACCAACATATTCTGAAAACTGTTCAAAAATTGAGTCTCTTGAAGCTGAATGTTCTTATAAAAATCAACTTGAACTCATTGAAAAATCTGAAAATCAATCCTATGCCAAAGAAAACATTTGTGATGCTGAAAATCCTTGTAAATCTATTTGTGAAGTTAAAAATTCTACTATAATACCAAAACTAGAAAATCTTCAAGAACTGGACAACTTTCTAGTTTTTACTGAAGGAGAGTCCCTTGTTTCTGAACTTAGGAGCTTTCTGAGTGAAATAGAGGGTGTTTCTGTTAGTACCAACACTTATGAGAATTTTCATGATACTAAGAGATAACTTTTGAGGCAATTAGATGATTCTACTTTGATAAACCTGCTAAATTCTGATATGGAAAGTCTGGAAGGCTTACTGCCCACCTTGGATAGTAGGATTGTTTTCTCTGAATCTGAGTATGAAATTGAAAATATTTCATCTGTTAATACCCCTTACAATAGATATGTTGAAGATCATGGACTTCTCAGGCCTAAGAGTCTTCCTTCAAGTGTAGAACCACCTGATCATGAGCTTAAACCCATCCCTACTCATCTCAAATATTCATTTCTAGGTGAGAACTCCACTTTGCATGTAATAATCTCTGCTGAACTTAATGAAAATCAAGAACAAAGACTGTTGAATGTTTTAAAAAAGTTTAAATCTTCCATATGTTGGACAATAGCTGATATTAAGGGTATTAGTCCCTCATTCTGTATGCACAAAATTCCTATGGAGCCTAATCACAAGCCTAGAGTAGAATGTCAAAGAAGATTAAATCCAAATATGAAAAAGTCGTGAGAGAGGAAGTAATCAAGCTGTTGGACACTGGAATGATATATCCCATTTATGATAGTCCTTGGGTCAGCCCTTTCCAGGTTGTCCCCAAGAAGGGAGGTTTCACTGTAGTTAAAAATGAAAAAAAATGAAGAAGTCTAAGTTAGGAAAGCCACAAAATGGGGAGTCTGTATAGATTATAGGAAGCTTAATGTAGCCACTAAGAAGGACCATTTTCATATTCCCTTCCTTGATCAAATGTTTGAGAGACTAACTGGAAATTAATTATTATGTTTCCTGGATGGGTATTCTGGTCACAACCAGATCCCTGTTGCTCCATAGGATCTAGAGAAGACCACTTTCACATGCCCCTTTGGAACATTTTCCTAGAGGTGGATGCCCTTTGGGCAGTGTGGAGCTCCAGCCACCTTTCAAAGGTGTATGATGGCTATCTTTTCTGATATGATTAAGAGAATAATTGAAGTTTTCATGGATGACTTTTCTATAGTGGGGAGTACTTTTGATACTTGTTTAGGAAATCTTGAGCTAGTTTTGGAGAGATTCATTGAAACCAACCTTGTGATGAATTGGGAGAAATGTTAGTTCATGGTCACAGAGGGTATTTTCCTTGGTCATAAAGTGTCAAAGAGAGGTTTAGAAGTTGATACTGCTAATATTGAAGTTATTCAAAAACTGCCACCTCCTGTTAATGTTAAAGGTGTTAGAAGTTTCTTAGGGCATGCCAGTTTTTACCGAAGGTTCATAAAGGATTTTTTCTAAAATAACTAAGCCCTTGTGTTCTTTTCTGGTCAAGGATGCACCTTTCATTTTTGATGACAACTGTTTAAAATCATTTAATATACTTAAAGAGAAACTCACTACATCACCCATCATTACTGCACCTGATTGGAATTTCCTTTTGAGCTTTTGTGTGATGTTAGTGACATGGATGTAGGTGTTGTTCTTGTATAGAGGAGAGATAGGAAGTTGCATGTGGTGTATTATGCTAGCAGGCTTCTAGATGATGCTCAAAAGAATTATACCACCACTGAAAAACAATTGTTAGCTATTTTTTTATCTTGAGAAGTTTAGACAGTACTTGTTAGGTTCTAAAGTCATTATTTTCACTAATCATTCTACTTTAAATTACTTGTTGTCTAAAAAAGAAACAAAACCCATGCTGATTAGATGTATCTTATTGTTACAAGAGTTTGACTTAGAGATTAGGGATAAGCATGGAGCTGAAAACTTAGTTGCTGGTCATTTATCTAGGATTTCTGTTACCCAATCTGAATCTCAAAATCCTAGGGAAATAAACTCTTCCTTTCCTGATAAAAAGATGCTCACTGTCTCAGTCAGGCAATCCGCTTGGTATGCAGATTTTGCCAATTTTCTAGTAGCAGGAGTCTTTCCCAAAAATATGTCTAACAATCAAAGTAAGAAATTTATTTCTGAACTTAAATATTATTTTTGGGATGACCCTATACTGTTTAGGAGGTGTGCTGATGGTATCCTTAGGAGGTGTGTGCCTGAGGAAGAGATGCTTCCAATTCTTGAGTGTTGTCACTCTTCACCTTAGGGAGGTAACCATGGCGGTGAAAGGATAACACAAAAATTCCTACAATCTGGTTTCTATTGGCCATCAATCTTTAAGGATTCTAGGAGCTTTGTGGTCCGTTGTGATAGGTGTCAAAGGTTAGGCAATGTGGGTAGGAAACATGAGTTACCCCAAAAGGGTATTTTGGAGGTAGAAATCTTTGATGTATGGGGTTTAGATTTCATGGGTCCATTTCCATCATCTCACGGGAATGAGTATATTCTTGTTGTTGTGGATTATGTATCAAAGTGGGTTGAGGCAGTAACTCTGCCCAACAATCAATCAAATAGTGTGACAAAATTTGTGAAAAAGAATATCTTTACAAGATTTGGAGTCCCAAGAGATTTTATTACTGATAATGGAACACATTTTAAAAATTACAAGTTTAAGGATTTGATGGAAAGGTATGGTTGTTTTCACAAAACTGGTACACCTTATCATCCACAGTCCAGTGGACAGGTGGAAATTTCTAATAGGGAACTAAACCCAATTCTTGAAAAAATTGTGTCAAACTCTAGGAACGACTGGTCGCTTAAACTAGATGAAGCTTTATGGGCATATAGAAAGCTTTCAAGACTCCAATAGGTATGTCTCCTTACAGGATGTTGTTTGGGAAATGCTGTCATTTACCTATGGAGTTGCATCACAAGTGTTATTGGGGAGTTAAAGCTCAGAACATTGATTTTAAGAGTGCTGGTGAGAGGCTACTACATGAGTTGAGTGAGATTGATGAGATTAGGAGAGAGAGTTATGATAATTCTAGAATTTATAAAGAGAGGACTAAAATTTTTCATGATTCTATTATTTAAAACAAAGAGTTCAAACCTGGACAGAAGGTCCTTCTCTTTAACTCTAGACTTAAACTCTTTCCTGGAAAGCAGAAGTCCAAGTGGTCTGGACCATTTACAATTGTGAGAGTGTTGAAGAATGGAGCTGTGGAAATTGTTGGTGAAGAGAATAAACCCATGTTATTCAATGGGCAAACACTGAAACTTTATTTTGAAGGGCAACCAAAGGGCTTGGTTGCCTTCACTGTTCTTGAATAAAGTCTGGCTGGGGACTTTAAACCTAGCGCTGCATGGGAGGAAACCCATGGTTTTTGCTTTTTTAATAAATAAAAATTGTGATTAAATAAAGTCTTACTGAAGACTTTAAATTGAGTGCTTCTTGCGAGTCATCCCATGATTTTTCTTTAGTGTTTACTTTTATTTCTATTCTTGTTTTACTTAGAAAAAAGTGCTTCTTTGTATTCTTATATATGCTCTGTCTCTGCTGGATACTTGTTCCTGGTTTATAAACTCTGTGTTTTTAGGATGATGCTGCTTGAGTCAATTAAGGAGTGGAATTCCAATACTGGAGGGAGATTAATAAACATGTTCACGGAAGTACACAACTCATAATTGCTGCATTTCATTTTTCTACTCCTTAATGCTTTAGAAAAAATTCTTCTTTTGTATTTGCTTAAAAAATCTGCATGTACTTCACTACTGAAAACTGAATTTCATTGTTACTAAAACTCTCACTACTTGAACTTAAGTGTGGGGGGGTTCATTCAGGCTAAAAAATCTTGTTTTGAATCTGCTTGTATCTTTGAGGTGTTTAGCTTGAACTTTGTCTACTGTATTGAACATATTATCGAACTCAATTCGTTAAAATGCTGCACCCTATCCCCTGTGCACTTCTAAAGTTGCATGCCTTGTTTGAACTTTAATGGAAATTCTTTGTCACAGGACTTAAATGTTAATGAATGTACTGGCTAATGAACCTGCTGATTATTTATTTATTGTGGAAAACTAAATTTTTGAACTTCATTGAGACCCTTTATACATGCCATCTATCTACTTAATTGAAAATCTATTTTGAACCTTAATTGATTAATTGTTCTTCTCCATATTTTAAAGTCAACTTTGGGGACAAATTTGGGTTTTAAGTGTGGGGGAGGGGGTCAATTCTTGACTTTGCTAAACTATGTTTTAATGTAAGCCCATAAATTCCCACTGCAACTCAACATTTTTGTTAAAAAATGGATAATTTTTTTCAAAATTATTGAATAATTTTAGGCTTCTCATTGTACTCAACTGGGTCTTGCCTTAGGATAAGTTCCTTGCTGGTAGTTAAGGACTACATAGAACTTGAAATTAATGATAATGTATGATTACTGAGTGGTCTTAGTGATTTGATGGAAATTCATTTTAGGAACTACCTCTGGAAGTGATATGGGTTACATGTTTATGGAGTTATGGTCGTATCCTTTGGAACATGATGTTTGATTCTGATTCTAGGGGCCTTATTCTTTTCTTTTATTTATTAAAGGTAATTTCTTTAATGAGCCAATGTAACTGGTTTTGATATAAATCTTTTGAAACTAGAGTAGTTTAGGCATTTGGGATCCCACAGCGAGTCTCTGAGACCCCAGATGCTGGGTGCGTTTCTGTTAACTATGAGCCCTCTATACACTTTGAATAAGTGCATTACACAGTACTTGGCACAATGATACATGGTTTGGGATAAATAAATAAAGTTTCTAGGGTCAAAAATGAGTTTATTAGGGAGAGGGGAATGATGAACGCCAGATGAAGAAGGGATTAATTGGTTTATATGAAAATCATTTAGGTTGTATCATTGAGGTGATTCACAAAAAAAATATTTATTGTTGGAACCTAGGTGAAAAAGTCAAAGTACAAAGTTCCTTGGTTAAGGTCTTAATTCCATTGATATTTTATCTCCTGTCATTCATGGACTTGGAACCTTAGATTGGATGGAAGTTAGTCACTAAATTTTATCCCATATGAGGCATGCCATATTCATTGATGGATGGTCTTTGTGTTCTTAATTACTATTGGGTATTTATTTTAAGAAAGATTCATATGAGTAATTCATTTTCTTAAAGCCTACTATTATGTATTGTCCTCTATTCTATGTGCTGAACATGTTACATTTTGAGAAAAATAATAAACACTTTACTGTTTTTCAAGAAAATAAAGCATAGAATTGTTTGAGGACTAACAATGTTTAAGTGTGGGGGAATTTGATGTGCCTCTATTTTTGCATAGTGTTGCCACATCTTTTTACTTAATTTTTAGTTATTTAGTTAATTATTTAATCACTTTATGCTAAATATTTATACTTTAGTATTTTTATAATTAAATTTGTCAAATGGTCATGTTTTATAACATTTTATTTAATTATAGAACCATAAATAGTTGATTTATTCCTTCATTGATTTTAATATAATTAACTTTCAATTTGTTTATTTAATATATATTTGTTTATTTTATTTAATTTTACATTATTAATAATTATTGAGTTCGCTATTTAATTTATCTTTAATTTTTAAAGTTTATATAACTTAGTTCGGCTTGCCAGAATACCGGTAGCTTAGCTACCGATAGCAGGTTACTGGTACTGTCTATAGGTGACTTTGCCTCTATCGATGACATTTTCTGTATTGGTGACCTTAGTCACTAATACTCTTTCCTACGAGTAGCTCTAATTTAACTATAACCGGTGAATTCCTAAATGGTGAGTATTTAGTTTGGCTAATTTAATTCTGCTCGACTTTTTATTAAGTTAATTTCTAATTAAACAATTATTTAATTAACATAATTCTAATTAATTAAGTTAGACTATATTTTATTAATTTAACTTTTAATTAAGTTACATTAGAATTGGTTAATTTTATTATTTTATGTGTTTAGTCTTCCTGCTCATCATTTAAGTAAGTTATGTGTGCTTTTAAATTAATTAAATTGGTTCGCCCTTAATTTTATTAGTTCAAATAGTTAATTAATTAATTAATTAATAGTTTTTAAACATTAATTATATTATTTTATGTATGAAGATTGAGTTTTAATTCTTTTTTATTTTGTTTTAGTCTATCGGTGAGGTATACGAGCACTAACTGTGACCCTTTTTATTTTTTCCTCGTACCGGTGAGCTTTTATTTGAAGGGGTTGCATCTGTGAGCTTTTGTTTTTAAGTACCGGTCACCCCGTGCCACTGTCTTGCCTCACCGATATTCTTTTCTCACCGATACAACCCTTTCTATCGGTAGCCTTGCTACTGATCCGCACCATGGTTTTACTTTGCTTGTATCGGTGACTTTGCTTATATCGGTGACCTAGCTTTTACCAGTGACCTTGTCACCGGTACCTTTTCCAAACTCTAATTGCATTGATATAAATTTAGTTACTAATTTAATTTTATTTTCATCCATTAATATAAATTATCTTCTTTAATTTCATAGTATAGTTTTTTGCTTAAAATATCTAGGTTAGTTTCTAATATAATATAATGTTTATTTTTAGTGCTATCTAATTAATTAATTTTGTTTTAATTTTTTAAACAAGTTAGATTTTATGCAATTTAAATTGTTATATCTATTAATTCTTTTAATTCTTTTGTTTAAGTTCATTCTTTAATTTTTATTATTTAATCTTGCTAATAAATTAATTAGTTATTATTTTAGTTTTGTTGAAATTTTATAAATTAGTGGTTTTACCATTTAATTTTTAGTTTAATTTATTTTTTTATTTGAGTAGACGTTTGTGGTGGTGTTTTCGCACCTACCGATAGATGACCTCACCGGTAGCTATCGATAGCCGCTTTCTAACCCTCACCAATATCTGCCTTTGTTTCTCACCGATATTTTATTTTTCCTATTTGTAGCTTAAGCTACCGATACCCATTATCACGGATACAGCTGTTACCCCTTTTCCTCATCTGTAGCATTCCTCATCGGTAACTCTCTTTCTATTTCTCCATTAGTAGCTCATAACTCACTGTTTCCTTCCTCACCGATAGTCGATTTCTTTTCCTCACCGTTGGAGTTTTTCCCCTTTTTACCTCACTGTTAGCCTCTCACCCACAGCCTAGTGGTGACAATCCTGCTGATCACTGTTAGGCATCTTGGCTGGCAGCCTCGATGCACTTCACCGCCACGCCTGTTCCCCTGTTTCGTTCCTTTGTCACAGGTCCTACCCTCTTCCTCCTTCCAACGCCGAGCTTAGTTATCGAAGAAGATTAAGCCGTGTAGCATCAAGATTTGATCCACCAATTTCTCACGCCCGTTTCCATTCATCTCAACAAACTCAGACACTAAGAATCACAGCTCTCACAACAAAATAATTTCCTTAGACTCCTCATGAACGCAAAACAGATCAATACTCATATCAGACCATCAATAAGTGTCTAAATTTACTTAAACATTCCAAAACCAGACTGATGAAAATTAAACCGATAGACCTGGAAACCCCACTTTTTCCCAGATTTTCGACCATAGATCCAAAACCATTGCAGGGAGGCTGTAGTGTTGTGTCGCTTGACGTCGTAAGGGTAAAATCGCGTCACTGCTGCAGTGTACCCAGATCCCACTCGATCTGATGCCGCTTCACACAAGCGCGCCGTCGTCGAAGTTGGATTCATGCTATCTGCTGGAGTTGAGGCAGTGCTACTAAAGTAGGAGGAGGTCGCACCAGAACTAAACCTTTGTTGAAGCCTGGATCTCGTCGGACAGAGGTAGGAGTTCAGCACCCAAGCTGCCGCTACCCCTTTGTCGTCGGTGACGGGAGCTCGAGTTGCTGGAGATGCCGCATCGCCGAGGAAGCAGAGGGGGGAGCCGTCATCCGCCGGTACTGCTGGACCGATCTCGCCGCTGCTTGGAGTAGTAGTCACCCGAGATGGAAGGCGGTCCGCGGGAGATCTGATACTGAGTCGTCGGAGCCGCGAACCGACTTGGAAGAAGAACATTACCTTCTGTTGTGTGGCGACGAAATTTGAGGGGTGGAAGAGATAAGATTAATTAAAAATAAAATAAGATAACAAACTAATAAACATGAAAATAATATATAATAATAATGTTTTTAATAAATTGATGTTTAATAATAAATCAACTTAAATATTTTAGCTTATTAAATTAACTAATCAAACTAAATTGTAATTTTATTTAACTTTTAATAAAATAATTATGTTAATTAAATTAATTAAGGTAATATAATTTAGCTATTTCAGCTAAATGTTAATAAAACATAAATTAATTAAACTATTTAATTAATAATAATATAATAAAATGAAAACATAATAATTTTATTTAATTATAGAATAAATAATAAATTAATAACTATAATAGCTATTCTAGTAATAATAATCATCAATTTAAGTATCATTAAATTAACTTGAATTAGCATTTTAATTTAACTTAAAAAATAACTTTAATTTGTTAATTATTTTCTTTGTATTTATTACTGATTGTTTTTTATTGCAGGTTTATACGAGAATTGAAATCCCATCCAGGTGCATGCAACTAACTCAACGAGAGTTAGTTCCATGAGAAAAGCTAGCGCGACGTGCTTGTCGTGAAAAAATGCACATTTTGCAGTGCATGGGTGAAGAACTTGTGAAGTCGGTGGAGGTCGAGCGGTGACGTGTAGCAGATGACAGAAGGTACTTTAAGCAGAGCAAGCAGCATATTTTGAGAGAGGCATTCATTTGGGGACAGTGACATTCAGAGACTTACTCAGAGACGATCGAGAACAGTAGAGACGATGCTGAGCCGTGCAGTCTAGGAACTCAGGAGCAGAGCATCCTTAGAGAGTTCCTTCTCCCTCACGTTTTAAACTTTTGTACTCTGTTTATGTAATGTTTCCTATTGCTGTAGTGATAATGAATAATATAGTTAGCTAAGTCTTCTAGTTCGGGGAGAGTTCTAGCTCTATTGGTATCTTTTTCATCCTTTTGACTTATCATTTTAATGTGTTTAGAATTGATTGGTGAGATCAGTTCTAAATACATAAATATGTTTTTCACCACAATACTGAATTTCATGCACCTACAATCTTTCGGCGAGTTTGACTGTAGAACATTTTTCTAAAAACATTAAACTCAAATTGAAAACTTCAGTACTCATGGTGAGAGTGTACTGTCGACTTTTAAAATCATTTTTATGAAGTTGTACTTCTTTGGAATGGTGAACTCAAGGTTGTACAATTTCCGTGACTTAACTCCGGGCAAAGGAGCTAATTCAACTTTATTCATTGGTACGAATTACTACATTTACATGAATAAGAAAAACGACTTAATCCAGTAGACTGGAGCAATCCTCGAGTGCTCATCTCTTTTGCCTTTTATCAGCATCTTATTTTCTTCTTGCATCTTTCTTTCAGCTATACTCTATTTTAGTGTATGTAGCACAAATTTACAAGAGTTGTGTAGATTTACATTACAATTTATTAAAACATTTTAAAAAAATATTTAAAGATTAAAAATAAATAGAAAACCACTCTGCTGGTGACAGCAGTGGAGCTTAACATGTTTTTTTTAGTAATTTGTGTCCAAATTATCCTTCCCTGTGGGTTCAACCATGCTTGCCACATATACAGTAGTTAGTAGGAATATAAATTTTAAATTTTGACTGACTTCAACGACAATCGAGGTCAGGTTCAAATTACAAAATTCAAATACTTAATTCAATTAATTGAATAAGTGTTGGCATGATTTAATGAGGGGAAGTGGGGAGAGGAGAAGTCACCAACTTAATTACAAGGGAGGTTTAATGGGGAGTTTAAGGGGTTATAGAGAATGTGATGGGGTTGGGCTCGTGTGGGCCCCACCTCACAAATATCCTAACATGGGTAGTTAGGGTCTTGTGGGTCCCACCCCAACTACCCCATGTAGGATATAACCATCCTAAGTTAAGAATAAAATTTGTACAACAAATTTTATTCACCTTTTAATTAATCTCCTATTTTTAAACAACTCCTCCCGAGCAAACGCACCTTTGGAAAAGGTCCTCTTAAGCAATTACCGGCGTTGCGGTTCCATCAGTGCCCTCAGATTTAAATTCTGAGAACCCGTTAAAAAGATAAAAAAACCCGTTCGTTTGTTCATTGAACGTACCCGAGCTAAACTTCGAAAAATTATTATCAGTCACCCTCGACCTGTGCTAGTCGAGGTTAGGCTCTGCCTAAGTAAAACACACCCCAGCGAACCCATCGATACTCTCGGATTTTCAATCCGAGTTACTGTTTAGAAGTTATGAATTTTACAATAAAATAATTGTCACTTAATTATTTTATTTGCTGCCAAAAACTAACTTTTTCTGGTGGCTCGTGCCGGCAAAAGTTAGTATCTGCTTAAATAAAGCATGCCCTCATGAGTTCAGTGGTGGTCTCGGTTTTTTAATCCGAGCTACCGTTTGTGAGTTATAACCATTTGAAAAATAAAATAATTTATTTAATTATTTTATTTACGGTTATGTCATTTTTGGAATTTCTCATAGGAGGCTCACGCCGACTAAACATAAGTCGCGCCTAGGGTAAACCCGCCATCCTGAGTGCAACGGTGCCCTCAGATTTCTGATTCGAATAACCATTTAAGAGTTATTCCACTTTTTCAGTAAAACTACTTACGCACATTAATTTAAGCTTAACAAAACGTTAGATAATTATTTCGGGCACACCGGGCCTCAGAATCAGGTGTCGTCAGAAACTGCAGACTCGTAAAATTCCAATGAATTTAAGAAAAAAATTTCCTTGAAATTTACATGTCTTTACATTACCCCCACCTCAGGGCTTTATGTCCCCATAAATCTACAACATAAACCAGGGTAACAAATGAGGATACTGAGCATGCATTTGAGCCTTTCGCTCCCATGCGCTCTATTGGAGGTTCTTGTGCTGCCAACGAATGTGCACCAGAGGAATCAACCGTCCACATATGACCCGCTCCTGTCGATCCTCTATCTCCACTGAGACCTCCTAGAATGTCACCCCGTCATCGATGTCTAGCCGCCCGTGGTCGATGATATGCGTCGGGTCGTGCACGTATCTTCTCAACTATGAAACGTGAAAGACGTCGTGCACCCAGTGCAACTAAGGGGGAAGAGCCAGGTGGTAAGCCACCTTGCCTACACCGCTGAGGACATGGAAAGGTCCGATGAATCCCAAAGATAACTTGTCACCCCGGCCAAATCTCCTTATACCTCGTCGATGTGAGACCCGTAAGAATACATTGTCACCATCCTTGAACTCAAGTGGTCTCTGTCTCCTATAAACATAGGACTTCTGTCTGCTCTATGCAGTCCCAACTGTCGTGAACCATCTCTGTCTCAGCTCCAGAAAGCTTTGCTGGCATCTAACTGACCACACGAAGGGTCTCCCTTTCTTTGTCATTGCTGGAAGTGGTGCTGCAACTCTGGAGAATTCTGGCACATAGGTATGTCTGGCCGACTCCTGAGTGATCGACTACACTCTCTTATGTATGCGTCCATCCTGTGCTGCCTGAATTTTCCTTTTCACTGACCAAGGAAAACCCTATCCCAACATTGTAGATAAACCACAACCTTTTTGCCTAATTCCGTCAATTTGTGTATGAACTGTGGTTGCCCAGTCCATACTCAAACTAATACCGTAAGGAATTGACGCTACCACCAATAGGTTCCAACCGAAACTCTCGCCTCAAGGGTCAGATCACACCATCAGCGTAAGCGTGATTATCGAGTCTCCTCCCAAAGGTATCTCCAGACATGAGGATCAAGTCAACGGGTTAACCGGGAACTCTAGGTCTGAGACAAGATTAGTGGAAGAAAGGAATGATTGGTATCTATTTCTATTGATAAGGCCGCTCATAGTAGACACAGACCGTGTCTCGAATCATTCCTAGATCCCCTGGGTCACACTCCTTGACCACATGCAGCTACTCTCCTCCCCTGCCCTCCTGCTCCCTGAGCCTGACAGAAACTACAAAGGTGGGTGGTTTCAACATGTCAAAATGTTCCCCACCCCATGCTGCTCTCCTAGCTCTGCTTTCACGCCTACTGCCATGCAGATTCATATGTTCTTTTCACTTCCTCTTCTTGAAACATTTTACACGCCCAAGTCTCTGAGACTGGCGCCAATTTCCTGCTTTACCACTGCTAACCTAAACTGGCTGCATCCACTCAGCCAAAGAATTATCAACCACAAAGGTTCTCTCTAGCACCCTAGTATAAGTAGGAATGCATAGAGAAAGAAGTGTTGGCTCAGATTTCCTTCAGACACACCTCACTCAAAAGTACGAGCCCTGAAGCACTGATCGTATCGTATTCATCGAGTACCAGGAATGGATTGGTACACCCTGATGAATTATCAGCTACCGACATGTCATTCTGCCATAACTGTATAAGCTCTAGAAAAACTCTCAGCCACCTCCTCAAGCCATTCCTCAGTCACCTGAGAGTTGGGCCCACCTCGAAACCTAAGGGGTATCTGATGCTGAAACATGTGTAAGGCAGTAAGCCAACATATGTCCTCTACCAGTTCCACCGGTAGTGTCTGCTGACCAAAAGGTAGTGATATAGCTGACAAACTACCCGAAAATACTATCCTAGGCATCAGTCCACGTACCGAAGCCTCATCACTATACGTACCAACATCATGGTCACTCACTGGAAAACACCAGTAGCTAAGATCACCATCTGCTCTACTAGTGTCTAAACTATGTGTAGAACCCTAACAATCACCTCCATCCAGTCCACTGCTTCCTGGGAATCTGTCTCGCCTCGTAACCTCAGAGGCCTCTACTATTGGAACTCGTGCAATGCGCTCTGTCGACGTGCACCGTCTGCTAGTATGGCTAGTGGCATCTGCTGTCCAACAGCTGGTGGTGCTGTTGGTACACCACCCGAGGGTGCCAATATAGTAAAAAGGTCCATGCACCAGAGCCTTGTCACTCGGTGTCCGTCATCGTGTACTATCTCGAAACTCCAACTGACTATCTATGTGAAGGCATCCTGATCAGATGCGATAGGGTCAAATGATTTATACCTGGTGAGTTGACCTGGTTTGAGATGACTTAAGAACTTTTGGAAACACACACACAATCAGTGTTTTCGTGCACTAAGTTGGAAATCAGTAGTCAGGGCCTTGGTGTATGGATACATCAGCCACCGCACCAACACTGGATTCCCTGAACTGAAGACCACACTCAGAACCCTTAACACTATTGCTTCACAGAAAAGAATTATCAGAGTTCTGAGTTTTGCGGTAGAACCGACTCCTCTGATACCAATTTGTCACGACCCGTCCTCGGGGCTCGTGCCGTGACTACCCCAAGCCCGCCTTCCATAGGCCAGGGGCTGGTGACTAGCACCAAAGGCGTAAATCCCGATAAAAAAGGAAGGAATTACCTTTATAAAAGTAAATAAACACCACAGAGTATAAGCGGAAGCAACAATAAGTACAAAAGGAAGTGCTGAAAAGTAAATGGGACAGAATACAAACCCAACTGAAAAGTAAATCTACAACTGAACGAAAGTACAATAGCTGGAAGGTGTCAAACTGTTCCTAGATCGTCCTCCGGGTTCCTACCTGAAGGGTAGGTACTGATGGCCACCTTATCTCTCCACGTCCGTCGGTCACCTCTGGGTACCATCTCGTCGTAAAGTCCACCTCCGGGTGCTGACTTGTCATGAGGTCCACCTCCAGGTACTGACTCGTCGTGAGGTCCACCTCCAGGTACTAACTCATCATGAGGTCTATCTCCAGGTACCGTCCAGTCCTCGTACTCTCAGTCTCTGACAGTGTTGTCCGTCGTCTGCATCCAACATAATGAGGTGCGGGCATATCCCGTGTAGGGGTGAGTATAACGATACTCAGTTGAGACCCCAAGACCCTCAAGGTCTCACTAAATATAATAAGGATAACCACAAAGAAGGATCTCAACAGAAAACCCTTACTTAGGTATAAGCCCATACTTATACCTAAGTTATCAAGTAACCCATCTCAATCATGAGGAAACACAAAGGTTATGAAATCAACGGATAACCACTACATAGGTATATGCCCATACATATACCTAAGTTATCAAGTCACCCATCTCAATCATGAGGTAAACACAAAGGTCGTTGACTCAGATCAAACCAGTATTTTCATTATCAAAACCGCAACTGCTGAAGAGATCATCCTCTGTCAAGTACACTGATCCTGTCACGACTTCGAGGTGCCGCTCACTAACCTTAGACTGTTGAGGTACTCCTCCTATCGAGTACCGTAGGTCACCCACCAAAACACAGTAGTGCTCCCCGCTGGGGTCTGCCACCCAAACATAGTAGTGCACCACCCCTAATAGCCTGGAGAGGTACTCCTTCTGTCGAGTATAGTGGGTTTGCAACCCAAACATAGTAGAGCTCCCCGCCATGGGTCTGCCACCCAAACACAGTAGTGCTCCCCACTAGACTATACAAGTCACTCCGACTCGAATCGTACAAGCAGTCATCAGGTCTCAGCCAGCTACACAGTCTCCGTACTATATACACTCGTCTCTAGGAGAGTCTGCTCCATGAGCTACTGGACGATACTACAAGTATCATAATGTCCCATGAAAAAAGTATCTCAAAGGATCGCCTCATCATAGGGGTCTCAACGCAACAGACGGTGTGTCAATCGGACGCCCGGTCTGTGAGTTATTTGCCTTTTAGTCATGGGGGCCCGATTGATTTTGTGTACGAACCAACCCAGCCGTATATCAACTATACCATGAACTCACATAGGGTATACTAAAAGGGACCGTTTCTCAACATGATCACCAACGCCGCTAACGGTTCACCAAACAGTCGTTCGGTCTGAAAGTTATCGACTTTTCCATTCCAGGGGCCCGGTTGGATTTCGGGTACAAACCAACCCGGCCATATTCCAACTGGGTCCAAAACTCAGTTAAATTATTCCAAAAGAACCGTCTCATCAAGATAAATCCAACAAAGTCGACGACACGTCAATCGGACGTCCGGAACTCAAGTTATAACTGTTTCCGCTCCGAGGCCCCAGTTGTTTTTGGTTTCGAACCAACCCGGCCATACCCAAAGATCTCCGAAACCTTTAGTGTAATATACCGAAACAACATTCTCAATCCAAGGATCCCAACGTAACTGACGGTGCGTCAATCGAAGGTCCGTAGCCCAAGATATTGGTGTTAGAACGGATTTGTCTGAAAATAGGGGGTTTGGGCCCGGTCCGACTCGACCCCATACCCCCTAGGACGGCCCGAACTGGGTAGACCTGACCCAGGTCCGGGTCTGGCCCATTTGGGTGTGGCCCGGCCCAGTGCTGGAGGCCCGGCCCGGCGCGGGGGCCCCGGCCCGGTGCGGGGGGCCGGCCTGGCGCGGGCAGCCTGACCCACACGGCCTGCTGCCCGGCTCAGAAGCTGGTGGCGGTTCGGCTCGACTCTCGGCCGAGCAGGGTGCGACGGGGGGGGGGGGGGGGGGCGTCCCCCAGTTTCTGGAACGGCCGGCCTTGTGCAATCCGCGGGCCCCGAGGGGTCCCGCCTCCAGGTGGCGCCGGCGGCCGACTCGACCGACCACCCCTTTGAGAAGCCGTCGTAGCCTTAGGTCGTGGCTTTTGTCCGACCGTCCTGGCACAACGGCGCCACACCCCTCCACCGTGATCCACCCCCGGCCGCGGCCCCTTGGTGCTCCGGCGCGATGCGATGGCGCCGCGACCCACTCCTGGCTGCGGCTTCCTTTGGTCTCACCGGCATCGCGCGACGGCGCCACGCACCTCCACTGCGGCCCGCTCCGGCCACTGTCCCTTTTCGTTCCCGCGCTGTGCAATGGCACCGCGCCTCCTTCACCGCATGTTCAACAAGGATCAACAAATGAAGGGGGGGGGGACTGGTCATGTTTGTGAGGTCTGATCTCCTCCCGTTATGTCGATAACAAGCGGCCAATTTATTTAATGAAGAACGTTAAATTAATGATGGATGATAATTCTCAATGACAAACAAAGCTCAATTTTAATTAAACAAAATTGAACTTAACCCCTACATCGATAAACGTTGATTTTTTCGGCAATGCGGAAGATGGCGTCACGGGGTGAGGTTTCGAAGACGGCGTTGGTGTGCGTCCAAGGAGGGGACGACGCCTCACACTAGCTGCGGAGATGAAGGAAGGACACATCATCTCTTCTTGTGGTGACGACGTTCTTCGTTGAAGGGTGTCGTTTTTTCATTGAAGGGAGAAGTTCTTCCCAAGCTAGATCTCTCTCCTCCCTTTTCTCAACACAACTAAACTAACTCAAAAAATAAAATAAGCTCCTCTTATTTTATTATAACATGCCATGGGTACAAATTACAAAATTCAAATACTTAATTCAATTAATTGAATAAGTGTTGGCATGATTTAATTAGGGGAAGTTGGGAGAGGAGAAGTCACCCACTTAATTACAAGGGAGGTTTAATGGGGAGTTTAAGGGGTTATGGGGAATGTGAAGGGGTGAGGCTCGTGTGGGCCCCACATCACAAATATCCTAACATGGGTAGTTAGGGTCTTGTGGGTCCCACCCCAACTACCCCATCTAGGATATATCCATCGTAAGTTAAGAATAAAATTTGTACAACAAATTTTATTTACTTTTTAATTAATCTCCTATTTTTAAAAAACTCATCCCGAGCAAACACACCTTCGGAAAAGGTCCTCTTAAGAAATTACCGGTGTTGCGGTTCCATCGGTGCCCTCAGATTTCCATTCTGAGTACCGGTTCAAAAAATAGAAAAACCCACTCATTCGTTCACTGAACGTACCCGAGCTAAACATCAGAAAATTATAATCAGTCACCCTCGACCCACGCCAGTCGAGATTAGACTCTGCCTAAGTAAAACATTCCCCAATGAACCCATCGATACTCTCAGATTTTCAATCCGAGTTACCGTTTAGATGTTATGAATTTTACAATAAAATAATTGTCACTTAATTATTTTATTTTTGGCCAAAAACTAACTTTTTCTGGTGGCCCGTGCCGGCAAATGTTACTCACTACTTAAATAAAGAATGCCCTCACGAGTTCAGCAGTGATCTCGGATTTTTAATACGAGCTACCGTTTGTGAGTTATAACCATTTTAAAAATAAAATAATTTATTTAATTATTTTATTTAGATTTATGTCATTTTTGTAATTTCTCACAGGAGGCCCGCACCGACTAAACTTAAGTCGCGTCTAGGGTAAACCCGCCATCCTGAACGCAACGGTGCCCTCAGATTTCTAATCCGAATAACCCTTTAAGAGTTATTCCACTTTTTCAGTAAAAATGATTACGTGCGTTAATTTAAGCTTAACAAAACTTCGTAAAATTATTTTGGGAACACCGGGCCTCAGAATCATCGGATTTCTAATCCGAATAACCCTTTAAGAGTTATTCCACTTTTTCAGTAAAAATGCTTACGTGCGTTAATTTAAGCTTAACAAAACTTCGTAAAATTATTTTGGGAACACCGGGCCTCAGAATCAGGTGCCGTCAGAAACTGCAGACTCAAAAAATTCCAAATAATTTATGAAAAAAATTTTCTTCAAATTTACGGGTCTTTACAAACATAGGATTTTGAGAAATTGTTTTACACAAATTCAAAGTGTTTGTTGTGTGTTTTAATTGGTATAAAATGTGATAGCTACTGTATTTGGTGTATGTGACCAGTAGTGGTGTTTTAAATTAAAATTGATATGTGTTAAACACTGAAATTGTTTGAGCACAAAGGGGGAATCCCGGGTACCTAGGTGGGGCGGATGTGTACTAGTATGGCTAGTGGATCAGATGGGTTTTTTCCCTATTTCACCTAGCATTTGGTTAATGAAAACTCTAACTAAAATATGTGGATGATGATTGGGGACCACTAGGTTATGGGTATGTTCCCTACTAGTGGCTCGTGCATGAGAACAAGTTTTATTATGGTTATATTACACCGAGGTACGAGGTACATGGGGCCCGAGACTATCTAGTGTCTAGGAGTATTCCCGATTTTGTTGGTCATTGGGTTTTTGGTATTTGCCCATGTATTTGGGAGTCTTTGGAATTATATTGAAGTAGCTAACAAGCTTATTTAAATTTGTTAACATTCTGAAAGTTTTATTTTGAAAAATGTTTTCAATTTAAAGTTGCATTTCTTGGAATTTGATGTAGCTTTTCATTTCATATTAAAACTGCTTGCTTTTTCACCTTGTATTGCATGCACCTTGGAATCATTGGGTGGTATCATATTGGGCTTAGGTTCACACCCTACTTACACCCCTTGGGTGTTAGTAGAATTTATTATTTTTGACTCAGGTAAAGGAAAGGCCAAGGGTAATGGTGGTTTAGGGTGTTAGTCCCCATCGCTGGGGCAGAGTTGTGGAGACGACTTGATGGTGATGACCCCCTGGTCATGTGGAGTACTTAGGGATGTCTTTCTGTTGTCATTTTTGGTATTTGGACCTCTTTTATTGTATTTAATCCAATTTATTCAGTTATGGTTTTTTTATTAAGACTTGTTTGGTTATAAATTTCCAGATTTATATTATGGATTGTTTTTAAGGATTTATGATTTCATATTCAGGTAAATCATTCCCAAACCATGATAAATGATACCCAGGAACTTGTGCCAGCCCGTGGTGACAGGGAATTCCCTTCGGGCCTTTTCACAGGCTGGGTTTGGGGCCATTTTTGGTGGCTACCAGATTCGGTTCGTGACAAAATGGTATCAGAGGAGGTTCTCTCTCTTTGGGTCATGTTATTTGGCGAATAGTCGGGATAGTCTGGAGTTAAAATTGTCAGGACTTGGAATTTCAGTTATGAGTAGTGTGGCTGATCACCACACCTGATTGCGGGATTCAAGTCTCCAGAGGATGTCGGGACCTTTCAAAGTCCTTTGGTTTTCTTGGTTTAATGATGATTAGGAGAAATGAAAGGAGAGTTGGGTCAATGGTATCAGTAAGCTTGTAGGGCCTAGCAAGCCATGTGGAGCTAGGGATATTCCCTAGAACACTCTCTGTGATAGTGAAGTGATTGGAATATGGCTGCCACCCATATGTCCTAGTCACCCACTGAAACTAGATTCCTCTCACATTGTCTTGTGTTCTTTAGTTTTTAAATCTTGGAACTTAGGTTTTAAAGTGACTTGTTTTTAAGAAGCATAAAGTTTTTTTGAAATGATTTTCAAATAATGAGGGAATGATTTTGTTAATGAAATGGTGGAACTGAATTTTCAGAATTTTTTTGAAATGGAAAATGATGTACTTACACCTCTTTTGAAAGAAGGAACTATATTGATGTTGGTTTTGGAAAGTGTTTCCAATAGATTTTTCTAAAAAATCAAATGGTGTTTTAATGGGATGAGATGTTTTGAAATTGATGTGAATATATTGAAATTGAGTTCTTGTATAATTTTTTGTGTCTTTCAGAAAATTTTAGTAATATTTGAATTGGGATTTGGATCTCCTGGTTAGCAGTGTTGAGAAAAAGGATGTGTTGGTTGACCATTTTGGTTTGGAAAAGTGGAAAGAATATTTGTTTTTACCTTTAGTATTTTTGTGAGTAACCACATGCATTGGGTTATATAGGTTGATGGATGATTTATTGCATGAATGGATGAGTGTCGGGACAGATATGAGGAGGGTGCCCGGTGTGCCACAAAAACATGCATGTGTGAGGCCCATGGGGTACCATTGATGGATATGCTTATTGTTAAACCGTTTTATTTAAAAGAAATGGTTTTAAATAAAAACATGATGCCTTGAAGAATAGTTTGGTATAGTTTGTATTATGGTGTTTTTTATAATATTGATGTTGTGGGATGTTTTGAGTCCAGGAACCCCTCCCGTTTGAACTGTGTTTTGGGGTTGTGTTTGGTCGGTAAGCTGTGTTGTAGGGACGGTTTTTGGTCTCTTTTGAAAAATGTTTTGGGACGCCTTTGCGGTGGTTCCCTTCATGTGTTTGGATCTGGATTGTGGTATATCTTGACCAATGGACCATCTTGGTTGGGTCATTTTCTTTAATCGTTGGATAAGGTATGCCCCATTAAGGGTTAGTGCACAACTAAAGTGCAACCTAGAATTTTTGTCCTTTTGAAGACCCTCCAGTCGATCAATATAAGGAATATTTTTCATGAGATTTTTAGATTGAGTCTACACCCTTTCCTTTCTTGTATTTTTAGATCCTCTTGTAACGGGAGAGTGCTCATGGAAGGTTGAAAGATACCTTAGTTTCTTAGGTTTCCTGATTCATCGAAGGTGAATGTGGTCTAGGGTTGTTAGTGTGGATGAGTGTCTCAATGGTGTCTAAGAGGAAATTTGGGTTCTTCAAAGTTTCTTTGAATCATGAATTCATGTTAAACCACTAGCATGGGAAATATGGTCACGATAGGATATTTTGGGCACTTTATAGAATTGTGTGTTGTTTGGGGATGTTTTATAAGGTCCCGCTCCATGCATTGTTTATATCAGTCGCAATGCTCATGTTTGGAGATACCTTATGATGTCATGTGATTGATTAACCATATAGGTGAATGTCATGAAATCCTATGAGAGTCCCTATTATGTTGGGTGAATGTATCCCTTGGAAAAACTTCAAAATAATCCATTTTAGAGGAAGGTGAGTGTAGGTGTGTAGAGACCCTAAGCTTGACGTACATGGACATTACATTACTTTTTCGGAATACTTAGTACATAACAAAAACACACACACAAGGACCGTAATAGTTTAGTGTCTTTGGAAACTCATAAAAAAATCTTCTAATCGTGGTGAAAGATCTTCAACATCTCCCAATAAAGATCTTCCCTTTTTTTTCTTACCTAAAACATTTCTTTACATCCTGGGGAAAAGAAAACATAAAAGGGGTGAGCTCAAATGCCCAGTAAGGGTAAACATAGAGAACATAAAACAATCCACAAAAATTTGAATGCAAAAACTTGAACATAAAATCTAAACATCAAAATCTTGGGCAAAGACATGAATCTTCAAAGTACGTAAGGCATATATCATAAAGAAACATTAAGAATGATAAAATAGAATGGGAATAAAACATGTAATTATGGAAACCATTTAGCACATGTCATTATTTCCATAGTAGCCAAGGCATTGCTGCCAAGACCATCTTAGTGGACAAAGTCCCTTTCTGAATCGAGTTCACTCCTCGTTTCAGTCCTGTAACATTGAACCGGATTAACTTACCGTTCCAGCCATGTCTATCTCATGAGATATAAAATCTTTACCCAATTAATTGGAGGGAGATATAGGTCCCACCCATCTCATAATGAAATCATTCTTACTTGTTCCACAAAATAAACTTAAAACATTCATCATAACCCAAAGAATAAAATGGGTTTCATAAACATCATCACATAATCCATATAAAAGAAATGGATATCATTTCATAATAAGAAAAGTGAAACCATGTAAATAATAGTGACATTATACTTGAAACATACACATGTGAAATATTTTCATCTTATATGAAAATGGTTTTGATTAAACACTTTAAATGAATTCTGGAGGAAAATATCCTTTTTTCTTCAAAATCATTTTCTTTTCACAAAATTTCATGCAATTTGAGAAGAAAAGGTTTTTGTTGAAAATAGTCATGAAATATTTTGAAGGAAGCTTCATGAAAATAAGGCTTTATAAAACCATAAAAATCCGTTCACGCCATATAAGTTAAAAATAACATTCTCCTCGTACTTTTGTCGGAAAAGTCAAAAAAAAGTACCTTATATGGTAAACAAAAGAAAGATTCCTTCCAATCATTGTGGTAAAAGTCATAAAAGGGTAAAAATGACTTTAAACATACATGGAATAATACTAAACATTTTAAGAAAACATTTTTAGAAAACATGGACATGGAAGATAAACATAACCCCAGTAAATACTTACGAATAAACAATCTCGGATAAAAACGAGATTGGAAAATTTATCCCTTACCTTAGGTCTGATATGCTTCGTATGGATCAGAACCTCATGTATAATGATTTAAATAATATTATTGACTTATTACAGAATCATATTTATTGTTATGATATCATATGTGGTTCACTTATGACTTTATATTACCCGTTCGTTTGTAAATTCCATGTTAAAGAGCATTTTTGTGTAAAATCGTTTCATTTGTCGTCCGTGTTTTGACTTGTAATTATTCATATGATTAATTAGATCATGATTAATTAATTACAGAATATAAAACATGATTTATCTATAATATATATTCAGAATATATGTATATATAATAGATCAATAAATGGAAATAAATACACCGTTCATGGAGACGGTAGGCCGTACGTACGCATGAATGCTGTTTTCGTTTCCTTATTGAGTATAATCGAATTAAGTAGATGACATACATATATATATATATACATAAATACAGTAGTTTTATAATGTCATATATTTCATTATTATTTCTTATATATACTATAATCATTCGTAAATGGTTAACATGGAGAATGAATCTCATCGCGTCGTGGAGACGGTAGTCCGTACGTACGCACGAGCGATGATATCGTTTACATAATTATAGAATTGAATTTAAGTGGATTATACAATATATCAGAATCATTATGATGTTATAATAACTATGTATAGTTATTCTTTACACTATAATACCCATCCATGTAAGGTGTTGGTGGAAAAAACAGATTACACCACGACGTAGAGACGGCATTCCGTACGTATGCACGCGCGGTGATTTTGTTTTCCGTAGGATGGATAGGAGGTGAAATGGGGTTGTTTCATATTTATAATAACATATCAGTATATTAGTGATACTTATGTTATTACTTTATAATGAAACAAATAAAGAAGAAGAAGTTGAAGAAAGAAGTTTGAAAGAAACGGTAGAAGAAATTACCTCTTCTTCGATACGCCTCTTTGAAACCTCCTCTTAGGGCACTAAGATTGGTCTTTGAAGAAGACCAGAACCTCTAGGATGTTTCTAGGGAAGTGGAGATGATAATTTGGCAGGGGTTGGCGGAGCTTGAAGGCTCAAAGTGGTGTGAGGAAGAGAGGGAGGAGGTGCCCTTTTATAAGGGAGGAGAGGGGTTCTTTTGGAAAAACTAAAAATATTATTTTATTATAAAGCCAAATTCGGTTTTAAATAGATCCAAATTGAGTTACTTCAAAGATAAGATGGGTATGGGTCGAAATACTCTCATCCAATAGAATTTAGACAAGTTTAGGTCATTATATTAACCTTATCTTTTAGTTTTAACTCTTAGTTAATTAGATTGACATTTACCATGTCACTTTGTATTTTTATATTATATAGTTAATAAACTTACCATATACATCCAAAAAACCCCCAAGTTGTGTTTTATTAATATATATAACCTTATCTAAGTCATTTTTCCGAAACTTATATTTTTAGGAATAAAATAACAATTAATAATATAATATTTGTTTTAATAATTATTTTATGTCAATTTTGACACTATTCAATAGTTGATTTTTTTGAAACTCATAACAGAATTATTACTTCGACCAAAGTTAATTAAATAAATCCTAACATGTCATATTAACCTATAAAATTAGTGTAATTCATAAAAAGTCTAAAATTATATTGATTTGGGTATTTATAATATCAATTATTCTAATGTTTCACTATTATGGTAATTACTGCATCATCATTGTGTCATAAATAAATTAAATTATTTAATGTTTAAAAATTACAAATAAAATATCATTATGTAGGAAATCTTATTATATTTCTAATTAATATTTAAAATCGAATTTATCTTATGTTTAACCCTATATTAAAAATGTTTTAGTAAATAAACTTTGATTTTAACTCTTTTATCTCTTCTTTGAATTAAATAATAATAAATGTCCTAATCTAATCCAAGTGGGCCTAAATGGTCATATTTTATTCCTAAGGTTGTTTTTGGTCGAATTACACTTATACAATAGAATTAGGACATGTGTTAGGGTAATAATAATATCATTTTTACCCTTAATTACCCTATTTACTTTTAACCGTGGTAAAAAAAAGTAAAAAGTTACTATTCACCAAAAATTATTTTCATCTCATTGAACCACATTTTACTTACTGACATCAACCGTGTCTCTCAGATTTTTGAAGTTCCATTCACATAAGCGGAAAAATTATGTTTTATGAAAAATTCATTTTTTTTAACTACCACTTAGTGGTTTCACTATTCATCAAAAAATGAAAGTTTCCAGAAAAATACCAAAAATTAGGCCTAAGCTATATTTGATATTATGAACTCAAAAATGATTTATATTTTACCAAATTCAAAACATATCAGTTGTATTAATTAATTTAAAAATTAATTCCCGTCGTCAAAACAAATAGTGTGTTCTTAAGAGATAATAACTATCAAAATATTGACACTTGTTTATGTCTGGTTTAAATGTGAAATTACATCCAATGACAAAAATTGTATTAAATTGTAAAAATATATTATAAATATACTTTAACACCACTAAAATTAATAATTTATCACTATTAATTAGTTCGTTTAAAAAGGTTGTTTTTAATTAAAATTTAGCAATTTTCACTATTCATCAGAATATGAAAGTTATCCGAAAAGTACCAAAATTTCACCCTAAGATAATTTCGATATTCTGAATCCAAAAATGAAGTCCATTTTAAAAAATAAAATTTAAAAAATTTAAAAAATTGGTTATTACTATTCATAACGGCTAGTTTTAATAATATTTTAATAGCATATCATTGTTTAGTGAAACTTGGTATTGCGTACTACACACGCTATCGAGGAAGGTCGTGATTGCGTGTAATTCAAGGAAAGTCAAGGATTCTTGTTGTGCAAGCTCCTTTTGGTATAGCGTACAACACAGGACATTAATGAAATTAAAAATAATATTTTTCATAAAATCTCGGGGTGTTACATTCTACCCCCCTTAAAATGAATTTCGCCCTCGAAATTCGTCGGGGGTTATAAATGGTTTACTACTCGAAAGTTTCATTAATAGAAACCCACATTGTAAAAAGGAATACCAAAACCAATTTTTAAAAACAAAAGTATGAAACATAATGGTTACCCAAATTAACTAATCACTGGGTTTCCACATAGGTGAAAATATAGATATGGAAGAGAAATCTAACCATCATGTTCTGATGGAGAGTGGTAGAGAACAGGGCTATGAAAAAGCCAACAATGAAAAATCCATAGATTTGTGATGATATAGGGTACCATCTGATTCATCGGATATAAGAGAACTCGGACAACATTTTTGGTTTTCAATATCATTTCCCTAAAGTTGAAAAATTTGAATTAGAAGAAATACTTACTTGATTTTGGTACAATCTCACTGTTGTTCGTGCTTTGAACAATTTCCACTTCATCTCTTAAAGAAATGAAGTTGAATTTTTTATTAGTGAAGTGTTAACAGATCATGTGATAGAATGATGGATCATTCCATTTGTTTCAAAGAAAAGGTTATCAAAAGTTATCAAATATACATAAGTCCATCTATGGTGAGGTTAATCGTATACGATTCCAAAAATGAACTTATACTTCATCTATCATGCTGCTTAATAAAATAAAACTAGTTTATACTAACCAGGGACTTCTTGTAGGCCAGTGGTAGGCGACAAAGGCCAGTCGCACTTCGGTTGTGGGTTCGATTCCCACAGCCTTGTCCGACGCGATGGGCTGTCGCCCGTCCTGCAAGTTGTCCTTTTTCTAAAACTACATTACTATAACATCCCATCAATAATAGCAAAAAAAGTTCTATCCTTAAACAATACTAACTTATGTCCAACATAATCCATTCCAATCTTTAGGCTTATCTAAAATACTTCGGTCCAAGCTCATAGTACAAAGAAAACGATTACTTGAAATGTCATCAACCAAGCATGTGAATACCATCATTTATCCCCATATATCTTGTTGGTCACATTCCAATCATGTGAATACCTTAATCATGTATTCTCTTGAAGAAATGAATACCCATTAAACCTTAGTGAAAACATGAATGCTGTCAAAAGTTAACTCTTTTCTCATACCAAAATCTAAAAATTCTATATACTCAAACCATGATATAACCTTCTCCTTATATCAGTCATGAGATCATGAATACTATCAAACATTTAATTTTCTCCTTATCCCTTCATTATGCGCATATCATCTATTTTCCAAAAATATCTGAATAACCTTTCATGGTTACTAATACCATTAATCATACACTTTCAGAACTTAGGAAAGACAATAGTGTAACAATCCTTAGATGTCTCTTTATTCCATAGTACCATGGGATTACTTACAAAATTACACTTGATAAACATGTAATCATTCCACTACCTTCTTAAACCATTGACCGAGCTTCAACAATTCATTTATTTCACATATCATTTGTAGTCTCTTCATCATCATCAACATTAATACTACCCATACAACCATACTGATTCTCTTCATGAGACTTTACCTTAGGGAATTGGTTTGCATAATGCCCGTACATTCCACATTTAAAACATTTAACCATTGTTGATGTCGTAGCAATACCATTGTCCTCATCCCTGGTGTTAACTGAACCTTTTCCTTTGCACTTACTAGCTTTGTGTCCTTTTCCACACCCAAAGCATTGTCAGGTTCCTTTGAAACATTCTCCTTGATTCCTCTTCCCACATGATTTACATAGGGGAAATTGAACTTTCTTTCCTCTATGATCATCATGAAACTCCATCTTTCTCTTATTATCTGAGTCAGGAAACTTACCAAATTTGAGTTTATTGATCATATTATGAGATTGCTGATTCGGCATAATAATGATGTTTGGAATTCCAAATCCAGTTTCATTTGGTTGCTCATGAAGAATATCATTCCATTATCCGTTATATCCTCCATTATCGTGAATCTTCCTGTTTCCAGCCATTTTCTAAAACCCAAAAAGAATAGTGTGAGAGGTAAAAATCATGCTAGAGAAAAAAAAATAGTAAAGGGGGAGTACCCTAAATATCTAATATCTTAGGTTAAATTCTAAGATCATTAACGTAGTTCTAAGACTATATCATATACGTATACTTATCCTTATGGACATCCCTATACATACCTTAGAAATATCTCTAGGGATCTCACTAACGTTTTCACATCCTAGTTTCCAAAGGTTGACTAAACCTTTCCTCTGATACTAACTGTAGAGACCCTAAGCTTGATGTACATGGACATTACATTACTTTTGCGGAATACTTAGTACATAACAAAAACACACACACAAGGACCGTAATATTTTAGTGTCTTTGGAAACTCGGAATAAAATCTTCTAATCGTGGTGAAAGATCTTCAACATCTCCCAATAAAGATCTTCCCTTTTTTTTTTTACCTAAAAACTTTCTTTAAATCCTGGGGAAAAGAAAAAATAAAAGGGGTGAGCTCAAATTCCCAGTAAGGGTAAACATAGAGAACATAGAACAATCCATAAAAATTTGAATGCAAAAACTTGAACATAAAATCTAAACATCAAAATCTTGGGCAAAGACATGAATCTTCGAAGTACGTAAGGAATATATCATAAAGAAACATTAAGAATGATAAAATAGAATGGGAATAAAACATATAATTGTGCCAACCATTTAGCACATGTCATGATTTCCATAGTAGCCAAGGCATTGCTACCAAGACCATCTTAGTGGACAAAGTCCCTTTCTGAATCGAGTTCACTCCTCGTTTCAGTCCTGTAACACTGAACCGGATTAACTTAACATTCCAGCCATGTCTATCTCATGAGATATAAAATATTTAACCAATTAATTGGAGGGAGATATAGGTCCCACCCATCTCATAATGAAATCATTCTTACTTGTGCCACAAAATAAACTTAAAACATTCATCATAACCCAAAGAATAAAATGGGTTTCATAAACATCATCACATAATCCATATAAAAGAAATGGATATAATTTAATAATAAGAAAAGTGAAACCATGTAAATCATAGTGACATTATACTTGAAACATACACATGTGAAATATTGTCATCTTAGATGAAAATGGTTTTGATAAAACACTTTAAATGAATTCTTGAGGAAAATATCCCTTTTTCTTCAAAATCATTTTCTTTTCACAAAATGTCATGCAATTTGAGAAGAAAAGGTTTTTTTTGAAAATAGTCATGAAATATTTTGAAGGAAGCTTCATGAAAATAAGGCTTTATAAAACCATAAAAATCCGTTCACGCCGTATAAGTTAAAAATAACATTCTCCTCGTACTTTTTTCAGAAAAGTCAAAAAAAGTACCTTATATGGTAAACAAAAGAAAGATTCCTTCCAATCATTGTGGTAAAAGTCATAAAAGGGTAAAAATGACTTTAAACATACATGGAATAATACTAAACATTTTAAGAAAACATTTTTAGAAAACATGTACATGGAAGATAAACATAACCCCAATAAATACTTACGAATAAACAATCTCGGATAAAAACGGGATTGGAAAATTTATCCCTTACCTTAGGTCCGATATGCTTTGTATGGATCCGAACCTCATGTATAATGATTTAAATAATGTTATTTACTTATTACAGAATCATATTCATTGTTATGATATCATATGTGGTTCACTTATGACTTTATATTACCCGTTCTTTTGTAAATTCCATGTTAAAGAGCGTTTTTGTGTAAAATCGTTTCATTTGTCGTCCGTGTTTTGACTTGTAATTATTCATATGATTAATTATATCATGATTAATTAATTACAGAATATAAAACATGATTTATATATAATATATATTCAGAATATACGTATATATAATAGATCAATAAATGGAAAGAAATACACTGTTCATGGAGATGGTAGGCCGTACGTACGCATGAACGCTGTTTTAGTTTCCTTATTGAGTATAATCAAATTAAGTAGATGACATACATATATATATATATACATAAATCTAGTAGCTTTATAATGTCATATATTTCATTATTATTGCTTATATATACTTTATAATCATTCGTAAATGGTTAACATGGAGAATGAATCTCATCGCGTCGTGGAGACAGTAGTCCGTACGTACGCACGAGCGATGATATCGTTTCCATAATTATAGAATTGAATTGAAGTGGATTATACAATATATAAGAATCATTATGATGTTATAATAACTATGTATAGTTATTCTTTACACCATAATACCCATCCATGTAAGGTGTTGGTGGAAAAACAGATTACACCACGGTGTGGAGAGGGTATTCCGTACGTACGCACGCGCGATGATTTTTTTTCCCTAGGATGGATAGGAGGTGAAATGGGGTTGTTTCATATTTATAATAATATATAAGTATATTAGTGATACTGATGTTATTACTTTATAATGAAACAACTAAAGAAGAAGAATTTGAAGAAGAAAGAAGTTTGAAAGAATCGGTAGAAGAAATTACCTCTTCTTCGATACGCCTCTTTGAAACCTCCTCTTAGGGCACTAATATTGGTCTTTGAAGAAGACCATAACCTATAGGATGTTTCTAGGGAAGTGGATAAGAGAATTTGGCAGGGTTTTTCCGAGATTCAAGGCTAAAAGTGGTGTGAGGAAGAGAGAGAGGAGGTGCCCTTTTATAAGGGAGGAGAGGGGCTCTTTTGGAAAAACTAAAAATATTATTTTATTATAAAGCCAAATTCGGTTTTAAATAGCTCCAAATTGAGTTATTTATAAGCTAAGATGGTTATGGGTCTAAATCCTCTCATCCAATATAATTTAGACAAGTTTAGGTCATTATATTAACCTTATCTTTTAGTTTTAACTCTTAGTTAATTAGATTGACATTTACCATGTCACTTTGTATTTTTATATTATATAGTTAATAAACTTACCATATACATCCAAGAGACCCCCCAAGTTGTGTTTTATTAATATATATAACCTTATATAAGTCATTTGGCCGAAACTTAGATTTTTAGGAATAAAATAACAATTAATAATATAATATTTGTTTTAAAAACTATTTTATGTCAATTTTGACACTATTCAATAGTTGATTTTTGTGAAACTCATAACAGAATTATTACTTCAACAAAAGTTAATTAAATCAATCCTAACATGTAATATTAACCTAGAAAATTAGTTTAATTCATAAAAAGTCTCAAATTATATTTATTTTGGTATTTATAATATCAATTATTCTAATTTTCACTATTATTGTAATTACTGTATCATCATTGTGTCATAAATAAATTAAATTATTTAATATCTAAAAATTACAAATAAAATATCATTATTTAGTAAATCTTATTATATTTCTAATGAATATTTAAAATCGAATTTATCTTATGTTTAACCCTATATTAAAAATGTTTTAGTAAATAAACTTTGATTTTAACTCTTTTATCTCTTCTTTGAATTAAATAATAATAAATGTCCTAATCTAATCCAAGTGGGCCTAAATGGTCATATTTTATTCCTAAGGTTGTTTTTGGTCGAATTACACTTATCTAATAGAATTAGGACATGTGTTAGGGTAATAATAATATCATTTTTACCCTTAATTACCCTATTTACTTTTATTCGTGGTAAAAAAAAGTAAAAAGTTACTATTCACCAAAAATTATTTTCATCTCATTAAACCACATTTTACTTAATGAAATCAACTGTGTCTCTCGGATTTTTGAAATTCCATTCACAGAATTTGTAAAATTATGTTTTATGAAAAATTCATTTTTTTAACTACCACTTAGTGGTTTCACTATTCATCAAAAAATGAAAGTTTCCAGAAAAATACCAAAAATTAGGCCTAAGATATATTTGATATTATGAACTCAAAAATGATTTCTATTTTACCAAATTCAAAACATATCAGTTGTATTAATTAATTTAAAAATTAATTCATGTCGTCAAAACAAATAGTGTGTTCTTAAGAGATAATAACTATCAAAAGATTGACACTTGTTTATGTCTGGTTTAAATGTGAAATTACATCCAATGACCAAAATTGTATTAAATTGTAAAAATATATTCTAAATATACTTTAAAACCACTAAAATTAATAATTTATCACTATTAATTATTTCGTTTAAAAAGGTTGTTTTTAATTAAAATTTAGTAATTTTCACTATTCATCAGAATATGAAAGTTATCCGAAAAGTACCAAAATTTCACCCTAATATAATTTAGATATTCCAAATCCAAAAATGAATTCCATTTTGAAAAATAAAATTTAAAAAATTTCAAAAAGTGGTTATTACTATTCATAACGGCTAGTTTTAATAATATTTTAATAGCATATCATTGTTTAGTGAAACTCGGTATTGCGTACTACACACGCTATCGAGGAAGGTCGCAATTGCGTGTAATGCAAGGCAAGTCAAGGATGCGTGTTGTGCAAGCTCCTTTTGGTATAGCGTACAACACAAGACATTAATGAAATTAAAAATATATTTTTCATAAAATCTCGGGGTGTTACAAGGTGTTCTTTTCTTCTACTGTTTCCCACCTGAAGAAACAAGGTGTGATGTGTGTGTATCTTCTTAGACCTTATTTCAGTGAAATATTGGGATCAGTTAAAGTGAGTTTGGAATGTTTTATGTCTGGAAAACTTATCTGGGATTGCGGTGTAGTTGTTGGTAGCACCGAAAGAAGAATTCTCATTCAGTGGGTTTCCAAATACTAACTGTGAGGCCGAAGATGCTTCAATCATTTGAGCTCCAGCCATAGATCCCGGAGAGAAGCTGGCTCGTAGTCAGGGGAAGTCACAGGGTCGTTTAAACCCTTGTATAAATTCCTATCCTAAATATTAACAATAAGAAGAGTTTAAACCTATAGTATCATCATCCTTATTCTGTTGTTCACGTTTGGCGGAAATAGGTGGAGGGCCTTGTACCCATGTCATCGCCCAATGTCATTCCCTCCCCCTTTGGTTTCCACTGAGTATTTGGAGGATGGTTTGAAATTTGGATAGAATGGTTGAGAACACAGTTTTCACTTGGTTAATATTGACCATGCCCCATAAAACCATGTGGATTGAAGGATCCACAATGTTAGTGCATGGTTTCCCAAATCATGCCGACTAACCATGTGACCTTCCCAACTCTTCAAATTATGGGGTCTTTCTGTACTGGACCATGCTGGTCGGTTAAGATGGTTTGTTCTTATGGTGGGGAGACCCACTATGAGTCTTATATAAGTTCTTTCGTGAAGGTCCGATGGAAGTATACCCATGTTACTGGGGAGTCCGTTCAGGCCTCCCCTATTAGTGTCCTGATTCTGTCTCGGAAAAAATAATTATTGGTTGTATCTTATGGTGGGGAGCGTATTTGTGTCCCCCAGTACCAGTAACTTTGATTTATCCATGATCATGGATTGGTTTAGATAGTCTCATTCTGAGCTATATAGCTACCAAAATCTTCCTTGAGTAAACGTTGGGACTAGAGAGTGCCCAATGGTTTAGTAAAAGTAAGGTAAGTGTAACCATGTTCAATGTTGTTGTTCGTTTGGGTGAATTGTTTGAGTATTGTTCAAATTTTGTTTGAGGAGTTTTCATTTGGGATAAAGCCTGAATGTGCTTGATGGTTTCAGGAAAGTGGTGTATGTTTGGTTTGTGAGATTATTACTACCTTCATTGATCACAGGAGGTGTTTTGGCCTTTGGGGGAGAAACCTGGAAAGGGAGTACTTCTTGGTTTCTCAGTTGGGGTTGGTTGTTGCTTTGGCCTTGTTGGGACTTTCTGGGGTAGAAAGTTTTTATGGTGGGGAGAATTGTCACATAAATATATTATTTTAAATGTATTTTTATTTTAATTTCCATTAATGCTTTGTTTTGGGGGTTTCCAATGATTTTATGGAGAATAGGTGAGTTTTCATGAATTGGTCCAAACCGTGAGCCCAATTCCAGATTTAAAAATAAATTTTGTTTATTTTATAATTTTTTTTTATATTTTCACTCATTACAACTCCTAAATGTCCTCCCCTGATATATTAAAACCACAATTAAAATTTGGAGCCTTAAAAATCCATAACCAAGGTTTATTTTGGTTTTTTATTTAAGGGATTGGGCCTGCCCAGAAGCCCATATCCATTTTTAAAAATTAATTTTTTATATTTAATAACATATTATATATTATGTATTTTTCAGTGATTCCAAGTCTCACATGAGACCATTACACCCATCCGCGCCCCCAGCTTCTTTTCCCCCTTTTTGGAGCTCTTAGGAATCGTGATTTAGGGACGAACTTCTTAGGGTTTCTAAAATTGGACAGATTTGAGGAGGTATGTTCATTATTTCATAACTCTTTCAATTCTTACTATTTTCCCCCAATTCTAGTACCTAAATGACTTAATATTTCTTATTCGAACAACCCCTGAATTTTGTCTGTTTTCAATTTTAGATACTGGTGTTTTGGGGAGATTTATTCAAGATTTCTCAAGTAAGTTAGTCCATTTCTTTCTTCTTTCATTTTTCTTAGGGTTTCATTCAACGTGCTTAGGGTTTCTTCTCTTATACATGAATTCCAAAATTTCCAGAGGGTAAGGTGTCAAACCTAAGGTTTAACCTTGGGTTTTCTTGGTCCAATTTTATATTTTTAGGTTTGATCAACCCTTCTTGAGGTGCGGCGGTGGTGTGTTTGTGTTTTCACACAAAGGATTAAAGAGTTTCATTTGATTTGTTAGGTGATTCAAATGTTGATGAAATCTTTGTGTATTATCATGCTGTATTTATCATATTTTTAGGTTTATATCATTTTATTATTTCTGCAAAAATTGGTTCTAATGATGTTTCTATTGCAATTGAATTTTAAATGCCAATTTGGTGTGAAATTGGGGGTTTTCCAAAGAAATGTTTTACTTTTTTATTTGGGGATGCCCTATAAATACTTAGTTGTTTTATTGACCTATAATAAGGCTTAAAATACTGTTTATAATGTTTATCCCTTTTGGTTATTGCTGAAAAAATGGGTTTTAATTGTGTTTGTAAAGAAAGTGATGTTTTGGTTCCACCTTTGTGTGAAAATGAAGGTTTTACAAAGTTATCCCTTCTTGTTTAACACGGGGATTCCCAAAAATTGATTTGTTGTTTTAATTGAAATTTATTGGGCTACCTTTACTCTTTTTTTAACTTATAAGTGTGAAAATAGTGTACAAGTGGGTTTCTTAAGGGGTTTTGTGTGAAAAACAACATGGTATTTTGAGAAATTGTTTTATTCAAATTCAAAGTGTTTGTTGTGTGTTTTAAGTGGTATAAAATGAAATAGCTACAGTATTTGGTGTATATGACCAGTAGTGGTGTTTTAAATTAAAATGGATATGTGTTAAATGCTGAAATATTTTTAGCACAAAGGGGGAAGCCCGGGTACCTTGGTGGGGAGGATGTGTACTAGTACGGCTAGTGGACCGGATGGGGTTTTCCCTATTTCACCTAGCATTTGGATAATGAAAACTCTAACTAAACTATGTGGATGATGATTGGGGACCACTAGGTTATGTGTATGTTCCCTACTAGTGGTTCGTGCATGAGAATAAGTTTTATTATTGGTACATTACACCAAGGTACGAGGTACGTGGGGCCCGAGATTATCTAGTGCTTAGGGGTGTTCCCGATTTTGTTGCTCATTGGGTTTTTGGTATTTTCCCTTGTATTTTCGTGTCTTTGGAATTATATTGAAGTATATAAAATGCCTATTTAAATGTGTTAACATTATGAAAGTTTTATTTTGAAAAATGTTTTCAATTTAAAGTTTCATTTCGTGGAATTTGTCATCGCTTTTCATTGCATATTAAAACTGCTTGCTTTTTCACCTTGTATTGCATGCACCTTGGAATTATTGGGTGGTATCCTATTTGGATTAGGCTCACACCCTACTTACACCCCTTGGGTGTAAGTTGAATTTATTATTTTTGACTCAGGTAAAGGAAAGTCCAAGGGTGACGGCGGTTCAGGGTGTTAGTCCCCATCACTGGGGCAGAGTTGTGGAGACGACTTGTGGGTGATGACCCCCTTGTTGTGTGGAGTCCTTGGGGATGTCCTTATGATGTAATTTTTTTTATTTGGACCTCTTTTATTGTATTTAATCCAATTTATTCAGTTCTGGGTTTTTCAATTAAGACTTGTTCAGCTATAAATTTCAGAATTTATATTGTGGATTGTTTTTAAGGATTTATGATTTCATGTTCGAGTAAATTGTTCCCAAACAAAGATAAATGATACCCGGGAACTTGTTACAGAGTATGGGGATAGGGAAAACCCTTCGAGCCTTGTCACGGGCTGGGTTTGGTGCCGTTTTTGGCAGCGACCAGATTCGGTTCATGACAAAATGGTATCAGAGGAGGTTCGCTCTCTTTGGGTCATGTTATTTGGAGAATAGTCAGGATAGTCGGGAGTTAAAATTGTCGGGACTTAGAATTTTAGTTATGAGTAGTGTGGATGATCACCACACCTGATGATAGGATTGAAGTCTCCTGGGAAAGTCGGGACCTTTCAGAGTCTTCTGGTTTTCTTGGTTTAATGATGATTAGGGGAAATGAAAAGAGAGTTGGGTTAATGGTCTCAGTAAGCTCGAAGGGCCTGGCAAGACATGTGGAGCTGGGGATATTCCATAGAACACTCTCTATGACAGTGAAGAAATTTTAATATGGCCTCAAACCATATGTCCAAGTCACCCACTGAAACTAGTTTCCTCTCGCATTATCTTGTTTTCATTAGTTTTGAAATCTTGGAACATTGGTTATAAAGTGACTTGGTTTTAAGAAGCGTAAAGTTTTTTTGAAATGATTTTCAAATAATGAGGGAATGGTTTTGTTAATGAAATGGTGGAACTAAATTTTCATAATTTTTTTGAAATGGAAAATGGTGTGCTTACACCTCTTTTGAAAGCAGGAACTATATTGATGTTGGTTTTAGAAAGTGTTTCCAATAGATTTTTCTAAACAATCAAAGGGTGTTTTAATGTGATGAGATGTTTTGAAAGTTTTGTGAATATCTTGAAATTGAGTTCTTGTATAAATGTTTGTGTCTTTCTGAAAATTTTAGTAATATTTGAATTGGGATTTGGATCTTCTGGTTAGCAGTTTTGAGAAAAAGGTTGTCTTGGTTGACTGTTTTGGTTTTGAAAAGTGGAAAGAATATTTGTTTTAACCTTTGGTATTTCCGTGAGTAACCACATGCATGGGGTTATATGGGATGGTGGATGGTTTATGGCATGACTGGATGAGTGTCGGGACATATATGAGGAGGGTGCCCGGTGTGCCACAAAAACATCCATGTGTGAGGCCCGTGGAGTACCATTGGTGGATATGCTTACTGTTAAACCGTTTGTTTTCAAAGAAATGGTTTTAAAGAAAAACATGATGTCTTGAAGAATAGTTTTTAATAGTTTGTATTATGGGTTTATTTTATAATGTTGATGTTGTGGGATGTTTTGAGTCCAAGAACCCCTTCTGTTTGAACTGTGTTTTGGGATTGTGTTTGGACAGTAAGCTATGTTGTAGGGACAGTTTGTGGTCTCTTTTGAAAAATGTTTCAGGATGCCTTTGCGGTGGTTCCCTTCATGTGTTTGGATTTGGATTGTGTTATATCTTGACCAATAGACCATCTTGGCTGGGTCCTTTGGTTCAATCGTTGGATATGGTACGCCCTATTAAGGGTTAGTGAACAACTGAAGTGCAACCCAGATTGTTTTTCTATTTGAAGACCCTCCAGTTGATCAATATAAGGAATCTTTTTCATGAGATTTTTAGATTGATTCTACACCCTTTCCTTTATTTGATTTTTATATCCTCTTATAATGGGAGAGTTCTCATGGAAGGTTGAAAGGGACCATAGTTTCTTAAGTTTCCTGATTCGTTGTAGGTAAATGTGGTGTAGGGTTGTTAGTGTGGATGAGTGTTTCGATGGTGTCTACGAGGAAATTTGGGTTCTTTGAAGTTTCTTTGAATCACGAATTCATGTTAAACCACTGGTGTTGGAAATATGGTCACAATAGGATATTGTGGCCACTTTCTAGAATTGTGTGTTTTTGGGGGATTTTTTATAAGGTCCATCTCCATGCATTGTTTATATCAGTTGCAATGGTCATGTTCAGTGATGCCTTATGATGACATGTGCTCGATCAACCATATAGGTGAATGTCATGAAATCCTATGAGATTCCCTGTTATGTTAGGTGAATGTATCCCTTGGAAAAACTTCAAAATCTTCCGTTTTAGAGGAAGGTGAGTGTAGGTGTTCTGTGCTTCTATTGTTTCTCACCTGAATAAACAAGGGGTGATGTGTGTGCATCTTCTTAGTCCTTATTTCAGTGAAATACCGAGATCGAGTAAAGTGATTTTGGAATGTGTTATGTTTGGAAAACCTATTTGGGATTGTGGTGTAGTTGTTGTTGGCACCGAAAGAAGAATTCTCATTTAGTGGGTTTCCAAATACTAATTGTGAGGCCGAAGATGATTCAATCATTTAAGCTCCAGTCATAGGTCTCGGAGAGAAGCTGGCTCGTAGTCAGGGGAAATCACAGGGTCATTTAAACACTTATACAAAGTCCTATCCTAAATATGAATGATATGAAGAGTTTAAACCTCTGGTATAATCATACTTCTTATGCTGTTCACGTTTGGAGGAAATAGGTGGATGGCCTTGTACCCATGCCATCGACCAATGTCATTCCCTCCCCATTTGGTTTCCATTGAGTCATTAGAGAGTGGTTTGATGTTTGGATAGACTGGTTGAGAACATGGTTTTCACTTGGTTAATAGTGACCATGCCCCAAAAAACCATGTGGATAGAAGGATCCACAATGTTAGCGCATGGTTCCCTAAATCGTGCGGACTAACCATGTGACCTTCCCAACTCATCAAAATTTGGAATCTTTCTGTACTATCCCATGCTGGTCGGTTAAGATGGTTGGTTCTTATGGTGGGGAGACCCACTATGAGTCTTATATAAGTTCTTTCATAAAGGTCGGATGGAAGTATACCCATTGTAATGGGGAGTCCGTTCAGGCCTCCCCTATTATGTCCTGATTCTATCTCGGAAAAAACATTATTGGTTGTCTCTTATGGTGGGGAGCGTATTTGTGTCCCCCTGTACCAGTAACATAGATTTATCCATGGTATTGGATTGGTGTAGATAGTCTTGTTTGGAGCTATCTAGATACCAACATCTTCCTTGAGTAAACTTTGGGAGTGGAGAGCACCCAATGGTTTAGTTAAAGTAATGTAAGTGTGACCTTGTTCAAAGTTGTTGTTCGTTTGGGTGAATTTCTTGAGTATTGTTCAGATTGTGTTTGAGGAGTTTTCATTTGGGATAAAGCCGAAATGTGCTTTATGGTTTTAGGAATGTGGTGTAAGTTTGGTTTGTGAGAGTATTACTTCCTTCATTGATCACTGGAGGTGTTTTGGCCTTTGGGGGAGAAACATGGCAAGGGAGTACTTCTTGGTTTTTTTGTTGGGGTTGGTTGTTGCTTTGGATTTTCTGTGTCTTTCCAGGGTAGAAAGTTTTCATGGTGGGGATAAATGTCACATAAATATATTATTTTAAATGTATTTGTATTTTAATTTCCATTAATTATTTGTTTTGGGGGTTTCTAATGGTTTTATGGAGAATATGTGAGTTTTCATGAATTGGGCCAAACCGTGAGCCCAATTCCAGATTTAAAAATAAATTTTGTTTCTTTTATAACTTTTTCATTTTTTAATATTTTTCACTCATTCCAACTCCTAAATTTATTCTTCTGATATATTAACACCACAAGAAAAATTGGGAGCCTTTAGAAATCCATAACCACGGTTTAGTTTAGTTTTTATTTAAGGAATTGGGCCTGCCCAGAAGCCCATATCCAGTTTTAAACATTAATATTATTTATTTAATAACTTATTCAATATTATGTACATGTCTGTGATTACAAGTATCACACGAGACCATTACACCCAGCCGCTCCCCCAGCCTCTTTCCCCACTTTTTGGAGCTCTTAGGTATCGCGATTTAGGGATGAAATTCTAAGGGTTTCTAAAATCGGCCAGATTTGATGAGGTATGTTCATTATTTCATAACTCTCTCAATTATTACTCTTTTCCATCCATTCAAGTTTCTAAATGACCTCCTAATTGTTGTTCTAACAACCCCTGAATTTTGGTTGTTTTCAATTTTAGATACTGGTGTTTTGGGGAGATTCATTCAAGATTTCTTAAGTAAGTTAGTCCATTTCTTTCTTCTTTCATTTTTCTTAGGGTTTCATTCAATGTGATTTGGGTTTCATCCGTTATACATGAAGTAAAAAATTTCCAGAGGGTAAGGTTTCAAACCTAAGGTTTAACCTAGGGTTTTCTTGGTCCAATTTTCTATTCTTAGGTTTGATCTACCCTTCTTGAGTTGCGGCGGTGGTGCGTTTGTGTTTTTGCACAAAGGATTTAGGGGTTTCATTTGATTTGGTAGGTGATTCTAACGTTGATGCAATCATTGTGTATTAGAATGATTTATTTATCATATTTAAAGGTTTATATCATTTTATTATTTCTGCAAAAATTGGTTCTAATGATGTTTCTATTGCAACTAAATTTTAAATGCCAATTTGGTGTGAAATTGGGGGTTTTCCAGAGAAATGTTTTATTTGTTTATTTGGGGATGCCCTATAAATAATTAGTTGTTTTTATTTCACATGTAATAAGGCTTAAAATAATGTTTATAATGTTTATCCCCTTTTTTTATTGCTGCAAAAATTGGTTTTAATTGTGTTTGTAAAGAAAGTGATGTTTTGGTTCCACTTTTGTTTGAAAATGAAGGTTTTACATAGTTATCACTTCTTGTTTAACATGGGGATGCCCGGAAATTTATTTGTTGTTTTAATTGAAATGTATTGGGATGAATTTAATGGTTTGGTAACTTACAAGTGTGAAAATAGTGTACAAGTGGGTTTCTTAAGGGGTTTTGTGTGCAAAACAACACGGGATTTTGAGAAATTGTTTTATTCAAATTTAAAGTGTTTGTTGTCTGTTTTAAGTGGTATAAAATGAAATAGCTACTGTATTTGGTGTATGTTACCAGTAGTGGTGTTTTACATTAAAATGGATATGTGTTAAATGCTTAAATTTCTTGAGCACCAAGGGGGAAGCCCGGGTACCTAGCTGGGGCGGATGTGTACTAGTATGGCTAGTGGACCAGATGGGTTTTGTCCCTGTTTCACCTAGAATTTGGATAATGAAAACTCTAAATAAACTATGTGGTTGATTATTTAGGGCCACTATGTTATGGTTATGTTTCCTACTAGTGGATCATTCATGATAACGGGTTTTTCTATGGTTACATTACACTGAGGTATGAGGTACATGGGGCCCGAGACTATCTAGTTCCTAGGGGTGTTCCTGATTTTGTTGCTCATTGGGTTTGAGGTATTTTCCCTTGTATTTGGGTGTCTTTGGAATTATATTTAAGTAGATAACATGACTATTTAAATGTGTTAACATTCTGAAAGTTTTATTTTGATTTTTTTTTCAATTTAAGGTTTCATTTCGTGGAATTTGATGCCGCTTTTCATTGCATATTAAAACTGCTTGCTTCTTCACCTTATATTGCATGCACCTTGGAATCATTGGGTGGTATCCTATTGAGATTAGGCTCAAACCATACTAACAAACCTTGGGTGTAAGTATAATTTATTATTTTTTACTTAGGGAAAGTAAAGGCCAAGGGTGATGGCGGTTCAGGGTGTTAGTCCCCATCGCTGGGGCAGAGTTGTTTAGATGACTTGCGAGTGATGACTCCCTTGTCATGTGGAGTCCTTGGGGATGTATTTCTGTTGTCATTTTTTTGTATTTGGACCTCATTTATTGTATTTAATCCAATTTATTTAGTTCTGGTTTTTTTTATTAAGACTTGTTTGGCTATAAATTTCAGAATTTATATTATGGATTGTTTTTAAGGATTTATGCTTTCATATTCGGGTAAATCATTCCCAAACCAGGATAAATGAAACCCGACCACTTGTTCCAGCCCATGGGGATAGGGAACACCCTTCGGTCCTTGTCACAGGCTGGTTTTGGAGCCATTTTTGGTGGCGACCAGATTCGGTTCGTGACAATTATCCTTTAATGTGGTTTATTATAATGTTTCTCACATCTTAATTATTTTCTCGACTCAAGTCATTTTTCACATGAGTCATGAAATATATTCTTGATTTTGACATTCCGTGTATCTTTTACATACCATTATATTTTCAAATGGATGATTTCATTTTTCTTTGGGGATATTACTTTTCATCATTAACACCACCCATTTTTTTGTAACACTTATTCATATAAAAATATAAGGTTAACACGAATAACTCATATATTTTCCAATGTATATATTTTTTTTCATGACCATGTGTTGTTATCAAAAGTGTTATTTATAATGAAAATACATTTCACCTCACGTATACTTTAATATTTAATTAACCACTTATCAAATTAATGTTCTATTATCCTTTTTATGATATGGGTTTCATAAAAGGTTTATAATGAACATTTATGTTTTCTACACTGATAATATTAAAAAAAGTTTATTTTAAGTAATATTATAAATTTTTTAAATATTAATTCCTTCAAGAAATTTTAAAATTTATATTCAACAACTTTTATTTTATTTATTGTCTTTTAAAAATAATTTTACATTCTTTATATGGTTTTTTTCATAAGAAGGAATATATTTTACACTTTATAATATGAAAATATTTTTTAACACATTCATCAATTTTATGATAATTTATCTATAATATTTCATGGTTTAAAATTGAAAATATTATTTACATGATTAATAATATAATCATGTATATAAAGTTTCAATGAATGAAGGAAATTATTATTTAGAAAAAAATTCATAATTATTCTATGAGTGTTCTTCATATAAACGATATGCTTGATCAAGGGTATTATTTAAATTATATCACCCACATTCTTTTTCTATATGGATTATGATGTTCTATTATGTATCTATGGGATAATCCATTACTACTTCTATATTTCCCAAGAAACAACTTGTATATGGATTTTTTTATTCCAATGCCTTTCTATGGGAATGATGTATGTTCCATTACATTTATTTAGTGATATTGAACTAGATTCAAATATATTGATAAAATTTTGAAATTTTATTCTAAACTATATATCTTGTTCCTATACAGTTTAAATACCATATGATTAATTATTTTTATTGAGTGGTATTTATATACAATAATTATTATACTCAATTGATACCCATTTATTTTCCTTGCATTTTATCATGTCATGTTTATTGGTGAAAGAAGGAGTGAATCATGTTTGGAACCAATTTTAAGGGATATAAAACCCATTTTATTTACTTTGGTTTTTATGATATATTGATTGAAGCCATGAGTCACATAATAAATTATTTTCCTTCTATGATATGTGGTATCTAAAATATATATCCCTCTAATACTTTTAGAAATGTTTCTATATAATGAGATATAATGCAGAATGGGAAATTACCCTTGACTAAAATTGTGTGTGAATTGTTGTCCTAGAAATATATATTGTGTTATACATGTTTATGATCATCCTAGTTAGGATGGAATGTTATTCCTATTGCCTCTCAAGTTATGAATTATTATAATTTTAACCTTATTGAGTGTTTGAGATAAATATATTCTTATGTTTTTATTTCCATAGGTTATAAATGAAAGTATTAATTATTCTAAGCCAAAAGAAGGAAATTGTGTAGAGAATTTATGGGAAATGTTGAAGAGCCATTGTGATTTTATTAACTTCTTATATAGTGGATATTTATTTTTATATTTGATGTTATGAATTAAGATTTGTTTGTCATCTATTAGTACTAATTCTATAAAACTATAAATTAAATGATATTTATATTGTAAATGTTTGAAATCTATTTGAATAGTATTTGTGTATCATTAATAGTGTTGTAAATTTTGGTTTTTTGGAACATGATCTGAGAACATGGGTCTAGGTATACTACAATATGTCTTTAACTTAAGAATTTAACTAATTATATGAATTGAATTTTTTTTTGGGTGTGATCATAAGACTTTTAAAAATTGGGAAATTTTTTGAATATTGAAATTTCTCCCAGTCTATAAATAAATGTAAAGGTTGGGAATAAGGCCTCAAGACATACTATACCCTGAATGTAAGGCATCATCACATATAAAAATATTCAAATCAAAATATTGCACCTTTGTTTTCATTAAAACATAGAGCATGATGAGTTTTAGATGAACCAAATGTTTATATACAACATTATTGGGGATTAAAATTACCATAATTTAATATTAGATCAATATATAAATATATATTATAATAAGAATTATGGGTAATAAGAATCTAAATCCATTGATATATACTTCATTAAGTATAGTTTAATTGATAAAGAATGAAACTAACTACCCAAAATTGGGTAATTGGCCATTAATAACTTATAATTATTTCATGTACTATGAATTTAAAAATAATTAACTCAAAATAACATCCCAATTTTCATCACCACATGTTAAAATTAAATTTTTACCCAGTATCTACCTCAATACCATGTAAAAAATACAATATGGAAAAATAGTTTTGAATATATTATATCATAATTTTCTTGACCATCATACCAATATTTTTTGAATATCAAAAAATATTTAATAATATAAAACATCGTTCTTAGGTTCCCCCAACTAAGACATAAAAATATATGATTCCTAGATTGGTTTTACTAACATATTATATGAAAAATGTTTACCATAGATGACATTAAAATGTGTCAATCTCAGAAATCATATTTTATTCATCTATTGACTCCAAAAAATATCATAATAGCATCCATGATATTATACATTTAGAAAATACCTTTTTTGATGGTAAATATGATCTCAAAAACATAATATTTAAAAAAAAACCAATTGCATTTAATTCATATCAGAAACCTCTGGGAAAATATGTAAACAACATTTTTTAAATTGTAAATATTATAATACTCATTCCAATAATATATTTATAAAAAATAACCTATTAAAACAAATAAATTATAATTTAAGATCTTGGGAATTATGAATACATGTTGAATAGTGATATTTCTAGTCACACACACTATTGTAAAATACTAATGTATTAAAACAAATCCAAAACCACAATGTGTGGCATTATAAATAACTTAATTAGGAAAAAACCTCTAGAAATATCAATATAAGTGGACAGTTCAACCTCTTATTTTCATATCAAATGGTTATTGAGAGTCCACCATATAAAAAATGAATGAACCAACACATTGAAGGAAGTTAGAGGAGTTTAATTTTGAGAAAGAATAATATATAATCCTCCAATACTTTATAAATTTACTAGAAAATTTGAACACTAGAAAAACATTACTGAGAGAAATCTTAGTTACCAAGAACTTAGAAATTACTCAATACAATTAAACAACACACTCCTAAATCACATATACTAGTAAATTAACCTCATGATACCCAAAAAATAGCACTTCCATAACTTGTTATATTGTTTTCTCTCAAAATTTAAATACATTAAAATCCTATAGTGTGTCACATATTTTTACTATGATCGTATATACACCATGATATCTCCAATAAACAATAAAAAATATGAATAATAAACTATAGACTAATCGTGTTCATTTATTCCATAAACACTAAATTAATATTCAAAAAACCAAATAATATCACCACATACTCATACTTACCATAATTATAGTGTAAATATATCATTTGAATATTATCCTCTTTGATCATAAACTAAAGATATATATATATATATATACATTATATAAAATAATGAAAAAAAGATCACACCATAAAATAGATTAGAATGATAATAAATCCTATATAAATGATAACATTTATTTTATTTAAGTGGGTTAAATAGAATAAAATTTATTTAAATAATAAAACTATTATACTCTAATATTTAATGAATAATTGGTGCACCCCATGTTGACCCATAAGTCCAGAAGAAACCATTCCTCAACATATCCTTAAAATGATCACAATACTCATAAAACTCTATATAGATATCCTTTAAAAATAATTAATTTTTTTATTTTAATATATAATATAGAAAAAATGTTACAACTAAAGAAAATATTGTTGGATTACATATCAATTTGAGCCAGATATGGTTTTTTCTTCTATTTGATGAATGATGGAGTTGTTTTTTTGGGGTTTGTAGATGTTTTTTGAGAGAATGATATATATCATGACTCAAGTAAAAGTTTTATCTCATAATAAGTTATTGGGAATATATAAATATGGAAGAAGTATATTTACAACACTTTAGTGTTTCAAATATCATTTTATTATTGAGTTTGTACACCACCATGAGGACCCTATGAGAATTTCATGTCACACTATGTTTGGTAGAAAAATAATCACATGGTTAAAAAATATTTATATGTCATAATAGTTCATACATAATAGTATACTAAAGATATATACGAATTAAAAATACTTCTATATTAATAAACCATAGTTATGGAAAAGTAAATCAAACTACAATTGTTTTTTCAAACTATAACATACCTTAATTAAAAAACCAAGAATAAGGAAGAGTTAATCCTAACATGATTATAGAGCCAAGAAAATTAGTATTATTTCTATTTATAAATAATAAATAAATAATATCATAGTGAGATTCATCATATCCTTAAAATTATTTCAATAGTGAAATTACTAGTATTATAATTAATCCATCATGCCAAAACGAATGAGGCTACATAATGATTGTTGAAGAAATATTGAATTCAATGAGAATTGATGAGATAGATTTTATTTACTGTACATGGTGGTTATATAATGAATATGGTTTTTCTTGAATAAACATTACTAGTTAAATTGATGTTTAATGTTGTATATTTTACTGTGAAGATCAAACTACTAAATTTTGTAAAATTGATGTTTGGAGAAGATTTATATTCAATATTATTATTAATTTAGAATTATAGGATAGATGTTAGAAGACAAATAATGTTTAAAATTGAAAAAAAATTCAATATCTTGAAGATAAGAACCAATGGGGATTGAATTGATGTTAGAAAAAATTGTTATATGATGTTGAGAGAACCATTTTTAAATATTTTCAACATTGATTTGGGGGGTTAATTACTGTTAGAATATTTTTACCCAATTATTTATTTTTACCCCTTAACCAAATAGACTATTTAAGATCTTATTATCCAATTAAATTTTCATTATCATATACAAGTATATGAAACCCAGTAAGATATGGGTAACAAAATTTTTGTAGGGTTAAATACTCAATATGTGTATCTTTTCCATGATTTTTATGTGGATTACCAGTAAATAAAATATGTAATATAATGAGATACCATTTATAGTCAATTGACTATAAAAAAATCCTTATCTCATGTGTGGTTACCTATAATTTACAACAAGGGGTGAAATTAATCATCAATCCATTGATTTTTATGACTTAATCCAACTTATAGATTCTTATTAGTTATTTATGCTAACCTTATAGATGGAATCTATCATTTTAAAGTTACTTTGAAACTATAATTATTTACTCCATATATTGATAATTCTATTGGGCGTCACAACTCTATGTTATTTTCTACATATTTCTTCATTTGTTACATATACAACAACGAGTTGGAAGCATTCTATATTATTGTTCCCTCATCCAGACCCTATCCATCCAATCATCCATATGATCTCGGTTTTAATATCATTTACATCTGATTATGTTCATCTAGTGATTGTTCACCTCATGAATGTTCTTATATTCCCTTATTATTCACCCCATTTTCATATAAAAATTTATAAGAATGAACTATCTCATATCTCTCTAATTTATTATTATTCTCCTTGATCATCCAATTCTTGATTGTATAGTTCTTATACTACATATGAGATACTCTTATGATCCTGGTACCAGTATGTATTATTGATTCTTCACTTATTCATATAGTTCTTGGTTACTCCAAGTAATTCACTAACTTCAGATAGTAATAACTCTTCTATATAGTACAATTTCTTCTGATGTATTGACCCAAATGATAATTTATCTCATTCTACAGGGTAATGAATTTATTACAAAACATCAATTCTTCAATATAATTAAAAATGCCACAACTCAACATATCATGAATCGTCACAATTAATCAGATCCACATTATACATGCACCTATTCTCCAATTTTTTTCCCAATGTGTTGTGTACTTAAAATTCTAACATCCCTTTATAACATTGAAAATAAAACTTATAGTTTGAATTTTAAATTCCATTTAAACAAACTAATATATTATAATCAACCAATACTTATTGGAAACTTCATCAGATCATGGAATTAAAATTATTCTTTAATTCTCCTAAAATATTTTCTAGAATAATATGTTATCCCTATATGGTTATTGACACGTTGATCATCATGTTCCGTATCCCAAAAATAAAAACATTATGAAAAATTCATAAAGTCCCTCAAACCATTAATCCAATAAAAAATTATAACAAATATTATTCATGGGAGAAATAAACCATTTTTTCTTTGTTATTCTTATAGGAACATTACAATCTGAGGGCCCTCCATCAGGTAATAAAATTTTTGTTATGTTCTTCTTATTCCCTATTCTTAGATCTCATCGAGTAACTACAATTAATGATTCCATTATATGAAAACATTTTTCAAATTTTCCATTAATGTCTTTGTAGCCTTATATCATAAGGATCTTCCTCTATACAATGGTTTCTTATATGTTTTTATTTTTTCTTATAATCTAATTAACCCCAAAAGATTGTATCTTCTCCTTATTTATGATTTCTTCATAGAACTCTATTATATGACTCTGTATTACTCATCCAGATGTATTTGTAAAAAAATTTGTAACGCCATTTAGATACTCTTGTCTAGTGAAGGTTTTTTGGAAACCTTATAAACCTCTATCTGATGAGTTTTCATGAAAAAATTAGTCTGATGATTATCACTCAAATACCTATGTTCGATGTAATTATGTAGATAATTTTTCAGATGATTTTCAAACATTTATTCTTACTATTGATATCATTAGAAAAAATATTATTGATTATTGGAGAACTTATTTATAATTGTATCAACATATTTCCTATATCTATTGTTTGGAAACATCTGTCTCATCTCTTAAAAATATTTATCTGAGACAACTATTTCAATCACTAAACATATATTATTCTATTTACATTTTATTCTTTAAAAAAATACATATTATAGACTTCATATAAAATAAAAAATTATTTTATCCAATGAAGTATGTTAAATGAATACTAAAATTTATAAGAAGTACATCATACTTCCTTTCATCAATTAAAACTTTTAAATACTTAATTTGTTTAATCATTATGACATACTCAATTCATATCTTAATATTTTTACAAGTCTATATTATGGAATTTGTATTTATACTTGTAGAAATTCAATCAGAACATAACAATTTTAAAGAATAATACTTTCATATACTTCTTGTAGAACCTAAATATTTTTATAACTTAATCATTTTATAATAACTCCTTAGTCAACCTTGTGCACATTAGCTATTTGAACTCCATTTTTTAGACTTTATCTTTTTCAAAAATTTATCTTCAATCACAACCACATGGAATAGTGATGTTTGATTAGGGAAAATTAAACCACTTGCAAATTTATGATATTGTTTTTACTATAATTGTTTTTGATATTATTATGGATGTATTTGGTAAAAAATTTAAATCCAAATGTTGTCTAATTGGTATATTATGTTCACTTAAATCTAATATGATTGTGAATGTTCATTTTATAGGCTCATAGTCATTCCTCATTATAATTATACATAACATATTGCTACATAAAATAGACTATGTTATATGAAATTGGAATGTTTCATCTAATTGAATTTTAAATTTAATACATTATAAAATTATATAAATCATACTCCCTATCTGATAACCTAATTCAAAATCCTCTATTTAATGATTCTACTCTAAAACAATCATCCAATCCCCTTGGATCGATAGGGTATGTCTGGTCACCTTGGTACGTTAACATCCACATAGAGTTACTATGGTCCTAGATTGATCCTTTCATTATTTCCAAACATCTCCATCCCTTAAAATTCAAAAATTATAAATGAAACTACTTATAGAAACATTATAATCTTCATAATTTTGAAAAAAAAATTTTCTATCCACAAAGAACAAGTTTTCCATATTAGGATCATTTGATTAATAATTTATGTAAAATTTAAATCTTACAAATAAAATTTTCTATTCTATTAATGTATAATCACGACCTATACTAATATAAGAACATAAAATACGTGTTTATTAATATAAAAGGACATTAGAACTTCTTTTCTTATTCATCCATTCATAAATTATACATAAACTGTATTAACATGCTTGAATACTAAAACTGAAACTACTAGAAATGTATTGTTTATAACTTCTTTAACATATTGAAATTAATTAAATAATTCTATTTCATTGAATTCTAATGAAAACCAATAATATACATTGAAAAAACGTAAAAGTCACTCAAAAAATTGAAATATTTAATAGCCCCCATTGTATTTAAGTATAATATCATCAAATTACATTCCAAATAAATATATCATTATGTGGATCATTCTCTCCATTTCTTCTCAAAATTATTTCATTTCATATTCTATACCCATCATTGACATGAAATAAAATGTTAATCAGAAAATAATATCTGTTCATTATTATATAATATTTACTCAATCAGTTAACTCTAATCATGCATGAAATATAAATTCTATAAAAAACAAGTGGATTTAATTTTGAAAATAATTTTATCCTTAACCAAATGATATTGATGCCTCTAATAATGAGAATAAAAATACTTATCTTCAATGTTTCTCCTTTTTTATTCAATCCTCAAGATATTTATTGAGATATGAAAAACATATCAGATAGATAAACCTAAAACTCCCACATGCACTTAAATTTTTTCTAAAACATTCAAGTGAATTTAGAAAGATAAGTCACCTTAAAGAAGTTTCATATATCTAATTTATTATGTTATTTCTTAATTTAATTTCCCCCATTGTATTAGGATTTTAATATTGATTATCTAAGGAGGATAGATTACTTTTTTTAACCTTTTATAATGAAATCCAGTCAGGGAAATTCTATAATAATTATATTTTCAAGAGATAATGATTCTAAAGAAAATTTTCCATTCTTCATCATTATCTCCCACAAAGAAACCACTCATTCTATATTCATAATTATTAATCATGTCAATTGATATGATTCAAGATATTTTTGTTAGTAAATAACCAAAATAGATCATTCTTCAGTGGATGTACATTATTTTTGAAAATTTTTACATATTCACTAAGGATAATCTTTTTCAATATATACTGTTTGAATTTGAAGTGTATGATCAAATAAAGATGTGATATTCCTTCACATTTCTATCATTTTTTTATAAAAATCACTTTAACATCATCTATAATGATCCTATAATGTGTTTTCTAGAAAAAAATCATTGGACCAATTCAAGGTTGAGAACTTCCTTATCTTGGATAATGCATATTATTATCCATTCAACATACTCAGGTTCCACCCATGAGATTATGTATCACCTTTAATAACCTATTTTAAAAGATAAAATAATAAAAATTCAAGGGAATAAAATTTCTCTCCATTTATTCTTAATATGAACAAATGGATTTCATATTTTTATCAACCATGCTGCTCAACCTCCTCTAGAAATCATGATTGAATAAATTAATTGTAGTTCTATTATATCAAGGGGTAGAATTTATCTTCTAACATTATCTATTATCATGGAATTAAAACCACTATTATTATTTATTATATATATATACCTTCTAATTATTACAATGATAACAATTATCTCATGAAAAGTAGTAAGGGAAATAATAGTTCAACGCATTTAATGTTTATATGCATTGGCCTTAATGTGGGAATAAAATCTATTGTTTATTGAGGTTTTTTATATGTAAAAATATATACTAAATAATATAAGTTAATAAAAATAATATTGTTTCCCAAAATTCCTAAAAAATATCTTTACAATTTTACAATCTCTTAATAAAATCTTCATACAAGATCTTAGAATTAGTTTATATGTATTCTAAAATAAACTAGAATAATATTGATAGAAAATTTCCTCAATAAGGGGTGATTAGATATAAATTTATAATCTAACAAAGTATAGCACAATGGTTAGACCATGATTTTCTATCATGGAAGATGTATGGGTCACCATAGGGATTTTCTTAATAGTCATATAATAATTTTTCTATTTTAATGTAGTAAATTTGATAAAGAAGATATTTATGGATGATATATTGATAATAATAGATGAAATAATTACATGAAAAATCATGGAAACAAAAAAAGAAAGAGATGTAAAAAATAGTATGAGACATGCCTCGATCCAGGCCAATCTAGTTATCAACTACATATCAGGGATCTTTAAATAGATTATATATTTTTTTCAAACACAATTAGTGCATGCTTGATTTCTCAAGTCCCACATCTATCTCACCCAAAATAATGAATGTTCAATACAAAACCACTTCTAGTGAATTACATTACTCAAATGAGTGAAGCAATCACCCAATGTAAGCACTAAAATCATGAATGTATCCATTTATAAGTGCTAATCAGGGGATCTAAAAACACACAAACTCTCAAATACATATTTTTGTGATGTTTACCAAAATATTGGGATAATGATGAATGGAAAAATTATATAAAACACATCTAATGAGTGGATCATATTTCACATATCCACTTCACCATCAATATTGAGAAAGAGAATTAAGAATGTGATAACCACATGATGTTCTGATTTCCATGCAAGATTTATATTCACATCATATACCTAGACTAAATAATTTTCCCTCCATTTTTAGAGGATTGAGATTGAAATAAAATGGTTAAGAAGAATGAACAACACTATAGTTATAAATTAAATAAAAAATGAAACTCAAAGAGGATGAGGGATTATGAGAATCACAAAATAGATCCCATAGATCGGGAATAGTGAACACAATGTTCAATCTACATACTTATTTGAATATGAAATAGAAAAAAATAGAGGTGTCCTCACTAACATAGAAGAAAAAATCCATTTGGAACACATTGATGTTCTCACCATTAGTTCCTAGTAAAGTCCCTAATGATTAGAGTTAAAGTATTATACTGAAGTGAATTCGCCTCAAATATTTCCATGTGATGTAGTGACCATAACCCCAATCACGAATGTCCTACATGTAGAATGATATAGGGTTGTGATTTGTAAGGAAAGTAATTATTGAATATTGTAATCATTACCATGATCTCATACTTGTGATTTTTTTTTTCATTCGGTGATAATGGTATTAAAAAGTAATGTTTCGTTACCGAAATGTTTTTATGACCTGAAAATTAATCTTTAACCCTCAGTTCCTCAATAAAGATTATTTTAGTATATAACATCTGATTATTAGCATAAATTTTTTGGGAACATAAATACCATTTCTAGACCCAGTGAATTGTATCCTATAAATATTTACAGATAGCCTAAAATGATTCATGGACCTTAACATAGATTCATCTAAAAAAATTTAAAAATATATGAGTATTTATAAAAGATCATAAGTAAGAAAACAATAACATAAAATCAAATCAATAGGACTTAACCGATATCATGGTTAATTGCTTATGAGTATTAAATTCAAATTAAAATATTTTTAAAAATTTTATTTATATTTCAACATGTTTTGGATTTCCTAGATACATGATTCAAAACTTTAATAGAGTATGATCAGAACACATGATTAATTCAAATGGTTTCAATATCACTTTGATCAACTTATCTTCTCCCTAGAAAGGAAGAGAGATCTACCCGACACTCATATTTTTCAATCCATAGAGAATATATCTAATCATGAATTTCTATTTGAAATTGGATGAATATTTACTAGGCCATTTCTTCAAAAACATTTAGTGAATCCTTAAAGAAATATAGAACCAAAACACTAGAGAACATTTGGGCCCATCTATTCATTTTTTAAAATTAAACAAAAAACAAATAAAATTATATCTTTATGCTATGATGATCACCCTTATTCCCATTCCTCAAAAACATTAGAAAATATAAATCTAGAATCTATCTTTAATTAGGTATATTATTTCGACATGGGATATTAATATTATGGATCAACAATAGGATCATCTTCTATTATTCCTGTGTTTATTCAATAGTCATATTTATCAAACAACTATAATTATAATCCACACATCTTGGGTTCATTATCTTCAGTATGTGACATCACAGACTTAGATGCCACATAATGGGTTCCCCGAGCCCAGTGGTCGACATGTCCTTAAGCACATCTTCTCGAATTCTAGAGGCTTCCAACTAGAAGTGAGGGTCTAGGGTGTGTCTATGGGGAGACTATTCCCTCATTAACAAAGTGTATCACAATGGATGAATGTAAACAGAGTTAAATAGTGAAAGTAATATAAGTAAAAAGAAGGCACAAAAGAAAATAGATACCACAATAACAATAATTGAAATAACTGGAATAACATCAAAGCATACAACAACTGATGAAGATATGTCATGTCACTAGAAAAATGGAAAAAATGGATATAATAATGTAGCGATAACATGTTACAAAAAATTATAATGGAATTAAAAGACTATCCCACGCATCCCGAGCTCCAGCTCGGTCATCTTCTATCAAGCTCCACAATAAGCAGCAAAAAATCAAGTGTTTGATGTTGCGTGCTTCCATTTGTCAACACTTGAAACCATGTAATATACTCCAGATACTAAATGGTGCCCAAAGAGGGTGTGAGATAAATCTCAGTGGGCCACCAAAAATTATGTATATAAAATCCATCCAATGTAATTGAAATGTGATAGTGTTAAAGCATGTATATATTGAGTAAATAAGTTCAATATATCTAAATACCCATGTACCTTCTTCAACCCTTAGATGGAATATGAACATAACAAGTATATTAATTTATTATTACTCATTTATAAATAAGTCACATTTTAACAATAGTGAAGATCAAATTTATGAAAAGGAAACCTTTAATGAAAATTATTACGGAAGTTCCTAGGTAATAACCAACACAACGTAGACCCCAATTGTCACCAACTCAATAATAATTATAGACTAGAAAAGGGTAAGAGTGAAATCCAAGGATTATAATCCAAGGCATTTCAGAATAATATGCCTACCGAATCCAAGGTTATCGTCCAAGGTAATATGTGGATAAACAAAGATGGGGCCCTGTGGGATTTAACCATGGAACCTACTTATCAATTCAAGATCCAAGGAGTGTACCAAGGTATCCTTTAATAAAATTTTTGGGATCTTATTGTGTCATACTAAGAATCCAAGAATATACAAGGATTAGGATATAGGTGGGTCTCAACCTATGAAATCTGTATCCTTGAATAGGAATGGGGTTCTTGAGTGCTCAAGACATTCTCAGTTAAGAATCCAAAGAAAGATTGAGTCAGGCCACTTCTATTTAATTATGAAGTCTTATAACATTTCATTTGGTTCAAGCCTCTCCTCCCATTATTTTGATAAGGTCATGTAACACTAAACCTTTTAATCAATTCACAAATGATCAATATGTTCACATGGTTCAATATTTTCCTTTCATTTGTGTTACAAGTACCAGAAGCATGCAACCATTATTAATTCAATTTAATGCAAATTTTGTAATTAAGGCTCATTATTATACATTCCACTAATGTGGAAATGGGTGATATGGACATGTATCTTATTAATCATTCACATTTAATCCAGTCAAGTCATATACTTATTTATCTTTCCAATTTTGATTTCACATTTATTTATTAATATCAAGAACCAACCATAGGTAGGTCAAATGGTAATCATACATGGTACATTACATTAAGAAAATAACAATTTAAATCAAGCCATTTAATATAGTAAATCATACCCTTTTATTGGTCAATAGAAGTCACACCTGAATAGTGGGTCAAATAGATTAAAAACTAAAAACCCAATTATTGCATAACATCCTACATGGGATGGATGAATTTAAAGGCGTTAACACCAAAAATTAATCATATATATGGAAAAAGATTATCCATATGGTTATAAGGGTTATAATAATGGAATATATATTCAATAAATGGCACATAATTAAATCACTCAGCCTCACATGACAATTCAAAAATCAAAGAACTTGAGGAATGAGTTATATACCACCCACATTAGGCTTTTATGAATCTCATCCTCTAGTATTGGCCCTCGATTTGGATCATATTGGACTATATATAAGAAAAAGATAAAGATTATCATACCCCGATAACTAGGTCGAGAGCAAGAGAGAAGTCAAAAGGCTTAAATAGACTCGATTACTTACCGTTGCACATCCAACATGACAAACGGAAGCTCGAATGGATCCCAGATGAAGGTGATCTCTTGATTATTATCTTAGGTCTTAAAAAAGTTCCAAAATAAGAGCCATAGAGGTCAATCCCATTGGAAATTGTATTAGGGAAGAAGATTTGTATTAATAGATCATTATGGGAAATTTTGTAAAATTACCCAGAAAATTAGTCTAGGAATGGTTTGAAAAACCATGTGAAAATCATACATGGTAACCTAGGAATAAGGGGAACTTGCAAGGCTAGTCTGCATAGTCATGCATAAACAATTTTATGTGGTTATGTCTAAAAATTTCCATCAGCATGGTTAGCCAAACCATGTTCCAACCATTCTCTAACCGTGCGACATATCCTATTTCCTAAAATAGATGGGTTCCAGGATCCTAATGTTCCCTAAATAGTACTATGACCATTTCTCACTCATCAGGCATCCATATAATGTCCAAAGTAATGATTTGGACTAAAATTTAAAGGATCCATACCTGAGTAAAAAAACAAGTTCTTATAGTCTCCCCATTGAAATAAATCATTTTCAAGTTCACATTAAATTGGTGGAGAAACATTGTTTGAGAAAAAATCAGGCCATTGGGATTGTATGTCGGCCTCCCAATCTCAACACTCAGCCTACACGCAGTCATGTTACCATAGAAATAGTACTAGAGGGACATAAAGACCTCAAGGATCCATTGTTCTTTGGTCAATGATGTGTACTAGATACTTTTCCAAGGTAGCATCAGTATCTAACTCAACTTCCTTAGGATAAAAAGAATGGGATGGAACAAAATGATATCGGAGAAGCTGTGAGATGTTGAATATGTCATGCATGGAACAATACCTATGTGGTTGTAGAAATTGATAGGCTAGCATCTGGACTCTATCTAGAATCTCAAATGTCCCTACAATATGAGAAGATAGATTTCCCTACTTCCATAAAAATATATTCCCTAGACTAGGTGATACCCAAAGAAAAAATACGATCCCTGATCTCAAACTCAGGAGGTAATCGATGGTGATAAGAATAAGATTTCCGCCAAGACTGAGCAATTTTCATACTCCTTCTGATCAACTCAACTTGCTCTAAAGTTTACTGAATGAGATGAGGACCAAGTAGGACAACCTCACCTACCACTAGCTAGCATATGGGTGAACAACGTGGCCTACCATATAAGGCCTGAAAAGGATCCATCTAAATTGTTTCCTGAAATTTTTTATTCTAGGTGAACTCAATGAGAGGGATATGCCTTTCCCAAGAATCGCTAAAATCAAGGACATATTCTAAAAGATTATCCTCTAGAACTTATATTGTTTGTTCTAATTGTCCATCAGTTTGATGGTGAAAATTTGTGATTAGAATCACATGTGTTCCCATATCCATTTGGAATCCCTACCAGAATTGTGATGTGAAATTAGAATATTGATCTATAAAGATAGTATGAGGAACCCCATGTAGTTGTATGATCTCACCGACATATAGTCTTCCTAACTCATCAACTTAGAAAATCTTCCAAATAGGAATAAAGTGGTATTATTTCATTATTCAGTCAATGAATACCCATATAGCATCACTACCCCTCAACAAACATGGTAATATGACTACAAAATCCATGTCAATATATTCCCATTTCAATTTCAGGACTATAAATTATTGTAACAAGCCTCTATGTATCTGGTTCTCCACCTTCACCTACTGATAGGTGGAACACCTTGTGATAAATCCTGGTATCTTACATTTCATCCTAGGCCACCCATACTAGCATCTCATATGATGATACATCTTTGAGATGCATAGATGAACTGTCCACTGAGAGGAATTATGCCCATGCATCAACTGCTCTATCATATCTGTAGGAACATAGATACATCCACATAGATACACGACCTTTTCTCCATCCACAAACCAATTTAGATGTGGGTTATCTCCTAATATACTCTCATGGAGAACCAAGAATTCTAGATCCAAGAATTGTCTATCCTTCACCCTTTCAATAACATAAGAGGAAAATATTAAAGATGAGAGGTAATAGTGCTCGTGACTGTCATGAAACTCTAGATGTAGCTAAGGAAAGAGGTCCCTCAATGTCCATTCATCACTAGACTCTCATGCATCCTGTGTTTTAGTTTTTCAAATCAGTTCATCTGCAACCACATTTCCCTTCCCATGTAAATTTGAAAGCTCAAAATCAAGGTATTATAGATATTCAATCCATCCCCACTATCCAAGGTTCAATTCATGTTGAGAAATGATATATTTGAGGATCTTATGTTCTATTTAAACCATAATGTGATTACCCTAAAAATAGTGTCTCTAGTAATATAAGTCATGGACAATTACTGCTAGATCAAGGTTGTTCATCATGTAATTTCTCTAATTAGGCCTCAACTTTTGAGATCTTTATGCAATCAATTTATCCTCTAGCATCATCTATGCTCCTAGGATGATACCCAATGCATCACATAAGATGGTATAACTTATCACTAGCTATGGAAGAGTCATAATATGTGTCGTTAGAACCCTCCCTTTAAGCTCCATAAAGGATTTATCACATGCTTATGACCACATGAACTTGAAACCATTATTCTTATGATTAGTAAGTGGTGATGCATGATGAGAAAAATCCTGTATGAAATGCATGTAATATCCAACCACCCCTAGGAAAATCTATATATGAAACATGTTCTAGTGTTTCTCCCAGGAAACTACAACACTAAAATTATTAAGTTCAATGTATACTCTTGATTCCAGTATTATATGACCCAATAAGTGAACATTGTGGATCTAGAATTGGAACTTTGAAATATTGACAAAAATCTGATGATCTCTCAGTGTACTCAGAATGATCTCAAGATTTTGGCATAATCATTATGAGTGGGAGAATAAAAAAAATTTCACCCACAAAGACCATGATAAAATGGTCCAAAATGGGGTGTGGAACACTATTAATTAGATCCATGGAAAAATTAGGCATGTTTGTATTTCCAAATGGAATAACAAGGTATTCATATGGATCATACCTACTACAAAAATTTGTATGAGGTATGTCTAATGGCTTGACTTGTACCTGATGAAAACTCGATATCTGGTCAATCATGGAGATGGAAATTTCTCCTTGAAACTGGTCAAAGAGATCATCAATTCCAGGTAGTAGATATTAGTTCTGGATTGTATGTGGGTTCAACCTTCTTTAATCCACATATAGATGTAAGTTTCCACATGCCTTTTTGGAAAAAATCACTGGTGAACTGCAAGAGGATGTACTAGGATGTATAAATCCTTTGGCATGTAAATCCTCTAGCTGCCACTTGAGATCTTGAAGCTCTATTTGTGCTATCCTATATGGAGTAATGGATAGTAAATTTTCTCCTAGAATATGATTGATAGTAAAATCTACCTCTCAATAGTAGTAGGTACGCTAGAAAAATCGTCAGGAAAGAAATCCATGAAACTATCCACTACTATAGGGAAATCAACTTGTCATAAACCCTAATACCCCATAAAGTGATTTGAAATGTGGGAAGTCACTCCTAGACCATGATGTTTTGTTCCCACTATAATATATTTGACATCCCACTCACCCTTATATAGATATATTCTTCCCTCTGATGATATATAAGATACCATGTGGAAATAGTATTCTACAAAAGTGTGATAGTGAACCAACTAGTCAATCTTGAGTATGAAGTCAAATACCTTCATATTGAGAATAAAGACATTCCATAAGAAAGGAAAACTTCCTACCTCAAGGGTATAGTTCCCATATTAGCGTATACCCTCTGTTTTCACCCCTAATGGGGAATCTACAGTTAATGCACAATAGTAATATTTTATCTCTAGTTTGGGACTTTCATAATAGATACAAAGATAATAAAGTTTGAATAACCTATACAAAATAAAGATGAAACTATAGTTGAGGATACTAGAATAGTACCTTATACTATAGATGTTACCATAACCTGATCCTATGGTATTGGCTGTAGTGAATTCAATTGGCCAGGTCCACAACCTTATGAAATTGATGGACTACCTTGATAATAAGTGAAGTATTTTTGTTGCTGAAGATCAAGGGTCTTGCTAATACATCTATGAACACCTCCTTGGCCAGACCTAACAGTGCTATTCAAACTCCCTGCCTAATGCGGCGTAATAGAACCCACCCCTGAAGGTGGAGTTGGTGCGTATTCATTACCACTCGTGGATGGTTGAAAGGTCCAATAGAAACTCTAAAGATTCCCCATATGGATACAAGCCCAAAAATCTAGTGGTTCTCTATAATAATGAGGCATCATGTTCTCTTATCATCCAAATTGATAACACACTTTGGAGCTATCAAAATAGGCACTCTGGTTATCACTCCCCTGATGAGAAACCTTTAGTGAACGTTTCCTGCCACCTGAAGAACTAATGGACTTATGAGACACTGATCCTCTATACCTGGTACAATTGCTATCCCTTAGGATATTCTTAGTGATAATATCATTATTGACTATTGATTAAAATTTAGGTAGGGGATATACATTCACCTATATATGGAAGAAACAATAGAGATAATCCTTGAAACGTCTACCACATGAAATCTTATCAACAGCTAGAAGAAGTTCAAGGAACTGTAACTCTATGAAACTGGTTGAATACTCTACAACTAATATAGAACCATACTCATAATTCATGAACTCTCTAGATTTATCATATCTAATCATCTGAGGAAGGAACTGATTATATAAGAGTCTAGAAATCAACCCATAACATGCCTTGATGACGACTAACCTTGGTAATCACATCCCACCAACACATGGCTGAATCTCAAAGCATATATGTGTAATTATTTAACCTCCACTGTAGATGTGTCTCTAGATGCTCAATGATCAAAAGGGTGGCTTTTATCCAAGACTCAGCATCCTACGGACTTCCATCCCCCAAGAAAGTAGGAGGATGCTTCTGCTGGAACTCACGAGGCAGATTATCCATCATAAGTGCAAGCTATGGGGCAACATGAATGGACTTCATCAGATGTATGAAACAATAGAGAACTTGGAAATTAGTTCCCAAATGAGGTACAATAATTGGTACCTCGATTGGCACTCCAAGAGGTAAGAGTGGTGGCATAGGGCCCACCACATCTGGAGTATGTCTATTGCCACCATCTTGGAATATGATATGATGAAATCGTGGCGCAAATGGTGTAAAAAGACCAAGCAAACACTGAAAAACAAGCTTAAGAAAAAAGGTAGCATCACTAGTGGAATCTGAATGTTTTAGAACACACTACCCAAGGTATACCACCCCAACTACCGGCTTGGACGACTAGGGATTGGTAAGTGATCAAGTATAAGTTTCATTCCATTTTAAATTTTATTACAAGGTTCATTCCATTACCTTTCATTAAAAACATATGGAAGGATAAGAATATGCAACCAATTAATTTTATATTTCATGATTCACTTTTTAATGGTTTTCCATTTCTAGTGAATTAGTGCCCATACACCTATCCCTGGAAACAACACCCATTTATTTATAGCATAATGGATTGACTCGATAAATTACTCATCTCACCCCATGAGGGACCATACACCTCATGAATTGATACATACAATCACTCAATATCAACCAAGAATAATTCAATCCTAATCTAATTGTCACAACACTGCTCACCAATCATAGGAATATCAAGCAATGAAAAATAATGAAATAAACCTATATGGAAAGGCAATATTAATGACAAGAAAATTCTAGGTTCCTATAATGATGTATGTAAAAATTCTTTTTTCCCTCATATCATTGGACCAAGGATGAAATAAAATAATAAAATAAGTTAATAATGAAGAACACCACAAAACATGTGTGTCACCCAATAGTGAAATAATATCAATTATAATATGCAAAGTAGAACAAAAATTACAATTTTGGGTAACATGGATGTTACCATATACTTGGGTTCACACCGCCCAAGCCAAAATTATAATAAATTACCAATTAATCTTAATCTCCAATATATTATCTCAAAATGGAAAAGAAAAATAGTGCTCTGATACCACTTTGTGAAATATCAGGCTTGGATTCCAATTAATGGGTGCCCTGAGCTCAGTGGGCCACATGGCCTCAATTACATCTCCATGAATGACAAAGGCTTCAGACTAGTAGCGAGGGCCAAGGGTGTGTCAAATGGGGAGACTATACCCTCATTAACAAAGTGTAGCATATTAGATGATTTCAAGCAGAGGTAAATAGCGTAAGCAATATAACTAAATAGAATCTATAATGGAAAATCGAGACAACGATAATAATAATTGAAATAACTAGAATAACATCGAAGAATACAAAAAATGATGATCATATGTATTGTCACTAGAAAACTAGAAAATATGTTTACAATAAAATGGTAACAACAAGTTCTAAAAAAGCATAAAGGAATCAAAAAGCGATCCCCAATAACCTTATCTCCATCTTGGTCATCTGCTATCAAGATCCATACTAAATATCAAGAAATAAAGTGTTTGAATTTGTATGCTTCCCTTTTTAAACACATGAAACTATTTAATCTACTCTGATTACCAAACAAATCTGGGAGAGGGTGTGAGATAAATTTTAGTGTCCCACCACCAATGATGTCTATAACATCATGCCTATGTAATGGAAATGTAACAGTGTGGAAGAATTCATATATAAAGTAATGCAGTATAATATAAATAAATAACCAAGTACCTTTTTAATTCCTTATCTATAATATGAACATAACTAGTATATTAATTTAATGTTAATAGTTTATAAATAAGTCATATGTTAACAATAGTTAAGGTCCTTGTTATGACAAGTCAACTTGTAATGACATTTAATAATGAATTTACAAGGTAATAATCAATGTAACATAGACCTCAAGGGTCTCAAAATTAGTAGTAATTGTATCTTGGCTATGGGTAAGTGTGTAATCTAAAGATAATAATCCAAGGAATTCCACAATATGATTTCTACAGAATCCAAGTTGATCATCCCAGGTAAAATAGAGATAAGAAAAGATAAGTACCTATGGGATGTAACCATGGAACCTACATGTCAGTGATTGATTCAAGGAGTGTATATAAGGCACACTTTAATACTATGTGATGGGTCCTATGGTTTCATACTGGGAATCTATGAATTGAAATGGATCATGATCTATTTGGGTCTCAAACTATGAAATCTGTATCCTTGATTTTGAATAGGGTTCTCAAGTGATCAAGGAATTCCCAGATAAGAATCCAAGGTGAGCTTGATTCAGGCCACTCATGTAAAATTATTATGTCTTATAAAATATCATTTGGATTAGGCCTCTCATTCCATTATGTTGATAAGGTCAAGTGGCATGAAACTTTTTAATCAAGTCATAATGGATCAGTAAGTCCATTTGGTTCATGCCTTTCCATTCATTAATGTGACAAGGACAAGTAGAATGTAACCTTTATTAATTAAATTTATGAAATATTCTATAATTAAGGTTCATTCAAATACCATCCATTAATTTGGAAAGGGGTGATATAAATATGTAACCTATTATTTATTCAAAATTAATTTTTTTATGTCATATAATTAGTATACTTTCCAATTTGTATTTCACATTTAATTATCAAAATCAAGCACTTAACTTTTGTGGTCCAAGTGGTAAACATAAATTCTACTTGTAATTATGTAATTATCAATTTAAATCCATCCATTTAATAGATTAATTATTACCCATATAAAAGGTTAAGCCAATTCACACCCGAACGGTGGCTCCAACATGTCAAATAATAAAAAACCAATTATGGTATAAAATTCTAAATGATATGGATGGATATGTGTGCATATCTAAAAAATGATAATAACATATATGGAAAGAGCTTATCCATATAGTTATTATGACTATAAGCTTGGAATTTAAATTCTAAAAATGACACCTGATGAAATCGGTGGGCCCCGCATGACAATTCCAAAGTCAACAAACTTGAGGGAGGAGTTATAGACCACCCACCTTAGGCTGGTAGAACTATCCTCGTCTAGTGTTAGCCCTTGAATTCACTCAGATCAGAGTAGATCTAAGAAAAAGAGAAAAATGATCACACCCTGATAACTAGGTTGAGAGAAAGAGAGAAGTGTAAAGGCTTAAATAGACTGAGTACATACCGTTGTGCATCCAATGTGATGAACCTGAGATCAAAAAGATCATAAATGACGAAGGTATTTGGTTTCTACATTATTTATTCAAAAAGAACCAAAATGAGATCAATGGAAGTAAATCCCACAGGAAATCATATTAGGGAAGAAGACGTGGATTAATAGATCATTACGAGAAAATTTGTTAAATTACTCATAAAATTATCACGTGCACAGTTTTTCCACACAATTCAACAAACCATGAAAAAATCATGCATAGTTACATGGGTATAAGGGGAACTTCCATACTTAGGTTGCACGACAATGTGCGACCCATTCTATGTGGTTCTTTCTGAAAATTCTCATTAGTTAAATCGTGATCTAACTATGCAAGATGTTTTATTTCACCAAAAAGTTGGGTTTCGGGATCTAAACTTACTCTAGATACCCCTAAAAACTTTTATAACTCATTAGTAATCCATATTAGATTAAAATTAACGATTTAGACCAAAATTTCAAGGATAATTACATGAGTGAAAAATGTGGTTCTTACAAAGAATGGTTTAGAATTTTCCTCATCCCAGATTCATACATGATTCTCACTATAATCAATTTGTCTTGATGCTTGGTTTGATTTCATTGATATTTGGTTTTGTTTAGAATCAAGTAGTTTCTCTCATCCATCAATAGAGACAACATGACCTGGTTCTCTAAAATGATTATTTTTATCATTCTTGATGAATTTACTAAACTTTTCACACTTGAATTGAGTTTTTCATTAATTATAAATCTCAATTATTCATCAAAATTGACTAGATGTAGATTATAATAAATCATCATTAAAGAAACAACTGAATATATTTTCAAATTCAAGAATTGACCACATATGGATTTAATCATTTAACCATAGATTTATCCATGTAATTAAACAGAAAAGTACCAAACTATGTTTTATTTCATTATTTTCTATTTTCCATTAAATACCTCAATCGACTATTTAGGAAACTTTCTAATTTTACAATTCCTCCTTATAGTACAAATCATCCAGTCATGGATGCTTGAATTTCATAGTATTATCAGTTCCTTCATATTAACAGATGTTGTATATATTTGAATATAATAGAAAATATAAATTGAATATTGTGGACCGAACACTAATGGAAGCTATCCATTGACACATATGAATGGATCATAGAGGATTGGAATGAATATAGATTCACTAGAGAAGGGTCATAGAAGGACACCCATAGAGGAAGGAGTCTTCAAATAGAAAAAGGCCCTAGAATAATGGATTTAATATATGTAAGAATTACTACAAAGAAGATATTTTCAAAATAGCTTGTTCAAGGAAGATGACCCCCATTTCAAATTTTAATTTTCATAGAAGTAGGTTATAAGACATAAAAATTTAGTACTGGGTAAAAAAAATGAAAATTGAAAAATTAGATCTTTCAAGTGAATATTTTTTGGATAAATTTCAATGTTATATTTTCATTCATGAATTCCACAAACAAATGTGATAAATAAAAATTATAGAATTATAGAATTGTTAATTATAAAAAATTCAACCTCAATAAAATATATTTTGAAGAGAAATTTTCAATAATAAATCATAAAAAATAGTAGAATAATTATTTTTGTTAAAATAGTTTTGAATTTAATGCTCAAGAAATTTAAAATTTAAATTCACAAAATTCAAAATTTTAAATGATTTTTTATAGAACTTTAGTTTTAACTTCAATGCGATGAACAATTTGTAATTATCTATTATGAGAACTATTTATACATTTGTTACTCATTTAATTCTTAAACTCTACTTTGAAGAACATTATTAAATAATTCAACATCAAATTATTGTTAGGATGGTATGTATGATTATGATATACTCTAATACCAAATGTAGGATCGAATATGTAAAATGAGAAACAAATAAAAGAGGGGGGGGGGGTGAATTGTATACTTTAAAAAATTCCTTCCTAAGGAAATTTTGCAGATAACCAAAATTCACAACACCTCTAAGTTCTAATAACTTTCTTGATTCTGAAAATGTAACTTTAACAAAAGATTACAACAAATAAGATTATACCTTAAAGCGTATAGAATCTAACTGAATCAGAGTACAAGTGTAAGGAAGTATATGTGAGTTATACATTCCTTAATCAATACAAATGCAGCGGAAAAACAAAGTAGTAAAATCTACAAGTAACAAGAATAAACTCTTTTAACCCAATGAGGAGGGTATCCATAAACCTTTGATAAGAGGTCCCTTGATTTATACTTTCAAGAAAGTCTATCTTACCCAATCCCAGGTAAGCCCTCAATCCAAATATTGGTATCTGCCTTGCTATCCCCGCAAGCCCTCGATTTTTAAGGAAATCAACACCTCTGACTTCACAACCCGAAGTCTCTTATTTTTAAGGAAATTGAACCTCTGGAGTAGGCGAATCTGCATGAAGCATAGTTTGAATGAGTGGTTCAAAACATTTTGCACGAAGCTTAAGAGTTTATAAGATCCTCTATCTCTAGAAATCACTTCAAAATCATGTAAGCACAGATGTCAAAGTTGTGTGTTGAAAGTTGTGAGCTTTTTCAAATGAGCTCCTATTTATAGGCATGACTCCAATGGTCAGCTCCCTCCTCCAATGGTCATATTCTTCCTTTAATTTCAAAGGGACCTGTACCCGTGTCACTCAAACAACATTTAGTGAGTAACTGAAAGCATGACATAGTTTTATAACGGAACTATTGAAAGCATAAACAAAAACTAATATTTGGAATATAAGTAAATATTAAAGTTCGGAATGTGATTAAATGAATTTAAAGTCTATAATACAGGGATATTCAGATTCTGTTTTTTCTAAGGAATTTGTAATGAGAATTCATAATCAGAATTTTTCATCAGAATTCGTAATGAGAATTTGTAATCAGAATTCATCATCAGAACTCATAATGAGAATTTGTAATCAGAATTCATCATCAGAATTCATACTGAGAATTCGTAATCAGAATTCATCATCAGAATTCGTAATGAGAATTCATAATTAGAATTCATCATCATAATTCATAATGAGAACTCATAATCAGAAATCATCATCAGAATTCATAATGAGAATTCGTAATCAGAATTCATTATCAGAAATCGTAATGATAATTAATAATCAGAATTCATCATTAGAATTCATAATGAGAATTTGTAATCAGAATTCATCATCAGAATTCGTAGTTAGAACATTATACAAGTTCGTAATCAGAATTCAGAGTTGAACTTCATAAAAGTTCGTAACAAGGAATTCTAAGTAGAACTTCATAAAATTTCGTAACATGAATTCAGATCCTAAAATAGAATGCTTCATGCCTAAGTATTATACGATTCCAAGTTTTTAGATATGAATCTGATTTTTATACTTAAGAAAAATTATGAATTGAGCAATGAAGTCTAGGTATGGGTATATTTCTTTGGGTAAAGAAAATTTTTCTTTATAGAAGTAAAATATAGGGTAAAATCAGATTTGCTTTAAGATAACGTGTTTGTGATTTTCAAAACAAGAAGGGATGAAAAATTCATAAGGAAAACCTTATTGAATCAACAATCTATCCCTTTTAGGAAAGCACAAACATCCTTTGGAAAACAGTATAAGGACGTAGAAAAATATTTTAAAGACTTTGAAATAAATATTATCTCCCTTTGTTCATGGACAATGGTGAATATGACTAACTCCCCTTTAGGATTTGAAACTCTAAGGATCGTATTCTAGATTTCGGGAATGGTATTTTCATTATGAATATGGAAATATTCATAATGAGAACTCCCCTTTGAATAAACTTCCCATTAAATAGAGATATAAATTTTTCTTTCTCTTCATTAGAATTCATTTTCCTTCTCCCCCTTTGTGATTTTCAAAAAGAGTTTGAGGGAATGTAAAATAATAAAGTACCTGAAATATTATTGTAAACAACCAAACACAAAACCATAATTTTATTACGATTGAAAGAATTAGTACAAGGAACGATATTACAACAAAAGATTCAATTAGGTCTATTTGTCTTATTTTTCCTTGGGTATTAACTTATTCAGAAAGGTTTTTAGCTTCTTTAACTCTTTGTGATCCTCCTCAGCTTGCTTTTCTAAGGCTTTAATCCTTTCATTTTGAGCCTTCAGATCCTCAGAATGAGCCTTAAGAACTTCATCCTTCTTTGAAAGCTTCTATTCGATCTCAATATGGAGATCTCTTTCCCCCTTCAAGCTTTGAGCAATAGAGTTAAGCTTCCAATTCGGATCCTTCAACTGTTGATTCCAAAATTTTTTCTCTAGGGTTAGGATTTCTTAAAAACTAGTTGTAAGATCTTTGATCCTTCCATCTTCTATATCAAAATCTTCCTTTAATCCATCTTAAAATTCATCAAGCTCACTCATTTTACAAATTGATCTCTTTGACTATTTATCTATCTTCTGGCATGACTTCTTGTGAGCTTTGTATCCTATAAGAAAAGTTTTGATATCTGATTCTATCTTGACACACTTTTCCATTACCATGGGAACCGAATCTAATTTTTGATTAAGAGTGTGTTGGAGAATTTGGCATATAAAATCTATGCTTGTAAAAGTTAGAATATAACTGACTAGCTTCTTCCAAGACTTATCCACAAAATCATGACCAAGTGAAGATGACTCCAAATCCGAGACATTACTTGGTGAGAGTTGTTTTTTAAGCTCAACAACCTTCCTTTTTGAAGTTCATGCAAATTTATTCCTCTTCACTATAGATTTTCTTTGAGTATCAACCATCACATGCTTACCCTCATCAAGCTTTAGTATGTCTTTCTCATCAGGAGATTTCTACTCACTATCAGATAATTGAACAACTCTATCTTCATCAATTTTTTCTTTTTCTGCTACTTCCTCAATAAAGTGTTTTTCATAACTTTCTTCCTCAAATAATTCATTTACTTCTTCTTCTTCAGTGTCTTCATATTTCTTTACATCTTTCTCTTCTTCCTTTCTAGGAGTGACAAGCTTCGATGACTCGGCCTTAGATGTTCGGAGTGATAATTTATCTGATGGGTTTGCCTTATCATGATATTCTTCAACTGGATTAATCAGATCATATATATCACCACTTTCTTCTTCTACTTTTTTCTTCTTCTTCTACTTCCACCTCTTCCACTTCTTCAACAACTTATTTCTCTTTATATTTTTCTGGAGTGAATAAATTCTTCCCCGGAGTCTCAGGTAATGGATTGACTAGGAATGTTTCTAGCACTGGAATATTCTCAGAAGCTACTTCTATGGCTTTTAAAAGAGATTGTACAACATCAGCCTCAGACATTTTCTTCTTCAACTTCATTCTTTTTCTTTCTTCCCAAGGTATTCAACTGTCTCCTCGATTAAAGATTTAGCTTCATCAGGGTCCAAGCCGAACTGTGGCTCCCCTTCTTTCCTCTTTTCCTTATCATTCCTCCATTTTTCAACCACCTCAAATGGATAAGATTTTTTTTCTTGGGTTTAGGTGGTGCAGATTGCCTCCTTAGAATATCCCATATTCATTCTTTTCAAAATGTCAACACTAACAAGCATGAATTTTCAATTCCAAAGCTTGGAACTACATGCAATATTGAATGATTTAAGACACCAAACTATCAGCTTTGAATGAAAGGTAAGATACATGATAATTTTGGCTCTTAAATTTTCATTCATGATATTCTGAATTGTAATACGAACATGCCTCATAAAATTTATTTTCCTTATATTTACCAAGAAATCTAAGAAATATATTTCACTATTCTCGAGGGTATCTTTGTCACCTTTTCTCGGTACTAAAAATCCTTGTACCCATAGTTGAAGGATCCGTTTTTTAGAAGATTGATGGGAAATCTTTGCTGTCTTGACTTCATAAATAATAAGACATTCCAAAGCCTTTAACTTTATAGAACTTCCTTTCACATCCAGTAATTTGTGGGAATAGAACTCTGCTTCCCCTTTATAAGATAATCCAACCAATCTAGCTGCCTTGGTGTAAGAAAGTTTGGAGTTTTTTCCATAAGACATGAATGAAAACATTTCTCTTCCATCTTCCTTAACGAAGCACACTAAATCATAAAAATCTATGAGTAAATTCAGATACACTGAGTCTTGAACACCTGGCTTAGATATACAGGCGTCTTTCCATCCATTTAGCTTGATATTCTTAGAAATTATAGAATCATAGTTGAAAAAGTTTGGATGCACCAACCATTCCCAGTGTACTTTCCATTTTGAGATTAGCTTCGTGGTAGACATTTGTTGGGAAGAAGCTTCCACAGACATTCATACTAGAGGAACACTGAGAGATTCGAAACAAGCTTAAGAGGGGTGGCAGAGATTCAATATGTTAAATCTTTGAAAACTGATGTGGGACAACCCTTCGAGGTTCCTTTTTATAGGCGATGGAAGTGACCTTTCATCTTCCAAATCCAATCTAATGGTTGAAAAACTCTATGATATGATCTGATGGTTGAAAACATACCCGCAAGGAAATCATGAATCCGATATTTTGAGGTTTTAAGAAAAAAAAATTGGATTTAGGAAGAAACGAATCCGAAATATTAAAAGTAAATCTAAGCAAGTAAAAATGATTATGAAAACATTAGTAGGGAAATCATACCTTTCGGATTGGCTAGGAAGATTATACTTAATAGGTGATATTCTTCTTGAAGAAAATTTGACTACGAAAAACTCACTACAAAAAAAATACAAAAAACATACTACGAAAAACATACTATGAAAAACTTACTATGAAAAACCTCACTATGATAAACTTACTTATGAAAATTATGAGTATGAAAATTCCCATTATGAAAATTCCAGTACAAAAATTTCCAATACAAAATTTTCCATTACAAAAATTTCCATTAAAAAAAGTTTCAGTACAAAAAATTCATTAAGAAAATTTCAATTACAAAATTTTTGAAAAACTTCATTAACAGATGTACTCCCCCTATGAAAAGAAGTTTGTTACTATAAGGAGATTGATTAAGCAGAAAGTTAATAGAGGAATATTACCTCACGGTTATCATTCTTAACTTTTGTTTAATGTATTCAAATCTATCAGAGGGTAGGATTTATTGAAAATATCAGCAAGTTGATCTTTCATTCCGATGAATTGAAGAATGATCTTCCTAGCCAAAACATTTAATGAATCTATAATGGATTTTGGAAATTTACAAACAAAACCATTGACTAATGTCTTAGTGAATCATATTGGGATTTAAATTTCCCATTTTAATCCAGTTTCAAAGGAATTATATGACTACATTCTTAAGTTGGGTATTTGAGGTGTTTGATTTGAAAAAGGTTGTTTTACTATATACAAGTTTAAATAGCTATATTGATCAAGTTATTATACCATTTACACAAAGATATATCCTATCACACTTTATTTCCTAGTTCATGAAAATAATATCCCATAATGATGTGGAAAGACAACAATCAAAAATACTAAAATTCCAATAATTTCAGAATCTATGAAATCTCTAAAAATAATCACTGTATTTTTCTCATAGGATAGACACATTTAATTTAATAATGTTTAAAATATGAAAAAACTAATAGAAAAAATAAAATATAAAACTAGTGGATATGAAATTACAAGACCATAGAATAAATTTTTTATTTTTTCAATGGATTTTTTTTGAAATGTCATTTTTTAGTTTATGATGTGTAAAACATTGAATCACATCACTTTTCCAAACACATACCCACCCAAAAAACAAATTAAAAAAGTTACATCAAGGATTAATACTAATGTGTGAGAATATTTTAGAACATTTGGTTCAAAAAAAAAGTAAAATTTTATTAGTTCATAGAATTTATAATGGGTTTATAGTGATATTTAAAATTTTATTTTCCAAAAAAAAATAGTCATGTAAATCACCACATGAAAAATGTTCACACTGTCAACTATATTAATTTTTTAATAAATAAATGTTATTCCAAAATAGTTTTACACTTATATGTGGGTTTAAAAATAATATTAAAATGTAAATAGAATGAAACCATTAATAAAGCAAATTATTTAGTTTTCAAATATAGTTAGAGACTAGAATGATTTAAAAAGAATATAGTTTTCATAAAACACTTAGAAAAACATTCTTTTATAATACTATCATCCATTAGAAGAAATTAAAAACAATATAGGAATCATTTCAAATTAAATAGGTTAGAGAAATGATAATTTTATATATGATCTATCACATTTTTAGACAAAAAAATATGGAAACCCTTTCAAGTAAATGAAAATATATTTATCTACTCCATTTCAATTCTGATAATATGAAACCAAAATCAACATTATAATTAACTATATATTTTCATGCAAATTTTTATGATGGGTTGGGATTGAGGGTTTTTATCTTAATGGGTGTAGATCCTCTTCTAATCCATTGTAAATTTTATGAAATATCATGTTATATGTTGGTTTCTTTAGAGGATCATCATCTGTTAGTTGTGTATCTTTAAATATTCATACTCTATGGGAATTCTTAACAAATTTTCTAGCAAAAGGAAAAAATGACACTATTAAAAATATAAAATTAAAATAAAATTAGGTAAAAAAAATCAAGAAATAATATTGGGATAACCCTATAAAGGGTGTTGTATTTAGACAATCGATAATGGGATAGTATTGGTGACCACAACATTATGATTTTTTTTATATCTTCTTCCTCAAGAACCACGTCAAATTCTTAATTCCTATGTCAAAACTGAAATCCATATGGATTACCCCTTGATCAAAATAAATCTAGTCCCACAACTTTATATCATAGCTCTTATATTTTAGTTGGATGTAATATATAATATTTTTGTAATTCCATTATTATTCAACATGAAAATTAGTGTAAAATGGATATAGGAACTACACTCAAGGAGGTAACATCTAATTGTTTATATAAAAATATAAACTCTTAATATAAATAAAACTGTGTATCATTATCCTCTATAGATCCAATGCACATATCCAATGACTCACCTTTTTCTTCAACTTCCCCAAACTTTATTTCATAAATAAAAATTGAGTGTTTCATAATTTATTAATTAGATACAATAATAACCATCTCAAGATCCTCCATGAAATAATGTAATTTTGAAAAATTGGGGAAAACAATACATGGATTTTATACATTATAATAGTATTAAAAAAAATCAAAAAATAAAATTAAAAGAATTTTAAATAAATTAAAAAAACATTAAAAATTTGGTAAGAGTTTTATTCTTGGGGAATATATGGTGATCTTAAGAGTATTTTTGGGTTAATCGTGAGGTATCCAAACTCCTCAATACAATATTAAAAATAAATCACCTTAGAGTTGGAGCCCTATATTTCAATGGAAATGGTGAATTCAGCTTTTTATTTGTATAAAAAAGTTGAATATTCATTGGAAATATAATAAAGAATATATAAAATACTATAAATTAAGGTATACACAAAATATTTCCCATCATTCTTAGTTTTTTCATGTCCTATCTCCTATCTAATTTCAAATTTTCCCTAATATGTTGGTATTGTAGTTTCAACCTTATGTCTAAAGGAATTTATTGTTATAATATTCACAACTCTAAATCTTCTTTATTATCATCATAATATTCATCTCAAGAAAAATGATGAGGATCCTCCCTAAACTTATGGTCCTCTTAAGCTAATTTTAATGCTTTATAAATATGAAACAACTACTATGGTTCCATTGAATCCTTTGATTTAAGTTATATTGTAACTATATAACCAATCAAACTCTTGAATTATTCAACATATTGTGTGTGTTCCAAAACAAAATATATTTAAATACATGAAATATATTCAAGATATTATATATTCATTGGTATCGAAATAATTAAAATATTTAATGGAAGATAAAAAAACTATAAAACAAGCATTTACACCCAGAAAATGGTGAAATAATTTGATGATAATACTCCAACATAATGGGAGGTCATATATATGTTTTTAATACCACTAAATATAACATTGTGGATAAGCCTGAGGTCTCTCATGAGGAATAATGGTTTCTATTCCTGGAGATTTTATTATAAATTGTTTTTCTTTTCATTATATTGGAATGTATTAAATTAAAACATAAAAACATTGGTTATAAAATAGTTTACATGAATATATGAAATGAAAACAAAGGAAACAATAACTATGAAGAGGAGATAAATTTTAATAGGAAACAAGCCAAAATCTAGACTGATCAACTCTTCTACTACATATCTTAAATATCTCTATAGACTATATTTTTCCAACCTCAATCAATACAAACTCTATTTATCATTTCAAAAATTTCTCTCCCAATAGGATAATAACTCAAACACATAACCTATCCTAGTGTATGAGATTCCTCATATGAGTGTAGGAATCAAATAAGAACATAACTCAAGTTAACAATATATTCCTATTGAAGTGATTCCTAGGAGGAAAATAAACACTCATCCAATACCATACACCTGGATGAGTAGTAATTGAATGTAATGGGATAAGGTTTAGGTGGAAAAGTGTAGAATAAATTTCGTGTGGGTGGATCTTAATTTTCATCTCTACAACACCATCACTGTTGGAAATGAAAATGAAGAAGGTGGTGGTAAAAATGATGTGTTGATATCTTGGTAAAATTGAGATTATCATATTAGTTTGTAAAGGGTGGATTATACCTCAATTTATAGATCTTTGATATTAGAATATAAGGATGATGATGATCGAACAACACTATATTTAAAAAATGAAAACATTATTATAATTAAATAGAACAAGGGAGAAGGATAATCAAAATACATATCCCATTGACCAGGAATGTGGAAAACCCAAGTGGGTTCCCATAATTATATGATAATAAAATATAAATAATGTAATATTATAAATAACTAAAAAAATCTATGTTCTTTCCTTTGAGTTTCTCATCATTATCCCCAAATGAAGTCCCTAGTGACCATGGTTCAATAGCTTTAACTATATTAACCTCCCCAATAATATTTATGTATAAAGAAGTGGACATGATACTAAAATATAATGGATACCATATGAAATGAACAAGGTTTGTTATTTGTCAGGTGAGAATTTATTGAAAATTCAATCTATTACCAAAATCTCCAAATTTCAATTATTTTTTATGATTCAACTAGACCAATAGAAAAAATTCTAGTTTGACATTAAAACTATATACAATTATTAGTAAATTAATATTTACACCTCTATTCATATAAAATGATTCTTTTATTTCTAATTATATGTGTGTTGGAAAAACAATGGGAATGGGTACATTAATCCATTTTCTAGGTCCAACAAAATGTGGCCCAACAACTCTCCTATAGAGACAAGAGTAATTTCATGAGGATAAATTACTATATGCCGGCCTATCTAAAAAAATTAGAATTTGTGAACAAGTTCATCAATCACTGATCAAAAAAAAGAATGAGGTATGATAGTCTGTAACTACTATGATGTTATGTTTTTATAAATAATTTACTTCAAATTCATATTCATTTTTCAAAATAAAATTCAGGCTTAATAATATTTAGAATTCTAGGAAATTGTGGTTGTGACTTGACTGGATTAAGTATAAAACACACTATAAACTCATGTGCGTCATGTGTTCCATTGTTTGTCCTAACTTATTATTGTTATTCAATCAATATCTATATAATACTAGAAGTTTACAATCTAGAAGAAAAAACATTTGGTTTGAATTTTCATTTCATACTAGATATAGAATCAATAGGTAATTTCATCAAACACCAATATAGAATTTTAAAAAAATACCAACAATAAATTTTATGAACATTGTGACTCCTCATTTCTTTATTCATCATAATATATTAAAATAATTATCAAATAAGTTATTTGTACTTGGAATGTATTAATTATGTAAAAAATTAAAACCCTTTTTAAAAATAAATCTTTAATCATATTCATCTTCTATTTATTCATGATTCCCATGTTGAAATTGGTTAAGCATTATATCTGTTTTGTTTTTTATTATAACACCAATTCAGTAAGTGTATTTCAATTGAAATTTCATTTAGATTTCATAGATTTTGTGTTTATTACCTTTAGAAATACTATAAGTTCATGTATCCTAAATTCATACATTATTCTTCTGATATAAAATATGTATTGATCTTTGTTTTGATTAATTGAGCTAGTTTTGGTTCAGAATCATGTCTTTACACTCATCCATGAATTGATAAAATAGGATCTTGTGCTTAGAAGTGGATCTATTTATTGATATTGATGAATTTCCTTAAACTTATTATATTCAAATTTTGTATTTTTGTCATCAATAAATTTTAATGATTCAATAAGCATGGCTTGGGAAAAAAATAGTCCTTAAAAATTAAAGACTCTATTGTACAGAATTTAAATTTTAGGATTTTATGGCTAAAATTTTCCTTCATATATCCATTAATTCAACTATGAGATATCACACAAATATTTTGATCATATTTTTAGTTTATCATCTTCAGTTTTACATTATATCCTTGAATCGACTATGATTGAACATGGATGGTCTCACAATTCCACATCACAATCAAAATTATCCATGTGTAGTCTCTTAAATTTCAAACATTCGTCCATTCCCATCATAGTAATAAGTGATTGGTATTTTTATTTTCATAATAGAAACTCAATGCAAGCACATAGTTGGCACACACTCAAAATTAAGACACTGTAATGGAAGAATGTATCATAGAGTATGAACATGAAAGAAACTACATGGAAGTAAATCCACGATTATAGGGATATTCGTATGGATAAATGTTCCTATAAATAGGTTCACAAAAGTATGAAGTGCTACCCTAAATATAGTTTCAAGACAACTAATTCATATATGAAGACACATTTCATAAATTCCATTCATCACTGATGCAGTTCTTAAGGGACACAGAATTCAATTTTGAGATAAAAAACATGAAATTATATATTATATATCACAAATCCAAATTATGTTGTTATATTTTAATGTGATAATTTAATCAAATTATTCCAAAAAAATCAAAATAAAGAATATGAAAAAATGGAATAATTAATTCTATAAAATTCAAGTCCAAAAAAATTATTTTGAAAACATCTTTTCAATTAAAAATAACAAAATAATTGAATTATAATTTTTACTTAAAAATTTTATAATTTAAATATTAGAACATTTGGAACATAGAGTACCAAAAATAATTAATTTTATATGATTTTCAAAGAATAAGGTTTTGAACATCAATGTGATTAACATTTAATAATTCATAATTATAATCACATTTTCTACATTTATAGATAACTTTAATCATGAAATTGTTGTGTAAAAAATGAATGTAAGTAATTAAAAAATAATATTACTAATATTCTATAAGATATAACATCATCAAATAATTTTATCATATTCTTCATTCAGAGTATGATAATCATTTAGTAGAAAATATAATGTTTTTTCATGTATGTTGGTCTTAAAAAATTAATTAATTGTCAAAATTCATGCACAAAAAATTATATTGAATGTTCTATTTTAGAACACACTTGTAAGGATTTTTCTAAAACTAACTTATTCTTATAATAATATAAATATGTCCTTAAGTATAAGATTTATTATACATTTCTTTCTTATTTATCTCTTCATATTTTCTTAATTTTCTTCCTTGAAGCACAGAATATACTATTAATAATTCCACTTCCTTCCATCCGTCTCCCACTTAGATACATAGAAAATTTAATGTTACAAAGTATTAATTTCACAACTCCTTCTCCCATTCCTATCTATGTACTTAACAAAATTTTTTAATATTTTGTTTATACATAAATTAGGATAACCATTTCGTCTTATTACTTTATATCTCAATAAATATTGGTCCTCGAATTTTTTTTAATACAATATAATATAACTATATGACCCAATTATAAAAAAGCACTTGTTTTCTATATTTTTTAGCTTCCCATTCGATAATATATATGATCAATAAATTTACATGATATCATGATAACATGTTGTGGAACTGTTAAGGTGAGATGTTTTCCTGAAACCCTGTCTTCATCACTAATCGATTCATCGCGATTATATCATGTCATGATTAATTATAAATTTAAGTTAACGTCTTCTGATTTTATTTCATCCTAAAATTCATTGACCACAAGATATTGTTCTTTATAGGTAAAATATTATCTTACATATCCTTTATCATCAAAATAAATTTCTTAAATACTAAAATACCTTTGAATCAATCAGATGTTTAGTTCGATGAAAAAAACTTCAACATAATCATTTTTAATCTATAGAAGCCTCAAATTTTCTCCAAGATGTTTTATGGGAATATCATTTAGTGTAATATTAAGATATTATATCTTATAATTTAAATATCCAAAATGTTTTATATATACATATTGTCTCAAGGAATCTTATTTTTCTTTTATATAAAATCGGGTAACATTTAAATATTCTCCTATTAATTGTTACGTGTGCATAATAAAATTACATTTACCCTTACATATTAGAGAATGGATCTTTGAATTCATCACTTATTTTTGAGAAAACATTAAGAAATAAATTTATATAGTTACACATTTGCTCGAAAAAGATTATTTAATGAATTTTTTTTACCTTTTCTCAAAATATATTAGAGCCCTAGAAAATTTATTATGCATTCTTTAACACATATTATAGAAAATTGTGAGTATTTTCTCTTTTAAATTTTTTCATATGAGCCTTATAAAATATATTATATATTCTCCAATTCATATTAAATATCATTGTGACATATTTACTTCAAGGATTTTCTATTATACTTTTGAGTTATTCCTACATATTCAGTAAAGGAACCCATATGTATGTTCTTTTTTCATTTTCCAATTTCTTGAAAATAATTTGTAAAATAAATTTATTAGTAATAAATTATTTTTCATATCAACATAAATTTTTTTCCTATAAATTTTTTATTATAATTTATAATATAAATTGTCTTTTTTAACATCCTTTAAAAAATAACGTATCCCTTCCAAATCTGAAACATTTTTAATTAATTAGTTATGTTGAAATTAAAAATAAATTATATAAGAATTAAAATAATAGTAATTATACTAAAATAATCACCTATAATTTAGAGTTAATATATAATAATTCTAAAACATCACAAAAAATTATTGTCTTTAGAATGTATCAGCATTTTACAAATCATTATGTTACAAAATTTTATCATCTTCATTTTCAATGCCTTAATAAATATGTGTACTTGATTTTGAGTGCAATAAAAGATATTCAATGACTCAACATATATATATATATTAGAACTATACATTATATAATAATAAAATAGGTTATGCTATCAATTATATACATCAACCATTCTTTAGGATTTTCCATGAATAGATTCATAATCATCCAACCATTATATATGATTCTTTAATCACATATCATTAGGATTATCTGTATCCAAAATCATAACATAATAAATAATTCATTATTGAATATTATTGCAACATTAATCCATAATTTATTTTTATTATCCTTAATATTTTACATCCAATTGCCTAATTTCAGTGAAACATCATTGTATAGATAATATCATGATTCTTTTATAGTATCTAAATGAAACAAATCTATCATAATCAATGTTAGGATTTAAATATAGTAATCATAGAATAAAACCAAGTTATATATTACTATTAATTTATGTTTTCATATGCATCTCCCAACAAATAATGGAATCTGGTCGACTTAATGAAGATTAATACCATATTTTTAACTCATTAGATAATCATATTTTATCACATAGCATAAACTATTCATTCTTCTCAATAATGTTCCCATGAATGAAATTAGTATTTACTTTAACTGGTAAAATTATGCTATTCATTCACATTTTTTCTATTCCATTACATTTACATTCAATATCATATTGTTCTAGTTAGAATATCTATTATTATAAGTTTATTGATTTGTGCCTAATTTGTTTCCCAAAAGGAATAAATCAAATAAACTAATCACTTCTTTTTTATTGTCTCCAAGGGGAAGCTATGTTACTATATATGAGTATCTTTTAACATTATTATGGAGATATTATTTAATGAAATACTTTTATAATTTTATATTTTACAAGCTAGAGAAGTTTCCAAAATGAAAATTTGTTTTAAATTACAGATTATATTTAAAATGTGATTATGTTTCCATTAAAAATATTTTTTCCATATAATTTAGTGATGGTAAAACACATTGTGTTTTAGAATTAAAATTTTAGTTTGGAATAGAATAAGGTGTATGAAAAAAAATATTTACCCTTAGTAGTACTATTTAATTAAAACTTATTTTGAATTTTAATGATTATTTTTAAAATAGAATGTAAATTTGATGTAGAAATTTATTTTTAATTAAATTTCAAAATAAAAGGAGTTTATTGTACATCCCTCTAATAATCGATATTTTTTGAATTTGAGTGTTTCATAAGGTAAATGTTAATATTTTTTTCTTTTAATCTATTTTTAAGATTAATTTCTCATTTAAAAAAATATTGTTTTTATAAATTAATTAAAAAATGTGGTCTTTTAAATATAGAATGAACCATTGTAAGACATTATATGAGTAAAAATATTAATGAAAAAGAGACGCAATAGAATTATGGAATTATTAGACCAAGTAAAATAATATAGTGGGGTGTATCTTAATATGTGTTCTAATTGACTAATAAAATTATGAATGTCATGTTGATAATGTTGCATCCTATTAGATTAATATATTTTGATGTTTTAATATCTTTTCATAGTATTAAGATTTATGCATTCTATCTATGATGCATAAATTCAAGATGTGTTAAAAGTGGATATTATAATTTCATTTTTTTTAAATTTTTTAGTTTTCTATAGTGATACATATATAAATTTGATATCTATATTGATTTTTTTAAATTTTAAGACCCCGTGATTTTTATGAAATTGTTATTTGAAATAATTTAATTTCTTTGATATATTTCATTACACCCAAAACCATGTTTAAAAAAACCACATGGCATTATTAAATTATTATATGTTCATTATAGAAAATTATTTGGATCAACATGTAATAATTATATAATAACTAATTTATAAATCATAAATAGTATAAAAATTTATACAATGAATTATTTAGTTATCAGATTACTTGAATTAAAAACAAAAACTATTTTAAAATACAAGGGTGGTTTTTTATGAAACAATTTATATGAGAAAATGTATTTAATATTAATAATTATTAGGGAAGTATTTTAAATAAATATCTATATTATTGACCTAGTTAAATTTGATTCACTTGTAATAAATTTCTTTCTTGTCATATGATAAGAATAAATCCCGTTTTATGATTAAGAATATTTTAAACAATTATTACATTTTATGCACATGCATTACAATTATTTTATACCCCTTATAGGTTTTAAAATAAATTAAATTAAATAAATATTTAGAATTATTATGTTCAAATTTATTAAATAATTCCCTTTTACTTTTGGTCAATATGAATACTAACGTTGGTAAAATTTATTATCTCAGTAGAGGGTAAATCAGTTTAATATAGGTTATAAATAAGTCATAAAACCGTAATATTTCATCATAATTTTTATTTTATGAATTTAAATTAACCATTATTACCTTAGTATTAAATTTTATTAGTTTAATTCACACTTTTCCTTAAAAATGACTTTTTTATTATTAAAATCAAAGAAAGTTACAAAATGAAACATTCAATTTTAAATATCTTTAATGTGTGCACATAAGAAAATAAGCATGTAAAGAATGAATATAAGTTTCTATTTTTATCTTAATAAAATTCAATTTATGATGCAAATTTATTTTAATTTTTTAGTAATTATATAATGAGCATATTAATGTATAAATATATTTATATTGATATATATATTTTTCAAATATATTTTAGATCATACATAGTTGGAATTTACACAAAATATATAATATATTTAGTGTAAATCGATTATAAATCAATTTTTAGAAATATTTTTAATTAATTATTTTGTAATTATTAGCATGTAATTTTAATTTCATAATAATTTGCAGTTAAAAAAGTCAAAAAATTAATAAATGATCTAAAAAAGTAGAAAACATAACTTGATCTTCATATGAATATATATTTTGATTTGGGGGTGTTTTTGGTCTCTACCATATATCAAATTGAATAATACAATTATATCTACATCATTTTAACCATTGGAGACATTGGTCACTAATTTGTCACGTTCAAAAGTGGCCTAGAAGGCGTCTAAAATTATATTTTTAGTTTAGGTACCCCAATTTTTAAACATTCGATGGAATTTTACCCTCTTTTAAGGGGGATCTTATTTTCTTCTTTTAGTGACAACTAAACTATTTTTTAAGAATGATGTTCAAATTTATATTATTGTTTTTAAGTTTTATCATTTTTCACTTTGTAAGATTATTTAAAATCAAATATATATCAATATATACTTATTTTTATATTTTTAGGCATAGGAACATGCAAAAAAAAACATATTTTATATACACATTTCAATATATATATATATATATATAATGATATATATAAATATATGGGAAAAAAATGTAATGAGATATAAATCAATATATAGATATATCATAAAATGAAAGAAGAAAACATAGGGGAGTGGAAAAGGTGCTAGGATATGAGAAAGAGGTCTCATGTTCGAAGCTGGCGGGAGGTACATGCATGCGCAGGAGGGTTTAATTATATATTGCACTAATAAAAGCGATGGGAATCAATGATAAAAGGTTATTTAGTAAGTGGTTCATAAACAAATATCCCCTTTTATCAGTGTGACTTTTAGAAACTCTTTTTTAGCACTGTTAAAGGGGCCCTTTAATAATGATTTTTTGATTGTTATTAAAGAAAAATCTTTATAATCTCTCACTTTATCAGAATTTATAAATAATTGATAAATCTCTTTTAATAATGATGTTAAAGGCCATATTTTTGTTAGTGTAACTTAAACCACTTAAAAAACAGATCATGTCACATTCAAGGTGAATCTATGAGAGAAAACCCAACCACCAACCTCAAACTCTACTGGATGAAGATGATGATATGTAATTTATTTATAATGGATTTTTGATATGAAAAATATTTTCCAAATCAACATTACATTTTCCAGTATCTCATTAATGAGACTTGGTTCAAAAATGGAAAACTCTCCCAAATAATCCCATCATAATAGAGGTATACATGGACACCCATACCATGTTTAAAATAGAACAATATTTATCAGATCCTAATAACTATTATTATTGGAATATTTGTACAGATAAAAATGTTTTAACCAAGAACTAACAAAATCTAACATGTAATCTGGAATCATATCCTCATGAAACTGGAAAGAACTACCTATCTTTAAATTCATCTTCATATAATAAACCATGCCCAATATCAAATGGGAACCCATTTCCTCTTAAAAAACATTCCATAACCAAGATCAAACCATAGTTCTCTATTATAATAAATCATAGAGGAACCCCATAATGTATCATAATCTCTCGGACATATAAGGACCCAGGCCTTCCCACATCAGTCTTCTTCTTGATATGATGGAAATATATCAATATTTTAAGTCATTAAATTATCACCCAAATCACATCCCACCCACTATGATTCCATGGTATACGATTAATTAAATATGTGGAAATGTAAACCTACATCCATATCATAATTGGTAAAGATTTCAAAAAACTGGTAGGTCTCTCGGGTTTTGCCAAAATTTTATGAAAAGTGAGACACTGTGAAACAAAATATGCAATCATATTCCCCATCCCTAGAAACCAATACTCATGTGCAAATTTTTGATACATATTTTTATACCAAGGGTGTATGATCCAACATGACTCATTTCTACTATTTATCAAATTATCCCTCAGGGGAAATGGAAAATCCAACATGTTATTAAAGTGAAAATATCCATTGGTATATTGAGATAACTCACTCAAGGACTCCCCACTATAAATTATTTCATATATGTATTTACACTCGGTGTATATCACATGATCTATCCAGACACTCTTATAAAAAGATGAGTTATCATTAATCAAATCCAAGAAATCTTATCTTTCATCCACTTCCACTTCCGAGATCATCTTAGAAAAAAACTCAGTAGTGATAAATCCAATATACATTCATTCAATGATTGTGTTGGAAATTTTATTCTCAATGAATTTCTAATAATAATTCTTCTTCCATGAGAGTACATAATATAAAAATCATATGTATGATGATAATCCACCCAAATAATATATAAAAAGATCAAATACCCTATGTAAAAATATATTTCAGGATCTTATGATCAGAATACAATATAAACCTCTCCCAAAGATATAATTTCTCCATGTTTTGATTTTATTCATAACTACTATCAACTCAAGATCGTGGGTATGGCAGCTCATTTTTTGTGGGTGCAACTAGTGAGAGACATATGCCTCTACTTGTTTCCCTAACATCAAGAGACATCCCATACTCATTATATATGCATTACAAAAAACATCATAACTCAAACCTAATTCTCGAAGAATCAAAACTGGTGATGATGTTAAACTTACTTTCTACTCCACAAAATATTTATAAACTTTTCAATCCATTGAAACTTTAAACCCTTATGGGTTAATGTTGTCATCCAAGATGTGAGCATGGAGAAATACTAAACAAAACACATATCATAACCATTCATAACAAAGAAATTGTACAAATCGAACACATTTCTAGGGTGATCCAAAGAAAAAACATGATGTATTCTCTAAGGGTACTATAAGATTCTCCACATATATATCACATGACCTAGAAATTTTACTTCTCAAATCAAAAAATCACATTTATAAGTTTTACTATATATATAATGTTCAATCAGGGTCAGAATAATAATATCAAAATTGTATGCATCCTCCACGTCATTCTTAGAGTACATTAATATTTCATCCATAAAACCAAAAACAATAGATTACATGAACTAATAAAATATTATTTCTATCAAATATATAAATAATAAATGATATTTGGAAGTATGGAAGGGTATAACGAGAAACATGAAATTCCAAGACAAGAAACTAAATGCAGTCTAAGATATATCCTCTTCTTGACTCTCAATCGATGGTACCATGAACAAATGTCAATATTTTAACCCAAAATTCCCCTCAAAGCTATATAAAAATTTCATCAATGCAAGGAAAATTGTATTTTTCTTAAGAGTCTCCTAATTTAACTTTTAAAAATCCACACAATGACTGATACATTCCTTTGAATTCTTATAAATGACTACAGGTGAATTCCAAGTGACAATCTATGATGAATAAATCATTTAGCCTCTATATCATTGTGATTTTTTTTATTTTATAAAAAAATAAATAGGTTTTATTCAATAAGATGGCATATAAATAGACATCATATCAGGCAGTCAATCAATAGTATACCCAACCTTCCATTACAAAGGAAATGTAGAAAAACCATCTATAAATACTTCATGGTACACACTCATCACCTTATGAAGTATAATAACAAAACAGGGGTCAAAGAGATAAGTAAACATCTTTAATAACTGGAACTATATTACCCCATCATAATAAATAATTCTCTCTAACATTCTTGATCTAGATTCCCACTCATGATAAATACCATGAGTGGCTAAATTAGTAGATATGAACTGAATTAGAAGGAAATAATAGTATATCTAGGGAATAACACTGATCATCCAATCCATGGTGATTATTAGGTTAAAATTTTGAATGTAAATAATTAAAAATTATTATAACATATGACATCCCACCTTTTTTTACATAATATTGCATTACATTTTAAAAATAGAGGATGATTAAGTTCAGTGTCTTGGAAATAAGGTACATAATTTATGGAAACATATAACATTCTTCTAATACACTTGAAAGGATTATTCATTTTTCTATCCTAATTAAAATTACTCCAACTCATAACTAGGGGACATACATAAATGGAAAGGGTAAGTATAAGTCCTAGTAAGGGAAAACAGGGAAAATAATTTAAATTTGAACTTGAGAGAATGCAATAAGAAGATGATGAAATATCATAAAGGAATGAGATGAGACATGTCATGATAGAAAGAAAATGAATAATATATTGAAAATGTGATTAAAAAATTTAATTTATACATTCACGTGAATATCACCAAGGTCCACCCTCAAGGTTTCATAAAAATTACCAAGGTTATTCACCAGGGTATCATAAAATTTGTCATCTCTTGGGATTAATTTCTTTACCCAAAGCATTGGAGCACTATTAGGGAAAACCCTTAACATGCCTTTATTTTCATGTGATCCAGATATATCATAACCAAACATTTCATAAATAACTCATTGGGAATAAAATAAATAGGTTTCATAACAAAATCATGACATCTTAAGAAGTGATTAAAAACATTATCATGATTTCATTTATATCCCATGAAAATGGAATGATGGATTTATGTATGAAAATTCTAAAATCAAATAAATCATTTTTATGTCATGATAAATACCCCTAAAAATTAAAGAGGTTTTTGTATTCATATAAGTAAAATTAAATAATTTCTGCATAAAAAGAGTGAAATTTTGATACAAAATATATACCGTACAACGACTATACAACATGTATTAAGAAAATATAAAAAAGGTAGGGAACAAGGTTCTCCAATCCATAAATGACTCATAATATAATATAAGGACTTTATAAAATTGAAATAAGAAAATGATATGGAATTTTTAAAGACATACCACATAAATGATAACCTAAAAGGAAAAAAGAGAAGTTTGAGAATTCCCTTAGGAAAATTCAGTAGCCTAACGATATGACTTAAAAATTCTGAAAATTAATTTATGATAGAAAAAATTGTATCTCAACCCATGGACAGAAAATGGACAGCAATAATGATAAAAATAACATATTATAACAAAATGGAAATTTAAATCACATAACATAATGGAAGTCTTGACTAAAATAGGAGGGTGAATGGTTCCTTTTCCTAGATGGGTAACTTCAATAAATCGACGGCTGGGAACATGGGGGAATTAGGGAACCATGGGAGGACTCCATGGGAGGTATAAATACAAGGTCATTGTTTAGGGGGACTTTGGAATGAATTTTATGAAGGAATGGGTTGGTATTTATAGCAAACATAAAGGAATATTATTTTAATTTCCAAGAAAACCTCATCAGTTGTAATTGCAAACCATGTGGTTTACCATGTTATTTTATAATGGTTTTGACCACAAGGGACAACAAATATAATATTTGAATCTAAATGAGTTGACAAAAATATTAAATTATATATTACATCATTATATTGTCTTAAAACACACTAAAAACTAAAAAACTATATTTTTACTATTCACCAAAAAACAAAACATTTTTTAAAAATAACCTAAATTCACACTAACCTAATACCAATGTTATGAATTCAAAAATAAACTCCAATTTATGAAAGTAATTTTCAAAATAGATGAAATTTTATTTTCAAATAAAATATCTATTTACATGAAAAATACTAATACTTAACTAATAATTTTGGAAACAAATGTTTACTTATGAAATTATACCATAATACTATTCATGATTCCTAAATTATATTTATACTTAATTAACTGAGATTACTATTTCATTAGTCATATTACTATTCATAAGGGTAATATTACTATTCATAATTTATTATTCACTAAAAATTTAGTTGATCTTATCAGACTCTAAATTGTTTTATGATGACAACAATATGTGTCCATTTTTTGAAAATCATTTCACATTATTAATTATTTAAAGTATAAAAAATATTTTAAATCACTCTATTTTCTCAATATTCATCAATAATATCAAAATTATAAAAATTCAACCAATATTTATTTTGACATTTGAAATTCAAAAATGATAGTTATTCTAGCATAAAAAGAATTAACAATTTACTTTATACAAAAGGATTACACAAAGTAAAAAAAATACTCATTACATATCCCCTTATAACACATGTATATAACCTCAAAGTAAGGTGTTCAATGGTGAAATAATCTTGGGGTGGATTAGACAACATTTACTGAGTGGTGATTTCAATCAACATGAACTTATCCCTAAGCTGATTACATTCATGATTAACATGTTAAATTATGGCTTGGGAATGGTCTAGAGTAAAGCCCAATGACTCTACCTATTTACCGAGCTCAGATAGGTGGGTTTCGTACAACTCAAGTCTACATGATGAAGCCATAAAATCCTCTTTATAAATTAATTAACCATGATCATTTCTATTAATAAACAATATACATAATGTTAAGGGTATTATTTCCCAAGGTCATATAGACTAATGTTCATAATTAACCAATGGTTATATAACGGTCGAACCCCAAAAATCTCATTTCAATTATACTCACTTCATTAATTAAATGATATATTTTTGTTGAGTAAATAATTAAATATTATAGAAATTTAGGTAATAAAATATTATTGAAAAGTTTGGATGCTTACATTATTCCACCCTCAAGAAATTTCATCCCAAAAATTTCAAATCATACTCTCATAAGAGAATAGGTGTGACTATATTTGTCTCATAGACTTCTCTGATTCCCATGTGGCTTTTTCATATTTTATGTTCTTATATAAAACTTTAACAAGGTGGATAATTTTATGGTGTAGAGCCTTGTCTATATGATTCAAGATATCCACATACTGCTCCTCATAAGAGAGGTCATGTTCTAGTTGTACCACCTCTAGTTTTGGTACATGTGAAGGGTCTAGTATATAATTTCTCAAGAGGGATACATTGAAGACATCATGAAATTGTGCAAGATTTAGAGGAAGTGAAAGCTGATAGGTCACTACACCTACGCGATCAAGGATTTCATATAAGCCAATGTACCATGGGATGATCTTCCTTTTCTTCCAAAAACTCATGAGACTCTACCTATGTGAAATTTGATGGATGACTTTGTCACCAACATCAAACTCCAAGTCCCTTTAATGGTTGTCAGCATAGCTCTTTTTCTAACACTGAGCAGCCTTAATATGTTCTTGGATGGAATGAATTTTTTTTATCATCTCTTGTGGAAGATCAGTCACAAGAATCTTTCTCTCACCCGCTTCATCCCCAAAAGTAAAAGTTCTATATAGCATCCCATATAGAGCTTCATAGGGTTCCATTTGAATTCTTTATTGGATACTATTTTTGTAAGGGAACTCAACTAATGGGATGTGTTGATCCCATACACCTATAAATTCTATTGAGCATGTTCTCACCATGTCCATGATTGTTTTAATATTTCATTTAGATAGTCCATTATTTTTATGGTGATATGACATACTGAAATTCAATTCGATACTCAAAGAGTGTTGAAGACTTCTTAAGAATATTTATGTGAACCTTGTATCACGGTCAGATATAATAGAATGTGGAACTTCATGTAGACTTAAAACTTCTTTAATGTAAATCATATAATGTTGATCAAGGGAGAAATCTTCCCGAATAGAGATAAAATATGTAATCTTGGTGAGAAGGTCCACTATAACCCATATCATATTATTTCCTTTAGAAGTTCTCAGGAGACTAGTGACAGTGTACATAGTGATATTGTCCCACTTACATAATTATATGGGTAGTGATTGAAATACCCCATTAAGAAGTTGTCTCTCTTCCCTCACTTGATTACATACAAGAAACCTTGTAGTGAAGTCAACAATCTCCCTTTTCATATTATCCCACCAATAATGATCATGAAGGTCCCTATACATTTTCATGCTTCTAAGATGTATAGAGAATATAGAGCTATGAGCTTCATCCATCATCACCTTCTTTATTTCCAAAATAGATGAAAGACACATTCTTGTAAATAAATTTAGTACGCCTTCTTGATCAACATTGAACTCATGATACTTACCATATTTCACAAACTCAAACTTCTTCTACAATAAAGGATATTATTTATGATATTTCATGATCTTATCTTCTAATGAAGGTTGAGAAATAATTTGGGATAGGGTTGGTGATGTACCTTCCCTTAAAATTTCTATATCCAGTTTCACAAGGTCTTTGATCAAGGGATCTACTTGAATCCTCATCATAGACAAAAAACAAGTTCTTTCCAAATTAAGGCATCAATGACATTGTTTTCTCTTTCAGAAAGATAATGAATTGGACAATAATTTTTTAAAAAATTTTCAACCATATCCTCTCACTCATGTTCAGTTCCTTTAGAGTGAAAATATACTAAATACTTTGATGGTTTGTGTATATATCACACTTCTTCCCACAAAGATAGTGCCTCCATATCTTTAGATCAAAGACAATTGTAGCCAGCTCCAAATCATGCTTAGGATAGTTCTTCTCATGAGTCTTTAACTATTGAGATTCATAAGAAATCACATTGTCATTTTCCATGAGGACACACCCAATCCATTTCAGAGATTCACCGCTAAAAATAATGAATCCTACTCTGCTTGAGGGAAGAGTTAGCAAAGGTGTAATAACCAATTGCTTCATCAGATCGACGAAACATTCCATAAAATCCATTGTCTTGATAAAGTTAACCCCTTTTTATTTAAATTGGTTAGTGGATTAGAGATTTATGAAATGTGTTTCACAATACTCCTATAATATCCTTATAATCCAAGGAAACTATGAATCTCAGTTATTGTTGTATGCTAAGTACAATCCTCTACAACCTTTTTCTTTATAGGGACATCTATGAGGAACATTTGAAACCTGGAATGGATCTCTTTCCCAAAGGTTTGGAATAATTAAATTTGAATAAAATAAATTAAATTAAAAAATTTAGGTCATTACATAACACCTTGTAGTTAGGAATCAATACACGATATGAGGTACACTTGAAACCTGGTATGGATCTCTTTCTTAAAGGTCTGGAATAATTAAATATGAATAAAATAAATTAAAAACATAATTCCCACACATCATTTAACATTATTTATAAAAATAAATGAGTTCCCCCTTCATCAATCAAAGCTACAACCTTATAAGAAAAAATAAACATCACACTTTTAATAGTAGTTTCCCCTACACTAAATTCCTCTACCACATACTCCATCGGATAACACCATATGGTATTAGAAGCATGATCTTCCCCCCAGACTAATGATAAGATCCAAAACCCTTGGAAGCATCAGTATGAACTTGAGAACTATTGGTGAGAGTATATCCTACCTTACTACACTAGGATATCCTTTAACAATAATTATTTAGATTCTTTGATAATCCAAAATTATGAAATGTGTTTGTATCCTCCTATCATCAATAATTGGTATAAATAATCCTTCCACATTGATATAAAATACAACTTTTTTTTGATTAATCTCCTAAAACTATTATTCAAGAAAAATAACCAGCCTTGAGCTTCCATTTTGGATAGAAAATACACCCATGCTAACCACTATAACAATTGAACCTCCACCCAATCATGAATTTCCATCCATGTTTACCTTATCCAATATTTTTTTTCAACCACTTATATAAAGGATAAAGGGAAAATGATAATAGAAAAAGATAAAATATCTTATCTTAGTCCAAACTCAAAACATTGAGGCTTTAGGTACTCATTTGTCACAAGATCCGGTTCTTGATGTACCAACTTAGAAAATTGGGTAGAATACTCCAAAATGGTACCCTCCCCTTGAGTTGTGGTAATAAACTCATAGTCCATTTACCCACATACATCTCTGGGTAAAACTACATATTTAATATTTTCTTTATATAATCCCAGTTAAGGTCTTTATGTAACCATTCTTTCACAATAGAGTATAATATCATCTTCACTTTCCCTTAATCATGTATGTGAAAAAAACCCAACATTAGAGTCCTCAAATAATTCAAGAAGCGTATGATTCTATAAATATTCTCAATCCACTCCTTAGATCCCTATGGGTTGTTATCACCATTGATGATGGGTGGGTTCTTCTTAGTAAACTCATAGATGTGATCCAAAACAAATTTCATGTTCCTAACACCAACTTTACCCAGATTCTAAACTGTATAGACCACTACTTTGACCAAAGAAGGGTCCACTAGAGGATTCTCTTATAGATCAAGTACTTTGGCTTTGTCTCTTAGATTTTGAAGATTTATTTTTTTAGAGAAATTTTTTATTAAACATAAGACAATGAACAGTCATCTTTGGATCATATTCCAAAATATTTGTACCAACTTTAGGAGTTCGCATACATGCATTAAAACATCAAGAATTTAAATAAATTATGAATTAAAATAATTAAAATCAACTTTTAAAGAAGGAAAATGTCAATTTATATAGAATACATGTCCATTTAATTCAAATTACCTCAATCATGGTTAAAAGTTTCTAACCACCCCTGGTTACTTGAGTTTAATCATGAAAGTGAGCTTACCAAGCCCCTCCCCCCCACACTTTCTACCCAAATTCTGATCATCCTAACTCAAGTCTGACAATAAAATTGAACCAAATCAGGCAATGTTAACACACTTCATGATTAAGATACCTCTGATACCAAATTTTAATAGACCAACCCTAGTCAAACAGATAGGTAAACTGAGCTAGAATGTCACATGCTGAGGTATTACAAAATGAGGGAAAAAATAAATTAATATAACAAACTCCACTCATACAACCATAATAGAAGTGAATAAAAGATAAATTTATGGTCAATATAATAATAATATAAATGTTCTTAACTAGAAAAGTATAAATTATACCAGACCAACAAGTCTATGTGTTACCAATCGTCACCTCCAAACCACCATGAACCGAAAGCTGTGATGATAAGAGAATACAAAATGTTGTTAGATTCCCTCCATTTTACAAGGATTCTGTATTATAATATCCATATCTAATCAATGGAAAAATAATACTGTGATAATAAACCCCATCATGATATCACAACAGAGTCCATAAAATGTCCAATAATATAAATACAGCTTTTTCATGAGTAAAAAATCAATTTTACATTTTTTTATAAACACAAAACCATTTTTAAATCATTTTATATTTTTTGTCCAAAAATACTTTCATATCCAATATAGGAATATGAAAAGTAAAATTGATAAAATTTTGATTCATATCCATAAACTATATGGTAGGAGACTAAGTAATGAAAAATCACTCTATATTGGTCCCCATCTTATGTGAATAATAACAAGATATTAAATATCCTAAACAAGGAAATTTTTTGTACCAATCAATATCAATTCCATCCATAGTCTATTAAAATCCCAAAGTTACTCTTAGTTGTACCACACACACTAGGGAACCTATTTCCCTTTTTTAATGCACCCATGGGTCCTAATGTTCAATTATCAAAAAGCATATAAAAAACATGATCACAATTTCCAAAAAAAAGTCATTGTAAATCAATTATTCATTAGTGTTTTAAAACCCATTTTTGAATCAAAAGCAAAATTAATGAATTTAAACACAGAGTTGGTGTAAAAAACCAATTTTTAATGAAAACCCCCTTAAAAAAATAAATATTTACATTGAATCCCTGAAAAAAAAATCAATGAACATAATAAAATAATATTACAAGAATAATAATAAATTGAAATAATTAACCCATTATATAGAAACAGTTACCTCAAACGGAGGTAGAAAAATTATCCTTTGAAAATGATGATAGGGGAAGAGTAATTTGTGTCCTCATGATTTTAGATCAGTACAAAAAACATATATCCTATATTAATCAAAATATATCAGGCATACAGATCCCATTTAGATACCAGAAGATTAGAGGAGAAGATAACTAACATTGATTTACAATGATGAGGTGAAAACTAATAAAAACACAACAAACCTGTATGTTATTTATCAATAATACAAATCATGGGGTACAAATTATTTTGAGAAAAAATTATATTATTGGTTGATTAGTCTTAAAATTGAAAAATCTTGAAATAGTTAAATCTTATATTTTTATATTTTTAGGGGGATATAATGCTTCCAATTGGTGGAAGCATAGTTAAACTAACCGTGACCCTTAACCATGTGCCCCTACTATAAATTCTATCTAGGGGTGTATAATTTCCTCTAGAGGGTTCAAAATTTGGGAAAACCATTCCCAAACTCTGTGAAAAACTTATGCCACCACTAGAAACCCCACATGATTTCCTTATCATGTTAGATGATTTAACTAACTATGCTCAAACTGTGTAAAGTGTCATTGGAACCTCATAGAGCCAGACCACACCACCATCACACAATAAAATGAGCATTATTCCTTAACTGATCACCATTCATTTTTTTTCTAAAATCATTTATTTTCAACCTCTTATCTAAAAAATAATCTCATATCCCAATAGATGAATACCAAGGCTGAACTAAGTCATACATGTTACCCAATGAACATCACTAATTTGATATTGAAATAATTGTTTTTATCAATTGTTTCTACATAAAGGGACCCAATAAGTCCTTTTGTATTATCACAGAGGAATATAAAGGTTTTTAATTCATCAATATTCATGAATCAAAAGAATACTTCCATTATGTTCATCTTGACTATAATCAATGCTTTCCAAAAAATTCTTCTTCGAAACCACCAGTTACCTGGTAGTAACCACAAGGGAGCTACTAAACCTCAACAGGTTTTTTAGACCTATGAAAAATATTTATCTACTTCCTTTACAAAAATTTTGTTAGTGTATCTTCGAGTTATGATTTGAAACATTTCTCATGATACTAGGAAGATGGTACACTGTAAGAAAAATAAAATTCTATCAGAACTACTTATACTTCAACAATGGCCACCAAAAATTCAACATAAATTATTTATTGAACATGTAAAATGACTACAAGGACCTTAATTGTGATGAAATATGTTCCCATGACTTTATTAAGGATTCAATGTTTCATTAAGATTCTCAAAATTCCAATTTTTTTAACAACAAAATTAATGTTAATTAAAAGAATATACTCAAAACATTGGTGAGTGCTTGTAGCCATAAATAAATCCCAGGAGAGATAAGTATAATAATATATCCATTTTTAATGATCACAAAATATGAACATTAATTGATAAATTAATCATTAATTATGATAGATAGGGAAAAAATTAATTCAAGATGTTAATAAGATATCTAATGAGATCATGTACAAATGAACTAAGAATGTTTTAACAAAAATAAAGAATTTTACTAAAATATACCCATTTATAAATCATTCACACACTAGATAAGAGTAAAAAAAATAACAAATAAAAATTAAACTAATATCCCATCCTGAAAATATTTTTTATAAAATTCATCTCCATTAAAAACACACACTTTAGCTTTTTAGGGAACTTTTCTCCCATTGTGATTATAATAAACATTGAAAACCAATGAGAGTAAGGATAAACTTATGAATGATTATTATGATTAAATCAAGAGATATTTTATAATGTATTTGAATATCGAGATTATGGGAGTAAATTATTTGAGAAATAAAAATTCTTTTGATATTTTTTTAAAGAACCATATGTAAATTTCCTAAGAACCAAAATAATATGATTATTAGAGAAATGGAAAAGAGGGAAAATATTATTTTTATACATAATTTTTAGTTTCTAAACTCCCCAAATAATACTATCACTAGATAGAGACATTAGAATGTTAATGAGAAGAATGTAATGGTTAGATCAAAGGAAAAAGAATAGAGATGGATAAAAGAAAAAAATCCATGGAAGGAAGAAGTGAAAAATAAAGAGAAAAATAAAAAAATAAAATAAAACATTACATACTATTTCCATAAGAAAATACCTTTATCCATAAATGAACATAAATTCATTAATTTAATTCTCTAATGAATAATATTATAGAATTAATACTTTTAATGTAAATCATAACTTAAGATCCTACTTTGATTCACATTTTTTCAATAAATATTTTATAGAAATGTTAGAGAGATGAGTATATATGATAAATTTTTTACTCATCCTTAAATTTTCTTAATAGTGATATCAAAAAGAATTAAAAATAATAGAGTATATAATGGTAAGAATGAGAGATATAAATCAATGATCATATAAAAGCATAGATCCAGTTTAAGGGTATGATATTATGAAAATAATATAAAAATTTTATACTCAATCCACTAATAATCATAAACATGAGTAATATAATAAATTATTATCATTTCAAATAAAGTGAATCACAACAGCAATAAATCATAAAAAATAAACCACAAACCATAAGATCATGTCATAAAAGTGCATAGCAATCATTTTTTTTGAATAAATTACATATCTCATTGTTATATACTAAAAAATGAAATAATTTTGTCTCAGTTATCCCAACATGTTTCCCATATCATAATAGACCAAGAATCACCACCTATAACCCATTGAGGATCAAGAAACATAACTTGTTTCATATAGTGGATCAAGCACATCGACTTTGATCCCATAATTATCTCATGAGAAGAAATTATATAAAAATTCAATTTGATGGATATATAATTCCAACCCCACAATCTACATAATGGAAACTATAAATATATGTTCAACAAGATAATAAAACATTAATAATGTCATCTTCCCATAACAGATGAAAATTAAACAATTTTCAAAATCATTTCATCAATCCACTGTAGAAAAACCTATGGAAAATAAAAGGGTTTTGAAGGAATACAATCATTATAACCACAAACCATATAAGTGAGGAATAAAAATGGTTTCCTTTAATCATATCCCTAGTAGGGAATATGTAAAATTAATAGTTTTTTTCACTGATTAATAAAAATACCACTAAATTTTCCATAAAAATTTCTTGGGATAAATAACATTTACATAATTAAAATTACATTTTAAAACTAAATATTAAAATAATATTATGAAAGTAGTTACACTGAAAATAAACATGGAAAAGTTTAATGGTTTCTTTAAAAACCTAAGTGATTATGATAGTGGGAAATTACATTCATTCTGTACAAATTGGACGAAATCATTCCATTTACTCTTTAGTAAAAAGACAAAAAAGTACCTGATCTGAAAAACTATAATAATATTCACTTTGATTCATTTTATAAAAAATTCAATAATGAATGATTTTTTTTAAAATACTAATTTTTTATTATAAATATTATTGGTAATATTTTAAAAAACACATGGTCATGGAAGGAAATGGTTTTTCGATCAAAGGGAGAAATAAAGTAAATTTTCCTTTCAAAAAATTATTTTGGTTTCCCGAGTTATTAAAGGGAGGAAAATTAATGTAATCCATATATTTAGAATAAATAATAATAGTATATTTAAGTTATATGATATTACTATTAATGGATCATTTAATTTCCTTTAATAAAAATTCTACCTTAATGAATCTTGATTAAAATGATATTGAAACAGAAACAACTTACCACCTTTGTAACATAATCCAAAAGAAATAAATAAAATTATATAGATATTTATAACCCCACAATTTTAATTATAGGAAACATAAAATAATTTATTGGGGTATTATATATATCACATAAGATAAATATGGGTTAAATATGGCTCTCTCTAATGAAAATAAAGATGTGATAGAAATATTTTACCTCAAGTTCAAAAATTCATCATAAACGTTTGAACCACTAGTATAAAAAAATTGGTTTATAATAAATATATTTTAGAAAAATACTCATATATATAATCTAATATATGGTATACTCATAAATATTTATCACTAATTCATTAAAAATTATATGTTAAAATAACGTTTTAGGTAATTAGTAATTCATTTTTCATGTATATTTATGTTTTGTATTTTCTATCAATTTCACTTTGATCAGGGTTAGATCATCTCCATATTGGTAAAAATGATATAAATAAAACATTAATTCCTTAGATATGTATTTTTAATAATCCAATAACCATTGATATAGAAAAATTAATCACACTATTCATGGATACGGTAGGCTGTACGTACGCATGAACATTATTTCAATTTTTTCGATAGATGAAAAAGTTAAACAAAAATTAAAATTTATCGAATACTTTTTATATCATATATATCATATATATTTATTAAATATAACTTTATCACCATCCATGTGTTTTGGATATGAAAAACAAATCACATCACATCAAGGACATGGTAGTCCAGACATAGGCATAAGTGACATTATAATTTTTTAATCAACTGGAATATAAGAAATATAAGTGATATTATAATTAGAGAAGATTAATTATTTATTAAATATGATATATATACTTTAAATCAATAAATATATCTTGGATTGAGAGGTGTTGAGGGAAATAAATTATATCTATTCATGAGGCAGTAGTCCTCCATACATATGGTTGGAGGTTTTGTTTCCCATTTAAGAGAATATGGGAAGGATATAGGTTATTATATGAACTTAATAAGAACACAATATATTTTATTTACTAATTTTTGTATCTCATAATTGTTTATTAATATATTAAGTAGGTATAATAATAAATAATACTAAAATTATTGGTTAAGAACAATATCTCACCTATACACATCCCCTTTATGTTTGCACCAAATGACATTTTTAAAGGTCTCCTAAAAAACCCCTATTGAACAGGATAATGGATTAGAGGAATTGTTTCTCAGGTATTTGAAAAAACTAAGGGTTAATGAGCTGTAGATTAGATTAGAGAGGAGATAATCTATTATAACTATAGAGGGGACCAAAATCAAAACAAATGGAAATTTCCTTAAATAATACTAAATAGTAAAGTAATCACCAAGAAAAATTCTTCAAATTAGTTAATATTCTAATTTGGTATATGGTAAGGTGTTAATATGTATCTCTAATAGAATCTATACAATTTTAATTACAAACCTAACCCTTATCTATTAGTTTACACCCTAGTACATATTAATTATTATGATTTGAAATATGCAATTCATTTTTCCAAAATCAATTTAAATAAGTTTCATAAGTTAATATTAAATTAAACCTATAGATTGATTAAAGAAAATTTCCAAAGAAATTATTTTCATAACGATAATAAAAATATATAAAAATTAATTTTTAAATAGATTAAAATTATCTGAAATATATTAATAATAATACAATTAATCAAAATTTAATTTTAAATAATTTTAAATCAATGTTTTATTTTATGAATTCTTTAAATAGAAAGAAAAATTTAGAAAAAATAAGTATTTTTTACTATTTAACAAAAATTTAATATATTTAGAAAATTCTATAAAATTAATTATAATATAATTTTAAAATGTTTATTCAGAAATTTAATTTAATTTTTTTCAAATAAAATTATAAAATTGAATATAAATAATTTTTAAATATGTGTAAAAAATATGATGAAGTCGTTGTAAGAATTTTTTTTAAATGATAATAGTGGATTAATTATTATACCATGTCATGAAAAAATATTAAATTAATAATAAAACTTTTGATTGGATAATAATAAAGAAATTTCATTAATATAATTAACCAATAGTGATTAATTAAATTTATTAAGATAGATACACAATACACTAAAAAAAAATAGTTTTAAAGAAAATCATTTCATTTATTTTTAGATGATTTTATTTTATATTAAAATTAATTGATAACCAATGGGTTCATTTTATACATGTGTAGGCCATGTATTTTTAATATTTTATTTAGTACAATTTTTAATCTCCAATCCTATAGGTTTGTGATGAATATCACATTAAATAATAATATTTTAATAGTATATTGTGGCTCATTCGAACACGTTGTTATGTGAAGTGAAATATATTCAAGAAATTATGTTTATTTGAAAATAATATTTTATAAAATAAAATGGTGTTACAATATACCCCCACTAATATATTATTTCCCTTCAATGATAACATGTGCTCAGTAATCAATGGTTTCAAATTTGAAATTTAATTTATGTAAAATTCATATAACAAAAAGGGTTAATAAAAATTTATCCAAAAAGTAAAGGGAAATGTGAATGTAATCACCAAACATGGTGTCCAAATATGAAAAGATAAAGGGAAGTGAAAGGGTAGATATGGATATAAAAAATAATGTCAAAATAATTATGATGGGTGATATAGATCCTTTATTTTAAGAAAATGAATGATCAATACATTTTTAATGACTATAAAACCATAAACTGATGAGTGATGAGAATGACCATAAAATCATAGGGAATGAAGTTAATAGGATTAAATTTTTATTTCAAGATCCCTTTACTAAATTTAAAGAATTTATTTTCTAAATATATTAATAATATAAGGAAATTTTCTTCTTGATAGGTAAAATTTTGACCATAAATTATTTTCCACTATAATCTCATCTTTTTCTCAAAATGATGCACATTCAAGATGAATTTTCTATTCCTGAGGAACTAAAATCAGCTTAAAAAAATCACATAATCTTAGAAACAATAAAAATATCTTCCTCCTATCATTATACATTATAAAAAAACTAAATAGTTAAAGTTAGGTAATTTTCAAAATAAATTAACCATCATATGATGAAATATACAATTATCCACTAATACCTCAATAAGAACACCCATGGTTAATAATTGGCAATTTGATAAGTTATTAGCATTAAAATTCATCAAAATATTCCATACTAAGGATAAAATAAATTTATTAAAATTACATGATGGTATATTTTTCTCGAAATAAATTTAATATCTATCTCTAAAATATATCAATCACTCTTAATGACTCATTCTAGAAATTTATATATCCTAATCATATAGTCTCCAAGATATGTTAATTATTTTCATGAATAACGCAACTCCCAATAAATACATATTAATATCATATATGTTTACAAAAGATAATGAAATCTTTATTACTCTAATACAATCTCATAATGTTATGTTTAACTTACTCATATAAGGTTCTCAATATAGTAAACTAATTCTAAAATAAAATTAATCACATAATCACCAAATCACTTTTAAATCCCATGGTTGTATCTATCATAAAACTTATCATACTAAAATAAATATAACAATTATTTATTCCATCATTTTTTTAAAATAAATGTGAAAATATCTAAGAAATTACATTGGATAGTGATAGGCGTTTCACACTTTTTTCCATTCAGTTGTTTTTTGAAAACCCATTTTCTTTTCACAATGTGATGTGTTTTTATTTTTATTGAAACTATTTTAATATAATTCTGGAAAAGTATATAAAAATATATAGATCATCATTAAAAATAAAAATAATCATCAAATATCCTATAAACCCTGAAGGTTATTAATACCACTAAACATATGAAAATATCATTCTTCTTAATTAATACTTAATATTGGACCTCTTACTAACATAAACCTTTTCCCAAAAAAATTTCTCCCACAACGTCATTAATCACTTTAAAATACTGTTACATAAAAAAGAAAAATGGGTTTTTAATAAATTAAACATATTATCCAAACATAAAGTTATAAACCATTGATTATGACTATAAATCTATAGTTAATCTTTTATGTAGAGATATATGCTTCAAAAAATTTAGAATAATTAAATGATTTATGATATTTATACAAAAATTACATTGGTAGTAATACATCTGCAACATAATTAATTAATCCTAATACATAAATACTTCAATTATTTCTCCTCAATGATTGGTATAAAATAGGTACTTTTTTTGTTTATGAGTTGACCTTTAAAAGTGATAATTGACTCGCATAATGAAAAGTTTCTCCAGAATCAATATATTGAACCCATCACTATATCCTTAATTTTCACATATAAACCATATTTCCATTAATTTGATAAAATCTATGAACGATATTATTCTCACTTTACTATTATTTTGGGAAACTAATATTCTTTTCTACATGGTCTTCATAAATCAATTACTTTCTATAATTGAGTGTGTTAGGAAACTCACCCAATTAGATATTATTAATCATATATTGAGACAAGTGAATAGGAATGACGATAAGGATTTTTCTTCCATCTCTTGTTTCTTTTCAATTTATAATAAGTACAATCATTCAATTTTTGCTTTAAATTTATCATCAACAAAATTCTTCCAAGTTCCACCCATTGGCTAAAAATAAAAAAACAGTGTTAGAAATCATAATCTTTGTTAAAAACAACAGTTATTTGAAAAATAATTTATAATATATCGAAAAAATTAAATATTATTTGTATTATATGATACCATATGATTAACCAAGGTTATTCATGGCCATAATCTATTCAAATACATCAAAATGGTTCATAATGAATTAATAACTTCAAAAATTTATCCCATTGGATTGTCAAACTAGCTGTGCAACAAGTCATATTTTCAAGAACCAAGTGATGATAGAGTAAACTAATAATAAACCATGTTAGAGTTATTATCCATATGTAAAAATTTTCCTGATCCTCATAAACATATAATATCTTGATAGTGATGTAATTTATTATAAATGACATGATTTATCATTCAATGGAAATCCATGAAATTTCCCTATACTTTGACTAATCCCAAGAGTTCTCAATAATATTTTTTAATTTTAGTTTTCAAATGATAGATAAACCTTAATATTATAAAAAACTATATAGACCCATTATTTTTATACATAGATATTATATCCTTTTTGATTAATATTAAATACATTCAAAAAGATATACCTGAGGACTGTAAGTGTTTAGTGTATTTGTAGAATAGATGTAAAATTATATTATTTCATGAATGATATTCCAAATCTCCCACAATGATCTTCCAAATAAGTAATCATTATAGAAATATGATTACTAAAACCTTTCTTCATACCATTGATAAAGGAAACATAAGAAAGGGTGGCCTCAGATTCATAGTAAGTGTAAATAATGGAGATATCAATCGTTGATTGTATGGAATCATAAGTTAAAAATAATGTTTTAAGATCTTGTATATAACATATAATGATTATACTTAAAATGTAAAAGATCATAATCTTGATTCATAGAATAAAAAATTATTATTTAAAAAGACATGAATCATTAGAGTGATAAATCTTTATAAATCTACAACAAAAAATATATTCATGTCACTAAAGTATAGCACTATCATATAGATAAAAACCATTTCATATATAGAGGTTAATTATTGAAACCCTACAATAATTATTGAAAATGAATTCCTACTTATTTCCCATATCATAAAGGATCATAAATAACTACCAGTATCACATAGTGGATCAGGCTATCGACTAATTTCCAAAAGTGGATGAAGCACATTGACATTCATTCCATAATTAATCATAAGATATATAACTTTATCTAATTCATTGGAGATATATATTGTTATAGTTAAAAACATCACATAATGAAAATAATATAGACCATATTCACAAGGAAAAATATTCACCATATCATAATATATAAATAATATTTTAATGAAAATTGGTTTTATTAAAAGTTCCTCAATACATAAATCCCTAACGAGTGGAAAATAAATTGTATTCCTAAATTTACAATCATCATAACAAAAAAATCCAAATAAATAATAGGAATAATATCCTTATATCATATTTCCAATTTGAGAAAAATTAAAATCATGGGATGTTGTCATTGATGAATATAAATTTCATTAAATGTACAATAAATCATTTTTTTCCGAAAACAACCATTACAATTTGAAAATTAGTTTTTTAATTTTTTTTAAATCCTACTTTAAAAAAATGTTATTTGAAAATTTTGTTCTTATCTTATAATGAAATCATTAAATCATTGACTACTCATGTCTGTAGGAAATTCCATTATCTATGTATAAGTTAATTGAAAACATTTCTTTCACACTTTTTGAAAAGTAAAAAATTACCTCATTTGAAAAAAGATAAGAAATTTAATATTAATAAATTTTATAAAAAGAAAAAAATGGGAAAAGATAATTTAATATAATCATTGTTAAATATTAAAATCATTTAAATAAAACATGGGAATAAAAGAGAATGGGTTTTTGACCAAAGAGAGAAATAGTTGGTTTTCAGTTAAAAACATTATTTTAGATGGGTAGAATAGATGAGTTATTTTTTACCCCCTTTCCAAATTCACTTCTCTTATCCCAAATCCTTCCATAGGTGATCTTGGATCCCTCCAACGCTTCAAAGTTCCTTTTTTGGTGTTCAATCACCATTTCACTTGTGATGTGGATTAAAAGGTAAGTTTTCTCTTTGTTCATTGTCCTTTTCTCTTTATACTCCTTCGAAATTACAATAAATCATCTAGAAATTAATGGATTTGTTCTCTTTGATGTCAGATATCATTTCTAGGTTCTGTTTTGAGGTCCTTTGTGCCTTCATTATTGTAGGTGGGTTTCGTTGTAGGTGTGAGGTTTGGTAAAAATTTAGGTGATTCAATCCCATTTAACCCAATTGATTTACCTTGAATTTCATTATTTATTTTAATTATTGAATTAAATTTAAATTCAAAAAATTTCTTTCAAATGATGTGATAAAACCCAATTTTAGTGAATTGGGATATTTTAAATGGGTTTATAATGAAAACTGGGTGAACCCTCAATTTAATTGAATCAGGGAGTGTTTATGGAAATTGTTTGATTTGATTTTTAAATTTGATGGAATCTATTTAAATTAAGTTATTTAATTTAATTTTTCAAATAAATTGTGAAATTTATGGATTTGTTTTTGAATTGATTTCATACTTTTAAAAATATATGAATGTGTTTTGATTTAAACCTGGTGGTTTTATCTCATGAAAAGAAATATCATTGAATAAAACTTATTTTGGTTCTAAATGCAAAATTGTCATTAGAAATGGGGAATGGAATTTAATTGTATTTTAAGCGTTATTAAAATAAATTTCTTGGTGTTGGTTGTGTAAGATCAAATCCAGGACATTGGTTGTTTGTGAGTTATTTGGACAAACTCTAAACATATACGGTGTTTTAAAACATAAATATTGTATATCACATACAAAATGGGATGGTGATGACTAACCTTTTACCAATGTTTGAGGGAGAAGTGTATATATATTGTCATGATCACTTAGAAAGTTCGGATTCCAATAGCATGGAACTTTCGTTCCTATTTGGTAGATGAACATGTTGCTCACTTGTTTTATATTTGAGATATAAATATATTCCATTTTTCTTTACCTTATTTACATGTCTTCTAGATTTATATAAACTATTTTATATTAATAATTTATTTAGTTACCTTTTTTAGAAATTACTACATCCCTTGTAAATTTATTTCTTAAAGTATTTTGCATCATTTTAACGATGTATCATGATTTTTTAAATATACATTAAAATGAAAAACATATTTATTTTAAAATTGAATTCATTACTTTGGTTAGTCTAATATTTTTATTTATTGTGGAATCTGTGGTGAGAACCTACTGGGGTTTTTAGCTAACACTATACTTATGCCATTAGGAGTTTGTAGATTATCTCCTTCTAGGATCGAGCAAGGGGAAATGATCTCTTTGAGGTGGATCCATCTAATGAATCTCAGAAGTGGTGAGTTGGGTCCTTAGGGACTTTTTGTGTACTACTTTGGGATTTAATGCCTCGTTTTTTTATTACATTACTCCTCGTGGAGTTTCTTTTGTATACATGTTGACTTTATTGTCTTCATTCCACTATGTTTGGTGGAAAATGTATTCTTGCATTCTTGTTTTGTGATGTCAGATGCTATTTTACAACCCGTGGGGATTGTGAATGACTATAGGAATATGTTAGGGTCGACTTAGTTATTGGGTAACTAGGATTACCATGCTTCTTCGTGACATATAACCTCATGATCAAGGTTCAACAAAAAATATTCAGTAATAGTAAAAATAATGTGTATAATAAATGATCTATGGAACTATAAAACATAATTTTATAAAAACATGTAAGAAAAATAATCAATATAATATAGAAGATGATGATTACATTATTATTATATGGTAAATATGAATTACATGGGATAATCGGGTAGATTCATATGAAATATTCTATACTCAATGAAAAAAATACTAAAAACAATCTAAAAAATAATCATGAGCATATTAATGGTCCACAACTCCTATACTTCATCATAATAGATAATATTAGGCATCAAATGTTGGATACATCCCTTTCACATTACTATATCCAAAAGATCTCTTCATGTACTAGTCAGTTTCTTGAATTTTTTTGATATATGATCATTAATCCACTACTAACAACATTTTTTAATGTATATTTGGTGCATATAAAATTACTATTGAGAACTTATAGCAATTTAATTAGAATATATTTGTAAATGAGTCGACTTTGGTTCCTAAAGGACACTAGGAAACGCTTCCTAGTTCAACGTATATTTGTATATCTATAACCTATTAACTATATATATATGTAGATACTTTTTTATAAGTATTTAGTATATATAAAGTGAAAAATATATCCATATATTTGTAATAATAATAGCTTAGACCCAAGTCATTCATCAAACATCAATGGATAATCATAAGAGTCTCATAGAGTGACAAGTGATGCCTTGGTCGGGTATCATGAATAGAAAGGGTCACGATTTCACAGTATCACATTTATATGGGACATGATGACAATTTTTCAAAAGTACATGGGACCCCATGACCAAATACCAATAATATAAGGGCCTCCTTGTTTAAATATCACATGTATATGGGATAACATGCCTGAGTGCCACAAGTGTGTGTGATTCCATGCCTAAGAATCAAATGTATATCATATTACATATAATATTGTCACAAATGTATGGGATTCCAAGCTCGAGCATTAAAAATATATGGGATTTCATTCCCATGTACAATAAGTATATGTGGCACCAAGCCTAAGTATCACATGTACAGGGGTCCCCATGACTGAGTGTCACATTTAATTATAATGCACTTATCATAATTAAATATAATACAATGAATGGATTTCATTAATTAAACCTCTTATTTACTAAAGGTATTAATTCACTAAATATTTAGAATTCGTGTGACATGGTCATACCACTCACTTCCATTTCATTTTATGTAGTCATTTAATTATTGAGTTGTTCCAAGAAAACATTGATGGTGGTGTGTCTGTATAAATACTCATTAAGTCAAAAGTAATTTTATATTTAAACCTCAAGAGGTGGACCATGTCATAGGGTCATCCTCCATTAGGGAAAATGTTGTTTAAGGGATTTACTTACATGACTAAAAATTTAGAATAAAAAGAATTTATTTTGAACAAATACATTGAAAATCCTCCATGTGTCTTGATGGTTCATGATATAAAATTACTCATATTTAATGGAAAATGTAATAGAGCACATACCATAGCATGGTAGTACACTCTTCAACCATTTTCCCACTAATTGTGGTTGAAGTGAGACAAATTAACAAAATAAGAAAAGGCCCATAAATTTGGATTATTGGCTCTCTTAGAACTAAAATTCATGCGGTACAGATAAATAATGGAAAGATTATAAGAGGAATGAAGATATTTCTAAAAATAGTGGAATGAATTGAATATTAATAGATTCAATTTTTGGTTGAAGGATATAAATCGATTAATATGTGGAGTTCTAGGGGATATCTCACACAGATGTGTTGTTTTGTGTGTGGAGGGGAAATAAAAAGTGGGAAATAAACATAAAAGGGTTTAAGGGTAAAATGGAAATTTCAGACACTTTTATGAGTCAAACGTTGTGTCCATATTTGATTCCAAACTATGCATCTAAACGATGATCCACCACTAGTTATATAGAACAACCAACATAGATAGGAGCATAGTTTGGTAAAACTATGCACCACCATTATAGATAAAATGTAGATTTTTACAACTCCCTTATAAAGATATGCACCCCGAAATTCATGATTTAAACATATTATGAATCTTCATTTAGGTCCTACATGGTTGAGATTCAATTTTATTACTAACCATGAACATACCCAGAAATTTAGTGCGAATTTCCAAAATCTAAAACTTTTGGCTTCAAATGAGCCATGGATGCGCCCGAATTTATCCTACGCCTATTAATTAATTCCATTTTATGAAATAATAATATTTACTTAAATTTAATAGGATCATTCTTCATTTGAAAAAAATGGGTTGTTATCATATCCCCTCCTCAAAAAAACATGTCCCAGAGTTTTCCTTCTAAGGGTAGTGAATCATCATCTGAGAATAGCTCTTTCAACTAAGTACATACATCAGCCTCTCTCTACCAACAATAGTGATGTACATAATCATGTTACCATATCCAACATACCAAAAACACTAACCTACCTTATAGATCAATCACTATTGATTCAAATATCTTAATTGGATACTCTTCAAAAAAAAAAGCATCAAATCCCAATTCAACATTCTTATAATCAAAAGTATGATTGTGGTATGAAACGTAATAGTGAAGCTAATATAAATGTAAGGCATCAAGCATGAACTGATACCTCTATGTTAGATCTATCTAATAGGATAGTATCCTAATTTTCTCAAAGACAGTGAATGTTCTGAAGTAACATGGTGATATTGTTCCATATATGTAAATCTAATGTGACCCAACCTAGGAGAAACACCCAAGAAAACTTGATGTTCCTCCACAAACTGTAGATGTTAGAAGAAACCATTGACTAATAATATCTAACTAAATAGAGTTTTATCCATATGTTTATTTATAATGTGTAGTTTCCCTGATTTCTTATAGATAATATGAGGTCCTAGTGGTGTTTTCTATCCTTACTCTAACAAGTACAAGGGTGAATGGGGCAACCTACCATATAGGGCCTCATTAAGATCCATCTGTATAGTATCTTGAAAGTTTTTATTGTAAAAAAAATTTGTGAGTAGTATGCATTTATCACAATATCGTCTAAAATCATAGATACATGTTTGGAACATATCCTCTAATTCCAGAATTGTATACATGAATTTCCTATCAGGATATAGGTGAAAGGCTATGCTTAGAAATGACTATGTACTATGAGACTTCTGTAACCCCTACATGAACCATGAAATATATTGAGCATCCTTATCCAGAAAAATAGAACATGGAACACCATGATGTAGTAAAATATCATAAATTTAATGACTTTTAATCTTATCCATATAAAAGTTATCTTTCATAGGTTGAAAGTGTATATCCATGGTCAGATGGTCAATGTTAACCATTACAATGTCCCTTCCTCAAGGTAACCTAAGTAAAACCATCACGATGTATATGGTGAATTCATGTAATTTTCTCTCATGAATGGGAAATAAATACAAAATCCACACATGATGCTAGTGTTCTTCCTTCACCTTCGATAGAAAGACACTGGGTGATAAACTTTACTTTTAACCACTTGATCACCTACCACCAGTACTGATGGAATAAGTCTAGATAAATAATAATAACAATGAGGTGTACTTAACAAATATTGGTATGATTCACTCACATTAACTCTTAATATATGTCTGTCCAAACACTAATTTTTTTCATTAATGGTAAAGAACTAAACTCCATCAACAACCCATCTATGTAGTGGGGCCTCACCTGAAACACTATCTCAAAGGACCAAGCCCTCAGTATTAGAGAGCATTATCATATTTACTCATTACATAAAAGAATACATTACTACTAAGGATGATTTAATAGTCTTCCCATGATATATCTAAACCTCTAAATACATATCTAGAAATAGGGTCATCAACTATCATTCACTACTAGCCTCTTACATTGCTTGAATTTTTATTTCTCATCGTAGATAATTAGTAATTTATTTTCCCTTACCATGAATACAAGCAATATCACAATCAAAGGAATGTAGTAATTCAACCCACCTTCACTGTCTCATATTTATTTCATGATACATACTGATTTATTTAGTGATGTATGGTCCATATACACAAAAATACACTATCCTAGTAGATATTTCCCCAAAAATGAATGACATGAACAAAAAATGAAAACATGAGATCATGCATTGTGAAATTGTGCTCATGAGACCTCAACTAAAAGACCCAAATTCCATGACATGTTCTCCCTATATTAGAGAAACTCTCATCCCATTATCGAATGAATCATAATAAACTATATATCCTCTTCACATCTCTAGCCAAATCAAGATAAGTGATGGGGTCAATCATAATTCAAACTCTTAAAAGGATAATTATTAGGATTTATACTATATAAAATTGACATGTTTCTTGGTCAATCCAGTAATATGATCATCAAGGTTTGAAAAATATAGAATTAAATTTCTCTAATAGCCAGTCAACCCTATGAAACTCCATACATTAATGATATTATTAGGCTTCACCCTTGATATCACAACACTAACATTCTCCAAGTAAACATAAAATCTTATGTATGATATGATGTAATCTAAAAAGTTTACCTTGTCAATACAAAACTAGAATTTTGTGAGAATGACATATATATAGTTGTCTTTCCATGTATTTACTAGGATATTAAGACATTTAAAATGGGCATTTTTTAGTATGTGAAATGATATAGATTTCTTCCATGATGACAACAACAAATTAATCCAGATATGGGTGGAAAATATGATTAATTTGGTCTACAAAAACTCTGGGTGTGTAAATTATATAGAACATCTTGACCAAGTAGTCAAACAAGCCATATCTTCTATAAAATTCCATACGTGGTATGTTTGATGGTCTCAACCACTCATGATGATATCCATACTAGAACAAAATCTTTGGGAAACCCTTATGTCCTCATATATGGTCAAAGAGGGTGTCAATACATTGAAGTAGAAACAGGTTCTAAAACATATGCTGGTTCAACATAAGTTAATCCAGACAAAGACAAAGGGTACATTCTTCCCTCATGGAAAAAGCTATAGGTGATCCCCATGGTGAAGTATTGGGTTGTATAAAACCCTTATATTCCATGTCCTCCAACCACTTCTTTAGTTACTATAGCCCAGTTGGTGAAATCCTATAAGGAGAAATGGACATGAGTGTTGCTCTAGTTACATACATGATCAAAAATACCACCACTCTCTCATGAGGAAATATAAAAAATTCATCATTGAATACATCCCTGAACTAATCCACTATAGGACAAAAATCAATAATTCACATTCCCAGATCAATCATAAAAACATGAGTAATTTGTGATGTAACTCCACAAAGCCCATGATGCTCCATTCCAACTCGACTCTCCCAAACATCAAAATCACTATTATCAATATAAGTACCACCCTCAGGTGATGGAAAATACACCCTCTAGAGATAAAAATAATCATGATCATGAAATGATATTAATCAAACCATCTTGTTTATCATGTCGAATCCTTTCATATTGGGGATAGGGATTTTCTACACAAAAGTGTACCTACCTATCTCAAGTGTACATCGCATACAAAAATGGACACCATGGATCATATCCCCAATAGTGTGCCAATATACATTATTAAATAGTATTACTCTTTCCCTAGGACCATAAATTCCATAATTATAACATATATAAAAGTATGTGTGGAACTACTATCCAATAAGGAAAATAAATTGTAGAGGATACTAGAGAAGTACCTTGAACTATAGATGGTCTGATTCTTTTCTCCTCAAGAGTATGATGAACTCTATCAATATGGTTATATCAATATCTTTAGGATAAAACTAGACTACATTGGGAAGGAACCCCTCTCTAGAAATGCACATATGAATCCTTCCCAACTCATCCCAAACAACCTTCAATATCTGAATGGATGGTAGTACTCAGCTACCATCCTGAAGAGTTGACAATTATCCTAATCCTAAATGTTATGCTAATATGATCCTAATCCACCACGCATAGATAAAAATTACCAAAAAAATTATTAATATTTAATAACCTACCATATACTAATAATTCAATGACATGTCATATAAATTTGGGATTCATATGCCCCAACATTAGAAATATGTGACACATCACATAAATATTAAAAGGTGTTAATTGAACACTTTTTCCCCTATATGTGGACTTAAGGAGATTATTTTGGATGCACAAATAACCAATGTTTATTCTTGACACTAAAAACCCTGGTCCACATCATCATCTTCCCTTAGGTTCTTCTTGGTGTTGAGTGCCTATCTCACTGTCTAAAAAATAGTGTAATATCAAATGACATTCACCATCGATCAAATGAAATATACCATCCCATACTCAAACCCCCTCAATGTCATCAAATCATCATCATAAAATATTAATGTGAAATGTTTTTTTTCTCTGAAATGAGTCAAACACTCCCTCACATACATATCACCTTATCATAGTTTTATATACTTCTAATCATGGTCCATTATAATCATCTATATAAAAAATTAATCATATAGTGATTTATGTAAATCAACCCAAACCATACACTAAAAAGGATTATCTTGAGTAATAAATTCCCACAAATGCTTGAAAACATCAATAAAATATGTTATGTTAATGAAACTCTTATATAGAGGCATCCCTATATGATCAAAGATGTATTACACGACTACTATCCATGACTCAATATCTTGGGGCCCTCCATCTCTAGAGAACGTATGATGGAGTTGCAGATGTAATTTTCATATTAACTCCACCAAAGTATAGATGGTTCACAAAGCTCCATGCTTGTACTATATTAATAAAAGGATGATCTCTTAGAATTGGGAATTAGTTTCTAGATTAAAAATACCATGATATTCTTTAGGTTTCACCACATGAGGAAATTCAGGTGGCTCAGGGTCCACCAACTCTACAGTATGATCATCACCACCCTCTTGGTGCATGATTCAAGTATTTTAGGATGTCCTAGATATAAAATTTCCAAATGTACACCTAAAATAATGTTCAAAGATAGATAGAATCATTGATAACAAAATAGCATAGGAACACAAGTTTCTATATAGAAGGAAGACATCTATGTTTTCTACAAAGCTAGGTATAGGTGATAATGAAAATCATAAATCTCATAAGATTCACTCCCTAATACCCATTTATATCATTAGTCTAGGATAAATTTCTCACATCACATTTTAGTAGTTCTGTTATATGGACTGTCAATTGAATGTTATAGTAGAAAGTAGTCTCTACATTGCAATTGGTATCCACAATTAATGGTAACCATTTATTTAAAAATTTATTTTCATTTATGTTCATAATAATTTATACGTATAAATTTATCATGGTCCATTTAGATGATTAAACATTACTAAGAAATAAGTCTAAAAGATTTATGATTTTTTATTGGAATTTCATTTGATAGTGACCTGACCCTTACATTAGATATTAGGATATACCAGGTCTTATAATATGATTTTTTTATATTAATCATCATTACCATTTTATAGAATTAAATGACTCGTAAATTAAAATATACATTCATGTAATCAAATCAACAAACACTTTTGCCCATGTGACTAGTCGTTCATGGTTTAACCATGGAATAATAGTTTAATTAAGTATCATTCATCATGATATTTGAGATAAAAACTATTTAGGCTGATGTAGACACCTTAATTAAAATAATTATTCCATATATGATTGATATGGAATCACATTTCCAAATATAATAATCAATTCACTAGTAATATCAAGTATGAAATGTATATATAAATATAAATGTGGCAAGGAATATGCATGAACTATGTATTATAATGTGCCTATAATAATTCATGACAGACAATGTCTTACCTTACCAGACTAAGGAAAAAAATACGTGAATAAAAATAATAAATCCACAAAAATATGTTTTTCACCCAATAGCTAAATAAATAAAAATACACTAGGAACAATCAAAAATAGTAATATCCCATACTTATAAAATTTGGATTTTCCTTGTATGTGGGTTTGTTAATCCCTTCAATAGCCCCATTACCAAATTCTGACACATTTCTAGTATAGAATCTAATAATCCAAATAGTAATACAAAAATGGAATAGTGACTCAGATTCCACTTTGTAACATCTCATACATAGTCCCCTAATAAGTAGATAAATATGGTTGATAAAATTGATTCAAGATCACATCCTTATATGCTAGAGTGTACCAATAAATAGTGATAGAGTATGATGGTATGATGGAGAGACTATGCCCTCATGATTAGAGTGATGTGGAATGGTATAAAATAACTATAAACCACAAAACCAGTATAATAAATGAACTTTTTTATTCATAAAACATCTAGATATGATAACCAGAAGAAAACATAATCAATATCATATATAATCTGAGGATCATGTCATGAAGTTATAAAAAATTACAGGTACATGACATATAGAGGTACATGAATATTCAAATGGCATAAAAATGAAAAATGACCAAAAAAATATCTTATACCATCTTGAGAATTAGCTTGATCCTATACTCTTATACACCATCTTAGTATAGAATATGAGGTGTCCAATATTGGTGGATTCCTATTATCCTTACTTGTATACATAATATTTATTCAGCTATCAATGGGTAGCCTGAAAAGGGAGTGGGATATAATCAATTGACCACCACAAATGGTTTGTTTTATGATCTAGTTTGATCCATATGAAAAAGAGGAGTGTGAATGCATAATAATGTATGCATAAAAAAGCAGTAAATGGGTCAACTCAAGTTCCCAAAGTACACATGGATGATGTTACCTTTATCGTCATAAGCATGAATATCTTTGAACATGTGAATATAATTAAATATATATTTTAAAATATTTGTATGTATATATATGGTATATATATTTAGTGAAACATATTTATATAAATATGTACACTAATATCATCCAAAAACAAAGGAGTAGCTCAGAAATCCATGGATTTTTGCATGAGTCTCATTGAGTGAAAAGAAACACCATTATTGTGTATAATAAATTTTACTGGTCTCCATGATTGAGTATCAAAGGAAAATGGGACACCATTCATAGTTTTCACTAGTAGAAGTTATTATATGCGTGAATACCATAAGAATATGGGTCTACAAGCCTCAATATCAAATCAATACGGGATTCCATGACCGAGTATCACCATTCTGTGAGACTCCATGCCTGAGTATCAATGGTGCACAGGATTCCATGCACATGTGTCTTAAGTGTATGGGACACCATGCCTTATCATTATAAATATATGGGTCTCTATGCTCTAGTGTCACAAATATATGGGATTCCATTCCTGAGTATCAAATGTATTGGGATGAAATTTCCTATGTACCACATTTAATCTTAATGTTCTCCAAATACATAAATATAAGAAAGATAACGGGTTTCATCCATTGTATGTACTACTTAGCTAATATCATAATCCATTAATTACAAATAATTAACATGACGTGGCTATACCCTTCACATTCATTTTGTTTAATGTATTCACATCATTTATGAGTCATTATATGACCAGTTAGAAGGTGGTATGCTCATATAGATACTAAATAAGGCAATATTCATTTCATAACCATAGTTCAATAGGTGGATCTAGTAATAGTGTCATCCTTCAATGGAAAAAATGGTATATAACAGAATACCTAACATGGATATCTATTTAGAATAAAGAAAATTTATTTTTATGAAAACATGTGAATATTTTGATCTATGGTACAATGAAGTATGATATAAAACCACTCATCTGTAAGGAAAAAGTACATGACCACCTATAATATATTTGTAGTACATTCCTCATATATTTTCATCCTTTAACTCTAGTTTAAATTTTAGAACTAAAAAATAGACAATCTCCATGATAATAGGAAATATTAGAATACCTAGAAACTGAGTTCTACATTGTGAGGTAAATGAGAAATAAAAGAATGAGTAATGAAGAGATTATCTATGTGCATCCAATGAAATGAACAATGAGATATTTAGTGTCCAAATAAAGATGATGAACAAATCCTATGTTGAGTTCCAATGGGAGATTTAAAAGAAGATATGAGGTACTATTCATGGAGGAGAATGAAAAAAGAGTAATTAAACATAAAAGTTGTTAAAGGAGAAATGGTATTTTTACAAATATTAATAGGCACATTGTTTGGGTACATAGTTTGGAAAGACATGAAGCATAACTAGTTCAGTGGCACTACCCATGTGAATGCTCACATAGTTTGAAAAAATCATGCACCACTTTTGTAGAAACTCTTCAGTTTTCTATATATCCCTCACATGATCATGTGACCCCATTTTAGAGTTTAAAATAACAATGCATTACAATTTCAAGCCTTCATAGCTGTGTCATATGATTAGAATTTATAGTAATCTAACAATGTGGATCAACCTTCCCTTCCAAAAAATCCAGAGCTCCATGTTTCGAATCCGTTATAGATCTCACAAATTTGTCTTTGTTCAAATAAGCACTTCTATCATGGGAAAAGATATTTCCGCATAACCCATGCCCATGTAAACTATTTGTTAATGTGTACCATGGCCATGTAAGGGTAGAAATTCATTCCTCTATAATCTACCCATTCTAGTGTGACTGTCAATGTCCATGCCAATGTACATTTTCAGTACACACTGATCCACCAACACTAGATCACACTATGTATAAGGGTAATACATGAAATGTGTTCTTTATTTCCACTAAAAATAATTTCCAAAACTAGTGGACTAAAATACATGTATTCCTCTAGGACACATGACATGTAGTCATGGTTTTCTTAAAAACTGATATCTTCAGACGGGTCTGAAATCCACTATTTCTATAATAGTTTATGCATGTTTGGCCATTTTATTTCCTATAAATCTAAGAAAACATCACCATATATCAATTCCTATTATAAGGTGGTCAGAAATAAAAATTATGATAACCCACACAAAGTCTTCATGCCTCATGATTCATCTCTAGATCCTAAATCCACAATTACGTCAACCACACCCAACATCAAAAATAAAATTATTGGGAAACCATTGATCAATCCATCATTTACACAAACACAATATATATATAGGGATATGATCTCTCTAAAACCCCAATGATATTTTCAAACCTTTATCCTATAGGTAAAATGTAAATAATGTAATGAAAAGTGGATAAAAATCACTAGAACGAGGTGAATCCATTATTGGCTGATGTGGTATCAGTAAAAAATTACATAAATGAGAACCAGGGTGATAATAAGTAAGAATGATAACAAGCCAATTTATATTAAAAATCTATGATCGTGATCATATGAAAAATAAAAATTAATTGAAAAATAAGGAAAATAATAAATCCATGATTAATATTTAATCTAAACATTGAAAACTACAAAGGGAAGCCCTGCCTTTAATATGGATCAATAAATGGTGAAAGACATGTTCAATGGGGATGGGAGAGAATATCCACTATATCCACCATCCTTTTCCCAATTACAATGATCTGATTATCAACGTTCTTTAATGTTGATACACATATAAATAATTTTCCCCCTTTCCTAAAATCCCAAAGGTTTATTTTGCTAACCTATAGGATTTTCTATGTCATGGTATTTAAAATTTTATTAATGGAATTATTTTTTAAATAAGTATTTTTTTAAATTAATCAACTCTCTTAAAATAAATAAAAAGGTATTCCACTATGTTATTTTTGGTGGAAACCAATTTTAATCCATGGGAAGGTCCAACCCATATTAAAAAATTATCCATGGCCTCAAAATTTCCATCAATTTTCTCAAACAATTGGAAAACCTTTTATTAAAAAATGGTTCATGCATATAATTTTAAAATATATAAATATATTTAATATATAAATTAAGTGGTTCCATGAAACCCCAAACACCATGAAAATTTCATTGATATATATATATATATATTAAACTTTTAAAATGACTAATATAATAAAACTAGAGTATTTACATTCTCACAACTATAAGAAAATTTAATTTTAAATGAACAAGCTACCCAAAAAATTAGATGTACTAAGTCCATATTTTACTATCATGCCAACTAGATATATGATGTATTATCATGAGATACTAAGGCACACAAACCAAAGGAATAGTTCATCCATCCATAATCTTATCATACTCATCCTTTATCACCAATGGGTACTCTATGATGGTGGATCCATCCTTGATATCTAGCCCACCCAAGTCAATAACATGCATATGGACATGCACATATCACCTCATCTATGAAACATGGAATAATTCATAAAATCAGTCTAATAGAAGGGTTAATGGTAATTAATAAGAGACCTCACAAACCCTCTAGAGGATCTCAAACAGATTTATCACCTAAGGGATAACATACATCATCGATAAAATCATTGAAATAATCTTCCAGGGGAGACCCTTAGGAAAACATGATCTCGATAATAAAAATACAAGGGCCTAAAACATTGATCTGTATTGTATTTCTGTCTAATATGGGATATCCTCATGTGATTGATGATCACCATTATTATCTCCATCATTTACTATAGAATCTCTGGGGAAAAACTAATGTATCTCTAATATTAGTGAAGACAAATGGTAATATTTAAGGTCTCCAATCAAGGAATTGAAAGGTTTTATGCCAATAAGTGATTGATATCTATTATAATTAGAAACTTCTATGAATATCATGTGATCCACTAACCTCTGTACAATGTCCAAAATGTGGGTTCTCAATATATCATTGAACACCTAGAGAGTCCTTCTGTTTTTTCACATCATTCTAGGGGTGAACCACTATACTAAACCTCAACTGAATCACGATGGCCTATAGATTGTATCTCCATAACAATGATTTAAACAGATAATCATGATCAAAGATGATCATTGAGGCTACCACATGAATCTGAACTATCTCTCAAACATACAACTACAAAAACTCATAATCGGAATATTCCCTAATGGTAAGGATGTGTGAAAAATTGGTATGTCTATCAATAAACACCAAGATAAAAATATGGAATCTCATTTTCTAGGGATTCTCCATAAATATTTATTTGGTTATTTGATCCCATTTTCACTTTGGAATCTCAAAAGGCTATGTCAAACTCTCTGAAACCTATTTTTCATCATTTACTTTCTAACATGTCAGAAACTAAGGGAAAAAAATAGTGGAACTACACCTCATTCTAACCCACCAAAATTTCCACTGATGGTGCATGTAAATATCACCCATAATGGGATGTACATATAAAGAGGAAGTATGAAACTCGATCAATACCTCCTTATATAAGGTGACTAGAACCACTTTCTATCTATATAAATGGATGAAGTGTTTCCCTCCCATATAAAATGCATCTGGTGATTCTCTTGAGGTTATATAGTAATGTATAACCTTCTATTTTTTTGTCTCTCAATTAAGCCTCTCTCACATGTTGATGAATCATAGGAGTAACCTCCATCAACTTATGAAGAAAATAAAACCATATCCTCTATCAGGGTGATCAATAATGATGAAAAATGCTAATTCACCACCTCCACCTAGAGAGAAAGTGACTTCTTATTATGGTTTAATTCCTACACATGTATCTTCCAATGATTAAATAATATCCAATATTCAATGTACCACAATAACTAAAACCAAAACATTTTTCCAAAGTTAAGATATTTTGGAGTGATGATGTACTTGAGGATCTGGTGTTCTGAGAGAAAAAATAATAATTTCCTGTAAAATTAAATTCCCACATAAAAATGAATTATAATACCACTTACAGAACTGATTTTTTTACACAAACCTACTCACAAGGTATTAACTATATAAAACTCATGATTAATAGATAAAATACTCCATGTCAAAAAGCATCCTATCCTATCTCTAGTGTCATGAAAAAACACTAATAACTTGTACCCTTCCTCTCTAAGTTGCAACACTGGAGCATTGGAAATATATAGACTCGTCCACTTTAGGACTCTGGAATTTACTAGGAAAATAAAAATAAAAATATCACTCCACACTAAGTCAATCAAAGGGGATTTAAACAAGGTAATAACTTCTATGATCCTACAATAGCAACCTAAAAAACCAAGTAAACTACACATATAAGTCATCCTCTTTTGGGGATTATAATAAAATATTTCACCATTCGTCGATGGGTCCAATGTCTCTACTATGGTGTTCTATATACAAAATGGTATCACCAAAGAGCTAAATGAAATCATAAGAAATTAAAAATCCATCCTTGGTTTAACTTTATCTCACACATAGAACTATTGATATCCCAACTCGATGTCAAACATTGAGAACCACCTCACCCTTAACCATAGTTCTAGGAATTCATCAATTCTCATAGGTGGAAAATCCTCCTAGATTCACTTATTTTTGGTTACTTCTATCCACATATTACCTATAAATTTTATGTTCCTGTTGGGAAAATAATCTACATTACCTAGATAATACATTAGCCCTAATATATTGATTCTTTGAAGACTTTCCAATACACCACAAGCACTCACATCTATACTCGATCAATAAATATTCTAGTTTATATGTTAGAAATTCCCTGGGTGCATGACTATACTTGTTTATGGAACTCATCCACCATACCTCGAGACAATCCTCTTTGGTTGACAAAAACTCACCCACATTGTTTACGATTGTGTTATATTAACTCATATTTTTTGGGGTAATAACCCTCTTCCTTGTGGCACTAAATTCACGTAAATAATTACCAAAAAGGACTCAACTAATACATAGTGTCACCCTATAGTGGTCGAACTACAAGGAATACCATCAGTAGCGGTCCTCACCAAGTAAAATATTCAATCCATATGTTTTTCCATTCCACCATCATCTGAGAAAGGGCTATGGCACAACAAAGATCCTTGATACTCTATATATCTATAACTCAGAAATAAAACATAACATAAGTGAATCATTAACTGGTACAACTAGATAAAACCATTTATATTGGAATATTATGTGTTTTAGCACAACCATCTGATTTATTGGGGTCCACAAAAGATGGAAGACACAAACCAATTACTCAAGATAATACATCAATGTATAATGGTTCAGAGTTCATATGACATGATTAGTCTCTATCATTGTGACTCATACAGTGCACTAACCCTCAATGTACCATTGAAATATTCATTAGGATCCATCCACTACACAATATTCAGATGATTTTCCTTCTAGAACAAATTATGTTGGTCCATTCACTGCTCGATATGTGGTAACACTACTCTTTTCCCTTGGAGAAAACATAAGAAAAATTAGTTCATGAACTGAGGTTTTATCACTCAACTGGTTTTCATCTGTGAAATTTTATGAAACACTAGTTGGCTATCATTTCAAAGACATATATAAATATACAAACATATACTATAGATATAGAGAATACAAGGGGAATGAATCAAGAAGTAATGTCAAATGAATCAATACTAAATTTAACACTTTCCATTTTTTCCTCCAACTGAGGACTCGATAAACATAGTTAGTAGATGGTATTCAGACTCTTATGAGTGGATACATTGGCTAAAATAAAAACATTGGGATCCCTGTCCTAGAAGAAGTACTCAATACACTCTAAAACTATTTAATGATCTTTCAAAACCAATAATCTCCATGGGTTTGACTCCAAAACAGACCAGACAATGGACCGCGTTTGATACCAATCTATCCCAAACTAGCACACAAGGGCCCTCCTGACTGGTGACATGATGATCGTGAAACACCAAGTATTCCTCCAATAGGTTATGGTATTGAAAAAAGAGTTAATAAGGAATAACTAAATTGGGTGTCCATGTCATAATTTTCCAATACAAACACACAAAACCATATACATATTAATGTAGAAAGTAATAATAAAAAAGATAACAATATATATGGTAAAACCATGATTGTAATAAAATATTAGGAATATAGAAGATTAAGAAAATATAAACCCATGAATAATGGAAAAAATGCACTCTTAACCCGAAATGAAGAGTAAACCTAAAAATAATAGTGAAAAGGAGAACCAAAGGGATCTTGACTTAAGATATCCATGTTTGAAAAAAAATGTAGTCAATGCAACCATGAGACAACTAGTACCCACTGATTTCATCATCGATTTTCTTATCATCTACATAATATATGACATGTCTGGGTAATTCCAATAAAGGGGTTGAGTATATATATACCCATTAGGATTCAACAAAAATAAAAAATGGAGAAATAAAAATTTAAAAAATAGTTATCATAACCAAAATATAGCAAAAAATGAATCCCAATATATATATATCTATGTGTGTGTGTGTGCTTATAAGAATACCAACATTGAGGTGGAAATGGGGTTTTTCATCTCTATATCCCACGAATGAATGATGAGTAATATTGTCACCCCAATAGTTCATCATTGACTCTTACCATCTCACAAATACTTATAAGAATATGTGTGCAGGACCATCACCACACCACTATGCTCATAGTCTAGGGGGAACAATCTCAAATAAAGGACCCATACCTTAGTGTTGAAGGGGCATTCACCTTAGTGGATAAATGAATAACATTATCTTATAATAGGGGGTACCACTTAGTATAAATAGGACCTACACATTTATGTGTAAAGATAGTTCCACTAAGTAGATACAGGACCCACACCTTGTTGTGATAGGGGTGCCACTCGGCAGATGGATGAACCATGACAGAGTACTATAAGGGAGTTCCAATAATTATATGGAAGTCCTATACCCTGAATAACATAGGATACTATTAAAGAGATTAAAATTTTATAGGGGTCTCATACCTTGGTGATATTGGGGGCTTTTCAAACATGATAGATCTATGATGATCTTTCTTGATCACTCCTATAATTCAAGCATCACCTAATAAAGTGTTATAATTGGAATACATCATGTATAATCTAAAGAGACTCTATGAAGGATGTAATATTGTTAGATATATAAAACTATAGTGGATTGGATATATGTGAACCAATATTTGATTTTTCTAATAGGATGATACATAAGGTAGAAGTTCAAAAGACAAGTACACGGTGTGTTCATGGGGTGAGATGACAATTACATCACATTATTTCTAGGTGATGTTCTCCACCATCCATGACTTGGGGAATCCACGTCACACTACATAGTGTGTATTTGTGGTAAAAGTTGTTTCTCATCCAAACATGGCTTTCTCATGTCCTCCCTGTCTATATTTATGTAAATTTTTGGAGCCCAAGTACCATGGTCATATCTAAGTAAATAGTTGTCTGCGTGCACTCTGTTAGTTCCTGAATGGCTAGATATGTTGATGATCATGTACTCTTAGTGCAAAAACTGTGCATCCCACACACAGTCTCAGGGAATTCATCTATCATAAACAACATTTAATATTTATCTCTACATAAACACTTTCCACTGCATCCATGTCACTAAATAGATTGTGTTCATCCAGGATACGTGGAATGCATTTTGTCTTTTTCGAAAACCAATTTATTCACCAGGATAAAATATGTAAAATACCCATTAATCGTTCAAGGATAGTTCACAACTTAGTTCTATAAAAATTTATTGAATCATAACTATCCATCGATCCCTACCCTCTGGTTGCTAATCATTAGAAGTCTTATCAACCATATATAGTCATAATACCTACCACAACTGATATAGATCACAAATCCATGAATCAATAACCCTAATTCCACATCAAACCTTGATAAATTTATAAAACATCAATCTATACATCAATTCCAAAAACCTATAATAAATTTTTGGTTTGATCAAGCTCAAACCCACCATGAAAATGTCAAACCAATAACTAAAGGTCCAATGATGAACATAGTTATGAATGTTGGGGGAATCATAAAATAACAAGGTTAATCCACCATTTGAAAATATATTCTTATATAATTATCTCATAAAATGGAACCATGGTGAAAAGGAATAATAATAATAATAAAATGGGTTAAATAACACAATTTCTTGATCTGGCTTATGTGAAGAATAAAAATCACTAAAAAAAGATAATAAATATATGCTTAATCATTAATTAAATTGGTAGAGAAAACAATTAAAAATTCATTCCTCGATTATGGATCAATCATTATTAGATAATGCATCCACCAAAGAAGGTGGAGAACATCTTTTGTGTTGGTTATCCATCTTACAATTCACCTTGATCTAAGCATCATTATTATCCAATATTGATTGATCAATTAATAACGGTTCCCTCATCCTCTCCAATATCCTAGAGTTATATGGACATCCTTAAATATTTTCTAAAAAATTGTATTTATATAGGGTTGTTAAGTTTATGTTTACTAAATAAATAATTAAATTATATTAATTAATTCACCTAACATACCAGCCTATGGCTGCCTCAACCATATATCTATTGACGATCGATATTAGGTCACACAAATGGAACAATCTTCCATCCAAAATAATACATGATCTCAAATTACCCATTAGAGGCCCAAATAATGGTAGATACATTTAGAATGATATGATTCACATGAAATATTTTAAAATATTTTAATATTGTTATTATTTTAATTTTAGGGTCTAGAGACACCTAAACTCTACCTAGACTTCCGGGAAAAATACTGATATATATATATATAAATTCTCAAATGACTACAATATCAAAATCAGTCATTAAAGTCAATATAACTTATTAAAATTAAATTTTTTCATTATTCATTGATAAATAAAACTATTCATAAAAACCTAATAATTTCACCTTAAGATAATTTTGATACGCTAATTTAAATAATTGTTTCATTTTTATTAAATTTAAATTCTTGATTTTTTATTAATTAGTTTTATTATTTATTAAAAAAATATAATACAACAATTTTTGAAGAAAACTATATTTTTAGGATAAACCAACTTTATTAAAAATGGAGTGATTATTTAAGAAGAATTTATCAATACATAAATATTTTATTTTTATTTTTTAGATACTTTAAAAATAAGTTAATCCTATTCATAGCTACAAATTTAATGTATAGTTTATAACTATCATATTTAATGAAATTTATTTTGGGTTTCATTTAAGGTTGATGTTTTTAATTGTATACACTATCTGACATTGTGTTCTATTTAGAATATCATGTTATTACATTCTTCCATCATAATTTTTTTTATCCTTTCTATTTTCATGGATGTTACATTTTAATAAAATGAGGATGGTTCTTCTTCATGACATCCATATGTTTCATTTTGGATTCTCTCATTTTATGATTTGTCCAAAATACATTTACCAGGTAATTCATCTGATTCCTCAAATACTTATTTCTTATTTCATGAATATTGATTGGATATTCATAGTCAGAAAGATCAGGTACCAGTTTTATATATTTAGAGGTGAGACCATATTTTGGGTCTCTAATATACTTCCTTAACATTGAGATATAGAATAGATCATGTACATCCGAGAGGTTTGATGGAATTTCAAAATGGTTAGCCACAACTCTGATTCATTGCAAAATTTCAAAAATATATAATGTATCTTTCGATTAGTTTTCACTTTATTACAAACCATACAGAACCCTTTAATGGATATAACATGAAGAAATTGTAATCTACCACTTTAAATTTGAAATAATTCCTTTAATTTTCATCATTTCTATTTTTTCTTCATTGAGTTTCTCTAATATGATTCTAGATTAACTTTAACTTATTCATTATTTCCACAACAATGTATGGACATAAAATATTCCTTTCACAAACATTATCCTAACAAGATGGCACATGACATCTCTTACAAGATGACGGTTCATACGATTCCATTTGAATACTTCAATGAGATATACTGTTATTGCTAAACGCTATAAAAGGTAAATACCATAACTGAAACCATGAATTTCAAGTGATAACAACATCAAAATGTCATATAATGTTTGAATAATCATTATAGACTATTCATCAAACTGTGGGTTATAGGAAATTATCAAATAAACCTTGATACATTGATTCTTCTAAAGAATTTTCTTAAAATAATATAAAAAATATAGATCACAATCAAGAAAAATTGAAATTAGTGAACCATAAAGTATTACAAATTCATTAATATCGATTCATGAAAGGTTTCAAAGGGAAAATATTTTCTTTTATCTAGGTAATGTGAATATTTTGTATGATGATGAATAATAATACATATTTCATTATTTTTTTCTACAAGAATTTAGAATCCAGTGAGTCTATATAGAGTAATGTTATTAAATTTCCATATAAGAATATGTAGTGGTTATAAGAATCATATAGGATTATATCTCAAGGCCTTTAAATGTGGAAAGAATACCATCTTCAAATATCATAACACAATTTCTTCTTCATATTTTCCCACAAAAATGGTTTATCAAATTAAGATAAATCATGGTGCTACCTGGGTGAATAGAAAATTTGATCTATGATCATGATCAAATAATTATCTTTTGAGTACACATATAGTTATAACACATAAGATAATTCAAAAAATAATAAAACAATATTCATTTAAAAATTATTCCAATTTCCATACAATTATATCATTAATTATATTTGAAAATTCTAATAATTAGTTTCAGAGCATTTTATCTTTTCTCGTAATGATGGTTTAGAATCCATTTGAAAAAATATTGATTTTTCACATCCTTGATAATTCCACATGCATATTTTCTAAATCCATAAACATATGATCCCATTCAGTCCTTTTTTGGTTAGGATTCCATGTTCTTTCTTTATCAATATATCCACTACCTTATATTCGTTCTCCAACTAGTAGTGTATTGAGAAGTCATAATCCTTATGTAGCTATATGTATTAGGTTAGATTCATATTGAGCTATTTCATTGAAAATATGTGTTTCATACTCTTATGATTTTTTTTATATATCACATAATTCATCATGGGGATAATTTATCCATAAATTTTAAAAATATATTATGACTACTTACTCGATATCATGAGTTTTATAGTTCTATTAATGATTCATTAATTTCTATGATACAAGGGAAATAAAATTATCATTTTGTATAAAGACGCAACCAATTACTTTTATAGATTCATTACTATATATATATATAACATCATTTACAAATTGAAGAGTCAAAATCGGGGCATTCATAAAACCCCTCTTAAATTCCTAAAAATTATATCCACATTCATTTATCCATATGACCATAACCCCTTTACATATTATCATCGTTAACAAGTAAGACAACCATAATTTGTTTAAGAACCCCACTAATACAAATCTACTAAACCAATAAATCTATATACATCAATTATGATCTTTGATGAAGGTTATTACATGCCTATATTTTTCATTGAAGGATTAACTATTATTTCATCTTTAGAATCAACATAGCCAAAGAAATAAACTACTTGAATCCGGAATTCAGACTTGCTAAATTTCCAATATAAATATTTTATTCTATGAGTTTAAAAATGGTCAACTTGTTATTATGATGGACCTCAAAGATTTTATAACACACAAAGATATCATTAATAAATACCATAAAAATATCAAGATATTCCATGAATACTTTATTCATTAGATTCATAAGAAAATAGGGTGTAATAGTCTATCCAAATTAAATTAATGTAATATCATAAAGTTTGTACATCATTCAAAAAGTTTCCTTTAGAATATTTTTTAGTCATATTTGATGAGAACCAAAATGGAGTTGAATCTTTTGAAAATAACAGGATCATTGAAGTTGATCAAATAAATCATTATTCCGAGGTAGAGGATACATGTTTCTCATCATAAGAGCATTTATTCCCCTATAATCAATGCCCAACCTCATAGATTCATTGTTCTTCATAAAGAAAATAAAATTATTTCCCAAAGGGGAAACATTGTGGATTATAAATCCATTATAACATAAATCTTATTTTTTCTTTCTTTAACACCACTAACTCTACTATGTCCATTATATGGGGAGTCATTGATATTGGTCTTTCATCTGGGATTAAATCAATGAAAAAATCAACATCACATTCTAATGTATGTCTAATTAATTATTTAATAATGCATTAATATGTTTGTTTACAATAAGAACATCATCATTTTAAATATTAAATATTCTATCCATAGATTTGTTTTTCTATTTTTTTCTACAGGTCCTTGTTAAAAGATAAATTGGTGATAGATCTTATCATGAATCAAGAGATGAAGTCCTGAATTTAAATATAATTAATTCGACATAATCATCACGAATCAAAATTTCTATTTATATGAATTACTTTTTAATTATATTTTTAGATAAAATGCATACCAAGAATTATTTCAAACTCAAATAGTGGAATAATAAACATGTCTTCCAAAATTTAATGTTAATTTGTCTTAATGGGAACTGAATAAAACATCCTTAATGTGGCGAGACTTCCACTATGAGTTTTGACTGATAACCTCATTTGATAAATTCTTTGGAAATATATAATTTTCATGGAAAACATGGAATGTATAAAAGTGTATAAAAAGCTATAATCTAAAAAATATTTATTTAAAATTTAGTCTAGGATTAAAATACATTTCACTCATCATTGGAACATCAACCTCAGATATAGTGATCCCATAATCATTTATTTCTCCCCAAGGCATGTTCTCTGGTATGTTCCCTAGAACATTGGGAATTAGTGTGGATAATACCCCATTTATCTAAAAATAAATAACTATTAATCATTTATGTGTTTCCTCCCCTTAAATTTATTATCCAGATGAACCTTATCTTCAGAAATTAAATAAGTTTTTCCCTCAAATATATTCATATATTGAATGTGTGAAGATAAGGTTTTAAATAATTTTTTTTGAATGTGTGAAGATAAGGTGTTTCCCTCATATATATTCATTTATTGATCCTTAGAATCAACACTTTTAAATAATTCTTTTTAGATTTTTATACACTAATTTCCTCATATATATTCACTAAATCAATGATAATTCATTTTCCAGATGAACCTTATCTTCACTAAATTTTTTCTCTCTAAACCATATGTTATATTTCTTCTCCTATATAGTATTTAGATCAATAAACACCATTGTTCATTATTGAATCTATGAAAATATACTTCCAACTTAACCTTTTCCCTTTCATTGTATCCCATAGAGAGAAAAATCAATTCAAGAGATAGTATACATTTATCATCTAATATTTGATAAATAATTTCACTAAAATATAGAGTAATTGGTATTAAGAAATGATCTAATATAAGTGTTTCATTACATGTATGACCATATTGATCCATATGTGAATAGATATTATACAAAAAATGAACTAACTGCTCAAATGGGGGAATGATCTACTCAGCACCAACACTATCTTTATTAGTTTTCATATTGGGGAAATATCCAATTGGAAGACACATATTGATTATATTTATTACATTAGGTTCAATATCAAAATAATGGAACAAAATATGTTGGATCATGTCATGATCACCATGTATATAAAGAAAAAATTAAAAATCCCACTATTGGAAATGTTTTTCAAATACTATAAGGTATTATAATAATTCCTATGTTAGCTATGTTTTTTTTGAAAAAATGATCCCAATTTTTCTACAAAAATACCCCTCATACAAATTTTAATGACTGCAACTCCAGTAACACAAAGAAAATTATTAATTTGTTACATTGTATCTAGATAAATGAGATTGTTTCCTAATAAACCTATTAGTTTATTAATCTTTGGGGAAGTAAATATATACATGATTATATTATTATAATGGAAATAAATTATTAAACATAAAATATGTAATTGATATGTGCTCTTAGAACTCATTCAAAATTTTATTCTTTATATACTGGGGAAATGAAACAAAAAAAGAGAGAGTAAAATTCCCAATACAGTTTATGTATAGTGAAATATATCTTTATTAATTTATACATAATAAATATGGAAAGTTATGTAAATGGAAACAAATTCCATTTTGTTAATAACATGAGCACGAGCTGAAACCATAGATATTATCAATGTAGTAATCTCATGGATAGAAATAATTTAGTTCTCATTGAAGGAAACTATTAATTTTGGATTTCATAATATTAGAGACCATGATATTTATAAAATCAATAACATTCAATAAGATAGTTTAAAATACTGGGTAAATATCCATTTAATTTTCTAACTAATTTCCCTCTTGAGACCTGTTGATGCATTGAGGGGTTTGATATTTCCTATCCCCACCGATCAAGGTAGATCAAATTCATTTCGTGTATATATAATGATATATTTAATTCATGAACAATATGCCTTATCATAAAATGTTTGTATCGAGTAAAGAATACAAAATATATTTATTTCAACTGTAAATTAAATTGTATTTATACTAAAACCCCATATATAAATGTAATATAGATTAAAAATAAGAATATTTTGGAATAAAAATAATATGGATTTTTTTTTAAATTTTAATTACTAATGAAAAATGATCATAAACATATGAAATGGGAAGGATATACAATATAAAAAAAACTGTTTTTATTATATTTAAATATCCCTTCATGAAGTAAAATTAATGTGAAATCCCTTACCTCATGTTTTATTTTACATGAATGTTATATAACATATTTTATAATAATTTTTTTATAATTATATACTAAAATTATATTCAATTTTAAAATATATTATATGATTAATTTATAACATTTCACCACCCATTTATTAATAATATTTATTTTATTTCGATTATTTCAGGTGTTAACTACTTTTTTTTAAAGATTTTTTTGATTGGTAGTCTTGATCCTTCCATATTTATAATGGTTACATAATCTAAATAATTTTATTAAATATATAAATATCATATATATTTAATGTATAGATTTTAAAAATCAACCATAAATGATATAGATAAAAAATGAATTACACTATTGATGGACATGGTAGGTCATACATACGCATGAACACTATTTTTGGATAGATTGAATGAAATATAGGTAAATAATAAATTTCCATTCCAAAATCATTAATATATCATATATATCATATATATTCACTAAATCAATCATTATTAATATCCATTTAAAGAGTAAATGAAATCAAATTACATCATTTCATAGAGGTGGTAGTCCACATACATGCATGAGAAATTGTATTATTTTAGAAATTATTGGTAGGTAAGAAGGTGTATATTTTATTATAATTAAGAAGAATATTTATGTCATAAATATAATATTGATTCACATATACATATTCATAACCACCAATAAAATGTGGTAACGAAAAATTAATTACACCACTAGGAGGGAATGATAAGTCGTACATATAAAAAGCAATGTTTTCTATTTTTCTAGGATGGAGAAGAGATCAAAAATCATTATCCCAAAATCATAATAAATTATCATTATATTGATCATATTGAAATTATTAATTAAGTATGGGATGAACACATTAAGAGGAAGTACTAGAAGAAATAAATTTGGATAATTTAGTAAATACAATTAGTTATAATTTGGTAGATATCCTTTAGATATCATCTTAATATAACAAGTTTATATCTTTTTGAATTTTTAAAACCTCTAGAAATTGGATACAGGAGTTGATAATTGAATTGGATATGGTATGGTAGAGCTTCTTCCCTAAAAATAGAGTGAATAAAAAAGAGGTGAGGTGTCCTTTTATAAGTAAGGGGAGGGTCATGCATAGAATTTACTAAAGTATTAAATTAATATAAATTATATTTTGTGTCCAAATTTATCAAAATTTATGTAATTAGTATCAAGGATGTTGATGAATCTAAATTATTTTGACCAATAAAATTTTGATATTTTTTACTTATGTTCCCAACATTATTCTTTTAGTATTGTGTATGTATTTAAGGTAATTATTTAACATGTGAAAATTAGAAATAAATTACCTTGAAAACATATATTTAAAATAACTGTTTATAAAAAACATACCTTATTTTCAGACCTACATCAAAAAAATTTAAATTAATAAAAAAATAGAATGAACATTTTTAACTCACTTTACATAAAATATAATAATTTTCAACATCATGGAAATATGAAAAAGAAATATAATATATTATATTCTTGGATTATTATAATTGGAATAATATAATCCAATAAAATTAATGATAGTTGTAGGTTTACCCTTTAGTCTTTATCACATTGTTTTTACACCCAATTAACAAATTTTACCTTTACCATGGTAAAACCAAATTGGTAGGATTACTATTAATAATGGATAAAGTTAAATGATATATATTAACATAATTTATACAACCATATTCTGAATATGTAATAAATTATTCAAAATTAAATTCATATAAGTTTAATAATTTAATTTTTAATTAAACACAAAAAAAGTGATTAAAAAAATATTTTTTCACTAATTTGTCTTATTATGTATAAAAATGATTTTATACTCAATTCAATTTTAAAATGAATTCCAATGATGAAAATTGGATTAAATTTTATCAAAATTTACCAATAAAATATTAAAACTAATCCAAAATAGAATATGACTTTGGAAATACATTTCTCAAAAAAATTCACGATATTTCATTATTTATTGAAAAATAAAACATTCATAAAAATATCAAAATTTCACAAGAAGATAATTTTTATAAAATAAGTTAAAAAATTATATCCTTTTAATATAATTAAAATTTTAAAAGATACAGATATTATTTATAATATTTTCTCAAAAAAATAAATGAAACCATTTTTTAAGAAAATGTAGCTTTATTAGATAAAATTACATTACAAAAAATTTGTTGAAATACTTACTAATAATTAATAAATATAAATATATATTTGATGTGATATTTATATATATTTCATATGGAACTTAATAATATTCATACTCTCAAATTTAACAGATATTTTGTAACATTCAAATTTAAATTATAGTATTCTAGGGCCGGTTTATACATGGTGTGTCATTTTGTATACACTATAAAAAAAACTATATTTATTTTATATCATAGGGATATTATTGATTTTATATATATGTTTTTTCTGAACTCTAAGAAAAAATGTAATGGATTTTATACTTTTAAATCAATTAATCAGGGATTTATAGTCTAATTTAAAACATCCTTTAAAAAATAAAATGTGATTTAGAAGATATTCATTATAAAACATGAATTAATTCTTCATAAATTTTAGTATTTTGTTAATGACATGATATTATCTCATTGATTTTAAGTACCTAATAAACATTCATTCATTTGATTATCAATAGTTTTTTTTAGATTGTGTTCAATGTTTATTATAAACATTTTTATGAACAGATATTAAAAACTATAAATTTTGGGATTTATTAACTAAAATTTAATAAGGTATTTTCCTTTGAAAATACCATATTAAATAATTAATGCTGATATACTATGATGTATTCATGGGATCGGCCTTAATATATTTTTGAAGAGGAAAATATTTTTAATCATTTTTTAAGAATTTTCATGGATTTTTTAATTTTATGTCTCTACAACTTTATTTTGGTGAGGGGTTCAAGGTACATGAAATGAATTTCAATTATATTATGTATAAAAAATTATTAAAATCCTTATTTTTTAATTATTCCTTATTATATCCCTGAATTGAGATATGTTTAATGCATTTCCCATTTTCAACATATTTTTTAAAACATGATAAAGAGTTTCCATGTTTTACTTTTATGTGATAAAACATATTCCTATGTTAATCATATAATGTCATCAATAATTATGAGGGTATAATATTTTCCTATAATAAATTCAATTTTACAAAGGAAGAAATTGGCAGGTAAAATTAACTCAAGGGATATTTGAGATGAAATACCTTATTTTATTTTTAAAAGGTGATTTTTCTCTCAAAATATTGAAATGATTCAGAAAATATGTCACTATTGAATTGAAAATTCAAATTTTATTATAGTAGTTGATAATAGTTAACTTTGAAAAAAGATTGATTTATTCAATAATGGAGGCATCGATTCTAAATCTAGGAATCACTCACTTGTGAAATCAATTATTTGATATTTTTAATAGATAAATTTTATATTAATTTTCTAAACATTTTGAAATCAAGAAGTGGTAAATATAATTTTTCCTTTGGAGTTATTTTTTTTAAAATAACATTTCAGAGATACTTTAACATATCTATCCCAAAATTGACATATATTTTGTAAATTTTGATTGATTCCTTTTAAAAAACTAGTTATTTAATATTGAGTCATAAAACCAATTATAACTTCACCAATTATGTTACCCTTATAATTATCACAAAATTTAACATGCCCTTCTTCTCGTTAATCATTATGATTAAATTTAGAGAGATTTCCACAAATTTTTCTTGATAACACACTATCATGGTACCACCATGATTATTTTGTTCTTCTTGGAAGAAATATTTTCTAAACAATATAATGATTGAATGATTCTGTAACAACACATTAATACAAGGAATTTGTTTATACAATAGAGATTTTATAATCTATAATTTGTTTACAAGAGGTGTACTTTTTTAGAAATTACAAATGAATGAATTTTTTCTCTTATATCATTCATTTTTTTCAATATAATTCCTATATTAAATGACCGATTATTTTTTTAAAAAATTACAAAATATATGTTCTAAGAAAAAATTAACAAAAATTATGTTTTGAATATTTTTTAGAGGTTATTTATTGATGATATAAACCAAAAAAACCCAATATTTCTTATTTCTTAGTTCCCAAATGTTTATTCAAATTATTTTCCTATTTCGGTAAATTATGATTGGGAATTATACATATAATTAGAGGTGGATTGAAGATTAATAAAATATAGATTATTTTTTATTTTCATGACGAGATTATCGTTTGTAATGAAAAGAATATCCTTTTTTTAGATTTAATTCATATTGATCAAATTTATTATGTTTATTTTTGAGTTCTATATATAAATATAATAGTTAATAAAAAACTTAATCATGTTAAATTTGATAATATTTTATGTCATTGTAGTTTAGTTGACTATAGGTTGAAGAAGAATAATAAAGGGGAGGATAAATGGGATATGAAAAATAAGTGGGGAGGAAATTGTAAGGCGATATTAATGTTGACATCTTTATCAACATGTTTTATAATGAACTTAATGAATGAAAAAATTAAAGTGGATGGCGAGGTTGAATCCATAGAAGCATCACTTGAACCCCACATGGTGACCCTTTAATCCTTTTACCATGATTATTTTCTATGAGGTTCTTTGGGTAAATGAGGAACTCTATATTAATGTGACCCTTCTTTTTTCCATTCCTTTTATGAAAATTATAGTTTTTTCTTTTTATTTTACATTTTGGATTGTTGGTTGATGCTTATATTTGGGAATATGTTTTACATATTCGTGGAAAAAAACTTATGGTCTATAAAAAAACCTCCAAATGTTTTTTCATTATATGATTTAAAGGATTTTCATCTCTTTCCTTACCTGACTTCATTTTTATCCTTTTATTAATTTTTCCCCATTTTTATTTCATATTTCATTATGGAATTCATCATCATTTATGATTTTTACTTCGAAGGATCCCTTGATTTTATGAATCACTATGAGGGTGAATCAGTATTTTTATTTTACAATTTATTCTAACATATAATTATCCCCATCAACTTGTTAGAGAATATTACTTTTAAAATTAAAAAACACAACCACAATTTGTATGAAGTGACGAGAAATTAAATTTTATAATATATTCTAGGTTCACCGGCATTATGGTTGACTATATCATTTCCATGGATACACTTATTGGTCCATATAAATAAAAAACATATTAAGCGAAAACAATTTTATCCAACTCCAATTAGACTCATCTAGTCTCTTGATTGGAAACTATACATAGCACCATATTTTAAAAAAATTATATTTTATGAAAAATAAATAATGATAAATTTGTAAAAAATATAATAAACATATTCCATAAATTTTCTATATGACAACTATGTATGGTATAATTTGATTTGATTTTCCATCTTCCTTAAGTATTTTTTACTTCTTCTAGTGCACCTCAGGAAAAAATGCCTCTAATCAATGATCTGAGTGATGAACATAGAATTGCACAATTTAATTATTATATATCTAATTACCTTGATCAATAAGTCTATATCTTGTAAAAATAACCATTAGATTTCTACTTGGTAGCATCAGATTATTCTTATTTTACTGTGAGATTTACTAGTTGGAAACTAACACTTCTGTGAAGTCTCAAAACATGTACTATCTCTCTGACATCTCTATCTACTAATAATTTTTTAGAACATTAGCTCTCATATTTTATAAGATAATGATGTTTTAACAAATTTTACATACATATCATTATATAGGTATGAATTTGGGAGAAAAACATGATTAGTCAGAAGTTTCACTCCTAAATAAAATTCAAATTTACAAACACCCAATCAATTCAATTTCACTGATTACTTCTCAATCATTTTAAAAAAATATTTGTACTTCCTAAAAATTATAGAAATAACCAATTTATGTGAACATTATTACTCATTTATAAGGATCTTCTTCATACTTCATTAACCAAGGAAAGGTAAAAAAAATTACTATATTTGTTAGTATCCTCATGATAATGTAAATTACCTTAACATTATTAATATCTTAAGAAAAATTTATTTCAAATGTTTTTTTGATAAATTCATTAACATATTCCATTTTGAGCACTACTTATTTTATATAGTGAATATATTTTATACCATTGAATTATGAAATGATCTATTTAAATTTCATATGACATTTATACTTTGACTAATTTAATATTCCTAGTTAAATAAAATTACACATATTTTGTGCATTGTTTCTCTAGTAGGTGATGAACATTATACATCACTCCATCTGACAAGACATCATATTAGCCTTTCTAATTTTTTTTATAACGTCACTAATTTCTATATTTTTTCATGATAAGCCACTATATAATGATATCAAAACATTCATCTAGTTCTCATTAATAGAAAATCACAAATCATATAAGGATTTACTTAAAAATCAAACTGGTACTTATTCATTGAGTCATTCATCTGATGCATCTCATTTATCAAGCTCGTGATCATCCATCAGAAAGATCTTTCTTCAAATTATATTTGATGAACTGAGGATAATTATTTTTTTAAGTGTAGAAAATATTTTTAATGATATACCTTTCCCTGATAAACTAAAACTGATATATTTCATCCACCATATCTTATATGACATTTTATATTGGATTATTTCACCATTTTTATCTTAAACTTAGTAAGAAACTGTATGATTTCAAAAATTAGTTGTTGGTCTTCAACAATTTTTATTTGATCACTCTTTATTTATCTTTTTACTCTATCTTGAACATTTACTTCACAAACTTTTCAATTATTTTACATTGTACAAAATCACAAATTAAAATAGAACTTTATACTTCTTTATTTTCTCTATTTAGTAACATTGTCCCCAGTTCATCTGATAACATTTTAAATATTTATCCTTTGTTCACTTCATATTAACTCACCTAGGTTCATGAATATCTTGATGATTTTATGAACAAGATGTTCAAAAACCCTCCATCTAACTTGAATAACATTTCATACAATTTGTAGGATTTTTTAATTTATTTAGTAATATATTTTCTACAGAAACCTAAAACACTCAACAAATATATATGGTGATAAGAAATAAAAATAAAAAATAGAAAAATCACAAAGGATTATCAATTTCCCAATTGGATTTATTTAAAACATTTATAGAAACTTCAATAACTTTTTCATGCATCAATTAAAGAACAAAAAATCACTTAGATAATATCCCATAACGAGACTGAAATATAAAACAATGTTTGTAAGGGATTCCATACCGAAGTGAAACTACTTTTTCCTACATTATATGATAAAATCCCAATCATTTGTTCTATTCCTCAAGAACTTTATATTAACACATGATTCAGAATCAAAATATTTTTATATAAAATGTTTTAAATTATCCCCCCTGTTGACGACCTAATCAAAATAAATGTTGTTTAAATTTCTCTATGAATATTATAAAGTCATTTTAAGGGTATACTATGTAGTTTTAAGCTTAATTCCTCAAATCATTCCATTGGCATGGAATTTCTAATAAAATCAACAATTTCATACTTTATAGAAATATACTCAATAAAAATATCACCCATAGTAACATTCTCTATGATGAAATGATATTCTATATTAGTGTGTTCTGATCAAGAATTTTTTACAATATTTTTTGAAAAATCAATTAAAGTATTATTATAATTGAAATTATTCTATAGTTTAGATATATTTTTCCTCAAATATTCAACCTGATACTTCTTTTAAATCATTTACCTATAATCATGGGTAGAAAAAGAAACATATTATATTTAATATGTACTCTAATTAATAGAACCCTATTTTATAAAATTCCATCTCACACAAAATTCTCCTAAGAATAATTTTCTTCATAATGTTTATTTTATATCATTATAGTATAAAACCCAATTAGTATTAGGGAACCCATGAATTGTCATATCATTAGTTATTTTATAAAATTCTCCCTAATTTTGAGTTCCTTTAATATACCTACATATTCTATTAATTTATATATAATTTTATTACTTCAGATAACAATAATTACTTCCACATAATGTTATAGAATATCATATTTCAGGACATGAAGCAGGAAGAGAGAGTAAAATTTCTATCATGATTCAAAATTATTTATGTTTCACACATTACATAAATTTATCTTCCCTTATCTCTAAGCCACAAAATATGTATAGAACATATTTATATTATTCCATGAAAAAATAATGTTATAACACCTTGGGGTAATTATTTTGAGATGGGAATATATACCCCATTATTGAATATGTATGCCTATAAAGTATGTAATCTCCCAAAAAATTAAAATTTCAATGTCCTTGTTCTATTTTTATGAAAAATCAATAAAATTTTTATCCCTAACACATATAAAAATTATAGAAAAATGTAAATGATGAACATTAGTGTACCTATTATCTTAAACTTAACATACATTTTTATATCAACTAGTCATTATAAAGTCATAGTTGTTTTATGACACATTAATGTTTAGAGTATCATGCAAGAGGATCAATTTTAACCCTTATAACACCCATTTTGGATTAAACCCCATTGTTCCATAATTTTCAAGTAAGAAACCACTATGTAGCTCAGTATAAACTTTTTCCTATTTCTTATCTCCAATTGATAAAGTTAAATTGTCATTCACCTGATAAAAATTTAATAATAATGAGAAGAAATTATTATGACCATTCTTATAGTATTATGTCTCATAATTGGGGAAACTTTTCTGTAAAATAAACACCATCCACCTATGAGTAACCTTGAAAAACTATCCGAACATCATTTATTTATATTTCTCCTTGTTAATTGATCTTATTTATGAAAACCCATTTTGTTCTTATAAAATTATTTTTATTAATAATGGAATAATATACTATATATCATTTTTATCAATCTGATCTAACTAATCATTCATCACATTTATCCACCTTTTATGTTCAATCACCTCTGAAGCATATTGTTGCTCCTATTTGATATTAGATATATTTTATTTCATAACCTTGACATCATTATAACCTGAACTAGATATTCTTAATATGTAATAACTATTTTGGATCTAACCTATTTTATTAATTTTTTAAATTTTATGTATTTTATTCCAAATATTTATATCTCATCAATAAGATTCTCTATGAATCTCTTTTATAGATTTATATAATGGACCAACCAATATACACTCATAAAATTTCACATGGAATATTCTTTCCCATACATGAAGGGCATCGTAGATCACCATGGGTTGTAGAATAGAACTCATAAATCAATAAAAACCTAGAGGGAAGGATTTTACAATCATAAATAATACAATATAGAATATATAGAAATTCTATGAAACATCATAAGAATAACTAGAAGAAATATGTGTCCCAATAGGATGGAAAAATAAGAATCAATACAACTCAAAGTAATTATTATATAAAAAAAATAAATTCAAGCATAAAAGTACTGATAAAATAGTAATTGACTACTCTATGTGATATTGTGGGAAACACCCACCATTTAGACAATATCTATACTTACCCATCTGACAGAAATCTATCTTCGTCCCTACTTATCCTTGCATTTTCCTGTATAAAAGGTATAACCTATTATACAGACCACCGAATGGGTGTGTGTGGATTTAGATAAAAGGAATTAATAGGATCCTACCTTGTTTTTTCCATATAATTTATCTATAAAACAATCCAAATATGTTTATTTTAAGAAAAAATAGAGTGATGATAAGTAAATTAGTTTAATTCAAAATCATGGAAATATTTCTATTTTTCTAGAGTTATAAAACAATCCAAGAAAAATAGTTTCAAATCATAATTTAAGAAAAAAATTCCTAACCAAATAGTTATATAAAATCTTGAACAATTCAAATCCAATGAACAATGGTAAACATGCGAATGGATCACATAAGATTAGGATGACAAACTAGTTATACCATAAACAATGACAAGTGCACGCCAAAGTCATTTTAACTCATGCCTATGGAGAAGAGGTGAACACTATGTGTAAAGCCCAAAAATATCAATATCCAATCCCATGACAAATAGTCCTAGGGGGCATAAGAACACCCCATGAGTGATCCCACTACACTAAATTGATGATGTACCTATGTTACGCATTCAACCCATGTGAATTAGGATTCCCATGTATTGAATTTCCCAAATCATTAAATATATATTCAAATTTTACAATCAATTTCTAGAACCCTTGATTTTTAGAAAACATTTTGAGTTCCCATTTGACATTTCATTGGAAAAACCTATTTTCCTTTATCAAAAAATGAAGGGAGAATAATTTTATCCTTCCAATAAATTGGTTAAAAAAATATTTCCAAATTATTTATAAAACTATTTGAAAAACATGAGAAATATGGTTAATAAAAAAAGGCTACGGAAATAACTGCCTATATAACCTTAAGTCACACAAACCCATAATGAGACCCACTAAATAGGGAAGGGAAGAAAAAACACAAGAGATCCTAAAATTGATTCCCATATCTTAGAATCAATTAAATAATTGAATCATTCATTTTAGAAGATAAAACAAATAATACATCATGGAACTCCCCTGACACACATTAAAAACACATGGGTTATCCTACGAGATATTATCACATGAAAAATATTGAAATAAGCAAATAAAACATCATCATAAGGTTAATGAATCTAAAATGCATCACTATTCCACTATCATAAACAATGTTAATGAAAAATAATAATGTCCTGTTCTAAGGGAGAAGCATTGTAGATATCATGGAGATCAATTTTTTAAAAAAGTGAGATGGAACTAGAGGAAATCCCCCAAACCACATAAAGAATAACCAATAGTTTGAGGAGGAAGTTTTGAAAACAAATGAGAATATCAGACATGAAACCTGAATAATAAATATAAAGCTAATGTATTTATATTTTAAGCACCAATTTTATGGTGCAAATATCCCAAAACACATAGACACTAAAAAACATCTCCTTGAGTTAACTTTATCATGAAAATGATTTTACTATATAAAAGTGGGCCTTATAGTGTAAAATTAATTTATTAAATGACAATTATTTTATGGGTTGAATTATTCCTATGTCATAAAATTTCTTATGATTACTTCCTAGTGATAGACGTACACCATATTCTAGAACATGAGACATAATTTTGGACAACTAGATTTATATTCCCCATGTTATGCTGATAATACCAAAAAATTATTACCATACCTAAGAAAGAAAACTATTAAATTTAAAATACATAAACTTTAATAATCTAGGAGGTTAAAATCTCCCAATAATAAGAGTTTACTTCCTCGAGATGTTGTATAGAAGAAGGGTTATCTAGAAAAAGGTGAGGCCATTTGTCCTTCACTGATTATTCACACTCTCTTATAATTAAAGGGAATATTATCTTTATATTCATAACTCTTTAACCAACAAGATAGAAATCCCATGTATGAATTTCACCAAAAAAATCACACTATCCATTGGTTTCTCCACAACAGAAACTTCTGGATCAAACTCAATGTCCTCCAAACATTGAACACGAGAGTGATTTGATGATAGTTCTTGACCTGAGATATGTCTTAAAAATCATGTATAACAAAAAAATAAAATGGGAATGATAATTAATAATATTCCATCTAAAGACACATAATGACCTTAAATGTTCTAACATATCTCAAAGAAAACATTCCTTTATTCCTAAACCATTGGTGACCCAACTGAGGAGAAACATTCAATAAAATCTAGTCAACTACATAAAACACCAATGGATGGTATCGAAGATCAAAAAATTATTTCTATGGAATCATTAATTTAAACATATGTTTACATATATTATTGATATTTATTGATGTCACATGAGTGAGACTCATTCCAAAAAGAGAGGCATCACCCACCACTATCCAAAAAGGTAGAAATCTGCATGGGTGACCATATAAATCCAAAAATAGAGCAATCCTAACCAAATTCTAGTATGTTATGTTTTACTTAAACTCAACCAGTCTCAAATGGATACCCCATGATCCATCGATGTCTATGGAAAAAGAAATATAGAGTATCCTCCTGAATCAAAATAGCACACTCCATTTGACCATCTGTCTATGAATGATAATATATACACAATCCAATCTGAATTACCATCATCGATTGAATAATATAATTTTTTTTTGAAATAATTGTGATATCCCTATATGAAACAATAGAATAAAGAACCCCACATACCATCATGGTCTCATATATAGATATAAATATATATATCTTACCCAGATCATCAATAATAGGGGTTTCCTTGATAAAAAGGAAATTATAAAATTTCTCAAATTGATAAACCACCAACTAGATAGTATAATTAAATTGTATAGTCCATAGTAATACAAAGAAAATATAGATTAAACCCTTAACTAGTTTTCTTAAAGGCACCAAAATTTTCTAGATATAACTAGAAGGTTTCATATTTTCTTCCCTTATCTTCTGGATGGTGAAACTATAAGACACATAATATTTAATGTTACACTTCATAACTAGCCTTCATAATTACTATCTCATTTAGAAATAAATATTCATAGTGAAAAAAAAAGGACCATGAAGAACAATGATAGTTAAAAAACTAGGTTCCTCATAGGTTATATGATGAAAAACCGATCCATAATAAAAGGAACATGATATGAAGGGGTGAACTACATGAAATAGTCTCCCCACAATATAGTGTATCTCAAATTCTCCTAAATTAATCAACCTACTATTAAATATATAGAATAGAATCATGGAGAGATAATGATAGTTTTACACTGGATATAAATGCACAAAAACCATCCTTTTGAGCATCAAGATGCAACTAGGTGAAGAGTCCCGTCATGTTACAATATTCCTTCTATTCCAATATAGCATATGATAGAACATACCTATCACGAGAATAATAAATAACATTCCCCTTATTCAGTGGTGAAGGTAATTTTTAAATGAAATTTTTATAGGTAATGAACTAACCACATTTGTCTGATATTAGTGAAATTATGATAACATATACTACTTAGACTCTTATAGTCAGAAATGAAAATGAAACTCTTTAGAAATATATTTTTATCCCAACACATAAGACCACACATAACGGCGGCTTGATATAAATCATGAATTGTGTAATTTCATTCATGTGGTTGAAGTTAAAAAGATCCATAAGCCAAAAAATGTTCATTACGAATACTCTCATAATCTAAACAACTTCATAAGAATTATAGAATACCACATACCCCATACTGATATCATTTAAGTTTATAATAGTTGTTGATGTTAGAAGTAATTTCAAATCATTAAAAGGAGTATAAAATATTGAATCTAATATGAATTTCACCCCTTACTATTAAGAGAAATAAAATGTGATGATAACTTTGAGAAATAACCAATAGTATCTACAAAAAATTAGAAATCTACAAATATGAAATACATTCGATCGATCATACCGTGAAAATATATCCATCACCATCTAAGGATGAATAGATAAAAATTGTTCAGAAATCACATGTCCCATGAATATCACTTCATGGATCTAGAAACAATATTTCAATAAATTTATATATAGATGGTGACTGTACAGAATTTCTAAAACCAAATTTAAATGGTTGTCATTCAAATTATTAGATATTGAAGAAAATAGAATATCATCTATGAAAACTACCAAAAAGGTATCTAGAAACTGATAACATATCATATAAATTAGATCCACTAAAACTGAAGGATAATTAGTCATAATAATAAGGACTAGAAGATATTCTTAAAATCCATACCTAATTCTGAAATTCATCATTAGTACATCAGACTTCAGTACTTTTATACGACGATGACTCAATCAAATATCTACCATTAAAAACCAAATTTTTAGCCATTAAATGAATAAACAATTCTATCAAGAGGGGAAAAACATATTTATTATTTACAGTCACCCTATTCAAAATCTAATAGTTCGTGAAAAATTAATGTGATCCATCCACATTATTGTAAAAGAGAAAAAGGGATATATGAGATGAAACACTTGTGAAAGAAAATAATTTATCTATCAAATAATTAAAAAATATCTCAATCCCTCTCAACAATGCTAGCCCAATTTTATAAGAGTTTATTGATATTATCTACTTTCTAGGAACCATATTAATTAATAAATCAACCTTCATCTCTAGAGGAATACTAGATATGTAATCTAAGGAAACCATAGGGAAGTACACAATATATAATGGAAGATTAAAAATAGATGAAACATCATCATGATCAACAAAAATAGTAGATAAAAACACAATATCCATAGGTGAGAAGGACTTTCAAGACTATACCTCTGAACCAAGTCTCCCGAAAATACAATAGAGCTTCCATTGGTAACCAAGAAAAAAAACTCAATGATGATTAAATTAAATCTCAATATGATAATTAATAAACCAATCCACATTGAATATTATGTAATGTATAACAAGATAGAGACCATGGAAATCCCAGTTTAAATCTACATCACTTATCGATATAGAACATGATAGACACCGAAAACCTTCCCATTTCATCCTCTTACGGTATTCCATTAATTTAATGATAAAGACATTGATATTTATTTGAAGGTTAAACAAATATATAAAATGGTAGACATAAATGAGTGGGAAGAACCCATATCAAATAATTCAGCCAGTACTAAATATTTAATAAAAAAGTACCTCTCAATTTTTATTGGACCCACATCATTCACCACTAAAAATAATCTACTACATGAAGTTGATTCACTAGGAAGGATTATGTTTGGAGCCCTATGGACTTTAGTTCTCCTGAATATTTCATAGAATCAATTATATGTGATGATTATTAACCATATTAAAGAAAAAAATTAGCTAGATAGAATCACTGTACATGACTGTAGTGGACAAAAGCACATCACATGTTTTTTGGATCTGGAGAGGAATGTCATGTGGTCCTTAACATTCCACATAGGTAGCATGTTATGGGAACCATATAGGATGAAATTAGTAGTTAATATAAGAATCATTACTGAAGAACACCTCCTCCACTTCTGTGATGACCATTCCATTTCCACTAAATCCTCTATGTGCAAAAGATGATTCCATTTGGAGGAACGTAAATGGTAGAATGGACAATATTTCATAATGTGTTAATAAATTCCATTATAAACTTATCTACTATTTAGAAATATATATATATATATACCCAACATAAATAACTTGGATATGATATTCCATCATAATCCCAGAAGGTACTTCTGAGCATACATCTAGTAATTTTTCAATCATATTGAGTAAAATGAACCAGCACTAAAAACCATTTGGTGTATTCTGACACCAAAAACTCTCTTTATAACAAGGTGATAAACTCTAGAGTATTATATATCATTAGAGAATATATAAAAAACTATCTAATAAAGGTGGTCTTGAAAATCTTATAGTATTATCCCATTTTCATATCTTCATGTACCAATTCAACCAACCACCACATTCTAGGACCTCATGTTTGAGATCACCAAACTTCACTTTAATAGGATCATATGTATCCTAGATTTAAATTTATTGTCTAACTATTCAATATAGCCTATAGCCTATTGAGTTACACTCATACCAATAAAAGATAATGGATTATATTATATAAAATCACTTGACCGGTCTATATTCACACTTGTGCCTCAACATTTGGGTTTTGAACATTTAGTACATTTTGGTGGATGAATCAGACTACCCGAACAATTTCATTGATACAATTATGAACTAAAGATGGATTCATTTGAGGAGAATACTCTATAAAATCCTATGTAATCTATGAATATGTCTTATAGGCATATTATTTCATAAAAAAATAGAAATAATGATTTGGAAAATGGGTAATCATAGTTCAAACTATAAAACCCAGACCAAAAAAATAAGATTATGATCGTGAACTCAACATGAGAGATAAACATCCTAATATAACATGATTTCTTGAGAATTGTCATAATAAAGACATTCTTGGAACTCACTATAACCTAAACCTTTATTTTTTACAATCCTTTATCATGTATATCTAGTTCTGATGATAGATAATAACAATTGATTGACAAAAAACTTTAATACACTAACCTTGATACCCCTATAAAGTTGATCCTCACCCAATCCACAACATACAAAAATCAAATTCATGATACCCATATAAAGTAGACTAGAAACTATCATAAAACAAAAACTGATGGGTATTATTTTTCACAACATGAACAAGATGATATAAAATATATATAAACAATAAGAAATAATCATATAATTACAAGAAGAAGTATATTCCTTAATTGAAATAAAATATAAGAAAATATATTACAAAAAATAGTTAGAACATTCCAAAGTAAATGTATAATAGAAATGGAAAACTAAAAGTGAGTCTAATTAATCCATTTTATAATTTTAGAAACACCCCACCATGTCACCATTGATTACCCATACTCATCTGACAAAAACCTCACCACCTCACTATGGTGTCATTATTTTCCTACATCAAAAAAAGAACCATGCCAATATACCAATGAAGGGGTGTGTCTGGTGTGAGCTAAATAGGATCAATAGGATCCAACACAGGTTTTCCATATCATGTCTCAACTAAATAATCCACATATAGGGATTTTCTAGAAAAAATGGAATAGTACGAATTAAAGTAGTTTACATCAAAATTATTGTAAATCTTTTCCTTTTTCCATGTTATACAAAATTCCAAGAAAAATAGTTTCAAATAATAATTCACATAATATTTTATCACATACAAATTAGAAATATCAGATCAAATTCAATATAATGCCTATGAATAATGGTAAATAGGATAAGGGTTCACATAAGGGTATGCTAGAAGATGACTTGTTCCATAAAAATGATTGTGTGCACCCAAGTCCTTAGAACATAGTCTAAAAAATATGATGAATAACCCATGAGTGAACCCCCCCCCCAACAATTTCTATATCCATTCCCTATAAAATAGGTATATATAGTATAATAACACCCAATGAGTAAACCCCCTACAATACATTGATGTTGTTCCTATGCCATATATTCCACCAAAGTATCTAATAATTTTCATGGGCTACATTTCTATTATAATTTTAAAGGGTTTCACATTAAAAAAATTGATAACAATTTCATTTAATAAAACCATCATGAATCCAATTTTACAATGATTTGAGAGAAACAATTTTATATGATCAAAAATCTAGAGGAATGACTTTCCCTTTCAAATACATTCATACAAATAATAATAATAATTCAAATTTATATAGAAAATTTATTATAAATGTAACACCCCAGGTAAATAAAGAGTATGACATTTTCACATTTATCCATATTTGTGAATAAAATATTAATATAACTTTAAAGGGGACGCTATGCTCAATGGCGTACCCAACACGCAACAACGAGTTTCTTAGGAATCTTACGTTGCACTCTAATAATAAAATAATATTATTTTTAAATGGTAGTTAACGCCTAGATGTTGTGATGGCGGTAATGAATAGAACTAACAAGAAAATGATTATATATGTTTGTCAAATATTTTTAATTTTTACAATAAATTTTAGAGGATTAAAAATGCAAATGAATCCAATTTTAAGCGTAAACATTCTAATATTCCTTAAATGGTCGATTAACCGCCTTTTGATGACGAACCTCTTTTAAATCCACTTTTTGACAATTTTATGTGTTATATTTGACAAAATAAAATTATTCTTTAGAATCGGGACATCAAAATTTACTTTGTGTAAAATGTTGGTATTTTTCCGATAAAGTTCGTTTTTTAATGAATAGTGAAAAATGTTGTATTTTAATTCAAAACCACTTTTTAATCTAATTTATTTATATGATTATATTACCTTTTGAATTTGTTTTAAAGTGAAATTAGAATATATTTTTACCATTTAATCCAATAGTGGTCGTTGGAATTAATTTCACTTTGAAATCGGACTTAAACTAGTGTCAATCTTTTGATATATATTGTTTCATAAAAACACACTATTTGACTTGACAGTGGGAATTAATTATTAAATTAATTAATGTAACTAATATTTTTTGAATTTTGTAAAATATAAATCATTTTTGAATTCAGAATATCAAATATATCTTTGGATGAAGTTTTGGGATTTTTCTGAAAAACTTCAATTTTTGATGAATAGTGAAACCACTAAGTGGTACTTATAAAAACTGATTTTCCGTTTAAATGAAATTTTACCACCTTTGTGTTTTGAATTTCAAAAATACAACATAAATGGTTTTCATTAAGAATTAAAATGTGGTTCAATGGGATTAAAATAATTTTTTGTTGAATAGTAACTTATTAAGTTTTTAATCGCGATTAGAGGTAATTAGTGTAGTTTAAGGTAAAAATAATGTTTTAATAATATGAGATGAGCTTGACACATGTCCTACCCTCATTGTATGTGTCATGTACGACAAATACAATACATGGCTCAACTTGGGGACCCCATGGAGCCACTTTGGTTGGGAAATGACATAAATAACTTTTTATTTAATGTTAAAGTAAAAATGACACATACATGAGATGTTTTAATAAAACAATTTTTTTCATGGGGTTATAAAAGTAATTTTTTTGACTATAAATATTAATTAGAAAGATAAAGAGATTTCATACATCATAGATTTTTTTTTATAATTTTTAGACATTAAATAAATTAAATTAGTTATGACATCATGATGATGGAGCGATGACCTCATTATCTAACGATTTAAATAAAATGAAAAGATAATGTAAAATATATGACCTAAACATGTAAAAAACCTATTGTATGGGTATATTTAAAACCCTTATCACTTTATACTCGAAACACATCAATGTGGGACCTTTAAAATCCAAAAATCATTTGAACATAAAGTAACCTTTTATCACTTTCCAAGAGTGCCCCTCCTCTCCCCTTATAAAAGGCCCCCACCTCTACCTATTTACCCACACCTACAAAGCCTTTGGCTCGGCCAACCACTTCCCATTTGGCCGCTCCAAATCCCTCTCTTACTCCTAGAAGCCTCAATTTGGGCAGAAGTCTTCCCAAGGAAGCCTTTGAGCTCAAATAAAAAAGAGTTACCCGATTTTAAGGTAATGTCTTCACTTGAGTTCTTTTATTTTATTTTGATTATCCAACCCCCTAAACTCTTTTTATTCATTTCTTTTGTAACAACAACAGTATATTAAATATACTAGGATGTTTTTATAAAAAGGATTCGAGATACACTTACACACACCATCATCTAATGGTTAAAGAACATACTGTTTCTGTGGATGGCGAATTTTTGCCTCACGAAATGATGATTGTTCAACACTCATATAACACATTCAAAGGTGGACATTAATATGTCACTATATTTATATATGATATATAATATGTTTATGTTTTACTTAAGCTTCTGTATTTTTCATTTATGGCATAACTTTATGGCTTCCATTATGGGTATACGCGATATCTTCATTTTAGGAAGTGCGGACTACCGCCCCCTCAAAGTGATTTGATTCGTTAATACCATATGTGGTACGTATAAAGGATATATTTAATGATATTATATATTATAACATACTGGAATTAAAATACTGTTATGTATCATTATGTTTTAATTCCATTAATTATGAAATAAAAATGGAAGTAGCGTTCATGCGTACGTATGGCTTACCGTCTCCATGAACGGTGCATTTCATTTATTAACTCTATATGTTGTGTAATATTATAAATACATGAATATAATGGATATATATGATATATATGATATCTACATCATGAATACAATTCTGGATATAATGGATATTTTACCACATGAACAACTTGTAATTATAAAGAGTTTATTTTTGACTCAAGTACCAATGATTGTTAAAACGACCGTTATTAACTTAAATAATTACATAGTGTTCATAACATGGTAATAAGTGATATAAAAGGAATAATGAACATGAAAAAGGTTCTTAAGAAAGTAGAAATTAACTAAAGTCTATTATTCAGGACATTAAAGAATGATTGAGTCAAGTTGGACCCGAGGTAAGGGATCCTATGCCTCTCTTTCTTTTTAAGTACTCTCTTTTATGTAATTTCTTTTAAATTCATCTTTATTATGTTTTGGGATGTTATTTTATATTCCTCATACTGTAATTTTTATGGTCATATTATGAGAGAACCTATTTGATCTCATAAATCAATTTTTGGTGGTCTTAAGTGGCACCGTTAGGCTGCTGAGTTTTTGTAAGAGATTTTTCATCTCAATTTTATTCCCGTGAGATTTATGCTACATTTGCCACCATTTCCTTTAAGTGGTATATGTACTACCCATTATTCTACTCTTTTTGTAATATAATTTCATTTGTGAGTATTTACATCAATGTTGTATGACCCATCTTCCATGGGGTATGCATTTAGAAAGTTACCCAACTCAGTAAGGGGACCTTTCACCCTCCTCTTTTTAAAAGACTTAATTTGTTATGTCTTTTAATTTACATCTTATTATGTTGGGATATGTTATTATATATCCTTACTGAGGTAAGGTTTATGTCAAAGTGATGAGATACCATTCACTCTCTCATCGTCTAATTTTCTGAATTTTGAAGTGACGCCGTAAGGCTGTCGAATTTTTACAAGGGAACATCTTAACCCAATTTCGATTTCTTTGGGTTCAAATTGTACTTCTTGAACATGTCATACTATGAATATGTGTGAATGACCTCTGATTGTTTCACACTTAATATCCACTTATATTGGGTGTATTTGTATTTCTCACACATAATTATGTGATAGATTTATCCTAAAGGATACCATCTTTATAATGTATTCCATCTCAATTTCCATTTCCATTGAGACTTCATTGTTGTTATGCACCAATTCAATCTTATAGGGTGTGTATACTATCCTTTGAAATATTATATCATGAATCCCATTATTCTCATGATATTATAAAGTTTGTATTAAAAGTTATTCTGCAATTATTTGTATTCAAGAGGCTCTCAAGGGAATGTTTTTCTTGTCGTACGTATGCGGCGACAATGACTTCTCCGCCGCCGTGACCATTATTTGAGTTTCGGCTTCCTCTACAAGACATACCTTCTTTTTAAAAGAAAAATAAATACCATGTTTTACTTTTCTTTTATTTTGGTATTGAAAATGGTTTTCATAATGTTTTTATATCAATGTGTTGTATTGATATCTTGTGATTGAAAGGTGGAAATGTTATGTTTCCTTTATGCATGTTTTATGTGATAAGATTATGTTATGGTTCTTGGGCATTGTTATGAATACGGGTGGTTCTATGATAAACTAAGGGTGGGTGAGCCCGATATATCTCTCCAATGCATTGGGTAACGCGAAGGAGTGAGACGTTTAGGTTTCTCTGAATAGATTTAGGGAATATACTGTGGTGGGTATTCCAAACGTAACCAAGTGGGTTACTCCCTATATAAGAATGTTATGAATTCCTCAAGTTACCTTTTATGTCTTATGATTTCCATGATTTATTCATGATTTGATGAGGTATGTTAAAGTGCCTATGTTTTATGGGTAAAGTATGATTTCACTCTTATGTATATATGTACTCATGTTTCCTTTCCATACTTTTTATAACCCTTACTGAGCTTTTTATGCTCATCCCAAGTTTTTGAAATGTTTTTCACAAGTCAAGGGAAAGGTACATGATGTGATGATAGTGTCAAGGAAGTTTCAAGAAGGAATCCATGTTTTATTTTAAATATGTTTCCGTTGATGGGAAAAATGAATACTGTCTTTTATGTATCCACTTGTTTTAAATGTGGAATGTAATGCAAGTTTTATGATCTAAATCTATAAAACTCTAAACCTGAAAAGATCCTCAATGTGTAATCTTTTAATAACTCAAGATTAAGTAAGGTTTAAGGCTGGGGCCTTATAGTTGGTATCAGAGGTCGGTTTAGATAACTTTAGAGGTTTGGGTATTCTCTAAGCATAAGTGACATTACCATAATGGTTAGGATTTCAGAAAGAGTCCTAGTTTTAGATAAAGTTAATGAGTAAGTATATATTAGTGTTTATATTCCTCCTTAGTACATGATGGTTTTATTGATATACTCACACTGACCTTTTTGGTTTTAGTAAATGGATGGATCTAGCAGGCACCAAAGTAACAGTGGATGTGAAGGAAACTGTGACAGTTTTTTGAGCGAGCAACTGAATGATATGGGAGCTGCAATGAGAACTCTTGTGTTTATCCTCAACCAACTATCTGGAGTCATTATTGACCACCTAAACCTTGGTGATTTCTATAAGGCATCATATAGGTGAGAAACAAATCCCTACGGAACTACGAGTAATAATCATAAAGGTAAGTGTCTTCAAAAACCTATGTGTCAAAGATGTGGAATGAAACACCTAGGAAAATGTTTCAAAGGGACAAAAATATGCAATAGATGTGGAAATGAAGGTCATAAAGCAAGAACCTACCATGGAAAAAGGAAGCATCCAGTTGACTCGAGGAAAGGGAAAGAAGTTCTTTCTAAGGGATCAATTGAATATTTTAAATGTGGTGTGCATGGTCATTATGAAAACACATGTCTTATGAAGAATTTTCGTGAATGAGATCACCAAGATCGTACAAATACTCGTTTACCAATACCTAATGCCATTCCGATTGAGGATGAAGAAACTGACAATGACCAATCAAAGGTATGGATTATTTCATAACTTTTGTTTTCCTATTTTGGAATCTTAGGATATGATTCATGATTCTGTTTGTAGGAAAGAAGTATTTCAAAATAAGTTGGAAAGGAATAGTTAATGGATCATGAAGAATGTTGAATGAGTAAGAAGTCAACATATAAGGGCTTCAAGAGTTATGGTGAAATTCTTAAGAGTATTAAGTCTCTTTTGATGATGGGGTTACATTAGAAGACTTTTTATAGTATGTGTAACCCTGATGTTTGATATATGAAAATTTTATTCAAATAATAGTAATCAGTTCTTTTGTGGACATAGTTATAAAGAACCATTTGGGTTTATATGATCCTTACTTTTGAGGTAATTATGGGTTACTATATGTTATGATGGAAGTGAAAGGCATGAGATAAAATTGAGGTTAAATTATGTTATGGTTATTTTTGATGATTTTATCTCTTTTTGGGAATGATTTGAGAATTATATAGTTTTTGAAAAAGGACAACACGCACACTGTGTGACAACTCATCGCGTCGGGCAAAGCTGTGGGAATCGAACCCACAACCAAAGTGCAACTGGTATTTATCGCCTACCACTGGACTACGTGAAGTCCCTCGTTAGTTTGACCAATTATTTTTAGTTAGATGATTTTATGAATTAAGAGTAAGTTGATTTTGGGTTATCTATTGAAATATATTAACCTATCATGGAGGATATGTGATTAGGTTAATTACTTTTCAATACGAGACTTTAAGAGCAACTGATGTTGTTTGGAGATAAATGTTACAATTTAACTTGGAGGACTATGTGACTAAATCCTTCAAATATTTGGGTTTCAATCTTAGATTGGTTTACTTTGAATAATTTTATGGACAAATTGTTTATCAAATGGTCCTTGTTGAACATTGGGATTTTTTTGACAAATTTTGGAGATTAAGAATAGATTTTCTTTTTATAAAGGGTTATCCTTTTCTGGATTATCTGATCTTGTACTAACCTTTTTGGTTTTGGTTAGAGTCTAAAGACATGGGAAGTATATAGTTCTTTTTTTTGGATTAGGTGATTCTCAAAAAGTTGATTATAGTACTCTTAATGTGAACAAGACTTCCTAAAAACTCGTCTTTTGGAGAAAATATGAGTTTGATTAAGGAATCTAGTAAAAGTTGAAAGTCTACATGACAAGTAAGTATGTTTCGTTATGATTTAGTTAAACTCAAAAATAAATTCCACAATGAAAAGTAACTTAAAACAAAAATGTTGTCTGTTAACTTTTCCTACAAGGGAATCGAATATCGTTTAACCCATCACAAGTTTGTGATTTTCTTATTGTTAACTTTCTCCTAAACATGTTTACTATCACTCTCCATCAGAACATGACCCTTTGTTTTTTCCTCCATGTCCATATTTTCATACTTGGAATCCTAGTATGGGTTAACTCAGGTGACATTTGTACTTATCTTTCTTTATTTTAAAGTGATTGTTTCACTGACTCTTGTTCCGATGTGGGATTTTCAATGAAGATTCCAAGGCCAATTTTAAAATTGCGAGGACGCAATTCCCAAAAGGGGGGAAGGATGTAACACCCCAGGTAAATAAAGAGTATGAAATTTTCACATTTATCCATATTTGTGAATAAAATATTAATAAAACTTTAAAGGGGACGCTATGCTCGATGGCGTACCCAACATGCAACAACGAGTATCTTAGGAATCTTACGTTGCACTCTAATAATAAAATAATATTATTTTTAAATGGTAGTTAACACCTAGATGTTGTGATGGAGGTAATGAAAAGAACTAACTACAAAATGATTATATATGTTTGTCAAATATTTTTACTTTTTACAATAAATGTTAGAGGATTAAAAATGCAAATGAATCCAATTTTAAGCGTAAACATTCTAATATTCCTTAAATGGTCGATTAACCGCCTTTTGATGGCGAACCTCTTTTAAATCTACTTTTTGACAATTTTATGTGTTATATTTGACAAAATAAAATTATTCTTTAGAATCGGGACATCAAAATTTACTTTGTGTAAAATTTTGGTATTTTTCCGATAAAGTTCGTTTTTTAATGAATAGTGAAAAATGTTGTATTTTAATTCAAAACCAATTTTTAATATAATATATTTATATGATTAGATTATCTTTTGAATTGGTTTTAAAGTGAAATTAGAATATATTTTTACCATTTAATCCAATAGTGGTCATTGGAATTAATTTCACTTTGAAGTCGGACTTAAACTAGTGTCAATCTTTTGATATATATTGTTTCATAAAAACACGCTATTTGACTTGACAGCGGGAATTAATTATTAAATTAATTAATGTAACTAATATGTTTTGAATTTTGTAAAATATACATCATTTTTGAATTCAAAATATCAAATATATATTTGGGTGAAGTTTTGGGATTTTTCTGAAAAACTTCAATTTTTGATGAATAGTGAAACCACTAAGTGGTACTTATAAAAACTGATTTTCCGTTTAAATAAAATTTTACCACCTTTGTGTTTTTAATTTCAAAAATACGATATACATGGTTGTAATGAAGAAGTAAAATGTGGTTTAATGGGATTAAAATAATTTTTTGGTGAATAGTAACTTATTAAATTTTTAATCGCGATTAGAGGTAATTAGTGTAGTTTAAGGTAAAAATAATGTTTTAATAATACGAGATGAGATTGACACATGTCCTACCCTCATTGGATGTGTCATGGCCGACCGAGACAATCCATGGGTCAACTTGGGGACCCCATGGAGCCACTTTGTTTGAGAAATGACATAAATAACTTTTTATTTAATGTTAAAGTAAAAATGACACCAACATGAGATGTTTTAATAAAATTTTTTTTTCATGGGGTTATACAAGCCATATTTTTGACTATAAATATTAATTATAAATCTGAAGAGATTTCCTACATCATAGTATTTTTTTTATAATTTTTAGACATTAAATAAATTAAATTATTTATGACATCATGATGATGCAGCGATGACCTCATTATTTAACGATTTAAATAAAATGAAAATATAATGTAAAATCTATGACCTAAACATGTCCAAAACCTATTGGATGTGTATATTTAGAACCCTTATCACCTTATCCTCGAAACAAATCAATGTGGGACCTTTAAAATCCGAAAAGTATTTGAAAATAAAGTAACCTTTTATCACTTTCCAAGAGTGCCCCTCCTCTCCCCTTATAAAAGGCCCCCACCTCTACCTCTTTACCCACACCTCAAAAGCCTTTGGCTCGGCCAAACCCTACCCAGTTTTTCTCTCCACATCCCTCTATTACTCCTAGAAGCCTCACTTTGGGCATAAGGCTTCCCAAGGAAGCCTTTGAGCTCAAATCAAAAAGAGTTACCCGATTTTAAGGTAATGTCTTCACTTGAGTTCTTTTGTTTTATTTTGCTTCTCAAACCCCCTAAACTCTTTTTATTCATTTATTTTGTAACAAATAAAGTATCTTCAATATACTAGGATGTTTTTATAAAAATTATTCGAGATAAACTTACACACACCATCATCTAATGGTTAAAGAACATACTGTTTCTGGGGATGGCGAATTTCTGCCTCACGAAACGATGATTGTTCAACACTCATATAACACCTTCAAAGGTGGCCATTAAGATGTAAATATATTTATATATGATATATAATATGTTTATGTTTTCCTTAATCTTATGTATTTTTCATTTATGACATAACTTTATGGATTCCATTATGGGTATACGTGATATCTTCATTTTAGGAAGTGCGGACTACCGCCCCCTCAAAGTGATTTGATTCGTTAATACCATATGTGGTACGTATAAAGGATATATTTAATGATATTATATATGATACCATACTGTAATTAAAATACTATTATGTATCATTATGTTTTAATTCCATTAAATATGAAATAGAAATGGAAGTAGCGTTCATGCGTACGTACGGCTTACCGTCTCCATGAACGGTGCATTTCATTTCTTAACTCTATATGTTATGTAATATTATAAATACATGAATATACTGGATATATATGATATATATGATATCAAAATCATGAATACAATTCTGGATATAATGGATATTTTACCACATGAACAACTTGTAATTATAAAGAGTTTATTTTTGACTCAAGTACCAATGATCGTTAAAACGACCGTTATTAACTTAAATAATTACATAGTGTTCATAACATGGTAATAAGTGATATAAAAGGAATAATGAACTTGAAAAAGGTTCTTAAGCAAGTAGAAATTAACTAAAGTCTATTATTCAGGACATTAAATAACGATCGAGTCAAGTCGGACCTGAGGTAAGAGATCCTACGCCTCTCTTTCTTTTTAAGTACTCTCTTTTATGTCATTTCTTTTAAATTCATCTTTATTATGTTTGGGGATGTTATTTTATATTCCTCATACTGTAATTTTTATGTTCATATTATGAGAGAACCTATTTGATCTCATAAATCCATTTTTGGAGGTCTTAAGTGGCGCCGTTAGGCTGCTGAGTTTTCGTAAGGGATTTTTCATCTCACTTTTATTCTTGTGATATTTATGCTACATTTGCCACCATTTCCTTTCAGTGGTATATGTACTACCCATTATTCTACTCTTTTTGTAATATACTTTCATTTGTGAGTATTTACATCAATTTTGTATGACCCATCTTCCATGGGGTATGCGTTTTAAAAGTTACCCAACTCAGTAATGAGACCTTTCACCCTCCTCTTTTTAAAAGACTTCCTTTGTTATGTCTTTTAATTTACATCTTATTATGTTGGGATATGTTCTTTTATATCCTTACTGAGGTAAAGTTTATGTCAAAGTGATGAGATACCATTCACTCTCTCATCGAAAAATTTCTTGAATTTTGAAGTGACGCCGTAAGGCTGTCGAATTTTTACAAGGGAACATCTTAACCCAATTTCGATTTCTTTGGGTTCAACTTGTACTTCTTGAACATGTCATCCTATGAATATGTGTGAATGACCTCTGATTGTTTCACACTTAATATACACTTATATTGGGTGTATTTTTATTTATCACACATAATTATGTGATAGATTTATCCTTAATTTAAGGATACCATCTTTATAATGGATTCCATATAAATTTACATTTCCATTGAGACTTCATTGTTGTTATGCACCAATCCACTCTTATAGGGTGTGTATACTATCCTTTAAAATATTATATCATGAATCCCTTTATTCTCATGATATTATAAAGTTCGGATTAAAAGTTATTCCGCAATTATTTGTATTCAAGAGGCTCTCATTTTGTTTTATACACAACTTTCTTTTATACAGTGTATAAACCCATTTGACTTTTATGCTTATTCAAAAGGAATATTTTTTATATAAAGCGTTTTACTAAACGACAAATGGGAATTTTTTTCTTGTCGTACGTATGCGGCGAAAACGACTTCTCCGCCTCCATGACCATTATTTGAGTTTCAGCTTCCTCTACAAGCCATACCTTCTTTTTAAAAGAAAAATAAATACCATGTTTTACTTTTCTTTTATTTTGGTATTGAAAATGGTTTTCATAATGTTTTTATATCAATGTGTTGTATTGATATCTTGTGATTGAAAGGTGGAAATGTTATGTTTCCTTTATGCATGTTTTATGTGATAAGATTATGTTATGGTTCTTGGGCATTGTTATGAATACGGGTGGTTCCGTGATAAACTAAGGGCGGGTGAGCCCGATATAGATCTCAAATGCATTGGGTAATGCGAAGGAGTGAAATGTTAAGGTTTCTCTGAAGAGACTTAGGGAATATACCGTGTTGGGTATTCCAAACGTAACCAAGAGGGTTACTCCCTATGTAAGAATGTTATGAATGCCTCAAGTTACCTTTTATGTCTTATGATTTCCATGATTTATTCATGATTTGATGAGGTATGTTAAAGTGCCTATGTTTTATGGGTAAAGTATGATTTCACTCTTATGTATATATGTACTCATGTTTCCTTTCCATACTTTTTATAACCCTTACTGAGCTTTTTATGCTCATCCCAAGTTTTTGAAATGTTTTTCACAGGTCAAGGGAAAGGTACATGATGTGATGATAGTGTCAAGGAAGTGTCAAGAAGGAATCCATGTTTTATTTTAAATATGTTTCCGTTGATGGGAAAAATGAATACTATCTTTCCTATAACCACTTTGTTTAAATGTGGAATGTAATGCAAGTTTCATGATCTAATTCTCTAAAACTCTAAACCTAAAAAGATCCTCAATGTGTAATCTTGTAATAACTCAATATTAAGTAAGGTTTAAGGCTGAGGCCTTATAATAAAAATAGGAGAAATCATTGTTCATAAAAAAATAGGTAGTGACAGAACCACCTATATTAACTCAGGTTGCACAAACTCAAAAGGATCCACCAATAAAGGAATGAAAGAAAAAACAACACCAAAGGCCTCATAACTGATTCAAACTTATTAGATAAGTTTAATAAGAGAATCAGTTAGTGGGGAAGATAAAAAAATACCTCAAGAAACTCACACACTTCACCAAAACTAACACAATTGTATACCTCTAGGAGAAGATAATTTATCATATGAAGATGGAATAAAACAAAATATCGCCACATTTTTAATAAATACCAAAAACAGTTTCACTCTTCTATTTAGACCAATGGTAATGAAGACGATGAAATGTTTATTTCTAGGGAGAGGCGACATAGTTACCATAGATATCGATCACTTAACAGAATGATCATAAAGGAGGGGACATCAACTAAATCAAAATTTTAATTGCCTAGGGTTTAAGGGAGGAAGGTATGAAAATTAATTAGAAAATTAGATTTGAAATGTGACTCAAACCTCTTTGGATGATGGATTTATAGTGTAAAATATAGATTTATAGCATAAATATCCCATAAATCATATACACTTAAAAATACAATGATTTGAGTGAAATTTATCTTCATCAATTATTTAAATCCTAAAAGTGGGTTTTAGGACATAATTCGATTTTTTTGTGAAAATGATTTTTATCTTGAAGAATTATTATATTGTAAACTATATTACAACTAGTTCTCAGTGAAGTATGTATGTCATAATATAAAATATATGACACAAAATTATCTTATAAGTAGTCTATACTCCAGGTTCTACACAAATACTCAAAAATGATTCCCAAACCCAAAAGAAGCTATTAAACATAAAAAAATAAACCTTAAAAATATATAATGTTATAGGTATGAATGAAAGAATTTTCATTTTTTAAGTTTTTTAAATGTTATCATTTTATAATTAATAAAATATACCATATCATCATCAAGACCATTTTTTATAGAAGTGGTATTTTCAATATCATTAATGTTATAGAAATAAATAGAATTTTGTAGCCATTTATTCCAACAGCTCTAACACATTCCATTGGTTGAATGTCCGATGAAAATTCCTTCTTCTTATTTTTCATCAAACATTTGATGATTAATATTTTTGATCAATATAATAAAAATATTACTAAATACATTGAAGCATTTCACCATTGTATTTTTTATATAACACTTATTTTGGAGAGTAAAATTGGATTTTGATTGCAATAATAATCTAGTTTGAAAATACACATCTACAATTATAGATTCTCACCATAATAATTTTTAATGTTTTTATTCAAAAATAATAATTCATCCATTTTATATAAAAATTATGTATTTAACTTATGATACTCAATTTTTATCAGGAGTTTTTAGATATATATATTGATTTGAAATTATACATTTGTTTATAAATGAATCAAACTATTTTCTGGTATATTCCATTCAATTTTCATTTTTTTGGTTTAGTATTTGTATATCCATTTCTCCCTCCACATAACACCTCGTGTTTACAAAAATCACTGAAAAATATTAGTAATTTTTCATAAACATTATATTGGTCATCCGGTTTCAGTAATAAATTGAACTAATAAATTATAAGTAATCTTTCATGACTATATTCTAATTATCCTATAAAAATCAAAGTGTATTGATATCAATAGGTCAGGTTGTTTTGATGTAACATTTATAATATCTTCAACTAACTGTACTTCCCTTCAATAAATTTTTACAATAAATTCCATCTACCATTTTAATTTTTGGGATTTATTTTATAACAATACCTTAGAAATGTTTCTAATAATTTTTTCCCAAGATGATGTTGTCTTCAGATCCTCAACTTATTTTTATCCTCAGTTATTAAGTAATATTATTTAAAAGATATCAAATATATAATCAATTTACCATTTTCCTTTATACCTTAATAATTGATTCCATTATATAAACATAAAATGATAAAATAATCATTTTAAAATATTAAATCATAACCGTAATGAAAATTTTGAATAACACCAACTGATTTGTGATTGTACCCATAAACATATTGAAGTTCCATTAATTTTAATTTTATAGATTCAATCTCAACTATGCCTATTACTAGTATTTTTATGGAAATATTGTTCTCAAATATAATAAATCATTAAAATTATTAAAAAAATTCAATAAATTTTTATCCCTTGACATATGGGTGGAAAAATCACTTTTAAGAATTAAAGGTTTTCCTTTTTTATTCATTTAGATCGATTTGAAAAACAAAATATCATTACAAATTTTTTTTATCTCCTATGAACTTTTTTTTCTAGCTTAAGAAACCATTTAAGGATGAGTTTTCTTAAATTCACCAGTATATTTACATAGTTGATCACACTTTAAAAAAAATAATCCAGTAAATAAAAATGTTTTTTTGGGAGTATTCTCACATATAATGATTTTTATATTTTATCTGAAAACTTAATAATGGTAGTTATTATTATTATATTTTCTCTTCCCCTTAATTCATGCTAATTACCAAGGAGAGGAATGATGAGCCAAATAATTATAATCTTTTTCACATACATACCAGAAAACTAAAAATATATATTTAATGATGATTATCTATAGGAATATGAGCTTTACCTATGCTATTTATATTCTGTTTCAAAAAAAAATTCTAAATTATATTCTACCTAGCATGAGAAATAATTAGTATAGAATCCAGTTGTATATTTTATTCAAATGTTTTGTTTCCCATATATTTTTTGACCCTAATAATTCATAATTTAGTTTATTACACAAACATTATTATATAAATCATATGAGATTTTATGTTTCATGGGTATAGATATCACAAGTTTATTAGGTTGAGTTTTTTTAGAAGCATGATATATTTCAGCTTTTTCCTCGAAATATTTTTTCAAATTTTTATTCTTCTATATTAAAATAATTTCATCCATATGTAATTTAAATTGAGTTTTAAAAATATCATTTTTTTCTTTGTAGTGAGTTTCTTACCAAGAACATCCACCATCATTCCTTATTCTAAAACTATTATCTTGTGGTTATTAATCCCCTAAATGTAAAAATTATTATTTTAAGAAATTATTCCATTACATAACTCTTATTCTCACATGATTATTCAAAATAATGATCACTTCATTGATTATTGTACTTTCCTAGAGACATGGCACATGTTCTAACCTCTGGTGACATGCTCTATAGGTTTCATCACCTTATTATTCTTCATTAATGGATTTATCTTCCTTTATTTCAACAATATCAATGATGTTTGTGAACTTCTCAAAATATTATTCTCTTTAATATTTTATGTCACTAGAGTAATACAAAAATTTATTGGTTATTATAAATTATTTGTTTCTTGTAAATTTTTTCTTATTTTTGGTGAACTGATTGTCTCCCTTGGAACCATTATTACTCTACCTCCAGTGAATATTTTCTTCAGAATAATCATTATATTATTTAAAATTCTATTCATATAAATTCATATAAAAATACCCAATTCCTCCATACTGAAAACATTATATTACGGGTTTGATTTTTCATTATTCTCTCCCATTACGATAGTTTATAGAGATAAGGTAAAAAATTGACATTTATTTAGGAAAATTCAACCTTATCTTTTGTATCGCTGAGGTCCACTGAATAATTTTAATATTAAATAATCAATAATTTCATCATATATTCAAAGGAAATCACATCCTTAGTCTTCATATTTAATTATTGTGATATAATAATCTATTACAGAATATAAATGTTATGTAATTATAACTAAATAAATCATCATGAGCTTATAAAGCATATATATTGGATCAGACATGTTAGAAAAGATTCTCATTATTATATTAACAATGGTATAATAGTCCTTGAAATATATGAAACCTCTTATGTTTCTGAAAATTTTATTCACTTTAGTAATGTAATAATCAAACTACTCTTATTGATTCATTTTAATATCTTTGAAATTGTTTCTCTAGATTTTATGTATTTCTTCCTTCACATTTATATTTCAGTCAAATATTTCTTTAAGTTTTTCAGAAGATACCTTATCTATAGTGAGACAAATAACCTTTATATAATAATTTAATAACAATTATATATGAATAAAATTTATATATTTCCCATCGACATCAAGAATTTTAATGTTAGACAATTTTATAGGGGAATATTTCTCAATGGCTGGAAACCCAATTTTAGTAGCCTCAATCACCTCGAGGATAATAAATAGAAGTTATATAGTCAATTCATTATCTATGATATTTATTCTCATAGAATGTAGAAGTACCTATGTTATTCACAAAGTGGTAATTATCCATGATAAGGATATAATATAGGAAACCATCTCAACCAATTCAAATTGATGTTCCTAGGAGTTTGATAACCAATAAGAGGGGGTGAGGGGATGGAGGTGAATCATTATGGATGATATAAAATTTCTTCAAAATTTAAATTAATACAACCCTCAAGTAGGATATTTTATCTTCTTCAACTTTATAAAAATCAACCATATTTTTTATAAAATATTAATAAATTGAATAAGAGAACATAATATCTAAAAAATATCCCATCAGTGTGGGTTACTACATCAGTTCTATTGTGACTCTTATCATTCCTTGTAAATATATAATAATATAAAGTGAATAAAATTTTCACCGACTCATTTCATGGTCATTTTATCACCAAATAATAAATTTTAGCGACTCCCATCTATGATAATGTTGTCTTATATGTTGATCCAAAAAAAGAATGATAAGCATATAAAATATATCAAAACAAATTCATCCTAAAATTCTTCATATGATAAATATATCTGTTATGATTCCTTTTGGTGTAACTTCTACCTTCATCTGTTGAATCTCAATTTGGTTCTCCCCACACCACAACGCCTATGATCAGTTCTTTTTCCATTGAATATAACACAATTCTACTAAATATTTCTCAATATAATATATCAAATTAGTAATCCTCTATCTATAAAAATATATGTCTACACCTTTTCCAAACATCTTCTTTTTCTTCTTCATCTAATATTTTACTTGGTTAGAAACTAACACTTCAACAAAGTTTAACCTCTTTTTCTATCTCTCAGAAATCTATTTTTCTTATCACATTTTCAGTTTTTCAACTCTCCTTTTTTAGTTGTGAATAGTTTTTTTAAATGTTTTATATAAATTCGTTAATATAATCTCTCACTCTAGAGAAAAATATTATAACTCATATTTTTCTCCCACACAACTCAAATTGGAAATTCAAAACTCCTTTTCAATTAAATTTTGTCTTATTGTCATAAAACAATATTACAACTTCTTAAAACATCACAAAAACTCCATCAACATCAATATTATTTTAATAAACTAAACTCATATTTATATAAATTATTCAAATAAAATTAAAATCATAAATATAAAAAAAATTGAATGACCAATGTATAATCATCATTTAATATGAATTTATATAAACTTTTAAAATATACTAATAACCCCATTAATTTTTTTTGTAAGATAACTCAATTAACATATACTATCTAGTATAATATTTCCTTAACTTGTGAAACAATTCTATAAATTTTATTGGAAAACTATTATATTCAACTTTCTTCTAAAAGATCTTCTTTGAACAAGCTACATTGTATGGTAAAATTAGCTTCTTTATATCTAGTGCATTGTTTCCATAATGGGTGAATCTAGTACGTTTTCATCATTCTGATTAACCACACATGTTTTCTTTGAACTGGTAGTGTCTCAGTAGTTTGACCTGTGAACATCATACAAAAATATATCAGATAAGACCTCATCTTGGACTTTGTAAATCTTTAAATGATGAAATACCAACTTTCAAACTGATTATTAATTAAACAGAATTATGATGACATGAGAACATTATTTTGGACCATCATAATAAAAACTCACAAATTATATATGGATTAACCAAAAACTCAGACCAAAAAATTATTCATTGATTACTCAATCCAAATCATCAAATTTCATTAGATGATACCCATTTTTCTATTGAACTAATGATTTGATGAACAATCATTCTACAAGTATAAAAAACATTTACCAATGTTTATTTTTATATTATACTCGAACCTATATCCTATATATCTTAGTTCACAGTTTGAATATGATTCCTTAATCTTAATAATATATGAAAATTCAATATATTAACACATTACCTATATAAAAAACATGAACTATTGGTCCTAAACCCTTTCTACTTGATCACTCTGTCATGATTGTAAGACTATAGCTTGAACTTCTTAATCATAAAATCTATATTCCATTAACATTGTACAAAATTATTATAACTCATCACTATGAACTTCATACATTTCACCATCCAATAAAATTATACCAAGTCTGTTCGATGACATTTCATAGCATCAACCTTTTTTAATTCATATGAACTCAATTGGGATCATGATTATCGTCATGTTGTTTTGAACATTTGGATTACACATCATCATATAACATAAGTAGATTCTCTTATAATTTGTCAAAAAACATTCAAAAACATACCCAATAACTCATTTTCTACAAAAGGACTAAAAACTCATAAAAATGATTTTTTACAAAAATTAAAAATGATTTTTCAAACATTATAATGGAATTAAATATATTTTAAATCATGAATGGCTATGACTATGGGAGCCCAAGAGATAGGTAAAACCCATAATATTCAGTTTAAGAGAATTTCTATATATAATTAACCACTAATAAGATTTTTTTGATTGAATATGTAATTAAATAAAATAAACATTATTTTAGTAGATTCACGATAGTTTATAGTGAAAAATTAAAAATTATAATAATTCAAATCCAATATAGTAAAGTCAAGATAATTTATTCCTTTATTCATTATTTCTAATAATTTTCAAATTTTATATGAAATTTTTGATGAAGAAACACTATGTAATTTATTTTTATGAAAAATTTAATACATGGAATTTAAATCGTGGTTATTAAGTTAAAATTAATTACATATTTAGGAGTATATTTTTTTCATCTAATTCCTTTATGAGAACATTATCATACAATATCAATTTTAATATGTGATAAATAATAGTGATAATAAATTTTGACAATGAATTCTTCCAATAAGAGTAATTGGTATTAACCAAATCTAGAGCATGTGAATTTTAATTAGAAGGCATAATAAAATATAAAATTGAAATAAATTAGGATTTTAAAAATCAAATGGATAAAAAACTCCAAAAAATAGATATTTGGATATGAAAAGAAAATAATTCATTTGATTCTAGTTGTTTGTCGGTGGTTATGTAACAAAAATGGGGGTTAAATAACCTTATAGAAATTAATATTTTAATTAAATATTAATGTGAAAAATCTATTAAGAAATAATTTATAAATTCGATTTTGGTTAATAAATATAATATAAATTGAATTTATGGTTGGAAATGATGTAACTGAATTTACATTAGTATATGAATTGATATTAAATTATGAAATATGTATGTAGTAAGAGAAGATAAATAGATTTAATAATAAGGTTAACAATAGAAAAATTTATTCCCCTATGTCTCCACTCTATGTATCAAGAGGTCAATAATATTAATCCATTAATCTTAATTATCATCAATATTCCCATTACTAAAATTTTTACATTTTGATCACCGTTAGGAGCATTAATGGAAGTGATGGAAACTATATCTTACTTTTTTAAAGTGGAAACCATTCATGAATGTTTTATGATAGAAAAATGGTTTACATTAATAAAATATATTACAAGATGAACACAAATATTTTTGGATAGATGGACTATAATAGAGGATGACATATTTTATAGGAATATGTTGGTCCTTGAGATATATATAACATTGGAGATTGCTTATTGATACGAATCTAGTCAATTTGATCTTGGGATAATTCTTGAAATCTGGTTTATTGCTTTTTTGGGTGAAGAAAATAAATTAATAGGATCCAAGAGGATTGACAATTTTCTGGAATTATTCTAGAGTCAGGTAGTTGATTAAAACCTCCATTATATATATTTTGAATATATTATCTCTTTTTTCTAAAATCATCAACTTGGAAATTATCAGTTACCCAATATCTTCTACCAAGTTGTTAATGATCTTCCAAGTGACATCTGTGGTTCTGGAACTCACACAATCATTCTAATACACCTCCACTAGTTAGCTGATGGACTTATGGATAATCTTATCAAACATTTTTACCATTATTGTGATGATCAAACTAAAATGGGAGGATAATGGGTCTTATATAGATGATGTGCTACTAGAAAAAAGTAATTAGTGGGATATTGTTAACTATATTGGTTCCCATTTAGTATTGTTCCCTCAAATTCCACAAAAAAATCTACTTATTAATGTTCTATGATGTTTCCAATGAATATAATCATGAAGTGGACTATGTGAAATCTATGATCAATGCATTAATGGATCATTAATAAACCATGACTTCTAACACATGGTATTTAATAAAAAATTAAAATTCACATAAATATTATTTTTTGAAACATAGGAGAGTGTTTAAGATCATGAAAACACCGTGAGAAAGGGAGGTACAACATATATAGGGATACTGATCAAGGTGTAAAATATTTTTTAAGTTAGTGGAATCCATAGAAATTATCTCAGGAATATTTATATGTTATAAAAGGATTTAAAAATGTGGATGAAAATGTTTTTAAATATTCTAAAAAATGTATATTCAATTAAAAAATTAATGTTGTTTTTTTGAATGGTTAGGAATAATCATATAAGAATTTAAATTTTTCTTTTTCAACATGTAAAAAATATATACTTATTAGTTAAAGGTGAAAAATTGGTAATGGTTAGAAATGTGAAATGGTAAACATTGGAATACATAAAATATGTTCTTAGAGACAACTAAAATCTGAAAACTTATAATGATATTTAAATATAATTCTTCATAAAATCCAAATAAATAACAATTCCATGTGATACTTACAAGTAATTATAATAATAATTAAAGATAACACATGATAATAAAATAGGAAATTGAAAAGGAATATTATACAAGAATGTATTTTCATTATTATAAAGGTAATAATTTATCAAAATAGAAGAAGTCAAAAAATCTTTCCCTATTTAAAATTAACTGTGGAAAAAAGAATAATAATATGGTAATGTTTTTTATATAAACTAAAATAAATTAATATAATGTAAATAGTGGATATATTTATATAATTATAAATTTATTGATACATCCTAAGATAATTAAAGGATACCATAAGTATCTTTAAAAGTAACATCTGGTCAATATAATATGATTTTTCACTAAAAATATTAAAATAATTTATATTCACAATTATAAAAAATAAAAAAAGTCTCATATTAAAATATTAAAAAATTACATGTAAGGGTTGTCAAGTTAGCAGAACATAGAGATAATAAATCCTTTCTGGAATATATATCATGATGGTAAATTTTTGGAAACTGGATTTTTTTATTGAATTAAGCAGTCAATAGAGTTGATTGTGATTATTGAGTAGTTATTAAAAGAAGAATGACTCAATAACATGATGGTTTTATTTCATGATGAAATAGTTTTAAAGGATGATATCAAATAAAAAATAGATTTATTATTTTAGATTAAGTCATGTCGAGGAGAAAATATTAATGTTATGGTTTTTGATAAAGAGACATTTCATGGGAATGATTCACTCTAAAATTAAGAAACTATATGATTATATATATATATATATACAGAATAATGTTTTGGTGCACAAATAATTCATTAGAGTACATGTATAGGTAATCTTGAGCCTTTTGAAAGTATAAATGATTGAATAATTTACAACGATTAAATTAGAGTTATGGTGTACAATGTTTCAAAAATTCTTTATGGTATTAATATTCCAATATTGAAAATAAAATGTTTGGAATTTTCATATGTATAATATATAGAATAATAAATAGTGAACTAGTAGATGGAGGAATAATATGATTCTGAATTCATATAGAGAAGAACTTATGTATTGAAGAGAGACAATGGACACTGGGATTATTTTAAATATTCTACATTTCAATGAATTGAAGAGACCATATTATACTGTGAATGATTGATCTTTTATGTTGGATAATAAGAATAATAATATAAAAGGAAAATATTTTATTCTATTTACTACGATTTAGGATAAAAAATATGTATAATGGTCATAGACTATAATATCTCAAGGTTTTAATTTATCAAGAATAGAAGATGCATACTAATGTATAGTTGAATTTTGATGAATGATATTAGAAACATCCTATCAATGATGGAAATGACACACCATTTGGGTAATCTAATTTATGGTTGTGAAAAATTATATTAATATTCATGTTGATTTGAAGGTTTAGTTCCAATGACTGATATCAACAGGTTTGTTGGTTATGTACCCTAGAACTGTAAATTGATTATGGGGACAAACCTATAGCCATTTCCATGTTTCTTTATGAAAATAATATAATAACTATGTGTGATTTGGATAAAAAAAATATAAATTGAGGATAAATTAACCCATTATACGGGGGAACCCTATTACTTAATCTCATACCACATTGTTATGTTTTACCCACTCACAAACTCCATTCATTTTACTATAGGAAAAAATGATGATAGATGTACTCATAAGATATGTGTATTCATAATGAATAGAATAGGTTTAAATTTTAAAAAAATTATCAAAAATAATTCACCCCTCACCCTTTGTAATAACCCAGGTAAATAAAGAATATAACATTTTTATATTTATCCTTTTTTTTGAATAAAATGTTAATATTAATTTAAAGGGAATGCTATGCTTGATGGCATACCCAATACACAATAACGATTTTCTTGGAAATTTTACGTTGCACTCTAATAATAAAATAATATTATTTTAAATGGTAGTTAACTCATAGCCATTGTAATGGCTGGAATTAAAATAACTAGCTACAAAATGATTATATATGTTTTCAAAATATTTTTACTTTTATACAATAAATTTTAGAGGCTTAAAATGCGAATGAATCCAATTTTAAGCATAAAAATTCTAATATTATTTAAAAGGGTCGATTAACAACCTTTTGATGGATAACCCTTTTTAAATCCACTTGTAGATAATTTTATATGTTATATTGGACTAAATAAAATCCTTCTTTAGAATCAGGATATCAAAATTTACTTTGTGTACGATTTTGTTATTTTTTTGATAAAGTCCATTTTTAATGAATAAGTGAAAAATGTTGTATTTTAATTCAAAAACTCTTTTTAATCTAATATATTTTTATGATTAGATCATATTTTTAATTGGTTTTAAAGTGAAATTAGAATATATTTTTACCATTTAATCCTATAGTGGTCATTGGAATTAATTTCACTTTGAAATTGGACTTAAACTAGTGTCAATCTTTTAATAGATATTGTTTCTTAAAAACACGCTATTTGTTTTAACAACGGGAAATAATTATTAAATTAATTAATGAAACTTATATGTTTTGAATTTTGTATAATAGATTTAATTTTTTAATTCTGACTATCAAATATAGCTTAGGGTGAATATTTGGTATTTTTCTGAAAAACTTCAATTTTTGATGAATTGTGAAACCACTAAGTGGTAGTTAAAAAACTGATTTTTCGTTTAAATGAAAATTTACCACCTATATGATTTGAATTTCAAAAATCCAACTTACATGGTTGTCATTAGGATGTAAAATGTGGTTCAATGGGATAAAAATAGTTTTTTGTTGAATAGTAACTTTTAGGTTTTATTAATCGCGATTAGAGGTAATTAGTGTAATTTGAGGTAGAAATAATGTTATAATAATATTAAATTATCTTGAAACATGTCCTAACCTTAATTTATGTGTCATGTCAGACCATGAAAATCCATGGGTCAACTTGGGGACCCATTTGAGCCACTTTGGTAGGAAAATGACATTAATAACTTTTTATTTAAAGTTAAAATAAAAATGTCACAAACATGTATTGGTTTACTAAAACATTTTTTAAATGGGGTTATACAAATCATATTTTTGACTATAAATATTAATTAGAAATATAAAATTATTTCCTTCATTATGATATTTTTTTTATAATTTTTAGACATTAAATAAATAAATTTATTTATGACACCATGATGATGCAGTGATTACCTGATTAATGAATGATTTAAATAAAATGAGAAGGTAAGGAAAAATATAAAACTTACACTTGTAAAAAACCTATTGGATGGGTATATTTCGAAACTTTATCACCTTAACCTATAAATATATAATTGTGGTACCTTTAATATCCGAAAATCATTTTATAATAAAGTAACTTTTCAAGACATTCAAAGAGTGCCCCTCCTCCCTCTTACAAAAGGCCCCCACTTCTACCTCTTTACCCAGACCTCTCAAGCCCTTGGCTCATCCAAACTCTACTCATATTGTCTCTACACATCTATCTCTTACTCCTAGAAGCCTCACTTTGGGCAGAAGTCTTTCCAAGGAAGCCTTTGAGCTCAAATCAAAAGGAGTTATCCGATTTAAAGGTAATGTCTTCACTTGTGTTCTTTTGTTTTATTTTGCTTCTCCAACCCCATAAACTCTTTTTATACATTTCTTTTGTAACAACACCAGTATATTAAATATACTAGGATGTTGTTATATGAATTATTTGAGATACACTTACACACACCTTCGTCTAATGGTTATAGAACATGCTGTTTCTGTGGATGACGAATTTCTGCCTCACGAAACGATGATTGTTCAATCTTCTTTTAATATCTTTTATGGTGGACATTAAGATGTAAATATATTTATATATGATATATATTATGTTTAGGTTTTTCTTTATGCTTCTGTATTTTTAATTTATGGCATACCTTTATGGTTTCCATTATGGGTAAACGCGATATCTTTACTTTAGGAAGTCCGGACTACCGCCCCCACAAAGTGATTTGATTCGTTAATTCCATCTGTGAGACACATAAAGGATGAAGTTAATGATATTATATATGATATTATACTGTAATTATAATATACCTCTATATAATTATTATTTCATTCCATTAAATTAGAAATAGAAATGAAAGTAGCGTTCATGCGTACGTACAGCTTACCGTCTCCATGAACGGTGCATTTCATTTCTTATCTCTAAATGTTATGTAATATTATAAATGGATGTATATACTGGATATAAATGATATATATGATATCTAAATCATGAATATAATTATGGATATAATGGATATTTTACCAAATGAACAACTTGTAATTATAAAAAGTTTATTTTTGACTCAAGTACCAATTATCGACAAAACGACCGTTATTAACATAAATAATTACATAATGTTCATGAAATAATAATAAATTATATAAAAGGAATAATTAACTTAAAAAAGGTTCTTAAGAAATTATAAATTAACTCTATTTTATTATTCAGGAGATTAAATAATGATCGAGTCAACTCAGACACGAGGTAAGGGATCCTACCTATCTCTTTCTTTTTAAGTACTCTCTTTTATGTCGTTTCTTTTAAGATCCTCTTTATTATGCTGGGGGATGTTATTTTATATTCCTATTACCGTACATAATATGTTCATATGATGAGATACCCTCTTTTATTTCATCAATCCATTTTTTTGGATGTTTTAATTGGCGTCGTTAGGCTGCCGAGATTTCGTAAGGGATTTTTCATCTCACTTTTATTCCCATGAGATTTATGCAACATTTTCCACTATTTCCATTGAGTGGTGTATGTACTTCCCATTATTCTACTCTTTGTGTAATATAATTTCGTTTTTGATTATTTAGATCAATGTTTTATAATCCTTCTTTCATGGGGTGTATGTTTCGAAAGTTACCCAAGTCGGTAAGGGAACCTTTCACCCTCCTCTTTTTAAAAAGACGTCTTTATGTTATGTATTTTAATTTACATCTTCTTATGTTGTGATATTTTCTTATATATACTTATTGATGTAAATTTTATTTCCAAGTGATGAGATACCATTTTCACTCTCATCAACTCATTTTATGAATTTTAAAGTGACACTGTTAGGCTGTCAAATTCTTGCAAGGGAACTTCCTAACTCAATTTCAATCCTTTGGGTTAAGCTTGTACTCCTCGAATATGTAATGCTATGAATATATTTGAATTACTATGATTGTTTTACACTTAATATCAACTTATATTGGGTGTATTTATATTTTTCACACATAAATTATATAATTGATTGATCATTAATTTAAGGATACCGTCTTTGTATGTGACTTCGTCTCAATCCCCTTTCATTGAGGCATATTTTGTTTTAATACAAGACTTTCTTTTATAAGCTGTATAAACACCTTTGAATTTTCATTTCATTCAAAGGGAATCTTTTTCTATGAATCTTTTTACTGAACAACAAAAAGGAATGTTTCTTTTAACATACGTGGTGGCAACGACCTTTTCCACCGCAGCGAGTACTATTTGACCTTTGGCTTCTTTAACATGCCGTAATGTTTTTAAAAGAAATTAAATACCATATAATCTTTTATGTATTTTGGTATTGAAAATGGTTTGATAATGGAATTGTTATGTCAATATATTAAAGTGATATATTGTGATTGAAATGTGGAAATGTTTTCTTTCCATTATATTTGTTTTATGTATTATGATTTTGTAATGGTACTTGGACATTTGACGGGTGGTTACGTGATAAACCATATGACGGGTGGTGTCATGAATACCACGATGGGTGGTTACATTATAACCTCCAATGCATTGGGTATGGAAGTCGGCCGTATGGTTATTCCATGTAGTGATATGTGTGGAAGTCAACCGTATGGTTATTCCATTTAAGTATGTTTATATCCCAAGTTACTGTTATATGTTATGTGTTATTTATATGGGTTTATGGTAATATTTTGGTTACAATGGATAAGTAGTGATATTTTATTCATTGAAGAGTATTTACTACTTCATAAAGGTGAAAAGTATTACTTTGATAAAGTATTCATGGTTTACTTGTTGTATTGAAAAACTAACAGTTTTCCTTCTTTGTGTATCCTTTACTGGGATTTTAATGCTCATCCTAAGTTTTTGAAATGTTTTCCACGGGACTTAAAGATGAATAGGGTCAAGGATGGGATCAAGGAAAAAGATTTTATCTAATACATTGAACTAGACATGTTACTTTTTAAGATTTTTTATTTTATGGGAATTAAGTTGAAGTGTCTACTTTGTAATCTTTTGAGATGTAATAGTTATGTCCAAATTCCCTAAAACTCTAAACCTGAAAAGATCCTCTAGGTGAATTATTAATTTAATTCAGTATTGAGTAATTTTTTAAGTCCAGGTCCTTATAGTTGGTATCAAAGGCCGGTTTAGATAACTTTAGAGGTTAGAGTGTTGTTTAAGCATAAGTTACAAGTTTTGTATAACCACAATGGGTAGTATATTAGATGGGGTCATTGTTTTTTTTGAAAGTTATAATGAGTTTGAGATAACTTGGATAACTATATCTTAGTGTTTATTTTACACATTATTATATGATTATTTTACTGATATGCTCACACTAACCATTTTGGTTTTAGTAAATGGCTGGAACTAGCAGGCACCAAAGTAACAAGGGATGTGAAGGAAACTGTGATAATTTTCTCAGCGAGCAACTGAATGATATGGGAGCTACAATAAGAAATCTTGTGTTTATCCTCAACCAACTATCTGGAGTCATGATTGACCACCTAAACCTTGGTGATTTTTATAAGGCAACATATATGGGAGAAAAAAATCCTTACAGAAGTTCAGGTAATAATCCTAAAAGTAAGTGTGTTCAAAAAGCTATGTGTCAAAGATGTGGATAGAAACACCTAGGAAAATGTTTCAAAGGGATAGGAAGATTCTATAGATGTGGAAATGAAGGTCATAAAGAAAGAACCTTCCATGGGAAAAGGAAGCATCCAGTTGACTCAAGGAAAGGTAAAGATGTTCTTTATAAGGGATCAATTAAATGTTTTAAATGTGGTATGCATGGTCATTATTCAAACAAATGTCCTACGAAGAAGGTTCAGGAATGGGATCACCAAGATCATAAAAATATTTGTTTACCAATACCTAATTCTATTCCGATTGAGGATGAAGAAACTGACAATGACCAATAAAAGTTATGGATTATTTCTTAACATATGTTTTCCTATTTTGGAATCTTAGGATATGATTCATGATTTTGTTTGTAGGAAAGAAGTATTTCAGAATAAGATGGAAAGGAATGGTTAATGGATCATGAAGAATGTTGAATGAGTAAGAAGTCAACATATAAGGGATTCAAGAGTTATGGTATATTGTAGGATGGTGAAATTATTAAAAGTATTAAGTCTATTTTGATGATGGGGTTACATTAGAAGACTTTTATAGTATGTGTAACCCTGATGTTTGATATATGAAAATTTTATTCAAGGAATAGTTATCTGTTCTTTTTTAGACATAGTTATAAATAACTATTTGGGTTTATATTATCCTTACTTGTGAGGTAATTATGGGTTACTATATGTTATGTTGGAAAATGAAAGGCATGCGATAAAATTGAAGCTAAATTATTTTATGGTTATTTTTGATGATTTTATCTCTTTTGGAAAAGGTTTTGAGAATTATATAGTTTTGGAAAAAGGACAACACGCAGACCGTGTGACAACCCATCACGTCGGACAATGCTGTGGGAATCAAACCCACAACCAAAGTGCGAAATGTATTTATCTCCTACCACTAGACTACGTGACGTCCCTGGTTAGTATGGCAAATTATTTTTAGTTATATAATTTTATGAATCAATAATAAGTTTATTTTGGGTTATCTAGGAAATTATTGACCTATCATGGAGGATATATGATTAGGTTAATTACTTTTCAATATGAGACTTTAAGAGCAACTGATGTTATTTGGAGATAAATGTTAATTTTTACCTTGGAAGACTATGTGATTAAATCCTTAAAGTATTTGGGTTTCAATCTTAGTTTGGTTTACTTTGAATAATTTTATGGACAAATTGTTTATCGAATGGTCTTCGTTGGACTTTGGGTTGTGTTGGACAAATTTTGGAGATTAAGAATAGATTTTCTTTTTATAAAGGATTATCCTTTTTTGGATCTTGTTCAAACAATTTTTGTTTTGGTTAAGGTCTAAAGACATGGGAAATATATATTTCTCTTTGTGGATTAGGTTATTCTCTAGAAGTTGATTATAACACTCTTAATGTGAACAAGTCATCCTAAATACTTGTCTTTTAGAGGGAAAAAAGTTTGTGTAAGAAATCTAGTAAGAGATGAAAGTATAAACGACAAGAAAGTTTGTTTCCTTGTGATTTAGTTAAGCTTATAAATAAATTACTCAATGAAAAGTAATTTAAAACAAAAATTTTGTCTGTTAACGTTTCCTGATGGGGATCCAAATACCATTTAACCCATCACAAGTTTGTGTTTTTTTGGTGGTTAACTTTTTCCTAAACATGTTTTCTATTAGTCTCCATCAGAACATGACCCTTTGTTTTTTCTTCCATATACATGTTTCCATGGAATCCTAGTATGGTTTAAATCGTGTGACCTTTGTACTTAGCTTTGTTTATTTTAAAGTGATAGTTTTATTGACTCTTGTTCTGATGTGAGACTTTCAATGAAGTTTCCAAGCCCAATTTTAAAATTGCGAGGACATAATTCCCAAAAGGGGGGAAGGATGTAACACCCCAGGTAAATAAAGAATATGAAATTTTTATATTTATCCTTTTTTGTGAAAAAAATGTTACTATTAATTTAAATGGAATACTATACTCGATGGCGTACCCAATACACAACAACGAGTTTTTTGGAAATTTTACATTGCACTCTAATAATAAAATAATATTATTTTAAGTGGTAGTCAACGCCTAGCCGTTGTAATGGAGGGAATGAATAGAACTAACTAAAAAATGATTATATATTTTTGCCAAATATTTTTTTACTTTTATCCAATAAATGTTAGAGGCTTAAAATGCGAATGAATCCAATTTTAAGCGTAAATATTCTAATATTCTTTAAAAGGGTCAATTAACCACCTTTTGATGGCGAACCCTTTTTAAATCCACTCATTGAAAATTTTATGTGTTATATTGGACCAAATAAAATCCTTCTTTAAAATAGGGATATCAAAATTTACTTTGTGTAGGTTTTTGTTTTTTTGATAAAGTCCATTTTTAATGAATTAGTGAAAAATGTTGTATTTTAATTCAAAAAAACTTTTTAATATAATCTATTTATATGATTAGATCATATTTTTAATTGTTTTTAAAGTGAAATTAGAATATATTTTTACCATTTAATCCAATGGTGATCATTGTAATTAATTTCACTTTGAAATTGGACTTAAACTAATGTCGATCTTTTAATATATATTGTTTTTTAAAAACATGCTATTTGTTTTAACAGAGGGAATTAATTATTAAATTAATTAATTCAACTTATATGTTTTGAATTTATTATAATAGATATTATTTTTGAATTTGGACTATCAAATATAGATTAGGATGAATTTTTGGTATTTTTCTGAAAAACTTCAATTTTTGATGAATAGTGAAAACAATAAGTGGTAGTTAAAAAACTGATTTATCATTTAAATGAAAATTTACCACCTCTGTGATTTTAATATTAAAAATACAACATACATGGTTGTCATTAGTATGTAAAATTTGGTTCAATGGGATGAAAATATTTTTTGGGTGAATAGTAACTTTTAAGTTTTATTAATCGTGATTAGAGGTAATTAGTGTAATTTAAAGTAGAAATAATGTTATAATAATATGAAATTACCTTTACACATGTCCTACCCTTATTGGATGTGTCATGGCCGAAAAATAAAATCCATGGTTCAACTTGGGGACCCCATGGAGCCACTTTGGCAGAAAAATGACATTAATAACTTTTTATTTAAAATTAAAATAAAAATGTCACAAACATGTATTATTTTACTAAAACAATTTTTACATGGGGTTATACAAGTCAATTTTTGACTATAAATATTCAATAGAAAGATAAAACTATTTCCTACATCATTATATTTTTTTTATAATTTTTATACATTAAATAAATAAATTTACTTATGACACCATGATGATGCAGTGATTACCTCATTAATGAACGATTTAAATAAAATGAGAAGATAAGGTAAAATAGAAGACTTAAACTAGTCAAAAACCTATTGTATGTGTGGATTTAGAACCCTTATCACCTTAACCTCGAAATATATAATTGTGGGACCTTTAATATCCGAAAATCATTTTATAATAAAGTAACTTTTCAAGACATTCCAAGAGTGCCCCTCCTCCCTCTTTTAAAAGGCCCCCACCTCTACCTATTTACCCACACCTCACAAGCCCTTGGCTCGTCCAACCTCTTCTCACATTGTCTATCCAAATCCCTCTATTACTCCTAGAAGCCTCACTTTGGTGATAAGTCTTTCCAAGGAAGCCTTTAAGCTCAAATCAAAAAGAGTTATCCGATTTAAAGGTAATGTCTTCACTTGTGTTATTTTGTTTTATTTTACTTCTCCACCCCCCTAAACTCTTTTTATCCCTTTATTTTGTAATAAAAACGGTATATTAAATACACTAGGATTTTTTATGGGAATTATTCTAGATACACTTACAAACACCTTAGTATAATGGTTAAGGAACATACTATTTCGGTGGATGGCGAATTTCTGCCTCACAAAACGATGATTGTTCAATCTTATTTTAACACCTTTCATGGTAACAATTAAGATGTCACTGTATTTATATATGATATATATTATGTTTATGTTTTCCTTATGCTTCTGTATTTTTCATTTATGGCATACCTTTATGGTTTCCATTATGGGTAAACGCGATATCTTCATTTTAGGAAGTCCGGACTACCGCCCCCACAAAGTGATTTGATTCGTTAATGCCATATGTGGGACGTATAAAGGATGGAGTTAATGATATTATATATGATATTATACTTTAATTAAAATATAACTCTATATAATTATTATTTCATTCCATTAAATTAGAAATATAAATGAAGGTAGTGTTCATGCGTACGTACGACTTACCGTCTCCATGAACGGTGCATTTCATTTCTTACCTCTAAATTTTATGTAATATTATAAATGCATGTATATAATGGATATATATATATATATATGATATATATGATATCTAAATCATTAATATAATTCTGTATATAATGGATATTTTACCACATGAACAACTTGTAAATATAAGAAGTTTATTTTTGACTCAAGTACCAATTATAGACAAAACGACCATTATTAACATAAATAATTACATAATGTTCATGAAATGGTAATAAATTATATAAAATGAATAATTAAAATAAAAAGTTTTCTTAAGAAAATATAAATTAACTCTAGTTTATTATTCAGTAGATTAAAGAATGATCGAGTCAAGTCAGACACGAGGTAAGGGATCCTACCTATCTCTTTCTTTTTAAGTACTCTCTTTTATGTCGTTTCTTTTAATCTCCCCTTTCTTATGTTGGGGGATGTTCTTTTATATTCCTATTACTGTACTTTATATTTTCATATTATGAGATACCCTATTTTATTTCATCAATCCATTTTTTTGGAAGTTTTAAGTGGCGCCGTTAGGCTGCTGAGTTTTCGTAGGGGATTTTTCATCTCACTTTTATTCCCATGAGATTTATGCAACATTTTCCACTATTTCCTTTGAGTGGTGTATGTTCTGCCCATTATTATACTATTTGTGTAATATATTTTCGATTATGAGTATTTATATAAATTTTTTATAGTCCTTCTTTCATGGGGTGTAGGTTTCAAAAGTTACCCAAGTCAGTAAGGGAACCTTTCACCCTCCTCTTTTTAAAAAGACTTCTTTATGTAATGTCTTTTAATTTACATCTTCTTATGTTGGTATATGTTCTTCTATATCCTTATTGATGTCAATTTTATGTCCAAGTGATGAGATACCATTTTCTCTCTCATCAACTCATTTTATGAATTTTAAAGTGACACCGTTAGGCTGTTGAATTATTACAAGGGAACTTCTTAACTTAATTTCAATCCTTGGGGTTAAGCTTGTACTCCTTGAATATGTCATTATATGAATATGTGTGAATGAATCCGATTGTTTTACACTTAATATCCACTTATATTGGGTTTATTTATACTTTTCACACATAAATTAGGAAATTGAATTATCCTTAATCTAAGGATACCGTCTTTGTATGAGACTTATTCTCAATATCCTTTCATTGAGGCATATTTTGTTTTAATACAAGAAATTATTTTATACGCTGTATAAACACCTTTTACTTTTCATTTCATTAAAAGGGAATCTTTTTCTATAAATATTTTTACTAAATGACAAAAAGGAATGTTTCTTTTAACGTACACGGTGACAACGACCTTTTCCGCCGCCACGAGTACTATTTAACCTTTGGCTTCCTTAACAAGCCGTAATATTTTTAAAAGAAATTAAATACCATATACTCTTTTATGTATTTTGGTATTGAAAATGTTTTGATAATGGATTTGTTATGTCAATATATTTAAGTAATATATTGTGATTGAAATTTGGAAATGTTTTCTTTACATTATATTTGTTTTATGTATTATGATTTTGTAATGGTACTTGGACATTTGATAGGTGGTTACATGATAAACCATATGATTGGTGGTGTCGTGAATACCAGGACAGGTGGTTACATTATAAAATCCAATGCATTGGGTATGGAAGTCGGCCATATGGCTATTCCATGTAGTGATATGTGTGGAAGTCGACCGCATGGTTATTCAATTTAAGAATGTTTATGTCCCAAGTTGCCTTTATATGTTATGTGTTCTTTTAATGGGTTTATGGTAATATTTTGGTTACAATGGATATGTAGTGATATTTTATTCCGTGAAGAGTATTTACTACTTCATAAAGGTGAAAAGTATTACTTTGATAAAGTATTCATGGTTTACTTGTTGTTTTGAAAAACTAACAGTTTTCCTTCTTTGTGTATCCTTTACTGGGATTTTTATGCTCATCCCAAGTTTTTGAAATGCTTTCCATAGGACTTAAAGATGAATAGGGTCAAGGATGGGATCATGGAAAGACATGTTATCTAAAACATGGAACTAGACATGTTTCTTTTAAGAGTTTTTATTTTATGTGAATTTAGTTGAAGTGTCTACTTTGTAATCTTTTGAGATGTAATAGTTATGTCCTAATTCTCCAAAACTCTAAACCTGAAAATAACCTCTATGTGAATTATTCATTTAATTCAGTATTAAGTAATGTTTTAAGGCTGGATCCTTATAACCTTCGAGTGTTTCAAACATCTTAAGTGATTTTAAATTTTGTATCTGAGTATATGTTCCACCTATAATTGTATTGTCATTTGTTTTAAGAATTGGTTATTTTGAGGTGTTGAGTTTATATTTATAATGTAATTAAGAATTGGAATATTGATGAATCCTATGATAATACAATAAATGAAACAAATATTATATTTTGTTTCATGAAAATAATGAACTTGAATAGAATGGGTGTAAGGCCTCATCAAAAAAAATAAGAGAATGATGTATCTATAGTCATTTAATGAAATCCAAGTGAAGTTGATCTAGTTATATTTTCTTAATAATATACATGTATATGGGACATTTAATAAGATAAAATACCATTTATAGAAAAAATATGAAAATTTAGCTTTTAAATTTTTAATCCTGAAGAGAAAATCTTTCACGGAGGAAGATACTATTGTGGTTGAATTCGCTTGTGAGAAAATAAATTACATGTGTTTGTCATGTATTTCCAAATTCTTAAATGATAAAGAGCAAAAAAAAATGATTATTTTAATGATTCTCATATATATAAACCAATCAAATTTGGTGATGATAAAATTGTTAATGAATCTTGTGACAAATATAATGAATATTCATGTTCTTATTTGATCAACATCATGCAAAAATTTCTTAAAGACATTTTCATATTAATTTATTAAACATTTATAAACATTTAATTTGAGATCACCCATCATGAATATGATGTTAATATAAATTGAGGATAATATATACAAAATTAGGTGAGCAAAGAATACCAAAAAATAATATTACATAATTTTAAAAGAATATTCCTGAAATCTCATAACAAAAAATTCCACAAAATCATATTGGTTTATAAATTGGGAACTTGAAACATAGTCATATTATTTGATGAATGATCCATAACATATCCATCAAATATCATCTCATATGGTATAATTTTTAGAAAATTTAAACTTAATAAATTCCATCATAACATGTGGAATGAAATTATAATAATGGGTGAGATCAGATGCTCAATAAGGTTAAAATACAAAAATTTAATCAATTATTATATGTGAGAATAAGATAATAATAACGGTATAAGAGCATGATTAAAACTAACCAAATTCATTATGAATTTCTATAATATCATTAATCATAAATCTTTGAAGGAGATTATTTTATAGAAAAAGAGAAAACTCATAACTATTTGGAATCATTAATAATCAATCATGATCCATGAGATCATTTGATAAATAGAATACCTATGTTTGTGGAATATATGAAGGCATAGAAAATCAGTTCCATATTCATGGATCACTGCTGATGCTACCATTTTGGATTGGGGTTTCTAGCTATTACATAATTTACTTAGTTTGGGTTTACTCCCAATAGTATCTTATTAGAATATATCTCTTACATAATTGGGTTCACATTCTATTCTAGTTTATATTATCAAAGGAGATATCCATCATTACTGAATGAATTATAGGGTTATATAATTCCACTTCCACCCATAATATAATGAATAAAATATAAATTTTTTTCCAAAAGATTATAAAACAGTCAAAATATAATAATATTATAACCATAAGAAAGGAGTTACATTTCATAAATATTTCATCAATTCATTATATCATAAAATGTGTAATATAAAAAGGTTTCAAAAAGGATTGATCATAAAATAATTAAACCATGGGAAATAAATGGGTTTTTAAAATTTATACATAAATCATAACAATAATAGGTATTTTAAAGAATTAATGTGGATGGTTTCATAAGATAATATCCCCAATAAAGAATAAAAATCCCAAAATTATATTTACCTAGATAAAAAATTCCTTCAAAATACCATCCAATCCATTTTATGAAAACATGGGGAAATATCCTTTTATTTTCATAATATTTTATCAAATAATTCATATAATATTGATAAAATACATTTCATTGAAAATAACCATGGAAACATGTAATGAAGACATCAAAGAAGAGAACATTATGGATGGTAGAAAAATCCATTCATACTGTATACATTAAAATAGAATATTCTTTTCATTGTTTTGAAAAAAGTAAGAAATGACTCACTAATAGAAATGAAGGTTATAACAATAGTTCTAAACTATTTTTACAGGCTGGAAAACTGTTGGTATAGCCTATACCAACAGTTTTGCAAACCGTAGGTCATTAAGCCGTGAGGAAATCCCTATACCAACAGTTTGTTCTAAACTGTTGGTGTATGCCTTTGTATGTATTGATTTACCAATGGTTGTTGGCTAACTGTTGGTATATGTTTACCCCAATAGTTGGGAAGACCATGAATTTCATCTAAACCAACGGTTGTAAACTGTTGGTATAGAATATTTATGAACTGTTTCAATGAACCGTTGGTATATATTGAAGACTAAACACTATACCAATGGTTTTAAACTGTTGGGATAGTTTTTTACCAACAGTTTATTGAAACTGAGGGTAAATATTTTTCTCAAAGTATACCAATGGGTAAAAACCATTATTATTATGTATTTCCAGAACTATTCCACAATAACCGCTTCAATAGTCCCTCCAGTATACACCAGCATAAAAAATAGAACAAAAAATACATACAGACATACTTAAAATAGCATAAAACCACATGCAATAGCACAAAAAACACAAAAAACAATCAAACACTTCCAACCATGTTACATACTATAATTCCCTATTTCAGTCTTCATATGACAACAATCTTTCAGTAGAGATGAATAATAGTTTCAATAACTCAAACATTATTTACACCCATTTCAATCTTTATATGACAACCACTATTCCAGTAGTAATTCCCCTCACCCCTGCACAACCCCCCAACCATCACATCCCCCCACCTCCCCATCAAATTATAATAGACATAATAGTCTAAGAAATACTTATTAGATTTGAATAAGAGTTTGAAATTGGCCCAAATCCCAGTTTTTTTTTCTGATCCTAGATTTTGGTATGTAATGATTTGTGATGCATTTTGAATTGGACTTGTCATTTTTATAATATATATTGAAAAAGTATTTTCTTATGAGTCTCATCACTTATGACCCCATGAGTGAAACTACCCAAATCATGAAAAAGTGTTTTCGACTATCATTGATGACTGTAAATTTCAGTGACACCACCTCTTTGATTAGAGACATGTTATATATACAAACTGAATGTCATCGTAATATAATTTATTCTAATGCGAACTAAATCATTTTCAGATGTGTTGGATAAAATACATGTAGATGTTAAAATTTGAAATGGAATATGTTCTTTGTAAAGGGAATGTCAGTTTTGATGCACTAAGAAGGAAGATAAAGGAAGTAGGGGTGTTAATGTTAGATATTGGGTGGATGGTAATGGATTTGCTGGTAGATTCTATTGTGGTAATAACAAAATATACTTGGGTATTGGATTTTATACGCATAGTGATCACGTCCAAATTGGTTGAATAAGTAGATTTTGAACATGTGTCTGATCCAGAGTGTGTCGTGATGCATATGAGGTTGAAAAAAATAGTTCCTTCCAGGATGGGTTATAGTCATACATGGTGTACTATTGGTTAATGTAAGGAAAACACTTCTTTATTCCATGATAAAAATGATTGATGAGAACCTCTCATGCTTAATAGTGATAATAAATGTGACGGAACATAATATACTCAAACAAATTTGATCCAACTGAATCATTCCCCATATACCCTCTTTAACCCAACCATCCTACCACAGGACTTTTACAAGTGGAAGCATATTTACTCTCTACACTTTCTTGATGTTGTGAAATAAAACCCCTCAATTTTTGAAATTGTTAGGTTTTTGAGGATCATAATAAGATCTTTTGACAATGAAGGAATACCCAAATATGATCTATCCTAATAAAGTAACATTTATACAAAAAAAAAGGTCTAAAAATGGATTTTACTCAGGAGTGGTTTTCTTCTTCCAAAATCTAAATAGAAATTTTGATGATGCATGCTATGAAACAAAATTTGAAAATATGGTATGGAAACTAACCCAGGGTTCCATGGTCGTTACAAAAGTATTAAAGTAATGAACTCTTTACTTGATTTAAAATTCATGCAGAACTAAAATGATTATAAGTTCAACTTGTGATGGTCTAGAAGAATGGAACTGTAAGTTTATTGACCTTATTGAGAGTAATATTAATGTTCGTAAGGATATGAACTCTAAATGGTACAAGTATGGTGCGATCTATTAATCAGAGTAGGATTCCACCACATCGTGCCTCAAATTGAGGTGGGTTTGACTCATATACATAAAAAATGACCAATGTATTTTTGTCCTAATGTATCAACACAATCCAAATATGTTTGGTCAGTTTTCTATATGTTAGTTGTTGTTTTCACTTAAAGTATTGTTCATTTCAAAAAAAGGTGAGACACTTATAGTGATACCAGCCACACCGTGCCTCATATGGAGGTTGGTTTGACTCATACACTTCAAAAATGACACATGTATCATTGTCCTAAAGTATCAATAAAATATGAAAGTATTTGGTTAATTTTCAGTATGCAAGTTGTTGTTTTCACTTAAAATCTTGTCCATTTCAAATAAAAGAGAGACACTTTGAGTGATACCTGTAGAGACCTGAAGCTTGACGTACATTGACATTACACTACATTAAGAATACTTAGTACATAACAAAAACACACACACAAGGATCGTAATAGTTTAGTGTCTTTGGAAACTCGAAATATAATCTTCTAATCCTGGTGAAAGATCTTCAAAATCTCCTATAAAGATCTTCTTTTTTTTAATACCTAAAACCTTTCTTTATATCCTGGGGAAAAGAAAACATAAAAGGGTGATCTCAAATGCTCAGTAAGGTTAAACAAAAGAAATATCAATCACATCATATACATAAGCACATAACTTTTTGAAATCTTAACCTGTAAAAGAGATCATAATTTCATAACCTGGGATAACTCATGGCAGTGAAATATAATCACAATAATCATAACATATAACATTAAACTTTGTGGCATACACACATAATCATAGATAATCATTTCTTCTTAGTCAAGACTTATTTCCAAGACTATCTTAGTGGACAAAGTCCCTTTCTGAACCGAGTCACCCTCGTTCCAGTCCTGTTTCACTAAACCGGTATAACCTACCGTTCCAACACTGTCTATCTCATGAGATATAAAATCTTTACCCAATGAATTGGAGGGACATATAGGTCCCACCCATCTCATAATGATACCATTCTTATGTGTGCCACAAAATAATAAATCATACATCATTGCATAACCCATGTAATACAAATGGGAATCTTAAACATCATGACATCATAAAACAATTCATATAAGATAAAGGAATTCATAAAAATAATTCCATCACAACATGATCAAATCAATGTAATAATAGGGATAAAACAGAACCCTTTATTATCTTATATGGAAAATAATTTTGATAAAACACTTGAACTCCATTCTTGAGGAAAATATCCTTTCTTCTTCAAAAACATTTTTCCTTTCTTAACATGTCATACGACTTTAAACTAAAAGAAGTTGATTAAAAATAAACTTGAAAACTTTTCAATGAAGCTTCTTGGAAATAATGTTTTAAAAATCCATTCATGCCGTATAAGTTAAAAAAAACATTCTTCATACTTTTGTTGGAAAAGTCAAAAAGTACCTCGTATGAAAAACGACAAAAGATTCCTTTCATATTCTTTACTAAAAACTCACCGAAGGGTAAAATTGGATTTAAACTATTGTAAGTGAATGGAAATAATATTACATATTGAGGAATCATGGATGTGGATGATAAAATACACCCCAGTAAATACCAAAGTATAAACAATCTCGGATAAAAATGAGATTGTGATATTTTCCCTTACCTTAGGTCCGATTTGCTTCGTAAGTGTCCGAACCTCATGTATAATGATTTAAATAATGTCATTTACTTATTACATAATCATATTCATTGTTATGATATCATATATGGTTCACTTATGACTTTATATTACCCGTTCCTTTGTAAATTCCATGTTAAAGAGCGTTTTGGGTAAAATTGTTTCATTTGTCGTCTGTGTTTTGACTTGTAATTATTCATATGATTACTTAGATCATGATTACTTAATTACAGAACATAAAACATGATTTATATATATATATATATATATATATATTCAGGATATACATATATATAATAAATCATTAAATGGAAAGAAATACACCGTTCATGGAGACGGTAGTCCGTACGTACGCATGAACGCTGTTTTCGTTTCCTTATTGAATTGAATGGAATTAAGTAGATGACATACATATAAATATAAATAAATCCAGTATCATTATTATGTCATATATTTCATTAGTACTTATTATATATACTTTATAATCATTCATGAATGGTTAATCATTGAGAATGAATCTCATCGCGTCGTGGAGACGGTAGTCCGTACGTACGCACGAGCGATGATATCGTTCCCATGGTCGTGGAATTGTGTTGAAGTGTATGTATAATATTTCATTATCAATATAAATTTATAATAATCATATATAGTTACTCATTACAACATTATACCCATCCAATAAAGGTGGTGGCGGAAAATAGATTACACCACAGCATGGAGACGGTATTCCGTACGTACGCACACGCGGGGATTTCCTTTTTCCGTAGGATGGATAGAAGGTTAATTAGAGTTGTTTCATATTTATAATAACATATAAGTATATAAGAAATACTTATGTTATTACTTTATCATGAAACAACTAAAGAAGAAGAAGTTGAAGAAGAAAGAAATTGAAAAAGATCGGTAATGGATATTACCTCTTTTTGACGCGCCTTCACTTAACCTCCACTTAAAGAAATAAGGATGGTCTTTGAAGAAGACCAGGACCTCTAGGATGATACTAGGGAAGTGGAGAAGAGATATTTGCAGGGGTTGGCCGAGCTTGAATGCTCAAATTGGTGTGAGGAGGAGAGGGAGGAGGTGCCCTTTTATAAGGGAGGAGAGGGGCATCTTAGGAAAATATCAAAATATTATTTTATATTAAGGTCAAATTCGGATTATAATGGTTCAAAATGGTCTTATTTAGAAGATAAAGTGGGGATGGGTCGAAATCCTCTCATACAATAGGATTTAGACAAGTTTAGGTTATTATTGTAACCTTATCAATTAGATTTAACTCTAAGTTAAATAATTTAACTTTTACCGTGTCTTTTTGTTTTCTTACACTATATGGTTAATAAACTTACTATATGAAGACAAAAGAACCCCAAGTTGTTTATTATTAATATATCTATCCTTATCTAAGTAATTTGGCCGAACCTTAGATTTTTAGGAATTAAATAACAATTAATAATATAATATTTGTTTTAAAAACTAATTTATGTCAATTTTGAAACTATTTGGTACATGATTTTTATGAAATTTCTAAAAGAATGATAAGTTCGAACCAAGTTACTTAAATCAACAATAACATGTCATATTAACCTAGAAAATTAGTGTAAGTCATAAAAAGTCTCAAATTACATTTATTTTGGCATTTATAACATCTATTATGTTAATATTTTCTTAAAAAGGTAATTATTGTATCATCGTTGTGTCATATATAAATTAAATTATTTAAAGTATAAAAATTACAAATAAAATACCATTATGTAGTAAATCTTTTTATATTTCTAATGAATATTTATAGTCGAAATTATATTATGTATAACCCTATATTAAAAATGTTTTAGTAAATAAACTTTGATTTTAACTCTTTTAACTCTTCTTTGAATTAAATAATAATAAATGTCCTAATCTAATCCAAGTGGGCCTAAATGATAATATTTTACACTTAAGGTTGTTTTTGGTCTAGATACACTTGTCCAATAGAATTAGGACATGTGGTAGGGTAATATTAATATCATTTTTACCCTTAATTACCCTATTTACTTTTAACCGTGGTAAATAAAAGTACAAAGTTACTATTCACCAAAAATTATTTTCATCTCATTGAACCACATTTTACTTACTGAAATCAACCATGTCTCTCGGATTTTTGAAATTTCATTCACAGAAGTGGTAAAATTAAGTTTTATGAAAAATTTAATTTTTTTTAACTACCACTTAGTAGTTTCACAATTCATCAAAAATTGATGTTTTTCAGAACAATGCCAAAATTTCATCCTGAGCTATATTTCATATTCCAAATTCAAAAATGAAGTCTATTTTACCAAATTCATAACATAGAAGTTGCATTAATTAATTTTATAATTAAATCCCACTGTTAAAATAAATAGCGTGTTTTTAAGAAACAATATCTATCAAAAGATTGACACTTGTTTATGTCTGGTTTAAATGTGAAATTACATCCAATGACCAACATTGTATTAAATTGTAAAAATATATTCTAAATATACTTTAAAACCACTTAAATTAATAATTTATCACTATTAATTATTTCAATTGAAAAAGTTTTTTTAAATAAAATTTAGTAATTTTCACTATTCATCAGAAAATGAAAGTTATCCGAAAAGTACCAAAATTTCACCCTAAGCTAATTTCGATATTACAAATCCAAAGATAAAGTCCATTTTGAAAAATAAAATTTACAAAATTTCAAAAATTGGTTATTACTATTCATAACGGCTAGTTTTAATAATATTTTAATAGCATATTGTTATTTAGTGAAACTCGGTATTGCGTACTACACACGCTATCGAGGAAGGTCGCGATTGCGTGTAATACAAGGCAAGTCAAGGATGCGTGTTGTGGAAGCTCCTTTTGGTGTAGCGTACAATACAAGACATTAATGAAATTAAAAAGAATATTTTTCATAAAATCTTGGGCTGTTACATTCTACCCCCCCTTAAAATGAATTTCTCCCTCGAAATTCATCGGGGTTATAAATGGTTTACTATTCGAAAGTTTCTTTAATAGAAACCCACATCGTAAAAAGGAATACCAAAACCAATATTTAAAAACGAAAGTATGAAACGTAATGGTTACCCAAATAAACTAATCACTGGGTTTCCACATAGGTGAAAATATGGATATGGAAGAAAAATCTAACCATCATGTTCTGATAAAGAGTGGTAGAGAACATGGATATGGAAAAGCCAACAATCAAAAATCCATAAATTTGTGACAATCTAAGGTACCATCTGATTAATCGGATATAAGGGCACTAGGACAACATTTTTGGTTTTCAAGATCATTTCCCTAAAGTTGAAAATTTGAATTAGAATAAATACTTACTTTATTTTGGTACAATCTCACTGTTGTTCGTGCCTTGAACAATTTCCACTTCATCTCTTAAATAAATGAAGTTGAATTTGTTATTCGTGAAGTGTTAGCAGATCATGTGATAGAATGACGAGTCATTCCATCTGTCTCAAACAAAAGGTTAGAAAAAGTTATATACACAAGTCGATCTATAGTGAGATTAATCATATATGATTCCTAAAATGGACTTATACTTCATATATCATACTGCTTAATATAATAAAACTAGTTTCTACTAAACAGGGACTTCCTGTAGGCCAGTGGTAGGCGATAAAGGCCAGTCGCACTTCGGTTGTGGGTTTGATTCCCACAGCCTTGTCCGACGCGATGGGCTGTCGCCCATCCTGCAGGTTGTCCTTTTTCTAAAACTATATTACTATAACATCCCATCAATAATATCAAAAAAACTTCTATCCTTAAACAATACTAACTTATGTCCAATATAATCCATTCCAATCTTTAGGCTTATCCATAATACTGCAGTCCACTCTCATAACATAGTGAAAACGATTACCAGAGATTTAATACCATCGTTGATCCCCATATATCATAATATATGTTTTGTTGGTCACATTCCAAACATTCAAAGTCCTTAATCATGTATTCTCTTGAATACCCATTGAATCTTAGTGAAAACATGAATGCAGTTAAAAGTTAACACCTTCCACATACCCAAATCCTCAAAATTCTATATACTCAAACCATGATATCACTTAGTCCTTATATCAATCATGAGCTCATGAATACTGTCAAACATTTCATTTTCTCCTTATCCCTTCATTATGGGCATATTATCTACTTTCCAAAATATTTGAATCACTTTTCATGGTTACCGGTACCTTAAAATTATTGAAAACCACAATAGACCAATACATAAATATTTCAATACACCATAAAAGTACCTCAACAACATTATTCCTGAATACCAATACATAAACACATCAGTCCATGCACTTCAATGATTGTCCTGGAAGAAGTCCTTCCTTGATTTAGAAGTAACTTTTTAGGTCAGGGCATTGAGTTGGGTAATGCCCATGTTCACCACAAATAAGACATTGAACTCCATAACAGTCTGTCACTCTATGACCCTTTTCTCCACACAGATAACATCGGTCCCTCCATTTGAGGTATTCCTCAAGGTTCTTCTTCCCTTCTTTAGAAATCTCAATATTCCTTTCTTTATGTTCCTCAACATGCGAACATGCATAATAGTTTATCTTCCTCTTCTTTGATGAATTAGCCATACCACTAAATTTCACCTTGTTAATCATATATCACGATGAATGATTTGGAATAATCACAAGATCTTTCTCTCTAGGAATTACACAATTTTTTTTGCTCATAGTCACCAATTTGTCCATTGGATTCAATGTTAACCGAATTCCTTCTGGTTCCCTCCATTAACTAAAACACAAAAAGAATCTTGTGAGAGGCAAAAATCATGCTAGGGAAAACAACATAATAAAGGGGGAGTACCTTCAATATCTAACATCTTAGGTTTAATTCTATGATCGTTAGCGTAATTCTAGTATTATAACCTATATGTATACTTAACCTTAGGGACATCCCTAGACATACCTTAGAAATATCTCTAGGGATATCACTAACGTTTTCGCATCCTAGTTTCCAAAGGTTGACTAAACCTTATCTATGATACCAACTGTAGAGACCCGAAGCTTGACGTACATTGACATTACATTACATTTGCGGAATACTTAGTACATAACAAAAACACACACACAAGGATCGTAATAGTTTAGTGTCTTTGGAAACTCAGAATATAATCTTCTAATCCTGGTGAAAGATCTTCAACATCTCCCATAAAGATCTTCTTTTTTTTATACCTAAAACCTTTCTTTATATCCTGGGGAAAAGAAAACATAAAAGGGTGAGCTCAAATGCCCAGTAAGGGTAAACAAAAGAAATATCAATCACATCATATACATAAGCACATAACTTTTGGAAATCTTAACCTGTAAAAGAGATGATAATTTCATAACCTGGGATAACTCATGGCAGTGAAATATAATCACAATAATCATAACATAAAACATTAAACTTTGTGGAATACAAACATAATCATAGAGAATCATTTCTTGTTAGTCAAGACTTATTGCCAAGACTATCTTAGTGGACAAAGTCCCTTTCTGAACCGAGTCACCCTCGTTCCAGTCCTGTTTCACTGAACCGGTATAACCTACCGTTCCAGCCCTGTCTATCTCATGAGATATAAAATCTTTACCCAATGCATTGGAGGGAGATATAGGTCCCACCCATCTCATAATGATACCATTCTTATGTGTACCACAAAATCATAAATCATACATCATTGCATAACCCGTGTAATACAAATGGGAATCTTAAACATCATGACATCATAAAACAATTCATATAAGATAAAGGAATTCATAAAAATAATTCCATCACAACATGATCAAATCAATGTAATAATAGGGATAAAACAGAACCCTTTATTATCTTATATGGAAAATAATTTTGATAAAACACTTGAACTCCATTCTTGAGGAAAATATCCTTTCTTCTTCAAAAACATTTTTCCTTTCTTAACATGTCATACGACTTTAAAATAAAAGAAGTTGATTAAAAATAAACATGAAAACTTGTAAATGAATCTTCTTGGAAATAATGTTTTAAAAATCCATTCATACCGTATAAGTTAAAAAAAACATTCTTCGTACTTTTTTCGGAAAAGTCAAAAAGTACCTCGTACGAAAAACGACAAAAGATTCATTTCATATTCTTTACTAAAAACTCACCGAAGGGTAAAATTGGATTTAAAATATTTTAAGTGAATGGAAATAATATTACATATTGAGGAATCATGGATGTGGATGATAAAATACACCCCATTAAATACCAAAGTATAAACAATCTCGGATAAAAATGAGATTGTGATATTTTCCCTTACCTTAGGTCCGATTTGCTTCGTAAGTGTCCGAACCACCTGTATAATGATTTAAATAATGTCATTTACTTATTACAGAATCATATTCATTGTTATGATATCATATATGGTTCACTTATAACTTTATATTACCCGTTCTTTTGTAAATTCCATGTTAAAGAGCGTTTTGGGTAAAATTGTTTCATTTGTCGTCTGTGTTTTGACTTGTAATTATTCATATGATTACTTAGATCATGATTAATTAATTCCAGAACATAAAACATGATTTATGTATATATATATTCAGGATATACATATATATAATAAATCATTAAATGGAAAGAAATACACCGTTCATGGAGACGGTAGTCCGTACGTACGCATGAACGTTGTTTTCGTTTCCTTATTGAATTGAATGGAATTAATTAGATGACATACATATAAATATAAATAAATCCAGTATCATTATTATGTCATATATTTCATTAGTACTTATTATATATACTTTATAATCATTCATGAATGGTTAATCATTGAGAATGAATCTCATCGCGTCGTGGAGACGGTAGTCCGTACGTACGCACGAGGGATGATATCGTTCCCATGGTCGTGGAATTGTGTTGAAGTGTATGTATACTATTTCAGTATCAATATAACTTTATAATAATAATATATAGTTACTCATTACACCATTATACCCATCCAATAAAGGTGGTGGCAAAAAATAGATTACACCACGGTGTGGAGACGGTATTCCGTACGTACGCACGCGCGGTGATTTCCTTTTTCCATAGGATGGATAGAAGGTTAATTAGAGTTGTTTAATATTTATAATAACATATAATTATATAAGAAATACTTATGTTATTACTTTATCATGAAACAACTAAAGAATAAGAAGTTGAAGAAGAAAGAAATTGAAAAAGATCGGTAATGGATATTACCTCTTTTTGACGCGCCTTCAGTTAACCTCCACTTAATGAACTAAGGATGGTCTTTGAAGAAGACCAGGACCTCTAGGATGATACTAGGGAAGTGGAGAAGAGATTTTGGCAGGGTTTGTCCGAGCTTAAATTCTCAAATTGGTGTGAGGAGGAGAGGGGGGAGGTGCCCTTTTATAAGGGAGGAGAGGGGCATCTTAGGAAAATCTCAAAATATTATTTTTTATTAAGGTCAAATTCGGTTTATAATGGTTCAAAATGGTCTTATTTCAAAGATAAAGTGGGGATGGGTCGAAATCCTCTCATCCAATAGGATTTAGAAAAGTTTAGGTTATTATTTTAACCTTATCAATTAGATTTAACTCTAAGTTAAATAATTTAACTTTTACCGTGTATTTTTGTTTTCTTACACTATATGGTTAATAAACTTACTATATGAAGCCAAACGAACCCAAAGTTGTTTATTATTAATATATATATCCTTATATAAGTAATTTGGCCGAAACTTAGATTTTTAGGAATTAAATAACAATTAATAATATAATATTTGTTTTAAAAACTAATTTATGTCAATTTTGACAATATTTGGTACATGATTTTTATGAAATTTCTAACAGAATGATAAGTTCGAACCAAGTTACTTATATAAACAATAACATGTCATATTAACCTATAAAATTAGTTTAAGTCATAAAAAGTCTCAAATTACATTTATTTGGGCATTTATAACATCAATTATGTTAATATTTTCTTAAAAAGGTAATTATTGTATCATCGTTGTGTCATATATAAATTAAATTATTTAAAGTATAAAAATTAAAAATAAAATACCATTATGTAGGAAATCGTTTTATATTTCTAATGAATATTTATAGTCGAAATTATATTTTTTATAACCCTATATTAAAAATGTTTTAGTAAATAAACTTTGATTTTAACTCTTTTAACTCTTCTTTGAATTAAATAATAATAAATGTCCTAATCTAATCCAAGTGGGTCTAAATGATAATATTTTACACTTAAGGTTGTTTTTGGTCGAGATAAACTTGTCCAATAGAATTAGGACATGTTTTAGTGTAATATTAATATCATTTTTACCCATAATTACCCTATTTACTTTTAACCGTGGTAAATAAAAGTACAAAGTTACTGTTCACCAAAAATTATTTTCATCTCATTGAACCACATTTTACTTACTGACATCAACCGTGTCTCTCGGATTTTTTAAATTTCATTCACAAAAGCGGTAAAATTAAGTTTTATGAAAAATTCAATTTTTTTTAACTACCACTTAGTAGTTTCACTATTCATCAAAAATTGATGTTTTTCAGAACAATGCCAAAATTTCATTCTAAGCTATATTTCATATTCTGAATTCAAAAATGAATTCTATTTTACCAAATTCATAACATAGAAGTTGCATTAATTAATTTTATAATTAAATCCCGCTGTTAAAACAAATAGCATGTTTTTAAGAAACAATATCTATCAAAAGATTGACACTTGTTTATGTCTGGTTTAAATGTGAAATTACATCCAATGACCAAAATTGTATTAAATTGTAAAAATATATTCTAAATATACTTTAAAACCACTTAAATTAATAATTTATCACTATTAATTATTTCGATTGAAAAAGTTTTTTTTAACTAAAATTTAGTAATTTTCACTATTCATCAGAAAATGAAAGTTATCCGAAAATTACCAAAATTTCACCCTAAGATAATTTCGATATTACGAATCCAAAGATAAAGTCCATTTTTAAAAATAAAATTTACAAAATTTCAAAAAGTGGTTATTACTATTCATAACGACTAGTTTTAATAATATTTTAACAGCATATTGTTGTTTAGTGAAACTCGGTATTGCGTACTACACATGCTATCGAGGAAGGTCGCAATTGCGTGTAATACAAGGAAAGTCAAGCATGCGTGTTGTGCAAGCTCCTTTTGGTGTAGCGTACAACACAAGACATTAATGAAATTAAAAAGAATATTTTTCATAAAATCTTGGGCTGTTACAATACCGGTCACATCATGCCTTCGATTGAGGAAGTTTTGACTCGTACATGTCACAAAGGACCCATGGATCATTGTGCTAATGTATCAACACATTCTGAATGCGGTTGGTCAGTTTTTCGTATGATAGTTTTTTTTGACTTAAAATGTTTTCCATTTCAAGAAACAAAGTGACACACTTTGAGTGATACCGGTCACACCATGCCCTGAATTGAGGTGGGGTTGATTCATACCTATAAAAAATGATCCATATCTCATTGTGCTAAAGTTTCAACACAATTCGAATGTGTTTGGTTGGTATTTAGTAAACCAATTGTTGTTTTTTCTTAAATTCCAGTCCATTTCAAATAAAACTAAGACACTTTGAGTTTTACTGGCCACACCATGCATCGAATTGAGGGGGGTTAACTCATACACATCAAAAATGATCCATGGATCATTTTCCTAAATTATCAACACAATCCAAATGCGTTTGATCAGTTTTTCGTATGCCAGTTGGTTTCACTTAAAATTTTGTCCATTTCAAATAAAATAGAGACACTTTAGTTGTAGAGACCCGTATCTTGACGTACATGGACATTACATTACATTTGCGGAAAACTTAGTACATAACAAAAACACACACACAAGGATCGTAATAGTTTAGTGTCTTTGGAAACTCGGAACGTAATCTTCTAAACGTGGTGAAAGATCTTCAATATCTCCCATAAAGATCTTCCCCCTTTTTTTTACCTAAAACCTTTCTTTATATCCTGGGTAAAGAAAAACAAAAAAAGGGTGAGCTCAAATGCTCAGTAAGGGTAAACAAAAGAAATATCAATCACGCCATATACATAAGAACGTAGCTTTTGGAAATCTTGACCTGCAAAAGAGCTCATAATATCATAACATGGGATAAATCGCAGAATTGAAAATGAGATCCCAATAATCATAACTTAAAACTTGAACTTTGTGGCATGCACACATAATCATGGAAAATCATTTCTTGTTAGTCATGACTCATTGCCAAGACTATCTTAGTGGATAAAGTCCCTTTCTGAACCGAGTTCACTCCTCGTTTCAGTCCTGTATCACTGAACCGAAATAACCTTCCGTTCCAGCCATGTCTATCTCATGAGATATAAAATCTTTACCCAATGAATTGGAGGGAGATATAGGTCCCACCCATCTTATAATGAATCCTTTCTTATGTGTGCCACATAATCATAAAACATACATCATCGCATAACACATGTAACAAAAATGGGATTCTTGAAACATCATGACATCATAAATCAATTCATATAAGATAAAGGAATTCATAAACATAATTCCATCACAACATAGTCAAATCAATGTAAAAATATGGATAGAAACAGAACCCTTTATTATCTTATATGGAAAATAATTTTGATAAAACACTTGAATTGAATTCTTGAGGAAAATATCCTTTCTTCTTCAAAATCAATTTCTTTTCACAAAACATCATGCAATTTTAAAAGAAAGAGATTTTATTGAAAATAGTCATGAAATCTTTTAGAGGAAGCTTCATGAAAATAAGGCTTTATAAAACAGTAGAAATCCGTTCGTGCCGTATAAGTTAAAAAAAACATTCTTCGTACTTTTTTCGGAAAAGTCAAAAAGTACCTCGTACGAAAAACGACAAAAGATTCCTTTCATACGTATTACTAAAAACTCTCCGAAGGGTAAAAATGGATTTAAACAATTTTAGGTGGATGGAAATAATATTACATATTGAGTAAACATGGATGTGGATGATAAAATACACCCCAGTAAATACTTACGAATAAACAATCTCGGATAAAAATGAGATTGTGATATTTCCCTTACCTTAGGTCCGACTTGCTTTGGAAGTGTCCGAACCTCCTGTATAATGATTTAAATCATGTTATTGACTTATTACAGAATCATATTCATTGTTATTATATCATATATGGTTCACTTATGACATTATATTACCCGTTCTTTTGTAAATTCCATGTTAAAGAAGCGTTTTGGGTAAAATCGTTTCATTTATCGTAGGTGTTTTGACTTGTTGTTCTTGACATCATTATTACTTATATCATAATTTACTCACTTCCAGAATATAAAATATGATTTATATATCATATATATTCAGTATATATATATATATAATAGGTAGATAAATAAAATGAAAAACACCGTTCATGGAGACGGTAGTCCGTACGTACGCATGAACGCTGTTTTCCTTTCCTTATTGTTTTGAAATGGAAGTAAGTAGATGACATACATATGTATATATATACATAAATCCAGTAGCTTTATAATGTCATATATTTCATTATTATTTCTTATATATACATTATAATCATTCTTAAATGGTTAACATGGAGAATGAATCTCATCGCGTCATGGAGACGGTAGTCCGTACGTACGCACGAGCGATGATATCATTTCTATAAATATTGGATTGAATTGGAGTGGATTATAAAATATATCAGAATCAATATGATGTTGTAATAACTATGTATAGTTATTCTTTACACCATTATACCCATCCATGTAAGGTGGTGGTGGAAAATAGATTACACCACGGCGTGGAGACGGTATTCCGTACGTACGCACGCGCGGTGATTTCTTTTTCCGTAGGATGGATAGATGGTGAAATAGGGTTGTTTCATACTTATAATAACATATCAGTATATGAGTGATACTGATGTTATTACTTCATAATGAAACAACCTAAGAAGAAGAAGTGGAAGAAGAAATAAAGATGAAAGAATTGGTAACGGTAATTACCTCTTCTTTGAAGCGCCTTTTGGAGACCTCCTCTTAGGGAACTAAAATTGGTCTTTGAGTAAGACCAGAACCTCTAGGATGTTTCTAGGGAAGTGGAGAAGAGATTTTTGCAGGGGTTGGCCGAGCTTGAGTGCTCAAATTGGTGTGAGGAGGAGGGGGAGGAGGTGCCCTTTTTATAAGGGAGGAGAGGGGCACCTTAGGAATATCTCAAAATATTATTTTATATTAAAGTCAAAATCGGTTTATAATGGTTCCAAAGGGTCTTATTTCGAAGCTAAAGTGGGGATGGGTCGAAATCCTATCAACCAATAGGATTTAGACAAGTTTAGGGTATTATTTTAACCTTATCAATTAGATTTAACTCTAAGTTAATTAATTTACCTTTTACCGTGTCTTTTTGTTTTCTTTCACTATATGGTTAATACACTTACTATAACATGCCAAACGAACCCCAAATTGTATATTATTAATACATATATCCTTAGGTAAGTCATTTGGCCGAACCTTAGATTTTTAGGAATAAAATAACAATTAATAATATAATATTTGATTTAAAAACTATTTTGTGTCAATTTTGACACTATTTGATACATGATTTTTGTGAAAGTCATAACAGAATTATATGTTCAAACCAAGTTGATTAAATCAACAATAATATGTCATAGTAACCTAGAAAATTAGTGGAATTCATAAAAAGTCTTAAATTTCATTTATTTTGGTATTTATATTATCAATTATGTCAATATTTCATTAATAAGATAATTACTGCATCATCTTTGTGTCATAAATAAATTATATTATTTGATGTCTAAAAATTACAAATAAAATACCATCATGTAGGAAATCTTTTTAGCTTTCTAATGAATATTTATAGTCGAATTTATCATATGTATAACCCCATATTAAAAATGATTTACTTATTGAACTTTGATTTTAACTATTTTAACCCTTCTTTAAATAAATTAATAATAAATGTCCTAATCTAATCCAAGTGGGCCTAAATGGTCATTTTTATTCCTAAGTTTGTTTTTGGTCGAATTACTCTTGTCCAATAGAATTAGGACATGTGTTAGGGTAATATTAATATCATATTTACCCTTAGTTACCCTATTTACTATTAACCGTGGTAAAAAAAGTAAAAAGTTACTATTCACCAAAAAATTATTTTCATCTCATTGAACCACATTTTACTTACTGACATCAACCGTGTCTCTCGTATTTTTGAAATTCCATTCACAGAAGCGGTAAAATTAAGTTTTATGAAAAATTCAGTTTTTTAACTACCACTTAGTAGTTTCACTATTCATCAAAAAATGAAGGTTTTCAGAAAAATGCCAAAATTTCATCCTAAGCTATATTTCATATTCTGAATTCAAAAATGAAGTCTATTTTACCAAATTCATAACATAGAAGTTTCATTAATTAATTTTATAATTAAATCCCGCTGTTAAAACAAATAGCGTGTTTTTAAGAAACAATATCTATCAAAAGATTGACACTTGTTTATGTCTGGTTTAAATGTGCAATTACATCCAATGACCAAAATTGTATTAAATTGTAAAAATATATTCTAAATATACTTTAAAACTACTCCAATTAATAATTTATCACTATTAATTATTTCGATTAAAAAAGTTGTTTTTTAGTAATTTTCACTATTCATCAGAATATGAAAGTTATCCGAAATGTACCAAAATTTCACCTTAGGCTAAATTCGATACTCCAAATCCAAAAATGAAGTTCATTTTGAAAAATAAGATTTACAGAATTTTAAAAAGTGGTTATTACTATTCATACCGGCTAGTTTTAATAATATTTTAATAGCATATCGTTGTTTAGTGAAACTTGGTATTGCGTATTACACACGCTATCGAGGAAGGTCGCGATTGCGTGTAATGCAAGGCAAGTCAAGGATGCGTGTTGTGCAAGCTCCTTTTGGTGTAGCGTACAACACAAGACATTAATAAAATTAAAAAGAATATTTTTTATAAAATCTTGGGCTGTTACATTCTACCCCCCTTAAAATGAATTTCGCCCTCGAAATTCGTCGGGGTTATAAATGGTTTACTATTTGAAAGTTTCTTTAATAGAAACCCACATCGTAAAAAGGAATATCAAAACCAATCTTTAAAAACAAAAGTATGAAACGTAACGGTTACCCAATTAAACTAATCATTGGGTTTCCACATAGGTGAAAATATGGATATGGAAGAGAAATCTAACCATCATGTTCTGATGGAGAGTGGTAGAGAACATGGCTATGGAAAAGCCAATAATCACAAATCCATAAATTTGTGACGATCTAAGGTACCATCCGATTCATCAGGTATAAGATCACTAGGACAACATTTTTGTTTTTCAAGATCATTTCCCTAAAGTTGAAAATTTGAATTGGAATAAATACTTTCTTTATTTTGGTACAATCTCACTATTGTTCGTGCCTAGAACAATTTCCACTTCATCTCTTAAATGAAGTTGAATTTGTTATTCGTGAAGTGTTAGCAGATCATGTGAAAGAATGACGGGTCATTCCATCTGTCTCAAACAAAAGGTTAGTAAAAATTATATACATAAGTCGATCTATAGTGAGATTAATCACATATGGTTCCTAAAATGGACTTATACTTCATATATCATACTGATTAATATAATAAAACTAGTTTCTACTAAACAGGGACTTCCTGTAGGCTAGTGGTAGGCGATAAAGGCCAGTCGCACTTCGGTTGTGGGTTCGATTCCCACAGCCTTGTCCGAAGCGATGGGCTGTCGCCCGTCCTGCAGGTTGTCCTTTTTCTAAAACTATATTACTATAACATCCCATAAATAATATCGAAAAAACTTCTATCCTTAAACAATACTAACTTATGTCCAACATAATCCATTCCAATCTTTAGTCCTATCCATAATACTGCAGTCCATTCTCATAACATAGTGAAACGATTACCAGAGATTTAATACCATCGTTGATCCCCATATATCATAAGATATATCTTGTTGGACACATTCCAAACATTCAAAGGCCTTAATCTTGTACTCTCTTGAATACCCATTGAACCTTAGTGAAAACTTGAATGCAGTTAAAAGTTAACACTTTCCACAAACCAAAATCCTCAAAATTCTATATACTCAAACCATGATATCACTTAGTCCTTATATCAATCATGAGCTCATGAATACTGTTAAACATTTCATTTTCTCGTTTTCCCTTCATTATGAACATAATATCTCAATCACTTTGAATACCACATTAGACCAATACATAAATATTCCAATATTTCATGATACAACATTATTTTGGAATCCCATTACATAAAAACTTAATCATTCCACCACATCGTTGTCATATTCAACATTGCCAATAGTGATCGCATGTGACTTCCCTTTGTCCTTTGCCTTAAGCGGTTGCTCATGTCGATCATCACTAACCCTTGGATTAGGGCAATTATTAGCATAATGCCCCATTTCCTTGCACTTGAATCATTGAAGTGTTGGCGGTGCGTTCTCTGCAGTGTTTGCTTTATTCACATCATTAGAAACCCTTTTTCCATTACTTCGACACTCAGCTGCTCGATGACCTTCTTTTCCACACTTAAAACATTTTCTAGTCCCTTTAAGACAATCTCCACCATGCTTCTTTCCACACTTTGTGCATAAGGAAACATTCATCTTCTTTTCACCATTATTCTGAGATTTCTCCTTGAACTCCATCTTACGTTTCTTGTCAAAACCATGAGATGGATATGTAACACCAACTTCCATTTCTACCTTGATAGCACAATGCACAATTTCTTCATAGCTACTGAAGTCTCTTATAGCTAATGCCCTTCGAAGACTTGGTTTTAAGCCACTGAAAAATCGATCAACTTTACTTTCAGGTTGGATGATAATTCCAGAAGCATACCTTGCAAGTCTTGTAAAATTTGCTTCATAGGTACCAACAGCTTCATCGTCCCTTTGCTTCAGTTCAAGAAACTCTTTCTCCATCTTTGTTCGAAGAATACGAGGGAAGTACTTACTGAAAAACAAGTTCTTGAACTCATCCTATTCCATGGACTCAATTTCATCTCTTGGCCTCGTATTCTTGATAAGATTCCACCATTGATCAGCTTCACCTTCCAAACGATATACTGCTAAGATGATTTTATCATGTTCAGAACATTGAAGAACTGAAAATATCTTTTCAGTAGTACTGATCCATTGTTCAGCCACAAGTGGATCAGAAGACCCACTGAAAGAAGGTGGACGTTGCCTCATGAAGGACTCAATAGAATATTGTTCCCTTCTCTGCTCATTTGGAAGTCCAGAATGATTCATAGCTTGTGTAAGTATAGCAATAAGATTTTGCACTCCATCTCCCATAACATTTGTTTGTTCAGGAGGGCAATCATTGCATTGTCCATTGCATTGATCAACACGGTTCCTTCGGGTTCCAGCCATCGTCTAAAACCCAAAAAGAATAGTGTGAGAGGCAAAAATCATGCTAGGGAAAACAACATAATAAAGGGGTAGTACCCTCAATATCTAACATCTTAGGTTAAATTCTAAGATCGTTAGAGCAATTCTAGGACTATAACCTTTACGTATACTTAACCTTAGAGACATCCCTAGACATACCTTATAAATATCTCTAGGGATCTCACTAACGTTTTCGCATCCTAGTTTCCAAAGGTTGACTAAACCTTTCCTTTGATACCAAATGTAGAGACCCGTATCTTGACGTACATGGACATTACATTACATTTGCGGAAAACTTAGTACATAACAAAAACACACACACAAGGATCGTAATAGTTTAGTGTCTTTGGAAACTCGGAACGTAATCTTCTAAACGTGGTGAAAGATCTTCAATATCTCCCATAAAGATCTTCCCCTTTTTTTTTACCTAAAACCTTTCTTTATATCCTGGGGAAAGAAAAACAAAAAAAGGTTGAGCTCAAATGCTCAGTAAGGGTAAACAAAAGAAATATCAATCACGTCATATACATAAGAACGTAGCTTTTGGAAATCTTGACCTGCAAAAGAGCTCATAGTATCATAACATGGGATAAATCATAGAATTGAAAATGAGATCCCAATAATTATAACTTAAAACTTGAACTTTGTGGCATGCACACATAATCATGGAAAATCATTTCTTGTTAGTCATGACTCATTGCCAAGACTATCTTAGTGGACAAAGTCCCTTTCTGAACCGAGTTCACTCCTCGTTTCAGTCCTGTATCACTGAACCGAAATAACCTTCCGTTCCATCCATGTCAATCTCATGAGATATAAAATCTTTACCCAATGCATTGGAGGGAGATATAGGTCCCACCCATCTTATAATGAATCCTTTCTTATGTGTGCCACATAATCATAAAACATACATCATCGCATAACACATGTAACAAAAATGGGATTCTTGAAACATCATGACATCATAAATCAATTCATATAAGATAAAGGAATTCATAAACATAATTCCATCACAACATAGTCAAATCAATGTAAAAATATGGATAGAAACAGAACCCTTTATTATCTTATATGGAAAATAATTTTGATAAAACACTTGAATTGAATTCTTGAGGAAAATATCCTTTCTTCTTCAAAATAAATTTCTTTTCACAAAACATCATGCAATTTTAAAAGAAAGAGATTTTATTGAAAATAGTCATGAAATCTTTTAGAGGAAGCTTCATGAAAATAAGGCTTTATAAAACAGTAGAAATCCGTTCGTGCTGTATAAGTTAAAAAAAACATTCTTCGTACTTTTGTCGGAAAAGTCAAAAAGTACCTCGTACGAAAAACGACAAAAGATTTCTTTCATACGTATTACTAAAAACTCTCCGAAGGGTAAAAATGGATTTAAAAAATTTTAGGTGGATGGAAATAATATTACATATTGAGTAAACATGGATGTGGATGATAAAATACACCCCAGTAAATACTTACGAATAAACAATCTCGGATAAAAATGAGATTGTGATATTTCCCTTACCTTAGGTCCGACTTGCTTTGTAAGTGTCCAAACCTCCTGTATAATGATTTAAATCATGTTATTGACTTATTACAGAATCATATTCATTGTTATGATATCATATATGGTTCACTTATGGCATTATATTACCCGTTCTTTTGTAAATTCCATGTTAAAGAAGCGTTTTGGGTAAAATCGTTTCATTTATCGTAGGTGTTTTGACTTGTTGTTCTTGACATCATTATTACTTATATCATAATTTACTCACTTCCAGAATATAAAATATGATTTATATATCATATATATTCAGTATATATATATATATATATAATAGGTAGATAAATAAAATGAAAAACACCGTTCATGGAGACGGTAGTCCGTACGTACGCATGAACGCTGTTTTCCTTTCCTTATTGTTTTGAAATGGAAGTAAGTAGATGACATACATATGTATATATATAAATAAATCCAGTAGCTTTATAATGTCATATATTTCATTATTATTTCTTATATATACATTATAATCATTCTTAAATGGTTAACATGGAGAATGAATCTCATCGCGTCGTGGAGACGGTAGTCCGTACGTACGCACGAGCGATGATATCATTTCTATAAATATTGGATTGAATTGGAGTGGATTATAAAATATATCAGAATCAATATGATGTTGTAATAACTATGTATAGTTATTCTTTACACCATTATACCCATCCATGTAAGGTGGTGGTGGAAAATAGATTACACCACGGCGTGGAGACGGTATTCCGTACGTACGCACGCGCGGTGATTTCTTTTTCCGTAGGATGGATAGATGGTGAAATAGGGTTGTTTCATACTTATAATAACATATCAGTATATGAGTGATACTGATGTTATTACTTCATAATGAAACAACCTAAGAAGAAGAAGTGGAAGAAGAAATAAAGATGAAAGAATTGGTAACGGTAATTACCTCTTCTTTGAAGCGCCTTTTGGAGACCTCCTCTTAGGGAACTAAAATTGGTCTTTGAGTAAGACCAGAACCTCTAGGATGTTTCTAGGGAAGTGGAGAAGAGATTTTGGCAGGGGTTGGCCGAGCTTGAGTGCTCAAATTGGTGTGAGGAGGAGGGGGAGGAGGTGTCCTTTTTATAAGGGAGGAGAGGGGCACCTTAGGAATATCTCAAAATATTATTTTATATTAAAGTCAAAATCGGTTTATAATGGTTCCAAAGGGTCTTATTTCGAAGCTAAAGTGGGGATGGGTCGAAATACTATCAACCAATAGGATTTAGACAAGTTTAGGGTATTATTTTAACCTTATCAATTAGATTTAACTCTAAGTTAATTAATTTAACTTTTACCGTGTCTTTTTGTTTTCTTTCACTATATAGTTAATACACTTACTATAACATGCCAAACGAACCCCAAATTGTATATTATTAATACATATATCCTTATCTAAGTCATTTGGCCGAACCTTAGATTTTTAGGAATAAAATAACAATTAATAATATAATATTTGATTTAAAAACTATTTTGTGTCAATTTTGACACTATTTGATACATGATTTTTGTGAGAGTCATAACAGAATTATATGTTCAAAAAAATTTGATTAAATCAACACTAATATGTCATAGTAACCTAGAAAATTAGTGGAATTCATAAAAAGTCTTAAATTACATTTATTTTGGTATTTATATTATCAATTATGTCAATATTTCATTAATAAGATAATTACTGCATCATCTTTGTGTCATAAATAAATTATATTATTTGATGTCTAAAAATTACAAATAAAATACCATCATGTAGGAAATATTTTTAGCTTTCTAATGAATATTTATAGTCGAATTTATCTTATGTATAACCCCATATTAAAAATGATTTACTTATTAAACTTTGATTTTAACTATTTTAACCCTTCTTTAAATAAATTAATAATAAATGTCCTAATCTAATCCAAGTGGGCCTAAATGGTCATATTTTATTCCTAAGTTTGTTTTTGGTCGAATTACTCTTGTCCAATAGAATTAGGACATGTGTTAGGGTAATATTAATATCATATTTACCCTTAGTTACCCTATTTACTATTAACCGTGGTAAAAAAAGTAAAAAGTTACTATTCACCAAAAAATTATTTTCATCTCATTGAACCACATTTTACTTACTGACATCAACCGTGTCTCTCGTATTTTTGAAATTCCATTCACAGAAGCGGTAAAATTAAGTTTTATGAAAAATTCAGTTTTTTAACTACCACTTAGTAGTTTCACTATTCATCAAAAAATGAAGGTTTTCAGAAAAATGCCAAAATTTCATCCTAAGCTATATTTCATATTCCGAATTCAAAAATGAAGTCTATTTTACCAAATTCATAACATAGAAGTTGCATTAATTAATTTTATAATTAAATCCCGCTGTTAAAACAAATAGCGTGTTTTTAAGAAACAATATCTATCAAAAGATTGACACTTGTTTATGTCTGGTTTAAATGTGCAATTACATCCAATGACCAACATTGTATTAAATTGTAAAAATATATTCTAAATATACTTTAAAACTACTCCAATTAATAATTTATCACTATTAATTATTTCGATTAAAAAAGTTGTTTTTTAGTAATTTTCACTATTCATCAGAATATGAAAGTTATCCGAAATGTACCAAAATTTCACCTTAGGCTAAATTCGATACTCCAAATCCAAAAATGAAGTTAATTTTGAAAAATAAGATTTACAGAATTTTAAAAAGTGGTTATTACTATTCATACTGGCTAGTTTTAATAATATTTTAATAGCATATCGTTGTTTAGTGAAACTCGGTATTGCGTATTACACACGCTATCGAGGAAGGTCGCGATTGCATGTAATGCAAGGCAAGTCAAGGATGCGTGTTGTGCAAGCTCCTTTTGGTGTAGCGTACAACACAAGACATTAATAAAATTAAAAAGAATATTTTTTATAAAATCTTGGGCTGTTACATTAGTGATATCAGTCACACCGTTCTTCCAATTGAGGCGGGGTTAACTAGTTATGTCACAAATGACTCATGGATCGTTATGATAAAGTATCAACACATTCTGAATGCAGTTAGTCAGTTTCCCATATGCTAGTTGTTGTTTTCACATAAATTGTTGTCTTTTTCAAAAAATAAAGAGAGACACTATGTGTGATACCGGTCACACCATGCCTCAAATTATGGTGGGGTTGACTCATACCTATCAAAAATGATCCATGGATCGTTGTCATAAAGTATCAACACAATCTGAATGCGTTTGGTCGGTTTTCCGTATGCCAATTCTTGTTTTCACTTAAAATCCTATCCATTTCAAATAAAAGTGATACACTTTGAGTGGTACTGGCTACACTGTGCATCAGATTGAGGTAGGGTTGACTCGTATACATCAAAATGAACCATGGATCATTGTCCAAAATTATCAACACAATTCAAATGCATTTGATTGGTTTTCCATATATCAGTTGTTTTTACATAAAATTTTGTACATTTCAAATAAAAGTGAGACACTTTAAGTGATATTGGCCACACTGTGGATCTGATTAAGGTGGGGTTGACTCGTACACAAAAAAAATGTTGTCCTGGGTACCCAGTTTCCCTTGGGATGTGGCACAATTTCACTGAACTGTGTGCCAACCATGAACCACATATTATTGGGTAAAAAAACTATATTTTCTCTAAAAACACTGAAGTAAATACATGAAAAAAATATAATAAAAAAATAAAAAAATTACCCCATAATTAAATAATGGTTGTGACCCTTGCCCAACCATGAACTCACCTGGATAGCCCAGCCCCCCCCCCAACCTGCACGACCCCCCCCACCCCACCCTATCCCCCACCCCACCTGCACACTCCCCCTACCCACCCTGAAAACATGAAATTGAAATTAAAAATACCTTAAATATGATTTTCTTTATTAAAAAAAACGCAAATATTATGCCTCTACTCCAAATGCTAAAAATGATGACATATTTTTTGCAATTCTGATGTTGTTCACGACCTTTAAGGATGATGAAAATCAAGTTTTCCTGTGTAATAAAACTCTTATGAGTGCTCTAAAATTAAATTGGTGGGTTTAGAAAAGAAAATTAATGTGTTAGAAGTAGGATTTTTATGGAGGGTTTTTAAATTTCTAATTAAATAGATCCAACTCTTATAGAAGAAAAAGATTTCAGAATATCCTATAACTAACACATAATTGTAAATGAATAGATGCCTCAAAGTGGTTTCAAATGAGGATAATTGAATTTGAAATCCAACATGGGAGGTATCGGGAGAACACCCTAATGTATTAATAATTCCTAAGGAAATCTATCAATGATGCTGATATGAATCACAATTTATATATTTACATTGGATTTATTGATGGATAATAATCTTCTTTTTCATGTGTGGGGTTGGGATGACCTCAGAACACCAAATGGGGTTCCACTCTATAGTTATGAGAATATATTATACAAAGCTATAAAGCTTCCACCTGTAAACATGACAAATTTATATCAATGCCTATTGGAATTTCATGACATTTAAGGCATATGTGTTTTGTGAATAGCCTATGCATTATAGGGATGTTCATGAATGATGGTTTTTTGTCCATATGTGTATGGAATTCAGTAATGAGGATGGTTTATTCCATTTAACCAATGTTATAGTGTATGTTGATGATGATTTCTTTCATTTAACTAGTTTTATAGTTTATATTTAGGTGAGGTGAGTTAGAAACCAGGTTTGGCATGTCATTAGAACATGGGTTCTTCTATTTAACAATGTAGTCTTGGATTTCAGGGATGAAAGTGTTTTGGGTGAGATAATTACTACCCACTCTATAGTATGGATAACACATCATATGGGAATACCCATGAAACAAAGGCATGTTTAAATGGGACGTTTTCATCACCCCATTTGGCCAAACATACTTTTTACTGTAAGGGATTTTCCATGTATATTTTCCTGGCTATCCAAGTCATTTACTCTGTGTACATTCCCAGGACACTAGATTATCTTAGACACCATGTGAAACCTTATAGAAACCATGTGAACCCTTATACAAATCATGTGAACCCTTATACCATATAGTCATTATTACAACAATTAAAAACAACTTATTAGACAACATAATTTTTCAAAGATAATCAAATTGAACATAAATCAAAATAATATTGGATATATCAAGTAAAATGAAGGCATACTATCTTACATACTAAGTCACCACCCAAAACCATGATTAATGTCCACATAGCTCTTCTTTCTTCCAGATCAAAAGAGAAAAAAATAGTTGTAGAACAGCAAAACCAATGTATAAAAACTAGTTGGATAACAACAAAACCAAGTTATCACTTACATATTTGAAGTGCAGAAGAAAAAATTTCCATGATTGAAGATAGATGGATTAGTGGATGAAGTTTGGAGGGAAGGGGAAGAGTGATATTCGATTTAGGGAACCTATTGAGTGGAGGGGGACCTGCAATCCAGTGGAGGGGGAACTGGATGCTCGATCTGCATTTAGGGGAAAAATTTTCCAACGATTTTTAAAAACCATTGGGAATGTATGTATAGTAATGCCTATACCAACGGTTTTTATAAACCATTGGTAAAAGTAGGAAAAATACCAACATATACCAATGGTTATCAATAACAATTGGTAAAAGTTCCTATAACAAGACCTATGCCAACAGTTTTACAAACCGTTGGTAAAAATTTTAAAAAATCTTTTATGCCAACAGTTTTAAGCAAACCGTTGGTATAGAAAGCCATTCCCAACGGTTTATTTAAACCATTGGGATATAAGCATTGGTAAAAGTGGGATTGAGAGTAGTGACTCAGTTTTAAAATAATACATTAAATACATTAATTTTTTTAAAAAATTAAATATGGTAAATGGGAATGAAAATGATTTTTTTGAACATTATTCATATTTGAAACATCTTCAATAAAATAATTTTGAGGTATGTTGACATGGAAGAAAATGATCTATCAATAAAAAAAATAACTATGACATTTCAATAAAACATTTCCTCAATTATATTACGTACAAAATAGTGAAAAAATATTATCTTCCAATTCTTTGACTAGGGTGCACATTCATACTTCTAATATTCATGTTACTATGATACTCATAGTCCTCATTTCCCTACATTACTTATTTCAAAAGGTAGGTGATATTTTCTAACCTGGATAATGGTTTAATATCATTTATTATAACATGATGGTGGGATGTCTTCTATTACTTACATAGATTACTCCTTGGTGCTTTTCATCTAATCTAGGAATCATATAAAAATCTAAAATTTGTTCATGATTCATGTTCCTAACACCATAATAATGTTGAAACAATGTAATTACACTACTTTAATTCATGAAAGGTTAGTTTCCACCGGTCGGTGTTAAAGAGGATTTTGGGATTCCTAGGCATCTGTAATGGACTTCATCTTTTTTTTTATTTTTTGGAAGCATATGATTTTTACATAAGTAATATCATCTATAAGACCTTATTTAAATTTTGATAACCATGATGAAAAATACAATTAGTGATTATGAAATCAATGGATCATTACTTAATAATTCTTGTTCTCTTCACACAAAGTGAACCACATTCATTATGTGAGGCATATAATTCCATCACAATAGGAAACTCAATTTCACAAATAAAGGTTTCCTAGGATCACATTATAGGGAAACTCTTACCAATGACATGATATTGAAACCCAGGATAAAAAAAATTGGGTAAGAATATATTATATTCTCATCCCATATGCTTACTAGCCTCACAATCTATGGAAATGTAAGTTCTCTACCTAGTGTTGGGATTCAAATTCATCAATAGGGGACGGATTATTAATACTGAGTTAGGTAGCTTCACATATGTAGATTCTAATGAGGATGGTCCCACATATTCTCATCAAGTATTGGATAATCATAGGTATAAATTATAGAGGGTAATCTTTCCACGTTTTTCTATATATACATGGTTGGGAATATGTTGTATAGTGACCCTATCCTTTTAAATATAGCATTACATGGTTTTCTTCATAATTATACATCAGAGTACAAGCCAATTATCGTAAAGTCTAGTTTCTTAGTAGACTAGGTACATAATCAAACCTTATGAAAACATATTTTTATATAAACACCTAATGATATTCTATCATCCATTGTGATCAAACATTTTCATAGGATCACAATATATTCACAACCATCTTAACAATTCATGACTATGTTTTCCACATAAAGAATCATACATAATTAATCTTACATAAACATAAGGGTTTCTTATGGAACGAATTGGGTACCACAATCATGTCAGAAAGCATAACCAATGAGTGTATTAAAAAAGTGGCCATGAAATAATGGAATTAAAAAATAAATGGATTTTCATTAGTTTAAATTTCATATATCATGGTATGTTATTTAAAATAGAACTGACAACATGTAAGAAATATATTTGAGAAATTTTAGCATTAAATCATTTTGTGCAGTGTAAAGGAAAATACTATAGATCTTTTAAAATAGAAAAGGGGACAATCTTTCATAAAAAACAAGAAGTTATCTACGAAAGTATTCATAATAAAAATACTGATTTTATATAGAAAATGGTGGCCTAAAACATAATATATTGTGCATTTTAAATCAGGTAAGAATTTGAGAAGCTCCGTCAAAACTGGTTTTCTTATTGGGAAGTATTGAAGAGGAAATCAATTAAAAACATTTATATCCCTAAAAGATAATGATGAATGAAACATGATACATGATTTTGGAACATTAAAATAATGTTTAAATTATTAACATAAGAATAATGTATAACCTCATTTAGGTAAAAATAATGATAAAGAAACTCGAAGTAAAAAAATGAGATTCAGGTAGAATTCATTATGGATTATCGGAATTATATTGGTTGTACTTAAGAAGGATTCACGAGAGAAAAATAGGATTCAAATCACTTATAAATAATGAGGATAGTATGGGTGAGGTGAAAAATCATACCCCATCATTAGGGATGACATATAAAATGGAATATCATAGATGACATTCTTGAATTAAATTTAAATGGAGAGGATCCCTTGCCTTCAGTCTGTTGGTGTTCTCCACTTGATATTAATGACATTAATAAACTGATTAGGTTTATTAGCATAAAATTATAGAACCTATAATATATGTAATATATTTATTATAACTATTTTATGCTCACTCATGACCTTTTTTGATGGGTTACGTGGTTCAATTTCATTGTTCTGGTCCATTTGTTTTCTTGGTTTTTATGATGGATTTACATATTTTCATGAATGGATAAACATGTAAGATGAAATTGGTTATCCATAATTGAAGTTATATTATATTATTTAACATTTTGGAGATTAAAGAGTTGTAAATTTTATTTTTTTAATTGTAGTGAAGTCAAATCATTATATAAAACATTAATGATAAACACTTGGATTAATTTTATAAATTTTGCTCATAATTAACTTGTTTTGTATTATTATTTTTCTCCATTAGTTCATAAGTATTACAGAATATTAGATATGATAAAATACACATATAATATTTTGGTTCATCCACAAAAATGGTTTCATGACCAGAATTGAATATAGTAATAGAAATTGATAACCATCCATCCTTGATTGTGCAAAATTAACACATCTCAAACAGTGTTTTCATTCATTTAAAATAAAAGGGTGTAGAAAAGTTATATGAAAATGAATTATCCCATTATAATAATAGAATTAAATTAAATTTATGTTACTATAGTTATCATACTATTTGAGTGAATGGAGGTGAGGAATGAAATAATAAAATAAAAGAATATAAATGAATTGGAATGTGGAACTTACTTCTTGAGTTTATGTCCATTGATACCCTCTTAAAGGGAGAGGTTTTTGTATTTTGAGGATTCCATGGGATGTTATAAAAGGGGGAGGAGATTTTGGAGTAATGTTTTTAGAAATTAGGTATGTAAAAAGGCTTGAGAGGTGTGAATAGAAGAGGTAAGGAGGGGTGGTATTTATTGCGGAGGAGAGGAGGGTTTTCATAATATTTAATTACTTAGTTTATTATTTTACATTAACACAATAAATATGTTTGATTCCATGAAAAAATAGTAATAATGGAATGTTAATTCAATCCAATTAGGCTTATATCTACTGATCATCATTAATGACACAATAAATCCACTATTTTACATTTCTTGGAAATTATCGTATTTTACTATTCATAAAAATTCAAGTATTTTAGAAAAATCCCAAATATTATCCCTAAAAATTTTTCAATGTATAGATTCCAAAAATGAAATCCATTTTCCATAAATAATTTTTTAAATATTATTAATTTAATTTTTAATTAAAATCACAATATACTCGAAAAATAACATGTTTAAAACATTTGTTTGATTATTCCAAGATATAGGTATATCATACCCCCACATGAATATTATTTATATAATATCATAGGTAAAGTTACTATTTATTAGGTTATATCACTATTCATAAGGGTAGAATTACTATTAATAAGGGAATTTTTCTATTCACCAAAAATAAAGTTGGTCATATTTGACTCCAAATAACTTACTGATCACAACCGTGTATGTCATGTTTTTGAAATTCAAACTAGTGAAGTGAAAAACTTATGTTTAAAGGTCACATAGAACTTATAAGTACATTATGTTTTGATTTCATGTGATTATATGGAATAATAATAATAACTAAATTTATATTCAAAACATTGGGTCATTACATTCTTCCCCCTTAAGAAATTTTACCCTCAAAATTTCATTTTACATTCGAGGAAATACAGAGGTGTGGATACTTTCATTCATTTACACTTCTAGCTATCATGTTTCCTTTTCATACATATGGTTCCACCATAGTACCATGACTAGGTGAGTATTCTTGTTATATAGAACTTTATATCTACGATCTAATATCTCTATTGGTTGCTCCTCAAAATAAGGATCATCTCCAACAATACCACCATTGAAAACAGTACATGTAAAGGGTCTGGAATGTACTTACATGAATGGGATACATGAAATACATTATGTACTTTGGCCATGGTATGTGGAAGTTCTTGTGCATAGGCCACAACCCCGACATGATCAAGAATCATTAAGGGGTCTATGTACCTGGGAATTTACTTCCCTTTCTTTCCAAACCTCATGAACTTCTTCCATGGAGATATGCATAGAAATACCATGCCTCCAACATTAAACTCAAGGTCTCATTGATGATTGTCTGCATAACTCTTATATCAAGTTTGGGATACATTGCTATGCTGCTGAATAGTTTTCACCTTATCCACAATTTCTTTGATCATATCATGTCATGGCATATTACGCTCACCGACTTCATCCTAGTACGCTAGTGTTCTACACCATTTCCCATAAAGGAATTCATATGGCGCCACTTAGATTCTCAAGTGGAAACTACTGTTGTTAGATAATTCCACCAGTGGAAAATGTTGGTATTTTCATCCTTTGAAGTCCATATAACATACCCTCAATGTGTCTTCTAGTTCCTGAATAGTTCACCCAAATTGGACATCATTTTGAGGTTGATATGTTGTTCTGATGTTCAGTACAATACTGAGAGAATGTTGGAGATTTTTTCACAACTTCTAGGTGAATCTCGGATCACAAAAGGTTATAATAGATAGTGGTTCCCCATGCAGCCTTACCCATTCTTTTATGTAAATCCATTCAATTTTATCCAATGATATGTCCTCTTGAATTGCGATAATGTTTGTTTTCTTCATAATACTATCCATAATGACCCATATAGCATTGTTTCCTCTGGATTTCCTTGGAATTCTAGTGACAATATCCATGGTAATATTCTCCCACTTCCCTTTTGGCATGGTTAGTGGTTACATATTCCACTTATACTTTTTCCTCTCAGACTTAACTTACTGAAATACCACATACTTTGATGTAAATTTAGAAATCTCCATTTTCATATTGTCCCACCAAAATATTTTTCAGAGATCTTGAAATATCTTTGTGCTCCATGGGTGAATATAGAAGTTTGAGCTATGTGAACCATTCAAAATTTCCTTATTTATATTTGGATTGGATGATACACATAATCATGACCCAAATCTTAAAATTCCATCCTTTTAAATTAGGAACTCAAAATATTTCCCATTTTTAATGGCTTCCACCCTTTTCTGAAGTTCCACATCATTTCTTTGAGGATCCTTTATTATCTCCCGAAGGGATTGCCGACTAATCATTTGGGAAATTATTGATGTTGTTCCTTCCTTAATGATTCCCATGTCCATTCTCTGCAAATATAAAAAGATCAGATCCTTTACAATTCTCATCATTGATAAAGATGCAGGATCCTTTCTACTTAGAGACTCTTCCACCATGTTTTCCTTACCGAGATGTTAGGGGATCGATCAGTCATAATCCTTGATGACATATATCCATATTCATTGGTGCATATTATGCTCTTTATTTGTGAATACATATATTTGGGACTCTTATGTTCAGTATATATCTAACACTTTTACCTATAGAGATAATTCCTCCATATTTTCAACCCAAAAATCACAATCACTAACTCCAGATCATGTGTGGGATAGTTTTTCTCATAGATTTTTAGATCCCTAGAGGTGTAGGCTATCACATTGTCATTTTCATCAGAATATAGCCCATTCCCTTCTTTGAAGCATCACTACACAACACAAATATTTCTCCACTTATTGGGAGTGCGAGTACTTGTAATGGATCAGACCTCCCTAGTATATTCCTTTGCTGAAATCTGGTGTCTAAGGTGTTATGGGAGGTTAAGGGGGATTATAAACAACAATTTTCCAAATTTCTAGTTCTATGAATAGTGTTTCTAGTATCAATAGGTGTAAATTGTTTCCAACATCGGTAGGTGTACAATGTTTCCAGCATTTGTAGAAGTACAATGTTTCCAACATCGGTAGGTGTATACTGTTTTGATCATTGGTAGGTGTACAGTTTTTTCAACATCGGTAGGTGTAAAATGTATCTAGAATTGGTAGGTTTATTGTATTCCCAAAATCCATAGGTGTACAATTTCTCTAGCATCGGTAGGTGTATAGTGTTTCCAGCATTGGTAGGTGTATGTTGTTTCCAACATCAGTAGGTGTATAGTGCTTCCACCATCAATATGTGTACAATGTTTCTAGCATCTGTATGCATACAGTGTTTCCAACTTCCTACTGTTTTCCTCTTTGAAGTTTTCTTTGATGTAAAATGCCTTTAAGGTCTTTTTTTAGAGATATAAGGATGAATCAAATCCTAGAACTCATATATTAATCTTTATAATGGTTGAGATGCCTTTACTTGATCAAACTGTGTGGTTTAATGTGATATGCTTTTAATGGAAAATCCAGCATATCATAAATCACGACTCTGTAAATATTTTAAAGGGATGAGATATCTTTTTACCTTGATCTAGCTTATTATTACCTAGTGCGAGATTATTGAACATTTCTTTCTTCCTATAGGATCAGTGTGATTGAACCATAATCCTTGGTCGTTTCCCCTTGATTTTTCTTTTTGCTACATGCACTCCCACTATTCTGGTGCAAGCAGCAAGTGTCATTCAGTCATAGAGAGAAGGTATGATCAACCTTGTTTATTGTGTTTATTTGATCCTTTTCCCCTATTTTCTCCTTAACAGGTTATGGAATGTTATCTCCATGCTTCTAATGGATTTTTCTTCACTATCAATTGGTGCGGTCTTGCCACGACGTCCTCGGGTGGATGGAGTTGTCCTGAGGGAGGATATTGTAATCTGTTATGTGGGTTGTTCTCATATAAAAAACCTCAAGGACCTTTTGAGGTAGGGTATTTATTCATTATCAATTATTTTACGTTAATCCATAGAGTTATCATTATTTATAAAAAGCACCATAATGGAATTTACATAATAAATATTTTAACCAGATAAATAAGTTTAAATCGATCGTATGTCATTGCCTCTTATTTTTTTATATTGTGTGATATCTATTATTCCCTTGTTTAGCATGTCGTTCTTGATGTAAATTACTAAAGAACATAAAATGAGATTAATTGTAATTATTTTCCATAGATAAAGAGGCATGTAAATGAATCTCATTGTGTTTGTTGTAATTTGAAGTTAATCTAATTGGTGTAGTAAGCTTGTATAAATTTGTGATAGATGTGATACCTTTTTGATTAGGTTTTCCATATTTGAAAGCTACTATTAATGAACCAGTTATTTCAATATGGATTAAATAACCGTTTTTTTGACAAAAAAATAATTCCACATTGGGTTCATATTTACTCTCTTGCATGTAAAGGCAAAGAGACATATTCTGGGAGCTGTGAGAGCTCATTGTGTGTGAATGAATAATTCTTTGTTTAAGGGCTCAGATCCCAATTGATATGATGTTTGTTTCTTACTTCTTGTGATGTGATGTGATACTTCATGGATATTGTGATATATGGGGGTAAGTAGGCCCATTGGTTGTGGTATTAGTTAATGCCTAGAGTGGCGAGATGCATCGTTTTGTGTATGTGTTTGTCGGGGAGGACACCAGAGATGATAAAACAGGTTGGATATTAATGTTTGTATTCTTGCTGAATCTTTTGAATGTTTATCTACATTACATTCCCCACTACTCAAGGAAGCTGGTTTTCCATACCCTACTTCTAAATGGGTAGAAGACACATGAGGTATGCCATGAGCTTTCTGTGTTTATCTCCATGAGGGAGTATGGTTATATGCTCTTTATATAGGTGAAAAAGATTTGATGGGAAGTTCAACTACACACCATGTTAATCCCCATTATGTTTAGTAGCTTCGAATGTTTTTCTAGAATGCCTGGGAATATGGGAAATTAATAATATTGTTAATAAATGATTTAATAAATGATATTAACTCATGGGATTAGTGCTTACTGAGATGCAATGTAGAGGTAATATTTTTTATGAGAAGTTATGGACTTGGTTTTATTAGGCATGGAGGGCATGAAACATTGGGTGTGATGCTAGTGAAATATAATGTGGAATTTTTAATGGTTAATTAATGACTGAATAATTAATTAAAGTGAAGATGATAAAAAAGTAATAGAGTAATTTAATAAATCTCTTTAAATGTTTGTTACCTTATAGTATACATCATCTTAGATGTGGTAGTCGAGAGTCTGAGAGGCGTTAACTACAGTTGTTTCTATGACTGGGTTATTCCCATAGTGTCATTGTGAGATATAGTATATTCTGTACATTCTTTGTTTTTTATGCTACTCTACCCCTAAAGTTAGGGCAATTGACACCCTGAGTATTCTTAGCCATGGGGGTGTTTTCCCCATCATTCTGGTGGGAGGATAGATGGCTGACTACCCCCTTTGTACCCACTCTTTTCTCTTAGTAGTTATATGTGCTAGTAGGAACATCAGTTAGTTTTCCCCATATATGTGTGTAGAGGGTTGTAATGGCTTGTTGTTATTCACACATATATTGTGGATATAGTTTCTTATGGACTACTATAGGTGTGACATTTATAGGTTGTGATGGATTGAGGATCCTTACTCTTTGTATGGGATATAATGAATTGAGGTTTAATACCCGATGTATGATACAAATTATGAGAGCTTTGGTGTCACTCATAAACTACCTAATTATGTTGGTTAAGTAGACATGGTGGTTGTGCTTCACGAGGTGTATATTTTGGTGCTTCATCTAGGTGTTTGCGAGAATTCCTTTTTGGGAGAGATGGCATAGGATGTCTGATGTTGGGGAAAAGCAGAAAACTAGTGGGAATGTGGTAGTGGGGTACCCTTGATATTCTTAATTATATTATAAACTCTTGTATGACATGCTTGGTGAGAGTAGGAAAGGTGAGGATGGGAACATAGTATACCTTTTTAGGTGATGAGTTAGTTTTACTTGTTGTTCCCTGTGCTCTAGAATGCTTTCTTTACATTTTCTTGAGAGGCTCGGGGAGGATCCTACTGAGTATATTGTTATACAAACCCTACGTATATATAAACTATTTTTTGGTCACATGGATCTGGTTGGAGATTTGGCTGGTTAATACTAGCTTGGGGTTTTAGGGGTTGTTTGGGATTTATGGTTACTATTTTTTTACATTCTTTTGGTACAAATTTTTTTTTGTTTAAGTTGTAATAGGTTTTGCATGAAATTACATATTTGTACATGGGTTTTCATTTATATTGTAGTCTGAGTAGGTGTTGGTTGGTTTTTGTATTATCTTTCTCTTTTTCATGTGTTCTCTTAGAGGGTAATGCCTCCCATTTGTTTGTTTACTATACCCTCATTTCTAGTCTCCATATCGAAGCTTAATAGAGGTTGGACTTGGGGGTTCACTATCTCCCTTATGACATTGTCTGACCAGGAGGGGTACACCTTTTGGGGAGGGGGTTGTGACAGAGTGGTATCAGTGGTCTGGTTGAGGAATAGAATGGAGTTCGGTGTTAGGAACATGTGAGATGGAATGGGTTGGTTGGGAAAAAGTGTTAGTCAAGTTTATAAAGTGATGTAAACACGGGAGACTGGCTAATAAATAAATTTTTAGGGCCCCTTATGATCTAATGTATAGACCATGAAGTTTTCTAGGGATACTAAATGAGGAGATACTAGTTTCAGGGTAGAGATCTTGGAAAAGTTCATGAATCATTATTCTTTGTGCCTGGGTTTGAATGGGTAGACATTATGATAAACCAACCTAAAATGAATAAAATAAAAAAATTAATTAATTAAAGTTGATTATTACATATTCCAGGATTAAGAGATCTAACTATTTTTGATTTTGTAGGTATGGCTCCCGGTCGACGTCTTTGTCAGTTTCGTGTAGAAGATGTCCAGAAGGCTATGCTAGCATATCACCACAGGGTAGAGGTTTATGATGATGACAGTTAGTGGAGGACACTCCAAGATTTTTAGTGTCAGGTTTTGTAGAAGTATAAGGGATTTGTTTCAGATGTAGTGACAGAAGACTGGTTGGAGGAGGTTGAGATATCTTTCAGTTCGATCTGTGCTCAGAAGAACCACTGGGTGTCTTTGTTTTTGATGATGTTGTGTGGAGTAGTGACATAGTGGTGGTTATTGTTCCTTGGGGGTGGTGAGGAGTTGGATATCTCATGGGAGGATTGTTCAAGACAAGTTCAATGTCGAGTTTCTTTCTTCGAACGTGAAGATCTCTAGTATGAAAGAGCTTCTTACCATTTGACAGGGGAGATCTAGTGTGCAAGAGTTTGAAATCTATTTTAGAAACCTTTCATGATATGCTTTCGACCTGTTTCCAGACAAGGAGGCTAGGGAAAGTCATTTTGAAGAGGCTTTGCATCTAACGATCCAGTTCCAGGTCACCCCGTTTATGATGAAGACATATATTGAGGTTTTTTCAAGGGAATATGTCATTGAGAGGACATTGTCTAGAACCAGATCATCACTAAAGGAGAGTCATCATGATTCATCATGAAGTAGAGTTGGGGTTTGAGTTTCCCAATTATTAGGGAAGAATATTTTCCATTCGGCCTAGGATAGGTACCAGCCATCAGCATCTCATTTCTCTAGGGGGAGCACCACTAAGGCCTATTCTAATGGATCATGTGTTTTTATGGGGATGAGTTCATCAGCACTGAGAGTGTTCATACTTTCAAAGAATTCATCATGCACCAGGTTTTCCGCTCCTAGTTCCTCTATTGAGGCAGTTCCAACTAAAGTAGCACCAACAGGTTGCACCAGCTTTGGATTATCAGAGAGCATATGAATCAGGCATATGAGATCACTGTAATTTTTCCCATCCCTAGAGATTAGGGAATGGTCATGGTGGTGGTCATCATCAGGGTTATAAATTTCGTGGAGGAGGTCATGGTCAACTTCATTCTTTAGTATTACTAGATCCAGGTGAGCCAAACATCATTCTAGGCACCCTTGGAATGTATTCTACTTGTGTGTTTGCCTTATTTGATTCAGGAGAGACAAAATACTCCATATCACCTACCCTTTTACATGAATTGGGACTTGAGTTTGAGAGGCTTTTAGTTCCCTTGGCACTAACTATGCCAGTTGGAGGTCGAGCTTACTTGTATGAAGTATGTTGAGACTATGAGAAAGTGATGGGGTAGCACCATTCATGGGGAGATTTCCTATGATTATAGATACAACTATATTATGCCATCCTCAGCAAGGATTGGTTGTATTTGTTGAATGATATTTTGGATTTCTTCAAGAGGCATGTGGTGTTCTTCGATACTGATGAAGATTTGGTGGTTTTTGTTGGTGAGTGAGACCCTCAGATGGGTTAGAGGTGTGTTCCATCCTTATCATCCTTGATGGCTGATATGACAATGAGTTCATCAAAGTTTTAATAGTTGGTGTTTCCTAGGGTCATAGAAGTATACCCTGATGTCTTTCCAGAATAGGTGGAGCATTACACCCTCGACAAGATATCAATCTTGGGATTGAGCTACAACCATAAGTGTCTCCTATCACAATGCCTCCATATAGGATTTTTTCCTTCTGAGTTAAGAGAGATTTTTATAGATCTTGATGGTATGTTACAATGCAGTTTTATTTTGACAAGTGTGTCACAATTGGAACACCTGTTTTTTTCATGAATAAGGTTGATGGTAGTTTGCAGTTGTGTATCAATTATCATCACTTAAACAATGTGATAGTGAATAATCACTATCATCTTCCACAAATTGATGATTTATTCAATTGATTGAAGGGTTGTAGATGGTACTCGAATATCGACTTATGGTCAAGATATCATCAGATTCATTTGAATAATGGGGATATCCCGAATACTACTTTCTATTGTTGTTAGGGGCATTACGAGTTCATTGTAATGTCATTTAGTGTGATGAATTCTCTAGTTGTTTTCATGGGGTCGATGAACACTGTGTTCCACGAGTTCAAGGATAAGTTCATGGTGGTTTTCATCATTGACATCCTTGTATAATTCATGTCTGAGGAGGAGCATGCAGAGCATCTTCATTCCATTTTAAGAGTTTTTCATTAGCAACAAATGTGTATGAAGTTGTTAAAGTGTGATTTTTGGGCTCGAGAAGTTAGTTTCTTGGGGAAAGTGGTGTCCCAGAAGGTAGTATCTGTGGATCCATAGAAGATAGAAGTATTTTTTTCATGGGAAGCCCCCAAGACACTGGAAGGGGTGCAACGTTTTCATGTTCTCGCAGGCTACTACAAGAGATTTGTAGATGATTTTTCTTAGGTTGTGAATCCTTTGAAAGCATTGACCAAGAAGTATCAAGTTTTTCTATGGAGTGATTAGTATCATTAAGCTTTTTAATATCTTAAAGAGAATATAATAAGTTCCCTATTTCATTTTCTTCTAGTAGAGGGATTTTAGTTTTATGTTTTCTGCAATGCTTTGCATCTGGGGTTAGTTTATGTTCTGATGTAGCATAGATTAGTTTTTTCTTATTGGTATCAGAAGTTGCATCCCCATGAACGTAACTATTCCACCCATGATATTGAGTTAGTAGTAGTGGTGTTTTCTCTGATGTTGTGGAGACATTACATTGTTGGAGAGCACCTTGTGGTTTTCACCGGTCATAAGAGAATGAGGTATGTGTTCACCCAGCATGACATGAACTTGCAGCAGCATCAGTGGATTGAGTTATTACATGAATATGACTTCAAAATATCATATACACCTAGATATGGGAATATTATGGCTAATGCTCACAACAAGAAGTTACGTAGTGATGCAGTGCATGAATATGTTGAATCCTGGAGAGTGATGGAAGAACATTCATCATTACATCTCAATATGGGAGAAGTTGGTGGGTAGAGGTTGTCTTTTTCAGATGAGAGAGTAGTCATCTCTAGTGAAATAGGTGGAAGAGTCCCAGTTGGGGGAACTCGAGGTGGAGGTATGGAGAGACCGAGATGCTTTTGTCGAGGACCCTGATGGTTGGGATGAGGTTGAACAACAAAGAGTGTTATATCAAGGAATGGTTTTTGTTCCTTTGCTGATGTTTGAGATAGTTCTCTGAGATTTACATAGTTCAGCATTAGCAGTACATCTTGGCATGACAAAGATGTACCGAGCTTTGTGGAGTTGGTTTTGGTGTCTTAGAAAAAAGTGTGTAGTTTCAGAGTTTTGTCTTGATGTTTTTTCTGTCTGAAGGTAATGTTCTAGAACCATGTCCCTAGGAGTTTTTTCTATCCTTTAGATGTACATCATTGGAAGTGGGAGGACATCTCAATGGAATTTTTTACCAATTTACCTCAAGATCAGTGAGGTCATGATGCTATTTGGGTGGTAGTGGATCGTTTAAAAAAATCTTCCAACTTTATAGTGATCATGGATTCAAGTTCCATGGATGTTTTGTCAAGGAAGTATCTGGAGAAGGTGGTGAGACTCCATGGAGTCATGAGGATGATCACTTCCGATCAAGATCCCAATTTTACCTCTAGGATGTGGAGAGGTCTCAAGCATGATTTTGGTTCCTAGATATTCCTTAGTACTTATTTTCATCCACAGATGGATGGTCAGACATAGCGGACCATCCAGACTCTTGAAGACATGTTTTTCTCTTGTGTCCTAGATTTTGTAGGTTTGTGAAGAGGAACTAAACCTCAGAGGAGTTAGCTTACAAAAATTGTTTTCCCTCCACCAGTGGTATGGTATCATTTGATGGATTAAATGGAAAACCTTTCCATTCTTCATTGTGTTAGACTGGGTTAGAGAGTCAGCAATTCTTAGATCAGAACTAGTGTAGAATACGACAAAGATAGTTCAGGTGATTTGTGAAAGGATGAAGACAGTGCATTATCATTAGAAATCATATTCCGATCAAAGTAGGAGAACTTTGGAGACTGATGTTGGTGATCACGTTTTTATGAAGGTGAGTCCCCGTCATGGGAAGTGAAGGTTTGGTTGTGGTAGTAATATGTCTCCTCTTTTTGTTGGGTATTTCAAGGTGATGGCTCATGTGGGAGCTATGGCTTATCGAGTAGCCCTTCCCCCGTAGATGAGCTGGATACATGATTTTTTTCATATGTCATAGCTTCATCATTATCATCAGAATGAGTATCACGTCATTGAATAGGGACAAATAGATGTTGACGATGATGAAACCTTTGAGGAGCAACCAATAGAGATCCCAGACTGCAAAGGAGAGGGTTTTTCAATAGAGTTATAACCCCTTGGTTTGTGTCTTGTGGTGACATGGTGGTGTGGATGAGAGTACTTGGGAATGTGATTCAAAGATACATGCTCAGTACCCAGAGTTTTTTTGATTTTTAACTCTTTTCATGTAATGATGTTTTCATTGTTGTTGTAGACCTTTCATGTTTATATGATGGATTTCTTTTGTTGATTCTTGTTGCATGCTCTATTTTGAGAGGTATCTCGATGGGTGGTTGTTGGGATCCCCTTTATGTTTCCTTTTAACTTGGTTTTGAATTCTTGATGATGATAATGTTTTTGAGAGGGATAAAATGTAATGGCCTAGACCACTCTGGTCTACTCCTTTCCTAAAATCTGGGGTCTAAGTTATTTTGGGAGGTCAAGGTGGCTTATCCCTATCACTTTTCCAAATTTATAGATATGTGAACAGAGTTTCCAGCATCGGTAGGTGTATAGTGTTTCTAGAATTGGTAGTAGTACTGTGTTTTGAGCATCAGTATGTGTACAATGTTTCTATCACCGGTAGGTGTACATTGTTTCCATTATCGGTAAGTGTATAGTATTTCCATCATTCGTAGGTGTACAGTGCTTCCAGCATCAGTATGTGTACAATGTTTCCAGCATCAGTAGGTGTAAAGTGTTTCCAACATCAGTAGTTTTATAGTTTTTCTAGCATCGATAGGTGTATAGTGTTCCCAGCATCGGTAGGTGTATAGTGTTTCTAGCATCGGTAGGTTTACAATGTTTCTAGTAACGGTAGGTGTACATTGTTTCCAGAATTAGTAGGTGAATAATGTTTCCATCTTCCTATAGTTCACTCCATTGATGTTTTCATTGACGTAAAATTCCTTTAATGCCTTGCTTTATGGGATTTATGGCTGATTCAAAGTCTATAACTCCTATATTAATTTTATTAAGGCTCAAGATGCCTTTACAAGGTCAAACCACGTGGTTTAATGTGATGTTCTTTTAATGGAAAATCCCACATATCTTAAATCGCTACTCTGTAAATATTCTAAATAGACAAGATATATTCCACCCTTGTTTTACCACCTTTTCCCCTGGTGTGAGATGCTTGAATGATTCTTTCTTCCCATAGGAGTGGTGTGACTGATCCATAATCCTAGGATTCTTTCCCCTTGATGTTTTTTCTTGTTTCATTCACACCCTTGTTTTGGTGCAAGCACTTAGTGCTAATCTGTCATCGATAGAAGGTATGATCTACCTCTATTCTTGGATTTTATTCGATCATTTTCCCATGTTTTCTCATTTCTATGTTATGGAATGGGATCTCCATGCTTCTAATATAGTTTTCTTGTGTTTCTATTGGTGCGGTCCTGTCGCGGCGTCCTCGGGTGGATGCAGTTGTCACGGGGGAGGAGATCAAATTCGTTGTGTGGATCATACAACAATAAATATCGTCAATAACCTTTAGGGGTAGTGGATTCATTTCATCTCTATTATTTTACTTGAATCATACAGTTATCATGTTTTAGCTATTGGACCACAATGGAATTGAAATAATAAATATTTTATCCAGTTAAATAAATTTTTATCGATCGTATGTTTTTGCCTCTTTTTTTTCTAGATAGTGTGATATCTATTCTATCCTTATTTAGTAATTCATTCATGATACAAATTGGTAAATAACATAAATTGGGATTAATTCTAATTATTTATCAAAGATAAAGAGTCATGTAAATGGATCTGGTTTTTGTTTTTTTAATTTTATGTTAATAAAATTGGTGTAGTAAGCATGTATAAATTTGTGGTAGCTATGATTGCATTATGTTTAGGTTTCCCATATTTTGAAGCTACAATTAATGAACTGGTTAGTTCAATATGGATTAAATAACTACTTTTTGGTTTAAATATAATTCTTTGTAGAGGTCTGAGTTACCCACTTGCTTGTAAAGGCCAAGATCCATTTGTTAGGAGTTGTGAGAGATCATTGCATGTGAAGGAAGAATGCCTTGTTTATGGTCCAAGAGCCCATTTGATATGATTTTTATTTTCATGCTTTTTGTGATATGATTTGATCCTATATTGATATTGTGATATTTATTCCCATTGGTGGTGGCAGTAGTTGACACCTAGAGTGTCAAGATAAATTTGTTTATGCATGTGGGTTTTTGGGAAGACACCAGAGATGATGAAATGTGTTGGATGTGAATGTTTTGATGCTTGCTGAATCTTGTTGTTTTTTTATCTATATTAAATTCCCCACTGCTCAACGTAGCTAGTTTTTCTCACCCTACTTCCAAAAGGGGTGTAGATGTGCGGGGTATGCCATGTGATTTCCAGTTTTATATCCTAGATGAAGTATTTTTCTACGCTCTTGATATAGGTGGAAAATAATTTATGGGTAGTTCCACTACCCACCATATTGAGTCCCCTTGTGTTAAGAATATTATAATGTCTTCTAAAAATTCTTGGGAATATGGGAATGTAACAATACTGCTAATAAATGATTTAATTAATGATTTTAAAACATTGGATTGGAGCTTGCTGGGATGCAATGCTGAGGTAATTTTTTTTGAAAAGCTGTGGACATGGTTTGGTTATTCCTAGAGGTCATGAATCCTTGGGAGTGATTCTAATGAAATATAATGTGAAATTTTTAATGGTTAATTAATTTTTAAAGAATTAATTAACGTAAAGTGATACTGATAAAAAGGGAATGAAGTAAAACAATAAATCTCTGTAAATTATTGTGTGCATATTGGATACCTAGTCTTAGAAGTGGTAGCCGAGAGTTAGAGAGGTGTTAGCTGTAGTTGAGTCTAATACTAAGTTATTTCCACAGTGTGGTTGTGAGATATAGTATATTCTATAATTTATTTGTTTCTATACACTACTCTACCTCATCAGTTAAGGAATCTAACACATTGGGGATTCTTATCCCTGAGGGTGTTTTTCCTATCATTCTGGTTGGAGGATGGATGGCTGACTACCCCCTTTAGCCCCAATCTCTTATCTTGGTAGTTACTTGTGCTGATAAACACATCAGTTAATTTTCCCCATATATGTGTGTAGAGGTATGTAATGAATTTTGTTTATTCACATGAATATATTATATTTATAGTTTCCTATAGACTACTATAGGTGTAATGTGTACAGACTGTGGTTTCTTGAGGATCCTTTCTTAGTGTATAGGCTATAATGGCTTGATGTTTAATACCTGATGTATGATACATGTTATGTGAGCTGTGGTGGCTCCCAAAAACTACCTAGATACTTTGGTTATGCGAACGTGGTGGTTGTGGTGCATGAGATGCATGTTGTGGTGCTTTTCCCAGGTGCCTGTGGGAAATCCTTTTTGGATAGAGATGGATTAGGACGTGTGTTGTTGGGGAAAATCAAAAAACTACTAAGTAAGTGGTAGCGGAGAACCCTTGATATTAATTATTATATTAGACACTCTTGTATGCAATACTTGGTGAGAGTGTCCATGGCGAGGATGAGAAATTATTTTACCTGTTTAGGTGATAAGTTAGTTTCACTTTGTTATTCACTATGCATTAGTATGATTTCTTTACATTAGCCCGAGAGGATCTAGGGAGGATCCTATTGAGTATATTTTTATACTCACCCTACATATATATAATTTTATTTATGGAAACTTGTATTAGTTTAGAGATCATTCTGGATACTACTTGTTTGGGGTTGTAGTAGTTGTTCGGGCTTCGTGGTTGCTATTGTTTTTTACTTTCTTTTTTCACTTGTAGTTTTCCTTTTTAGTTGTAGTAGTTTGTGCAAGAAATTACATTACATATGTGTACTTCAAGTTTATTTTATATTGTAGTCTGAGTTGGATTTTTTTGGTTTTAATCTTAACTCTCTCTTTCTCATTTGTTCTCCTAGAGGGTAATTCCTACCATTTGTGTGTTTACTATACCCCCAATGCTAGTCACCAACCTAGGTCCTACTAGACGCTGGACTCAGGGAACTATATCCCTTCTCACATTGTCGCCCCATGAGGGGTACACTTTGTGGGGAGGGGTCATGATAGTATTGGTGTAGTGATAAGCCTATTTTTTAACTCCTTGAAACAGACTTCACATTCTTGATTCCATACATACTTTACTCCCTTCTATGTCATCTTGGTCATTAGGTTTGGAAATTGTTAAAAAAAATTCACAAATTGTTGATAATACCCAGCTAGACCTAAAAACCTGCGGATCTCCATTACTGCTATTTTCCTATACCATTCTTCAATTGAGTTTTTCTTCGAAGGGTCCACAGATATCCCTTTTTTGGTTATAACATGCCCTAATAATGATACTTCCTCCATCAAGAACTCAAATTTATGGTACCTTTCAAACAACTTATCCCTTCCCAAAGTCTTTAACATGACATTAAAATGATCATCATGTTCCACCTTTCTCTTGGAGTATATCAAAACACCATAAACAATGACTACCACAAATTTGTCAAGAAAATCTCTAAATACTCTAGTCATTAAATCCATTAAGCATTCTGGAGCTTTAGGGAGTACAAAGGGCATCATTATAAACTCATAGTGTCCAAACCTCATTCAAAAGTCAGTCTTGGGAATACATTCCTTCATCACCTTTAATTGGTGATATCCCAACCAATGGCCTGCCTTAGAGAAATAACCGGCCTAACAAAGCGGATCGAGAAAGTCATCTATCCGAGGAAGGGGATACTTGTTCATTTTCATGATTTTATCGATCCGATGATAACCAATGAAGAGGCATATTGATCCATCCTTCTTATTGACATAGAGGACTTGCACACCCCATGGTGAAGCAATTGGGTGTATAAAACCCTTGTCTAGATTATCCTATAATTGCTTCTTTAGTTCTTCCATATCTATAATGGCCATTCTATAAGGTGTCTCTGATATAGACAGAGATCAAGGAATAACTTCCATTCATAACTCAACAGCTTAGTTAGGAGGAAGACTAATAAACTATTTAGGTAATACATTAGTATAATCCCCCACGATGGGCATGCCCTCATGCATGATTCTCTCTATTTTTCTACTCATTTGAGCTAGATGTTCTTGTTCATAAGGAATTAATATCCACACTTGAGACAATGATTCTAAAGTAGATTCATCTTTCTCCTTACACTTGTAAAGAATTAGAGGATGCTTCGGGATGTGAAGAGTGTTTTACCATTCCCGACAGTTGATATTGTCTTTGTATAATGATAGTCAATCCATGACCATGATAGCGTCAAACTCCACTAAAGGAAGTATGATGATATTTTCTAGGAGGTTCAGTCCATAAAAATTAACCTGGGAGGAGTTATAAACCATGTAAGCAATTATTTCTCCATTTGATGTTCTCATAGATAACTTATCCTCCAAATTTTGAGGTGGTTTTTGAATACTTGTACTAAACTTGTGAGATATGAAAGAATGAATATAACCAGAATCAAAGAGTATATTCTCTATTCTTGAATGAATAACTATAATACCTATCACCACATCATTTTCTTCCTCCACTATAGCAGTAGTGATAGCATAGTCCTAACCTTACTACCTTGGAATTTATTGTTGATTTCCTCCAAAAACCCTTGGATTAGGGAAATTGTTTTGATAATGTCCATGATCCTTGCAGTTGTGACACTGCACCACTGGCTGAGAGTTGATCTGAACCTTCCATTATTTTTCCTCAATAGAGGGATTTTTCAGATCCCTTTGATAGTTCATGCCTATATATCCCACCTTTCCATATTTTAATAAATTTCTAGTTCCATTAAGAAATTTACCAGGATGATTCTTCCCACAAATTTTACAAGTGGGATATTTGGGATTCTTTCGATCATGGGATTTGTTTCTTGAACCACCCATGTTGTTCACCATTTTCACTTCATGTCACTGGGTCCACGAGGCCACTGAGAGTCTCTAATATCTATGTCAACATTGAGTGCACAACGAACAATCTCCTCATAAATATCAAAGTCTCGAATCACCAAGGATTTTCATAGACTTGACTTTAATCCACTAAAAAATATTTTCACATTACTTTTGGTGTTCATGACAAAGTAATAGGCATACCTTGAAACCCTATATAGTTTTGTAATGTCCCAGTTCCGAAAGCCACCTAGAGGCACCCCATACCCGGTTGGTCACATGGCCTCAAGCATATTTCCCCGATCACTAGTGGCTGCCGACTAGCAGTGAGGGCATTGGGTGTGATAGTGGGGAAACAATTCCCTCATTGGCAGAGCAACACAGTGTAAGAGAAACAAATATACAATAGGGGAAGCAGTAAATATCCAAAAATAGTAAATAGTGGAAGAATGAGATAATAAACAACTGGAGAACATATATATAAAATGATACATGGTACACATGTCTAGGAAAATATCCAAACAAGTCACAATGCTGAATACGTCCAGTACTAAACAAAGGTTCAAAAGAAAGCATATAAACTCCTCAGAAACACAAGCCAATTCTTGGTCCCATGATCTCTAGCTCCACAGCAAATCATGTAACTGAAATTGAAGGGTGGTTTCCCTTATCTATACATGTAGCAATATAATCTGTTTGGGAACAAAAGCATGACCCAAATAGGGTGTGAGACTAAATCCCAATAGGAAACCACCTAAAGATCTGTGTCTAAAATTAAGTGAATATATTTTTAGGGTAAAAGTACAGAAAGCAGTAAATATTAAGTACTTATTAGAAAAAATACAATCTATAGTTTCAATATCAAGCAGCAGCTAAGCAAGTAGCTAAAAAAAACAGGTAACCCTCTGGGCAGTACTCACAACTTAACCTCTATGCTTCAACCCAATAGGTACAAGCAACCCTCTGGGAAGCACACACAGTCTTGCCCCTCTGGTTTAGCTAAAGTATATACTCTCTAGGTAAGCACTCACTATCAATTCCCCCTATAGTCTCGTATCGTACTAAAGGCGCTCTGAGGAAGCACTCAACGTCAATTACCCCTGTGGCCCGCATTGAGGAACTATAAACATTTTGGGGAAGCACCCAAAGTCAATTTCCCATGTGGTCTCACATCGTATAATTATAAAGAAACTCTGGAGAATCCCTCAACCTCAATTCTCCCTAAAGTCTATACACCATGATCTCACAACCCAGTGTAAGTCAAGAAAGTGTAGCAGCACAAAACAGACAATGTAAACCTCATGATCTACTTGTCTTGCATTATACAACACAATAACATAACAGAACAACAATCACACCATCCTATAATTCTAGGCATGGGAAAGTAAACAGTATCCTAACATGAAAACAATACCCAAAGTCCGAACAGGCAAAAACATGCAGGGAAATACACCAAAAGCCCAAATATTCACCCTATTCACAATCAATGATCTTCTACTCAGGCATACCAGCATAGAAGAGAAACAATAGGGCTAGAACGGTAAATTCGCAATAGCCCATTCATGGGTATTGGTCAAATTTCACATAAAACACAAAGAATTTCAACAGTAAGGCACAAACCGCCTATCTAAGGTTTAGGAGATCACTATACTTGAACCTCAATGCTTGAATCTCCTTAGAACATCATAGATCTATGAAAAGGTATAAAACATTCAACCCACAATAACTCACGAAAGAGGAGAAAATAGAAGATGAGGCTCAAGTAGAAGGGAGAACTCATCAATATGATTCCAACACAACTGATGGTGTTTGATTTGGAGGATAGATAGAGGCTCAGGGGTTCATTGATGATCCACTGTCGTACCCTCACTCTTGGACAATCTAGACATAGAAGAAGTTGGTTCTATCGGTCAGACGCGACCCCTCTACATTTAATGAAAAATAAGAAAGTACACCATATGTACTTTTGATGTACACGACATGTACTCGCCGTTTCCGTACTTTGCTTTAGGTGACCTCCAGGTAATCACACATGGATGTGTGCAAGGCCGCTACACGGCCAACACATGGCTACCCGCGGTAACTGAGTACACTGCGTGCACTGATAAAGTACAATGGAGTGTTGAACTCCATGAATACGTACTATCTCTTGGATGTACATCCATCCAGGCTCATCAACACTGAATGTATTCTTGATTGGAAGGAAGTGAGCGACCTTCGTAAGTATGTCAATTACAACCCATACTGCATCATTCCCATGAGGCGACCACAGAAACCCAGTCACAAAGTCCATCACGACGTCGTTCCACTTCCACTAGGGAATGGGTAACTGTTATAGGAGCCTTGGTAGTCACTGATGCTCCACCTTCACCTACTGACAATTGAAAAAACTCATGATGAAACCAAAAACATCCCTCATCATACCTGGAAACCAATAAAAATTGTGTAGATCATGATACATCTTGGTGACACCTGGATCAACTTCCAAAAATGAGGAATGAAAATCCCACATCAGCTCCACATGCATATCTTTTAGCACCCATACATGTACCTAGAAACACAAGATCTCATCCTCACCTATGGTCCATCTAGGAATAGGGTCCTCTCTTGAAACATTTTTCTACAGAACTAGGTCTTCAGAATCTAATATCTGCTTCATTCAAACTCGATCAAGAAGGGTAGAGGTAATAGCTACAGAAGAAATAATGGTCTTCCCCAGTATGTCATGCACCTTAAAATGCATATCTGAGAATATATCCATAAATTTACACTCACAATTGGCCTCCTGAATTTCTTGTATCTAAGTCCTCCTGCTCAACGCATTAGCCACTTCGTTGCCTTTCCCTGATGTGTAAGAAAGCTCAAAGTCAAAAGATCGAAGGTACTCAACCCACCTTCGCTGTCTCAAATTCAGATCACACTGAGTGAAGATGTACTTGAGACTCTTGTGGTTAGTGAAAACCATGAAATTATCTCCCAGAAGTTGATGTCTCCAATAGGGTAAGAAATAAACAACATCTGCCAACTCCAAATCGTGTGTCGGGTAATTCCTCTTTTGTGGCTTCAACTGCCAAGACCCGTACGCAATGACTCTATTACCCTAAAAAAGACCAGTTCCTAGCTCAATACCTGATGCATCAAGTAAATAGTATAGCTCTTTCTCGACTCTATCAATACAAGTATCGGTGCAGAAGTAATCCACCATTTTAACTCTTGAAAGGCTGACTCACAAGAATCTAACCACATAAACATCACACCCTTCTTAGTCAGACCCGTCAGTGGTGCTACTAAGCATGAAATGTCCTAAATGAAACATTTGTAGTATCCATCCAGCCCTAGAAAATACTTCACATCAAAGATGTTCTTCGGATTCTCCCAAAAAACTACTTCCCTCACATTCTCTGGGTCTACATACACTTCTATCTCTAAGATAACACGAACCATGAAGTGAATTTGATCCATCCAAAAGTGAAATTTTGATAGCTTAACATATAATTGATGCTCTCTCAGTGTACTCAAAATGATCTCAAGATGGGTAGCATGGTCATGTCGAGTGTGAGAGTACACCATGATATCATCCATGAAGACCACCACGAAGGAATCTAATTATGGATGAAACGCTCGATTTATCAGTTCTATGAAAACTATTGGCATGTTCGTGAGACCGAACGACAAAACCATGTACTTTTATAGACCATACCTGCTTCGGAAGGGCGGTAAGAGGTATATTTCATGTTCTAACGCACAACTGATGGTAACTGGACCTCAATTCAATTTTCAAGATCACCTGGGCTCCTTGAAGCTGATCAAAGAGATCATCAATCCTCATTATGAGATACTAGTTCTTGACCATCAACTAGTACAGCTTTCGATAATCCATGCAAAGCTAGAGAGTTCTCTCTACCTTCCACACAAACAGGATAGAAAAACCCCAAGGAGAAGTGCTGGGTCAAATGAAACCCTTTTCATGCAACTCCTCCAACTGCTTCTTGAGCTCCTACAACTCTGGGGTAGCCATACTACAAGAAGTAATGGACATTGGTGCTGCTCCTGGCACAAGCTCAATCGAAAATTCCACCTCGCGCTCTGAAGGAAAACCTGAAAAGTCCCATGGAAAGACATCTCTAAAATGATCCACCACTAGAGTAAAGTCTAAATATGAAGCCCCCTAATCATATAGGTGTAGACTAGCGATCTGGGCTATAAATCCTCCAATCCTCTGATGCTTTGGACCTTCTCTTCTCACTTGGACATCCCATTCCCCCTTATGAAGAAAGGATCTACTTTACGGTGATATGAAACTTACCCTTCGGCGGTAGTAGTCGATGACTACTTAGAAGGGATCTAACCAGTCCATTTTGAGAATGACATCATAGTATATCATCTCTAGGACATTAAGATCCCATAATAACTAACACCCACCAACCTCTAGATGTAACTCCTTGCACTATCATACACTAGCTGTTCTAGTCCCCAACTGAGTGTCTAGTGTGAAAATATTGGCATAGGAAAAGATACAGATCTTGAGGCTCTCCATAACATCAACAGATATAATGTTATGGGAAGTACTTTTATCGAAAAGAGTGGAAGATAAAATTGAGGCAACTAGGATCGTACTGTGAACTGTAGATGTTTTGGGATCCTGCTCCTGCTAGGATTGCTCCACTGTAAAGGTTTGGCCTATTCCACAGCCCTGTGACTCGGCCTGGCCACTATGAGTTGATCCACTCTATTGTCACTGAAAGACTAGTGACTGACCACCATGGCCACAGCCTCCACCTCGACCTGAATGGCCAGAAGAACTCTAGTTCCCTGACTGCTGAGAAACTAGTGGTGTTTCTCCTGAATGCGGAGTTATAGAAGAACTCCTGTCACAAGATGCTAGTGAGAAGATCTGACAGAAGTGATGAAGATGAACCATCTTTCAGCAAGATTGTCTTTCCACTAGGTCTCTCCAGCATTGCAGCCTCATATGTCTAACCCTTATAAACTGGTAGCATACCACCTGGCTACCAAAAGGTGTCTCTCACCTCCTTATATCACCAACCAAAGACTCCTTGCGACGCTTCCTATTGTTAGTAGGAGGGATTGTAACTCTAGATGCCAAGCAGACCGGGCTCATAACTCTACAATCACCCTGATTGTGCTCCTTGATCAGTACCTGGTTGACGATAGAAGTGATATATGTCAACCAGAAGATATTCACCTGAGAGAGGATGTCCTATATGAGGCCATCCTCAAACTTCCTTGTTAGGAATAACCCATATCTTCCTTGGAATGGTGTGAAATGCCAGAGCTTGGTGAAGTGGGAGGAATACTACATAACAAAAATAGTGACCTGCTCTAGGCTCATAAATTATTAGGATCGATCAGACCTCAAGGCCTCTAGATAGAACTAGTCATAGATGATGCACTGAAACTCCTCCCACACCATATTCTGCAGGTATCCAGCCTGTGAGATCACATCCCACCACCTCTTGGAACAGTCCCGAAGCATATAGGTAGTGAGCATGACCCTCCTATCTGGAGGTGTCTCCAGATGCTCAAATATCATCAACATGGATTCCAGCTATGACTCAGTATCCTGGGGTCCTCCATCCCCTGAGAAAGTGGGATGCTACTGCTGCTGGAAGACCCACATCAAATCAGCCATCGACAGGGCAGGAGGTGGTGCCCCCTGAATGGTTTGCATCATCCTCATAAAGCCCTCCTGAACATTTCATTAGAACTGGTATCAAGTATAACTGCTAGTGCCAAGAATGGCCCAACATAATGATCTATAGGAAGTCCCAGATTGGCCATGTCTGGTATCTGATTGCCTCCTGGAAACTGACGTACAACCGAAGGACATATTTGTAGCATGACTCTTCAAGGTCAAGCGCACACCTTAGATTAAGATCATCAAGGAAAGAAAACTAAAAGACTAATATTGGAACAATAGAAAGAAAACATTCATGTTTTACAAATCCTGACTACACAACATGTACAATTTCTACATGGAATTTTCCCTTTAGTCATTCACAAGGGCGTGTACTCCTGCCACAACTTGGTCGTGTAACACCCAAACACACGGAATGTTGTCTTAACACATGGCATGTTCTTGAATCCTTTTTCTCTACCTGAGTCCTTCTATACGGTCAAGATACACGGTTCTTATAAGACAAGACTACACAGTGTGTCCAAGTCAGACACGACGTGTACTAGACAAGCTTCACCGGGCCTATGTTGTTAGGGAAATGGCCTGACACACGGCTAAAACTACAAGGTGTGTTCCAAGAGGACACGACATGTATATGGATGGATAACACCGAACCATGTTGTTAGTGACACAACTAGGTACCTGGGTCAGACTACATGGTGTGTTCTAACCTGGCATGACATGTACAAGAAGAGACTCCATCAACCCGTGTTGTTAGCTACACGGCTGGGTTCCTAGGATTACACTGCATGGCATGTTCAACTCATACATGGCATGTTCCTATAAGGAATTCCTCCTACCGTGTCTCTGCCAACATGACTTGTAACATGGTTAGAGACTACATGACATGTACTTAAGAAAAACTATTTCTTCTCGAATAGAAGAACACATGGTGTGTATATAACATTACTCGGTGTGTATTCTGGGTTTTTCTAGATAGTAAGCCTCAGAAACTACTCCAGAACCCATAAAAACACTGAAATGAACATTAAAGGTGCCAAATTCCATTCCGTGAGGGCCTATACTCCCCTCAAATCAATGTTTGAAATCTTATACATGATATAAACAAGAAAAAAGTTCAATGATCCACCAAATTCTGGTCCATGAGGGCCGATAAAAACTGAAGAACCAAAGTTTGTTGTTTATTGAAAACAATAACTTACACACAAAACCCTATCAAACAGATGGTATTTCTATCAAGGTGTATATCACAATAGCATGCGTATTATACAAAACATCTACCACAACAACATGTAGTCACTAATGCATACTAGATGGAAAAGAAATTATGTATGTCATGTGATTTAGAACAAGTGCCTATATGATGTATGAGATGACATAACCTCATCTCATTGGGTTGCGAAAGAAATAGAAACTCAATAACATCAACGGTAACCGCACAAAACATGTCAGTCACCCAACTGTGAAAATCAGATCAACCGTAAACTTGCAAAACTAGAAAAAATTGCATTAAACTAGGTAGATTTGTTTTTCCCTATACACGGGTTAGCTACTCCCAGGAAAAAATTATTACCAAGTACCTATTCCTTCTTATCCCTGGATAATTGCTCCAAATAGTAAATCAAGAGAAAGGAATCCCTCTAATACCACATTGTAATGTCACTGTTTCAGAAGCCACCCAGGGCGCCCCGTACCCGGTTGGTCACATGGCCTCAAGCGCATTTCCCTAAATGCTAGAGGCTGTTGACTAGTAGTGAGGGCCTTGGGCGTGATAGTGAAGAAACTATGCCCTCATTGGCATAGTAACACATCAGAGGAGAAACAAATATACAATATCAAAAGTAGTAAATATCCAATAATAGTAAATAGTGGAAGACTAAGATAATAAACAACTGAAGCACATATTTATAAAATGGTGCATGGTACACGTGTCTAGGAAAATATCCAATCAAGTCATAATGATGAATACAACCAATACTAAACTGAAGTACAAAATAAATTAGATAAATTCCCCAGTATCGCAAGCCATAGCTTGGTCCCATGATCTCCAGCTCCATAACAAATCAAGTACCTGAAGTTGAAGGGTTGTTGACCTTGTCTATACCTGCGACAATATAATCTGTTTGGGCCCAAAAGCATGACCCAAATAGGGTGTGATACTAAATCCCATAAGGTAACCACTCGAAGATCTGTGCATAATAGTCAGTGAGTATATGGAAAGGTAAAAGTGTATAAAGCAGTAAACATGTAGTACTCAGCAGAAAAAATACAATCCACAGTTTCAATATCAAGCAGTAGCTACAAAAGTAGCTAAACACAAAAGGTAACCCTCTTGGTAGTACTCATAACCTAAACCCTATGGTTCAACCCAACAACTACAAGCCACCCTCTGGGAAGCACACACAGTCTCACCCCTCTAGTTCAGCTAATGTATAGACTCTCTGGGGAATCAGTCACCGTCAAGTCCCCCTATAGCCTCTTATTGTACTAAAGGTGCTCTAGGGAAGTAGTCAATGTCAATTCCCCCTATGGATTATGTCGTGGAACTACAGACCCTCTGGGGAAGCACTCAACGTAAATTCCCTCTGTAGTCTCACAACGTATAACTATAAAGACACTCTGGAAAGCCCTCAACGTTAGTTCTCCCTATGTTCTATACAGCAGGTTCTCACGGCCCTATGTAAGTCAAGCAAGTGTAGCATCACATAACATCCTAGGTAAACCTCATGAACTACTTGGAAAGCGTTCTACAACACAACTGTATAATAGAACAACAATCACATCATCCTATAATACAAGGCATGTGAAAGTATATAGTAGCCTAATAGTTAAACAATACCCAAAGGCCTAATAGGGGAAAAAATGCATGGAAATACATCCAAAGCACAACTATTCACCCTATTCACAATCAACAATCATCTGATCAGGCATACAACATAGCAGAGAAACAATAGGGCTAGAACAGTAAATGCACAATACCCCATTCATGGGTATTGGGAAAATTGCTCATAAAACTCAAAGACTATCAACAGAAAGGAACAAAACACCTACCTATGGGTTAAGAGATCTCTATAAATGATCCTTGATGCTTGAATCTCTTTATAACTCCATAGATCTATGGAAACTTATAAAACATTCAATTCATGATAACTCATGAAAGACGAGAAAACAGAAGATAAGGCTAAAGCAAAAGGGAGAACTCACCAATGTGATTCCAATGAAACATATGGTGTTTGATTTGAAGGATAGACAGATGCTCAGGGGTTCCTAGAATATCCATGGTTGTACCCTCTCTCTTAGATGAATCGGACCCTATTGAAGTCGGTTCTGTCCGTCAGATGCGACCCTGGTGCATTTAATGAAAACAATAAAGTACACGGCGTGTAATCTCCATTTCTGTACTCCTCTTTAGGTAGACTCAAAGTCATTACACATGGCCGTGTGCAAGGTTTCTACACGACCAGCACACAGTTACCCACAGAAACTAAGTACATGGTGTGTACTCATAAAGTACATGGCGTGTACTTGAAAAATTTCCAGAAACTCCTCTTTTCTCCAAAATTCCTGAAACAAAACATACCTGAAAAGAAGATCCGGGTTCTTACAAACTTCCCCCCATAAAGAAATTCATCCCCAAATTTCCCTATAAAGGTAGCGTAGAAGAATAAACCTCGAACTGATCCAGCCAATATGATCGAACATTACCCTACCTCTCCCAATTCTCATCCTGCACCCGCCCGTGCTTCCATAGCGCTCGCACCAGTGGGACAGACCATCCATGAAGAACCTTTGTACTGCAATCCATAATCTGGATAGGGTGCTCTTTAAATGGTGCATCCACTTCGAGATCAACCTCCTCGATTTGAAATACATGATATGGGTTTAAAAAGTAACATCGAAGGTGAGAAATGTGGAAGACGTCGTGCATAGCTCAGTACCTCTGAGGTAACTGCAATCGGTATGCAACCGGCCCAACTCTCTCCAACACCTCATACGACCCAATGTACCTCTGTGAAAGCTCACCATGACTCTTAATCCTCTTGTGTCCCAACCTCGGTGTGACACATAGAAAAACCTAATCCCTGACCTCGAACTCAATTGGTCTTCTCTGCTGATCAACATAAGACTTATGAAGAGACTATGCAGTAGCCATCCTCTTTCGAATCAACTCGATCTGCTCCATGGTCTCCTAAACAAGACAAGGTCCTAGGAAAGCTGCCTCTCCTACCTCTATCCAACATAAGGGTGATCGGCATGTCCTACCGTACAAAGCCTCATAACGTGCCATCTAAATAGTGGCTTGAAATATATTATTGTAGGCAAGCCCTATAAGAGGTATATGATTCTCCCAAAAATCTCCAAAATCTAGGATGCATGCTTGGAGCATCTCTTTAAGCACCTGAATCATACACTCGGAATGGCCATCTGTCTGGGGGTGGTATACTATACTGAAAAGTACCTATGTACCCAAAGCCTTCTAGAGCCCATGCCAAACCCGAAAAGTAATACGAGCATCTGTGTCTTAAACAATGGAGTGTAGAACTCCATGAAGACACACAATCTCTCAGATGTGCAACCATCCCATCTCATCAATACTAAAGGTATCCATGATTAGTAATAAGTGATCGAACTTTGTATGTCTTTCAATGACAACCCATACTACATTATTCCCTCAAGGTGACCACAGAAACCCAGTCGTGAAGTCCATCGCGACGTCGTTACACTTCCACTCAGGAAAGGGCAACTGATATAGGAGACCTTCTTGTCGCTAAGGCTCCACCTTCACCTGCTGACAAGTGGAACACCTCATGATGAATCCAGCAACATCCCTCTTTATACCTGGCCACCAATACTGACGGAATAGACCACGATACATCTTGGTGACACCAAGATGAACTTCCCAAAATAAGGAATGAAAATACCATATCAACTCCTCCTGTATATCTGCTGTCACCCATAAAGATACATGTAAACACAAGATCTCATCCTCTCTTATGGTTTATCCAGGAATAGGGTCCTCTCCTGGCACACTTTCCTATAGGACTAGGAATTCAGATTCTAATAGCTACCTCATTCGTACTCGATCAAGAAGGGTAGATGTAACAGCTACAAAAGAATGAAAGGTATGCCCCTATCTATCGTGCACCTCCAAATACATCTCTAAGAATAGAGCCATAAGATTCCACTCACTATTGGCCTTATGAACATCCGTTATCTGAGTCCTCTTTCTCAAAGCATCATCCACTATGTTATCTTTCCCCATTGTGTAGGCAAGCTCAATGTCAAATGACTGAAGTTACTCAACCCACCTTCATTATCTCAAATTCAGATCACACTGAGTGAAGATGTACTTAAGACTCATGTGGTTGTTGAAAACCACAAAATGCTATCCTAGAAGGTAATGTATCCAACTGCATAAGGCATGAAAAATAGCTGCCATCTCCAGATCATGCATCGGGTAATTCCTCTAGTGTGGCTTCAACTGCTGAGACCTGTATGCAACAACTCCATCACCCAGAATAAGAATAGATCCTAGCCCGATACCTAATGAATCATATAAAATATTATAGATATTTCCCGAATTTCAAAAGACTAATATAGGTGCTGAAGTCAACCTCCCTTTCATCTCTTGAAAGGCTGACTCACAAGAATTTGACCATAGGAGCTTGACACCCTTATTATTCAGACCTTTAAACAGTGCTACTTAGCACGAAATGTCTAGAATGAAATGTATTTAGTATCCAGCCAGCCCTAGAAAACACATCATCTCAAATAAGTTCTTCAACTTCTCCCAAGAAACTACTACTCTCACTTTTTCTGGGTCTACTAACACTTCTGTCTCTGAGATAACATGATCCATGATGTGAATCTCATCCGTCCAAAAGTGACATTTTGAGAGCTTAGCATATAACTGATGCTATTTTAGTTTACTAAAAGTAATCTCAATATGGGTATCATTATCCTTTCGAGTGTGAGAGTACACCAATATATCATCCACGATGAACACCATGAAGGAATCCAAGTTTGGATGGAACACTCGATTCATTAGTGCCATTAAAAATATTGGTGCATTCATGAGACAGAATGGCATAACCATATACTCATATAGACCATACCTACATAGAATGGCTATAAGAGGTATATCTGATGGTCTAATGTGAAACTGATGGTAACCAGACTGCAAGTCCATCATTGAGAACACCCAGGCTCCTTGAAACTGATCAAATGGATCATCAATCCTTAGTAAGGGATACCAGTTCTTGACAATCAATGGGTTTAGCTTCTGATAATCCACACAAATCCTAAGAGTGATGTCTTCATTCTTTGAAAATATGACAGAAAAACCCCAAGGATAAGTGTCGGGTCGAATTAAACATTTTTCCTAAAACTCCTTCAACTACTTCTTGAGCTCCTGCTACTCTAGTGTAGCCATCCTATAAGGAGGAATGGACACCAGTGCTGCTCCTGGTGCAAGCTCAATCAGAAAGACCTCACACTCTAGAGGAAAACCTTAAAAGTCCCATGGAAAGATATCTCTGAAACAATCCACCAATGGAGAAAAGTATAACTGTGAAGTCCCCTAATAATCCAAGTATAGACTAGTGATCTGGGCTGTTCCTCCTCCCATCCCGTGATGCTCTAGACCCGCTCTGCTAGCCTGGACATCCCATTTTCCCTTATGAAGAAAATATCCACCCTTTGGTGATATGAAACTCACCCATCGACAGTTGCAGTTGACGACTACTTGGAAGGGAACTAGCTAGTCCATTCTAAGAATGACATCATAGTCTGTCATCTCTAGGACATAGATATCCCATAAGAAGTGACAACCACCAATCTTTAGAGGGAACTCCTTGAACTGTCATACACTAACCGTTTTAGTCTCCAACAGAGTGTCTAGTGTCAAAATATTTGGAGAGGAAAAGATACATAACTTGAGGCTCTCCACAATAGCAACGGATATAAAGCTATGGGAAGCCCCTTTATTGAAAAGAGCTGAAGATAAAACTAAGGAAACTAAGATCGTACCTCAAATTGTAGAAATTCTGGGATCATGCTCCTGCTGGGTATGCTCCACTATAATGGTCTATCCTACTCCACGACCCTGTGACCCTGCTAGACCACTATGAACTGATCCACTCTATTGTCACTGAAATACTAGAGAATGACTACCGCGACCACGGGCTCCACATCAGCCTGAACGGCCAGAAGAACTATAGTTCCCTAACTGGTGAGAAATTGGTGGTGATTATCTCAAACACAAAGTCATAGAAGAACTTCTGTCACAATCTGCTGGTGAGAAAATCTGATAGAAGCACTGAAGATGACCAATATTTCCGCAAGATCGACACTCCAATAGGTCTCTCTGGAACTACGACCTCTTATGTACAACCCTTCCACACTGGTAGCATACCACCTGGCTATCTGAATGTGTCTCTCACCTCCTTGGATCACCACGCAAATGCCCCCTGTAGCACTTCCTTCTGTCAGTAAGAGGGATGCTAACTCAAGATGCCATGCTGTCCTAGATCATAACTCCAGAATCCCTAAGATTGTGCTCTGTGATCAGTGTCTAGTTGATGATATAATTGATAGAAGTCAATCAGAAGATATTCACCTGAGATTGGATGTACTTTCTAAGGCCATCCTTGAAATTCCTTGCCATGAATAACCCAGATCCTCCTAGGAAGGGTGTGAAACACTAAAGCTCAATGAAGTGGGAGGAATACTCCATAACAAAAAGAGTACCCTACTCCAGACTCATAAAATCTCAGGCTCGATCGGCCCTCAAGGACTCTACATAGAAGTAGTCAAAGAATATGTGCTGAAACTCCTCCCACGCCATGACCAGCTGGCGTCCCGCCTGTGAGATCACATCCCACCACCTCTTGGTGGAGTCCAAAAGCATATATGTAGCGAGGTTGACCATCCTCTCTAGAGGTGTCTCCAGATGCTCAAAGATCATCATCATGGCTTCTAGAAATGACTCTGTTTCCTGGGGTCCACCATCCCCTAAGAAATTGAGAGGATATTGCTATTGGAAGACCCGCATCAAATCAACCATCGACGGGGTAGGAGGCGGTTCCCCCTGAAAGGTTTGCATCGTCCTCATAAAGCCCTCCCTAAACTGTGCATCAGCACCAGTATCAGGTATACCTGCTAGTGCCAAGAACAACACAATAGGTGGATCTGTGGGAAGTCCTTGATTGGCCATGTCTGGTGTCTGATCACCGCAAGGAAACTCAAGTACAACCAAACAACATCTCGGCAGCATGAATCTACAAGGTCAAGCGCAGACCTTAGATCAATATCACAATGGACTGAAAACTAGAAGCATAAGATGGGAACAGAAGAAAGAAACTATTCACGTTTTACAAAGAATGAATACACGACATGTACAATTCCTACACAGCGTGTTCCCTTAAGTCATTCACATGGGTGTGTACACCTGCCACAACATGGTTGTGTAACACCCAAACACATGGCGTGTTGTCCTAACATGAGACATGTACTTCAATACTATTTCTTTGCTCGATTCCTTGTACACGATCAATATAAACGGTTCTCCTAAGACAAGACTACATAGAGTGTTCAATTCAGACATGGTGTGTACTAGACAAACTTCAGCAGGGCCCTATTGTTAGTGAAACGGCCTAACACATGTCTAACACTACAAGACATGTTCCAAGTAGAGGTGGCATGTATATGGAAGGATAACACTGAACTGTGTTATTAGTGACATGGTTGGGTACTTGGTTCAGACTACATGACATGTTCAAACCTGACACGCCGTGTACAAGAAGAGACTTCGCCGACCCATGTTGTTAGATACATGGCTGAGTTACTAGGATTACACTACATTGTGTGATCAACTCTTACATGACATGTTCCAATAAGGAATTATCCATCCCATGTCTATGTCCACAGGACCTGTAACACGGTTAGAGATTACACGATGTGTACTTAAGAAAAACTATTTCTTTAGAAATAGAAGAACACATGGCATGAACTTAACATCACACGACATGCATTCTAGATTTTCTCGGACAATAAGCCTTAGAAAATACTCCAAAACCCAGAAAAACACTGAAAAGAGCATTGAAAGTGACAAATTATGATCTGTGAGGGCCCATACTCCCCACAAATCAATTTTTGGCATCTTATACATGTTATAGACAAGAAAATAGTGCAATGATCAACTAAATTCCGGTCCATGAGGGCCCATAAAACCTCAAGAACCAAAGTTTGGTGTTCATTCAAATAGTACCTTACACACAAAACCTTATCAAACACCAGTTATTTCTATTAAGGCATCTATCACAATAGCATGTGTATTCTACATAACATCTATCACAACAACATGCAGTCGCTAATGCAACCTAGATGGCATGGGAATAATGCATGGCATGTGATTTATAACAAGTGCCTATATGATGCATGAGATGGAATACCCTCATCTCATTGGGTTGTGATAGAAATAGAACCTCAATAATGTAGCGCCCCGACCCCAGTTACCCAGAGTCGGTGCATTACTTCATAACATTGGCATGATCACAAAAGATCAAGTCTCAAAAGACCGATTAGTTTAGTAGCCTTGGAAACACTAGATACATTCTTAAGTCTTACATTACATCATAAAGTAAAAAAACTACAATAACAAAGTCTCCATAGTCCACACTCATATCCTCTTCTGACTATCCCTGTAGGTCATTCATAAAATACTTCTTCACATCCTGGAAAATATTAAAACATTGAAAGGGGTGAGCTCAGATGCTCAGTAAGGATAACAATATAGCGGAAGCATTCATAAATAAACATAAACATTAAGGAAACGTATGACTAAAACAAAAGCCTTTTAAACTTGAACTTCAACATAATATGGCAAAAGTAAAATGAGATAATGCAATTTATTTATTCACAGGGATATTCTACTTGTCGAATAATCACATGCAATATCAATAACCACTTTCATAATGATGGAATGCATAATGCCAGACTATCATAACCACGTAGCCAATGCCTCGTGCCAAGACAACAAATAATATTTTGTCAAGGCCTCATGCCAAGACACTAGTTTGTCTCATGAGACCTACTGATGCAATTTTTTTAGAATATAATTACATTTAAAATTGCTTAAATATACTCCAGTGTTTTTCTAAAAACATTATGCAAGCTTCTGAAAACAAAATAACTAATTTTGAGACTTCTCGACTAATTACAGACCATGATGGGTCCACGCCCAATCCCTTCCTGTCTACCACACTCGAGAGTCGGGTTTTTTGAAAACATTTTTAATCTTTCATTAAATACATATACATTTTCACTGGATTTTCATACATTTGAGAGAAATATCTCTCTTTTTTTTAAATCATTTAAAAAAAGTTATAGATTGTAGAGGAAGACGAAACTCAAATAATGGTCACGACGACCGAGAAGTCTTTGTCGCCACATATGTATGACAAGAAAAACATTACTTTTTGTCGTTTAGTAAAATGCTTTGTATAAAAAAGATTCTTTTTGAATAAATGAAAAAGTCAAAGGGGTTTATACACCGTATAGAACAAATTTGTGTATAAAACAAAATATGCCTCAATGAATGGAGATTGAGACAAAGTACATTCCAAAGAATGGAAATTGGGTTAAGAAATTCTCTTACCTCGTGTCCGACTTGACTCAACCGTTCTTTAACCTCTGGAATAATAAACGAGAGTTAGTCTCTACCTTATTAAGAACCCTTTTCAAGTTAATTATTCCTTTTATATCACTTATTACCATGTCATGAACATTATGTAATTATTTAAGTTTATAACGGTCGTTTTGTCGATCTTAGGTACTTGAGTCAAAAATAAACTTCTTATAATTACACTTTGTTCATGTGGTAAAATATCCATTATATCCATAATTATATTCATGATGTATATATCATATACATCATATATATCTAGTATATGAATTCATTTATAATATTACATAACATTTAGAGGTAAGAAATGAAATGCACAGTTCATGGAGACGGTAAGCCGTACGTACGCATGAACGCTACTTTCATTTCTATTTCGTATTTAATGGAATGATGTTATAATTATATAAAGGTATAATATAAATCCAGTATAATATAATGTATAATACCATTTACTCCATCCTTTATACATCCCACATATGTCATTAACAATTCAAATCACTTTGAGGGGGCGGTAGTCCGCACTTCCTAAAATGAAATTATCGCGTTTACCCATAATGGAAATCATAAAGTATGACATAAATGAGAAATAAAGAAGCATAAGGAAAACATAAACATAATATATATATCATATATGAAAATAGTTTCATCAAAATGGCCACAATTAGAGGTGTTAAAGGAATATTGAACAATCATCATTTCGTGAGGCAGTATTTCGCCACCCACAGAAACCGTATGTTCTTTAACCATTAGATGAAGGTGTGTATAAGTGTAAAGCAAATCCTTATCATAAAAACATCCTAGTATATTGTAGATACTGGTGTTTTTATAAAATAAAGGTATAAAAAGAGTTTAGGGGGTTGGAGAAGAAAAATAAAACAAAAGAACATAAAAGAAGATATTACCTTAAAATTGGGTAACTATTTTTGATTTGAGCCAAAGGATTCCTTGGGAAGAATTATTCCCAAAGTGAGGCTTCTAGGAGTAAAATAGGGAAGTTGGGAGAGTATTTGGGAAGAGGTTGGCCGAGCCAAATGGCTTGGAAGGTGTGAATAAGGTGGTAGTGGTGGGGGCCTTTTATAAGAGGAGAGGAGGGTCACTCTTGGAACTCATGAAATGTTACATTATTATGAAATGATTTTTCGGATTCTAATGGTCCCAAACTTATATATTTCGAGGATAAGGTGATAAGGGTTCTAAATCTACTCATCCAATAGGATTTGGACAAGTGTAAGTCTTAGATTTTATATTATCTTTTTATTTTATTTAAATCGTTAATTAATGAGGTAATCGCTGCATCATCATGGTGTCATAAATAATTTAATTTATTTAATGTCTAAAAATTATAAAACAATTATCATGATGTATTAAATATTTTTAGATTTCTAATTAATATTTATAGTAAAAAATATGACTTGTATAACCCCATTTAAAAATTATTTTAGTAAAACAACTCATATTCGTGACATTTTTATTTTAACATTAAATAAAAAGTTTTTAATGTCATTTTCCCACCAAAGTGGCTCCATGGGGTCCCCAAGTTGACCCATGGATTTTCTTGGTCGGCCATTACTCATCCAATAGGGGTAGGACAAGTGTAAGGGTGTTTTCATATTTTTATAATATCATTTTTACCTTAAATTTCACTAATTACCTTTAATCGCGATTAATTAAATTTAAAAGTTACTATTCACCAAAAATTATTTTAATCCCATTGAACCACATTTTACTTCTTAATGACAACCATGTAAGTCACATTTTTGAAAATCAAATCACAGAAGTGGTAATATTTCATTTAAACGAAAAATCAGTTTTTTAACTACCACTTAGTGGTTTCACTATTCATCAAAAATTGAAGTTTTTCAGAACAATGCCAAAATTTCACCCTAAGCTATAATTGATATTCCGAATTCAAAAATGATGTCTATTTTAAAAAAAATCCAAACATATAAGTTGCATTAATTAATTTTATAATTAATTCCCGCTGTCACAACAAATAGCGTGTTTTAAGAAACAATATATATCAAAAGATTGACAATTGTTTATGTCCAATTTCAAAGTGAAATTAATTCTAATGAACAAAATTGAATAAAATGGTAAAAATATATTCCAATTATACTTTAAAACCACTCAATAGTATAATTTATCACTATAAATTATTTTGATTAAAAAAGTTGTTTTTAAGTATTTTTCACTATTCATAAAAAATTGGAAGTTCTCAGAAAAATAAGAAAAATTCAACATAGGATAATTTCGATATTCTGAATCCAAAAATGAAGTCCATTTTGAAATATAAAATTTATATAATTTCAAAAAGTAGGTATTACTATTCATAACAGCTACTTTGATTGGTTTTGGTGTGTGTTAGAACTCGAAGTTGCGTACAATGCAAGTTATTGCATTATTGAAAGAGAAACGTATCGTGGAAGCTCGGGGTGTTACATTCTCCCCTCCTTCAATAAATTGCATCCTCGCAATTTGAAATTTTTCTTTGAAAATAAAAGGTTGAAAATAGAAAATACCTTTGTGGAAAACCCACATCGGAAATATGGTTAATAAAAATATAATATTAAAATAAAGAAAGAGAAGTACAAAGGTCACCCGAGACAACCCATACTAGGATTCTATAAAAATATGGATATGGAGGAGAAACAAACCATCAAGGTTTGATGGAGAGTTGTAGAAAACAGGATTAGGAGAAAGTTAACAAGAAGAAAATCACAAACTTGTGATTGGTTAAATGGTTATTGAATCCCCAGTTGGAAAAGTTAACCGTCAACGTTTTTGTTTTAAGTTACCTTTTATAATGTTGAGGAATTTATTTAGAAGATTTACTAAGAACTTAAGGGAATATACATACTTGTCATGTAGACTTTCATTCTTTAATAAATTTTTACCACAAACCCATCTTTCACTCTAAAATGTAATAGAACTCAAAAATATTCTATTTATCCTAATTGTATAAGGTTCCAAATATTAACACATACCATTTAGATTATGAAAAATATTTTGTAATAACCAGGGACTTCCTGTAGGCTAGTGGTAGGTAATAAAGGCCTATCGCACTATGGTTGTGGATTCAATTCTTGCAGCTTTGTCCGACGCGACGGGTTATCCCCCAACCTGCAGGTTGTCCTTTTCCAAAAACTATAGTATTATAATATTCCAAAAATAATCATTAAAAATGTTTTAACCTTAAACAATACTATCCGAAGTTAAACTTAATCCATTCCAACCATTATAGTTATCCAAAATAAATTTTTTCCAACTAACAGTCCAAAGTTTATAAGGAAGGTAAACATAATGAAGATCCTTTTTCTGCGTAACAACATGTGAACACCTTCATCATGTATTCCTCAAAAATTAATATCTCAGTATCAGAACCATATTATGGTTTATCTTTCTCTAAACCATATATTTTCCAAAAATTTAACCTGTTGTGGAGTCACTTTTCTTGGTTCCACACAATCTAAAGTCCTTGATGAAATAGTACTGCAGTACAATCCTTATATACTCCATAATTATTATAACCAGTACATCATTGATACAACACTCAAATGACAAAATTATTTAATGAAAACATAAGAACTCTAATCATTCCTCCTCATCTGTGGTAGTATCAAAACATGATTATTATCCAATAACATCATTTGGGGCATACTCTGATGATTTGGACATTGGTTTGTGTAGTGTCCCCACTCCTTACAGATGAAGCATTGTACATTTGAAACCTTTTTCTTACCCTTGCAGTCACACACTTGATGTCCTTTTTCTCCACACATATAACAAACTCCCATTCCCTTCAGGCAAGTTCCAAGGTGTTTCTTCCCACAGTTATCACATATTGGAAAATTCTTCTTTTCCATCATCCCTTTATCCATCATTCTCTCTTCCATCCTTTTCTTCTCTTGCTTCCCTTCAAAGCCATAAGACTCAGAGAATTATTTACTTATCTTATTAACACATGATACTATTTCTTCATATGTTGAGAACACATGGGAGACTATTTCCCTTCTAAATGTTGGCTTAATACCATGAAAGATATGATCCTTCTTAATCTTTGGATCATACGTATTGATGGAGTTCACATTCCTTCTACTGGGTGCCATTTCTATACAATGGCATAAACTAGGTTAGTTTATGAATTGCAATGAATAATTCCAAACTTGTAAAATACTTAATGTAAATTGAACGGTTTATGGATAGAATCCATAATCATAAAAATTTTTTCTTTGAGGAAGTATATACTCGTAACCCTTCATAGTGGTTTGTAAAGAAAATGAGAATTATCCTAAGCATATCCCCCGAGAGTTTCGTAACCAAGAGTGCAGCAAGGCCCGTTATCATGCACCAGTTCCCGTTCGAGTCTAGATCAAAGCAGTGTTTTTGGGTTTTACCCCTAGGTACATATGTGCCAGATCCACCTCTACCTGCTCGTATCCAGACAGGGATGTATTGCTAGGAAAACTCACAAAATATCTATAATACCAAAATTCTAGGAAGTTCTTCTATACTAATCCTCAAAGTCTATCTTTGGGCTATGTGCTCTAATCAGAGTTTATCTAAATCTAGCTTCCAAGGTTAGTACTAAACTGCCTCTGATACCAACTGTAGTGCCTCGACCCCAGTTACCCAGAGTCGGTGCATTACTTCGTAACATTGGCATGATCACAAAAGATCAAGTCTCGAAAGACCGATTAGTTTAGTATCCTTGGAAACACTAGATACATTCATAAGTCTTACATTACATCATAAAGTAAAAAAACTACAATAACAAAGTCTCCATAGTCCACACTCATATCCTCTTCTGACTATCCCTGCAGGTCATTCATAAAATAATTCTTCACATCCTGGAAAATATTAAAACATTGAAAGGGGTGAGCTCAGATGCTCAGTAAGGATAACAATATAGCAGAAGCATTCATAAATAAACATAAACATTAAGGTAATGTATGACTAAAACAAAAGCCTTTTAAACTTGAACATCAACATAATATGGCAAAAGTAAAATGAGATAATTCCATTTATTTATTCACATGGATATTCTACTGGTCGAATAATCACATGCAATATCAATAACTACTTTCATAATGATGGAATGCATAATGCCAGACTATCATAACCACGTAGCCAAGGCCTCGTGCCAAGACCACAAATAAGATTTTGTCAAGGCCTCATGCCCAGACACTAGTTTGTCTCATGAGACCTACCGATGCAATTTTTTTAGAATATAATTACGTTTAAAATTGCTTAAATATACTCCAGTGTTTTTCTAAAAACATTATGCAAGATTCTGAAAACAAAATAACTAATTCTGAGACTTCTCGACTAATTACAGGCCATGATGGGTCCACTCCCAATCCCTTCCTGTCTACCACACTCGAGAGTCGGGTTTTTTGAAAACATTTTTAATCTTGCGTTAAATACATATACATTTTCACTGGATTTTCATACATTTGAGAGAAATATCTCTCTTTTTTTAAATCATTTAAAAAAAGTTATAGATTGTAGAGGAAGCCGAAACTCAAATAATGGTCACGATGACAGAGAAGTCTTTGTCGCCGCATACGTATGACAAGAAAAACATTACTTTTTGTCGTTTAGTAAAACGCTTTGTATAAAAAAGATTCTTTTTGAATAAACGTAAAAGTCAAAGGGGTTTATACACCGTATAGAAGAAATTTGTGTATAAAACAAAATATGCCTCAATGAATGGAGATTGAGACAAAGTACCTTTCAAATATAATTTTTAAATAGAATAGATATATTATGTGTATTCACTATATGTACACATAAAGAAAGTATAAATAAAAGATAATATCATGACATAATTTTAAAGTAGGAGATTAACCCAAAGAATGGAAATTGGGTTAAGAAGTTCCCTTACCTCGTGTCCAACTTGACTCGACCGTTCTTTAACCTCCTGAATAATAAACTAGAGTTAATATCTACCTTCTTAAGAACCTTTTTCTAGTTCATTATTCCTTTTATATCACTTATTACCATGTCATGAACATTATGTAATTATTTAAGTTAATAACGGTCGTTTTGTCGATCTTAGGTACTTGGGTCAAAAATAAACTTCTTATAATTACAATTTGTTCATGTGGTAAAATATCCATTATATTCATAATTATATTCATGATGTATATATCATATACATCATATATATCCAGTATATACATTCATTTATAATGTTACATAACATTTAGAGGTAAGAAATGAAATGCACCGTTCATGGAGACGGTAAGCCGTACGTACGCATGAACGCTACTTTCATTTCTATTTCGTATTTAATGGAATGATGTTATAATTATATAAAGGTATAATATAAATCCAGTATAATATAATGTATAATACCATTTACTCCATCCTTTATACATCCCACATATGGCATTAACAATTCAAATCACTTTGAGGGGGCGGTAGTCCGCACTTCCTAAAATGAAATTATCGCGTTTACCCATAATGGAAATCATAAAGTATTCCATAAATGAGAAATAAAGAAGCATAAGGAAAACATAAACATAATATATATATCATATATGAAAATAGTTTCATCAAAATGGCCACCATTAGAGGTGTTAAAGGAATATTGAACAATCATCGTTTCGTGAGGCAGTATTTCGCCACCCACAGAAACCGTATGTTCTTTAACCATTAGACGAAGGTGTGTGTAAGTGTAAACCAAATAATAATCATAAAAAAATCATAGTATATTTTAGATACTGGTGTTTTTATAAAATAAAGGAATAAAAATAGTTTAGGGGGTTGGAGAAGAAAAATAAAACAAAATAACATAAAAGAAGACATTACCTTAAAATCGGGTAACTATTTTTGATTTGAGCCAAAGGCTTCCTTGGGAAGAATTCTGCACAAAGTGAGGCTTCTAGGAGTAAGAGAGGGAAGTTGGGAGAGTATTTGGGAAGAGGTTGGCCGAGCCAAATGGCTTGGAAGGAGTGAATAAGGTGGTAGTGGTGGGGGCCTTTTATAAGAGGAGAGGAGGGGCACTCTTGGAACTCATGAAATGTTACATTATTATGAAATGATTTTCGGATTTTGAAGGTCCCACACTTATATATTTCGAGGATAAGGTGATAAGGTTTCTAAATCTACTCATCCAATAGGCTTTGGACAAGTGTAAGTCTTAGATTTTATATTATCTTTTTATTTTATTTAAATCGTTAATTAATGTGGTAATCACTGCATCATCATGGTGTCATAAATAATTTAATTTATTTAATGTATAAAAATTATAAAAAAAAATCATGATGTAGTAAATATTTTTAGCTTTATAATTAATATTTATAGTAAAAAATACGACTTTTATAACCCCATTTAAAACTCATTTTAGTAAAACAACTCATGTTTGTGACATTTTTATTTTAACATTAAATAAAAAGTTTTTAATGTCATTTTCCCACCAAAGTGGCTCCATGGGGTCCCCAAGTTGACCCATGGATTGTCTTGGTCGTCCATTACTCATCCAATAGGGGTATGACAAGTGTAAGGGTGTTTTCATATTTTTATAATATCATTTTTACCTTAAATTTCACTAATTACCTTTTATCATGATTAATTAAACTTAAAAGTTACTATTCACCAAAAAATATTTTAATCCCATTGAACTACATTTTACTTCTTAATGAAAACCATGTATGTCGGATTTTTTAAAATCAAATCACAGAAGTGGTAATATTTTATTTAAATGAAAAATCAGTTTTTTAACTACCACTTAGTGGTTTCACAATTCATCAAAAATTGAAGTTTTTCAGAACAATGCCAAAATTTCACCCTAAGCTATAATTGATATTCCGAATTCAAAAATGATGTCTATTTTAAAAAAATCCAAACATATAAGTTTCATTAATTAATTTTATAATTAATTCCCGCTGTCACAATAAATAGCGTGTTTTTAAGAAACAATATATATCAAAAGATTGACAATTGTTTATGTCCAATTTCAAAGTAAAATTAATTATAATGAATAGAATTGGATAAAATGGTAAAAATATATTCTAATTATACTTTAAAACCACTCAATATTATAATTTATCACTATAAATTATTTTGATTAAAAAAGCTGTTTTTAAGTATTTTTCACTATTCATAAAAAATTGGAAGTTCTAAGAAAAATACCAAAAATTCAACATAGGATAATTTCGATATTACGAATCCAAAAATTAAGTCCATTTTGAAATATAAAATTTATATAATTTCAAAAAGTAGTTATTACTATTCATAACGACTACTTTGATTGGTTTTGGTGTGTGTTAGAACTCGAAGTTGCGTACAATGCAAGCTATTGCATTATTGAAAGAGAAACGTATCGTGGAAGCTTGGGGTGTTACAAATAACATGAATGGTAACCACAAAAAACATGTGACTCACCCAACGATGAAAATCAGATCAACCGTAAACTTGAAAAACTAGAATAAATTGAAATAAATGAGGTAGATGGGCCTTTACCCATACACAAGTTAGCTACTCCCAGGAAAAACTTATTCCCAAGTACCTATTTCTTCTTATCCCTAGCTAACGGATCCAAATAGTAAATCAAGAGAAAATAATCCCTCTGATACAACTTTGTAACTTCCCTATTCTGGAAGCCACCTAGAGGCGCCCTGTACCCGGTTGGTCACATGGCCTCAAGAACATTTCCTCGAATGCCAAAGACTGCCAACTAGAAGCGAGGGCCTTGGGTGTGACAGTGGGGAAACTATGACCTCATTGGAAGAGTAACACAGTGGGAGAGAAAAAAATATACAATAGCAAAAGCAGTAAATATCCAACAACAGTAAACAACGGAAGACTGAGATAATAAAAAAACTAGAGCACTGATATATAAAATGATGCATAGTACACATGTCTAGGAAAAAAGACAAACAAGTCACAATGCTGAATACAACCAATACTAAACCAAAGTGCAAAAGAAATAGATAAACTCCTCAGCATCCCAAGCCACAACTTTGTCCCATGCTCTATATCTCCATAACAAATCAAGTACCTGAAGTCGAAGGGTGCTTTCCCTTGTCTATACCTACAACAATATAATCTGTTTGGACCCAAAATCATGACCCAAACAGGGTGTGGGACTAAATCCCAGAAGGAAACCACCCGAATATCTGTGTCTAACAGACAGTGAGTATATAGTAGGGTAAAAGTATAGAAAGTAGTAAACTGGATGTACTCATCAGAAAAAATACAATCCACAGTTTCAATATCAACCAGCAGCTAATCAAGTAGCTAAACACAACAAGTAACCCTTTGGGAAGTACTCACAGACTAACCTCTATGGTTCACCCAACAAGTACAAGCAACCCTCTAGGAAGCACACACAGTCTCACCAATCTGGTTTAGCTAAAGTATAGACTCTCTGGGGAAGCACTCACTGTCAATTCCCCCTATAGTCTCATATCGTACTAAAGGCTCTCTGGAGAAGCAATCAACATCAATTACCCCTATGGCCTGCACCGAGGAACTACAGACACTTTGGGGAAGCACTCAACATAAATTACCCTAGTGTTATCGCATCATATATTTATAAAGACACTCTGGAGAAGCCCTCAATGTCAATTCTCCCTATGGTCTATACACCAGGTTCTCATAGCCCTGTGTAAGTCAAGTAAGTGTAGCATCATGTAATAGCCAAGGTAAACCTACTGAACTACCTGGATAGCATTCCACAGCACAACAGCATGATAGATCAACATTCACACCATCCTACAATACTAGGCATGGGAAAGTAAACTATATCCTAATAGGAAAACAACACCAAAAGGCCAAATAAGAAAAAAACATGCATGGAAATACATCCAAAGAAACACAATTCACCCTATTCACAATAAATAATCATCTACTCAGTTATAACAGCATATCAGAGAAACAATATGGCTAGAATGGTAGATGTGCAAAACCATGTTCATGGGTATATGGAAAATTTCACAAAAAACTGAAAGACATTCAATAGAAAGGCACAAACCACCTACCTCGGGGTTAGGAGATCGCTATACTAGAACCTCGATTCTTGAATATACTTAGAATGTCGTAGATCTACAAAAATGTATAAAGCATTCAACCAATTATAACTCACGAAACAAGAGAAAATAGAAGATGAGGCTCAAGAAGAAGGGAGAACTCATGGATGCGATTCCAACACAACTGATAGTGTTTGATTTGGAGGACTGACGGAGGATCATGGGTTCGTTGAAGATCCACAGCCGTACCCTCACTCTTGGACCAACCAGACCTAGAAGATGTCAGTTCTGTTCTTCAGATGTGACCCCGGTGCATTTAATGAAAAAATGAAAGTACACAGTGTGTACTTTTTATGTACATGCCGTGTAATCACCATTTCCATACTCCGCTTTAGCTGGCCTCTAGGTCATCACACATGGTCGTGTGCAAGGCCGCTACACGACCAACACATGACAACCCGCGGTAACAAAGTACCTGGTGTGTACTCATAAAGTACACAGTGTGTACTTCATAAATTTCTATAAACTTGTTTTTCCACGAAAACTTTAGAAAAAATAATAACATACCTAAAAACGAAGATCTGGGTTCTTACAAGTTTGCTTTATAAGCCCCGATGAACTCATCTTTTTTTCTACTTGAGTTTGAGGAACTCTAATTCTGTCTTTAGATGGAGGGTTCGAGGAAAATATTTATTTAAAAACATCCTATTGAATTACTCCCAATCCATTGAATAAATTCCCTCTAGATATGTTGTATGCTTGATCAATTTACACTACTGATCAGCTACCCCATCAAAATGATAGACTTCCAATACAAATTTATCTTCTTCCAAGCATTGGAAGATGGAGAATAACTTTTCAATGGAGTTAATCCACTATTCTGCAAGGAGGGGATCAGAAGATCTGCTAAACATGGGAGGAATTTGTCAGATAAAGGATTATACAAAAACTTACTGTTTACATGGAGGAGGAGGGATTTCCACATGATTCATGTTATTATTCATAACTTGATCACACTAAAAAAGTACTTTCATGAAGTTTTTTGTACCCATTCCTATCATATCAGTCATATCATTAGGGAAATCTTTACATTTTCTACGACATTGGTTGTTGGAATGTTTTCTTCTATTTCCCATCATTAACTAAAAAATGAACGTACAATTATAGGGATATAATACTTATTTATTGAACATAAAAAAGTAAAAATTTTAACATAAAAGGATAAAATTATATAGGGTACATATATATTAACATGTGATTCCTTAGGTTTAAATATAGGTTATCCTCGATCTATTTATTGACTTATATTATTATGGGTTTTTTATTCCCTTAATAATGGTTTGTACTATGTTCATGAATTTACCAAAGCATATCCCCAAGGATTGTCAAACCAAAAGTGCAGAAAGGCCCATTTTCATGTACCAAGATACCCTAGGTTTGGCCCAAAACACCATTTCAGAGTTTTCACACCTAGGTAAATCTATTACTGAGCCACCTCTACCTATTTTTTTCTAGACATGGATGTATTTACTTGATAACCATTTACTCTATACTAACCAAATTTAGGGAAAATTTCTTTTAATTAGTGTCATCATTAATGTTCTCTTTGAGGTTCTCTATTCCTAATCTCTAAATATAACCAGTCCATCCTTTTATACCAACTATAGTGACCCTAGCCTTTTATATATTACATTACCTGAATTTAATCATTATTATACATCAAAGTACAAGCCAATGATCGTAAAGTCTAAAGTCTTGGAAGATAAAGTACATAATCAAACATTATAAAAAACATTTTATTTAAACTCCATAATGAACTCCTATCATCCATTGTGCTCATACATATACATTGGATAACCCCGAGATAATATATACAAAGGTATGAGCTAAAATCCTCGTAAGGGAATAACTATAAGAACCAATCATTAGCACATGGTATAGAAGGAATAGATTGATGATATTAAAAAGGGAATGTAAAACATAAAATAATAAAATATAAACATGTATTCATATGACCATGGATTCATAGTAATGTGGTAGCAACATAGAACCTGACATTAGTTTGAGATAAGGATAACCCCTAAGATCATGTCACATAGTAGCACAAGCCAAGGCTAACCACCAAGACCGTCACACATTACATCTCATGGGACATAACATCACTCAATGCATTGGAGTAAAATCTGGGCACACACATTTTAACATTTCATGAATATTTTGTCCACATAAATAATCATACATAATCAATATTACATAAACATAAGGTTTACCCATGGAAATAATTGGGCACCACAATCATGTCATAAAGCATAACCAATGGGTGTATCATAAAACTGTCAATGAAGGAAAGGATAATGAACATACATGGATACTCATAAGATAAAATATGTATATATCATGGAAATTGATTTCAACCAAAAGTGACAACATGTAATAAATGTATTTGAGAAAGTTTTTTCATTAAACCATTTATGTGCGATTTTAAGGAAAATACTGTAGAGATTTTAAAATAGAAAAGAGGAAAATATTTAATATAAAACCAGAAGTTAAAAAAATTATTTCATAATAAAAAAAGTAATTTTATAAAGACAATGGTGGGTTAAAATAGAAGATAAAGTACACTTTAAATCAGTCAGGAATTTGGAAAGGTCCCACAAAATAGTTTTGCTTATCAGGAAGTATTGAGGAGGGAATCACTTAAAAATATTTATATCCCCGAAAGAGAATTATGAATGGAACTTGATACATGAGTTTGTAAAATTAACATAGAATATATAATATTAAAATAATAATAATAGATAACCTCATTTAGGTAAAAACAATTATAATGAAACCTGAAACAGTAAGGGAGATTCGGGTAGAATTCCTCATGGATTATGAGCATGGTATCTGGTGTACATAAGAGGAATTACTGAGAGGGAACAGGGTTTATAATCACTTATACATAATGGTTTGGTATGGGGTAGGTGGAAAGTCATACCTTATCATTATATGTGACACATAAAATGGCATAGCATTGTGGACGTTCTTGAATTAATGCGAAATGTAGAGGATCCCTTACCTTAAGTCTGTTGGTGTTCTCCACTAGTTATTAATGACCTGAATAAACAATTTATATTTATTAATTAATAATTAAAGAACCTATTATATATTAAAAAGATTTATTATATATTTTTTATGTCCATTCATGACCTTTTTATGGGTTAAGTGGTTCAATTTCATTATTCAGGCCTGTTTCTTTTCTTGGATTTTATGATTGATTTATTTATATTAATGAAAAAATAAACATATAAGATGAAACTGGTTGCCTAGAATTGATGTTTTATGATATTAGTGAACATAAATTATATTACATGGTTGTAAATTTAATTTGGTTACTCGTAGTGAAGTTTAATCATTATATAAAATATTAATGATAAACACTTGGATTTATTTTAGCTATTTCTCTCACAATTAAATTGTTTTGTATTATTATCTTACATCATGAGTGAATAAGTATTATAGAACATTAAATATGATAAAATAAACATATAATAGTCTGGTTCAAACATAAAAATTGTTTCATGGCTAGAATTGAAGGTAGTAACAGAAATTGATAACTCATTGTCCTTGAGTGTGCTAAATTAACACATCTCAAATGGTGTTTTCATTTCTTTCAAAAAAAAGTGTGGGGAAAAAAGATATGATAATTAATTATCCAATTATCATAATATATTTCTAGTACATGTATGTTACTGGATTTATCATTATATTTGGGGGAATATAGGCTAAGAAAAAAACCATATAATAAAAGAACAAAAAAGAATTCAAAAGAAAAAGTTACCTCTTGAGTTTATCTGATTTTAGAGCCTCTTAAGGGGAGAGAATTTGGTATTTCAAGGTGAACTAGTGTAATGCCCCAATCTGAGTTACCCAGATTTAGTGCATTATTTCATAACATTGGCATGATCACAAAAGATCAAGTCTCGAAAGACTGATTAGTTTAGTAGTCTTGGAAACACTAGATATATTCATAAGTCTTAGATTACATCATAAAGTAAAAAAACTATAACAACGTCTTGTATTCATATCCCCTCATTCTATCTCTGCAGGTCATTCATAAATTACTTCTTCACATCCTGGGAAAAATAAAACATTGAAAGGGGTGAGCTCAGATGCTCAGTAAGGATATCAATATAGCGGAAACTTTCATAAATAAGCATAATCATTTAAGGCAATGTATAACTAAAACAAAAGCCTTTTAAACATGAAATTCAGCTTGATATGGAAATGATAAAATTAAATAATTCCATTTACATATTCACATGGATATTCTACTAGTCGAATAACCACATGCTATATCAATAACCACTTTCATAATGATGGAATTTATAATGTCAGACTATCATAACCACATAGTCAAGGCCTCGTGCCAAGACTACAAATAAGATTTTGTCAAGGCCTTCTTCCAAGACACTAGTTTGTCTCATGAAACATACCGATGCATCGGGGAGCTATATAGGGATTCATCCATCACTTACTAATTCAAATGCATTCCTCAAATGAAAAGTTTCAAATATAACATAAACACTCGTATTAAAATTGGTATACGAAATGTCAATACTTTAACCACAAACCATGAATGGTATAATAATAGCACATCCACAGTAAAACATAACTCATTCAATACAATATGGAAAATTGTATTGTATCAGATTGTCCTCAATTGATAATAATTAAGGATATTGACATGTATTAAAATAATCATCAAAATATTGAGAGAAATAACCCCCTTTTTCTTGAAAACATTTACAAGTCCCACTATTTGTCAAGAAGCAATTTAAAATAGTTTTTTTGAATCAAAGTGTCCCATAACACTTTGAAAATTTTAAAAGGAATTTTGATTTGAAAACTTTAATTTCCATATAAATAAATCCTCAAAACAATTTTTAAAACATGGACATTAATGAGAAATATTTAGAATAATAATTCTTTAAATCATTTTTAAATGATATTTTAGTTAGAGTTCCTAACCAAAAGAGAGACACTTGAATACAAATAATTGAGGTAATAAAAACTTTTTAATATAATGAGAATAAAGGGATTCATGATATTCTATGTCAAAGTACATTATATACAACATATAAATGTGATTTCATGTATAACAACAAAGGAGTCTCAATGGGATGTAAATTGAGATGAAATCCCTCATAAAGGTCGTATCCTTAGGTTAAGGATAAATCAATGACATAATTATGTGTGGAAAATATAAATACACTCAATATGATTGGATATTCGGTGTAAAACAATCAAAGGACATTCACACATATTCCTGTAAAAACAACACCAATGAATTGGATGTTTAACTCAACAAATGGAGATTGAGTAAAAATTACTCTTATCAAGATCATATCGATGACTTGAGAATTTATCAATGGATTGGTTATGCATATGAAAAGTATATCCAAAGAAAGGGAAGTGGAAATTATGGCATAAGCAAATGAATAGTGATTCCACACATAATCTTGGAGTAAAATAATCAATGGAGTATGCGTAAAGCTGAATGAGTGGAAATAGAAATTTCAAATTGACTTATTGATTTGGTAACTTATGAAACATACAAACATGAAAGAAGGATCATACAATGATGATGTAAATATCCATGAATTAATGTATATTACAAAATGAATACAAACATGTGCAGTACACACACCACATGCAATAAATAAGTGGTGAACAATAGAAATCTCACAGAATTAAAAGTGAGATAAGAAACCGCTTACTTTGTAATTTTTCCTTGGTAAAGGTTAGGTTATCCTCCTTTATAATGGTGAAATAATTTTTATTTAATTATATAATAATCATATATATTAATATCATATCATATATGATCTTTTAACATTTATTTGTTAATAATATCTTAGTATTATCGTCGTTTCAGGTGTTAACTTACTCATTTTATTTTATATGTTTTATTACATAAGTCATGTTTGTTATGGATAGGTTGTATCTTATTCATATAAAAAATGATATAAAGTCCTTAAAAATTATTTTTAATTATAATGAGAATTATACTTTTATGGATACGATGGGGAATGAATCTCATCGCATTCGTGGAGACGGTAGTCCGTACGTACGCACGAGCAATAATATCATCTTTTTGATATTAAAATCATATATAATTGGATGTTATATCAAATATAAAAAATCATTATCATGTTATAATTATTATTTACATGAATTACACATCATTATTATAACCATCCAAATAATAATGTATTGAATAACAATTACACCATGATGTGGAGACGGTAGGCCGTATGTACACACGTATGATGACATGTCATTCAAAGGATGGATAGAATACTGAATATGGTTGTACCATGTTTATAATAAGATCAAATTATATAAAATATACTGGATTTGTTATTTTATAATTGAAATAACAAAGAAAGAATAAGTTGAAGAAGAAAGGAACTTGAAAGAGGGTTGTGAAAACATTACCTCTTCTTCGCGTTCTTCCTTTTGATTTGATCAAAAGGGCTCCTTAGGTTGGATTTCTGACCACAGGAGGGCCTCTAAAATTAAGGTAGGGAAGTTGAGAGAATATATGGGCAGGATTTGTCCGAGAAAAAAGGATTTTAAGGTATGCATTTGAGAGAAGGGTGAGTGCCTTTTTATAAGATGAGTGAGGGGAATCTTAGAAAAAACTTAAAATAATATTTTATAATAAATTCATATTCATTTTATAATGGATCCAAAATAATTTATTTCTAGGATAAGGTAGGTATGGGTCTAATTCCACTCAACTAATTGGTTTTAGATAGGTTTGGGTCACTTTATTAACCTTATCTTTTAGTTTTAACTCTTAGTTAATTAGTTTGACATTTACCATGTTTCTTTGTATTTTTATAATATATAGTCAATAAACATCCTATATACCTCCAAGAGTCCCCCAAGTGGTCCATTAATGATACAAATACCATTATATAAGTCCTTTTTCTGAACCATATATTTTTATGTATAGAATATCTATTAATAATATAATATTTGTTTTAAAAACTCTTTTATGTCAATTTTGACACTATTGGGTATTTTGTTTTTGATAATTTCATAATAGTATTATAACTTCAAAAAAAATTTATATAAACAATAATAATATGTTATATTAACCTATAAAATTGGTGTAATTCATAAAAAGTCTCAAATTACATTTATTTTGTTATTTATAATATCAATTATTTTAATATTTCATCAATTAGATAATTACTACATCACCATTGTGTAACAAATAAATGAAATTATTTAATGTATAAAAATTATAAATAAAATACCATTACGTAGGAAATATTTTTATATTTCTAATGAATATTTATAATCAAATTTAGCTTATGTATTACCCTATATTAAAAATGTTTCAGTTATTAAACTTTGAATTTATCTCTTTTAACTCTTCTTTGAATTAAATAATAATAAATGTACTAATCTAATCCAAGTGGACCTAAATGATAATATTTTATTCCTAAGGTTGTTTTTTGTCGAGATAAACTTTTCCAATAGAATTAGGACATGTTTTAGGGTAATATTAATGTCATTTTTACCCTTAATTACCATATTTACTTTTAACCGTGGTAAATAAAATTAAAAAGTTACTATTCACCAAAAATTATTTTCATCTCATTAAACAAAATTTTACTCCTTGATATTAACCGTGTATCTTAAATTTTCTAAATTCAACTCACATAATTGGTTAGATTAAGTTTTATGTGAACTTCCAAATTCTCCTAGGAGGTGGATAAAAGACGGTGAAAAGTTCAATAAAATTTCTATATATCTAAAATTATTATAAACTGACTCCAATGAGTTACATTGAACTTATATAGGTATTATGTATCTATTATGACCTAAAATAAATTTAAATATAATAAATAATTATTTAAATAAAAATTCGGTTTTAAACTATAACTCAGTGTTTTTCACTATTCATCAAAAATTGAAAGTTTTCAGAAAAATACCAAAAATTCACCCTAAGCTAATTTTGATATTCCAAATCCAAAAATGAAGCTCATTTTGAAAGATAAAATTTATAAAATTTCAAAAAGTTGGTATTACTATTCATAACGGCTACTTTGATTGGTCATGGTGTGTTAGAATGTCGAAGTTGCATACAATTAAAGCTATTGCATTATTCAAAGGGAAACGTATCGTGGAAGGTTGGGGTGTTACATTCTCCCCTACTTAAATAAATTGCATCCTCACAATTTTTAAAATTTGTCTTGGGAATATAATGGAAAGTCCTACATCAGAAAAAGAGTCAATAAAACTATCACTTTAATGGAAAGAAAGAGAAGTACAAAGGTCACCCAAGATAACCCATACTAGGATTCCATGTTAGAAAATAAGGATATGGAAGATAAACTAAGTGTCAAGTTCTGATGGAGAGGGATAGAAAACATGATCAGGAGAAATTTAACAACAAGAAAACCACAAAATTGTGATGGGACAAATAGTCATTAGTTTCTCAGAAGGAAAAGTAAACGAACAACATTTTTTTAAGTTACATTACATAAAGATGATGAATTTATTTATGAGATTGACTAAGAACATAATGAGATATACTTACTTTTTAAGTAGAGTTTCATTCATTATTAAATTTCTACCACTAACTCATTTTATTAAACGATGAGTATTCAAGAAGACTTGGTCACACTGGAAGAGCTAGAATAAACTTCTAGAGAATCACATGATCTACAAAGGATAAACCATATATTTACCTTGTCTTTAGAGATTAATCAAAACCAAAATGGTTAGTCCAAGATCTGATGATCCCCCAAAAGGATATTCCTTTAAAGAGAGAAACACCAATCTTAATTTCTAAAATTAAACCAACAATACCCCAAAGTTAAATAAATACCATTCAATAAAACATTGTCCTTAAAATCCTTTAACATAATCCAAACTAATATTGAAACCCAAAACTTGAGAGAATTTGGTTATGTAGTCATCCACGTTAAATTGTATCTCCAAATGACATCAACTACTCTTAAAGTCACATACTTAAAAATAATTAACCTAATCTCTTATTCTCTTTTATAGGTTAATCATTTCCATAAATAACCAAAATCACTATAAATCCACAATAAAAACATAGATAAAAATCCACCATTACTCCTCAAATGAAATCCCATAGTATTCTAGTTTCCTTGGGAAAATAGTGTTCCCAACAAAGCGAACATCTTCCAAAATAACATTTATCACATAATCACCAAATCATTTTCCTATACTAAGGGTATTCATTTGATGAGACATAAGAACCCATATCAACTTATTATTGATCAATAAAATCATTTAACTAAAAAAATTAGTCACACTAACCAGAGACTTCACGTAGTCCAGTGGTAGGAGATAAATCCCAATTTCACTTTGGTTGTGGGTTCGATTCCCACAGCATTGTCCGATGCGATGGGTTGTCACACGGTCTACGTGTTGTCCTTTTTCAAAAACTATATTTTATAACATTACCAAAATGAGATAAATTCCTCAAAATAACCATAACATAATTTTAACCAGAAATGTTATATCGTACCTTGCATTTTCATCCCAAAATATAATAACTTGTAATTTCCATAAACCCAATGATCATATAAAACCAAATGGTTATTTATAACTATATCCACAAGGGAAAAGATAATTCTTCCTCAAATATCATTATCACATGGAAAACTATGGGGTTACAAATACAAGAGAAAATTATTCTAATGTAATCCCATTAACATGGAGCACTAATACTTTTAAACATTTATCCAACCATTTATTTTCACATAGCTTCTTCATTGACCAAGAAAATATCCTATAGAATAGGGAATTCACTTGAGTAATGGCCAGGTCCCCTACATTTATGAAAAATGACTATAAATGGATTTTTGGGACCATTTTTATTTTCTTCCATAGTACTCTTCATTTTTCCTCGACAATTATTCACCTTATATTCTTCTTGCCCACACATAAAGAATTTATTTGTTCCATTCAGACACTTTTCTGGGTGTCTCCTTCCACACTTCCTGCATGATGGAAATTTAGGATTCTTTTCTCTATGGTCTCCACTACTGGAGCTCTTATCATTCATCACCTTTCTCTTCTTTGTTGAGTCTGGGAGTTGGTTAATATATATGTTATTGATCATATTTTTTTAGAAAACTAATTTGGAATGAACATGATATCTTTTACGCCTATCAACATTCAATTTCATTGCTCATTTCCACCACTTTTACCACCTTTTACATCACTCTCAAAATTACTATGAATTCCTTGGACTCTAGCTATTGACTAAAACTAGAAAGAATTGTGTGAGTAGAAGTAGTCATAAAATCATTTAGAGAATATCATGACACCATATTTTTAATTTGAAACACCTTAGGATTAACCAAATTCATTTATTCTCATCTTATATTAAAAAATTCAAATTGGTTTTTAATGAAAATGTAAATTATCCTAAGCATATCCCCCAGGAGTGTCGTAACCAAGAGTGCAGCAAGGCTCGTTGTCGTGCACCAGTTCCCGTTCGAGTCTAGCTTAAAGTGGTGTTTTCAGGTTTTACCCCAAGGTACATCTAGTACAGATCCACCTCTACCTGCTTGTATCCAGATAGGGTTGTATTGCTTGGAAAACTCACAAAATCTATACAACACCAAAATTCTAGGAAGTTCTTCTATACTAATCCTCAAAGTCTATCTTCGGGCTATGTGCTCTAATCAGAGATTATCTAAATCTAGTTTCCAAGGTTTGTACTAAAATTCCTCTAATACCAACTATAACACCTCAACCCCAGTTACCTAGAGTCGGTGCATTATTACATAACATTGGCATGATCACAAAAGATCAAGTCTCGAAAGACCGATCAGTTTAGTAGTCTTGGAAACACTAGATATATTCATAAGTCTTGAATTACATCATAAAGTAAAAAAAACTACAACAACATCTTGTCTTCATATCCCCTCATTTTATCCCTGCAGGTCATTCATAAATTAATTTTTCACATCCTGGGAAAAATAAAACATTGAAAAGGGTGAGATTAGATTCCCAGTAAGGATATCAATATAGAGTAAACTTTCATAAATAAGAATAATCATTTAAGGGAATGTATAACTAAAACAAAATCCTTTTAAACATGAACTTCAGCATGATATGGAAAAGATAAAATGAAATAATTCCATTTACTTATTCACATGGATATTCTACTAGTCGAATAACTACATGCAATATAAATGACCACTTTCATAATGATGGAATGTATAATGCCAGACTATCATAACCACATAGTCAAGGCCTCATGCCAAGACTACAAATAAGATTTTGTAAAGGCCTTATGCCAAGACACTAGTTTGTACCATGAGACCTACCGATGCATCTAGGAGCTATAGAGGGCTCCATCCGTCACTTACTAAGTCTAGTGCATTCCTCATATGAAAATTTTCAAATATAACATAAACACTCGTATTAAAACTGGAATACAGAATGTCAATAGTTTATCCACAAACCATGAATGGTATAACAATAGCACATCCACAGTCAAACATAACTCATTCAATACAATGTGGAAGATTGTATTGTATTATATTAACTTCAATCGATAATTATTAAGGATATTGACATAGATTAAAATAATCATCAAACTATTGAGAGAAATATCCCCCTTTTTCTTGAAAACATTTAAAAGTCACACTATTTGTTAAGAAGCCGTTAAAAATAGATTTTTGAATCAAATTTTCCCATACCACTTTGAAAATTTTAAAAGGAATTTTGATTAGAAAAATTTAATGTCCATATAAATAAATCCTTAAAACCATTTTTAAAAACATGGACATTAATGAGAAATATTTAGAATAATAAATCTTTAAAACATTTTAAAATAATATTTTAGTTAGAGTTCCTAACCAAAAGAGAGACACTTGAATACAAATAATTGAGGTAATACAAACTTTGTAATATCATGTGAATAAAGGGATTCATGATATACTATGTCAAATTACATTATATACACCATATAAAAGCGATTTGGTGTATAACAACAAAGGAGTCTCAATGGAATGTAAATTGAGATGAAATCTCTCATAAATGTCGTATCCTTAGGTTAAGGATAAATCAATGACATAATTATGTGTGAAAAATATAAATACACTCAATATGATTGGATATTAAGTTTAAAACAATCAAAGGACATTCACACATATTCTTGTAAAAACAACACCAATGAATTGGATGTTTAACTCAACAAATGGAGATTGAGTAAAAATTACTCTTATCAAGTTCATACCGATGACTTGAGAATTTATCAATGGAGTGACTATGCGTATCAAAAGTATATCCACAGAAAAGGGACTAGAAATTATGACATAAGAAAATGAATAGTGATTGAACACATAATCTTGGAGTGTAATAATCAATGAAGTATGCGTAAAGCCAAATGAGTGGAAATTCAAATTTCAAATTTCCTTATTGATTTGGTAACTTATGAAACATACAACCATAAAAGAAGGATCATACAATAATGATGTAAATATCCATGAATTAAAGTAAATTACCCAATTAATACAAATATGTGCAGTACACACACCACATGCAATAAATAAGTGGTGAACAATGGAAATCTCACGAAATTAAAAGTGAGATAAGAAACCCCTTACTTTGTACTTTTCCCTTGGTCGAGGGTAGGTTAGCCTCTTGTATAATGGTGAAATAATTTTTATTCAATTATAAAAGAATCATATACATTAATATGATATCATATATGATCTTTTAACATTTCTTTGTTAATAATATCTTAGTATTATCATCATTTCAGGTGTTAACTTACTCGTTTTATTTTATATGTTTTGTTACATAAGTCGTGTTTTTTATGGATAGGTTGTATATTATTCATATAAAAAATGATATCAAGTACTTAAAAATTATTTTTAATCATAAAATGATAATTATACTTGTATGGATACGATGGGGAATGAATCTCATCGCATTCGTGGAGACGGTAGTCCGTATGTACGCACGAGCGATAATATCATTATTTTGATATTAAAATCATATATAATTGGATGTTATATCATATATACAGAATTATTATCATGTTATAATTATTATTTACATGAATTACACATCATTATTATACTCATCCAAATATTAATGTATTAAATAACAATTAGACCATGACGTGGAGACGGTAGGTCGTACGTACGCACGTATGGTGACATGTCATTCAAAGGATGAATAGAATACTGAATATGGTTGTACCATGTTTATAATAACATCACAGTTTATAAAAGATACTGGAGTTATTATTTTATATTGGAAATAACAAATAAAGAAGAAGTTGAAGAAGAAAGGAAATTGAAAGAGGGTTGTGAAAACATTACCCCTACTTCAGGTTCTTTCCTTTGATTTGATCAAAAGGGATCCTTAGGTTGGCTTTCTGAACAAAGGAGGGCATTTAGGATAAATTGAGGGAAGTTGAGAGAATATTTGGTCTCGGGTAGGCTGAGACAAAATGCTTTGAAGGTATGAATTTGAGAGAAGGGGGAGTGCCCTTTTATAAGAGGGGTGAGGGGAACCTTAGGAAAAACATAAAATATTATTTTATAATAAATTCATATTCAGTTTATAATGGCTTAAAATTGATTTATATCATGACTAAGGTTGGGATGGGTCGAAATACCCTCAACCAATAGGGTTTAGACAGGTTTGGGTCACTTTATTAACCTTATCTTTTAGTTTTAACTCATAGTTAAATAGTTTGACATTTACCATGTCTCTTTGTATTTTTATTTTATATAGTTAATAAACTTACTATATACCTCCATGAGACCCCCAAGTGGTCCATTAATGATAAAAATATCATTATATAAGTTCTTTTGGCTGAACCTTAGATTTTTAAGAATAGAATATCAATTAATAATATAATATTTGTTTTAAAAACTCTTTTATGACAATTTTGACACTATTGGGTATTTTGTTTTTGTTAATTTTATAATAGCATTATTACATCGAAAAAAATTCATATAACCAATAATAATATGTTATATTAATTCATAAAATTAGTGTAATTCATAAAATGTCTCAAATTACATTTATTTTGATATTTATAATATCAATTATTTTAATATTTCATCAATTAGGTAATTACTGCATCACCATTGTGTCATAAATAAATGAAATTATTTAATGTCCAAAAATTATAAATAAAGTACCATTATGTAGGAAATCCTTTTATATTTCTAATAAATATTTATAATCGAATTTATCTTATGTATAACCCTATATTAAAAATTTTCTAGTTATTAAACATTGATTGTATCTCTTTTAACTTTTCTTTGAATTAAAAAATAATAAATGTCCCAATCTAATCCAAGTGGTCCTAAATGATAATATTTTATTTCTAAGGTTGTTTTTGGAAGAGATACACTTTTCCAATAGAATTAAGACATATGTTAGGGTAATATTAATATCATTTTTACCTTTAATTACCCTATTTACTTTTCACCTTGGTAAATAAAAGTAAAAAGTTACTATTCATAAAAAAATATTTTCATCTCATTGAACCAAATTTTACTCCTTGATATTAACTGTGTCTCTTAGATTTTCTAAATTCCACTCACAGAAGTGGTAAAAATAAGTTTTATGTGAACTTCCAAATTCTCCTAGGAGATGGGTAAAAGACGGTAAAAAGTTCAATAAAAGTTTTATATATCTAAAATTATTATAAACTGACTCCAATGAATTAAATTTAACTTATATAGGTATTATTTATATATTTTGACCTAAAATAAATTTAAATAAAATAAATAATTATTTAAATAAAAATTCAGTTTTAAATTATAACTCAGTGTTTTTCACTATTCATTAAAAAATTAAACGTTTTCAGAAAAATACCAAAAATTCACCCTAAGATAATTTCGATATTCCGAATCCAAAAATGAAGACCATTTTGAAAGATAAAATCTATAAAATTTCAAAAATTAGGTATTACTATTCATAACGGATACTTTGATTGGTTGTGGTGTGTTAGAATCTCGAAGTTGCGTACAATGCAAGCTATTGCATTATTTAAAGGGAAATATATCATGGAAGATTGGGGTGTCATATCTAGGGTTGTTGTAAGTGGTGGAGGATCTTGGGGAGTTATTTGGGATGAACATAGGTAAGGAACCAGGCATAAGATGAGTGAAGAGAAGAGGTAAGGTGGAGTGGTATTTATAGTGGAGGAGAGGGGGGTTTTCATAATATTTAATTCCTATGTTTATTATTTTCCTTAAATACTAGAAATATAGATGTTTCAATGAACAAAATAGCAATAAGTGCATGTGAGTTCAAAAGAATTGGACATACATCAGCAGATCACCCTCAATGGCTCAAAAAATCCATTATTTAGCATTTATCGTATTTTACTATTCATCAAAAATTCAGTTATTTTAAAAAAATCCCAAAAAATCACCATAACCATTTTTTTACATGTAGATTCCAAAAAAGAAATACATTTTTTTAAAAATACTTTTATAAATATGATTAATTTAATTTTTAATTAAAATTACAATTTACTCATAAAATAAAAATTTTAAAACATTTATTTTCTTATTCCAAGATATAGGTATATCGTACTCCCAATTAAATCTTATTTATATTATATCATAGGTAAAGTTACTATACATTAGAATATTTCACTATTAATAAAAGTACCATTACTATTTATAAGGGTATATTACTATTCACCAAAAATTAAGTTGGTCATATTAGACTCCAAATAACTTTCTGATCGCAACTGTGTGTGTCAGATTTTTGAAATTCAAATCACATAAGTGAAAAACTTGTGTTTAAAGGCCACATAGCACTTCATAGATCATAATGTTGGGTTTTCATGTGATTATATGGCATATTAATAAGAAGTAAGTTTCCAATAAAAAAATTGGGTCGTTACATGTTGGCATCTTATGGAGATGCCAAAACCTAGTGGTACCATAGATTTTAAAGGTGAGATGTTTGGTAAACTTTGAAATGTGGCCAAGGTTCATATTTTCCACCTACTTAGAAATATATTGACTTTTTATAATATTGGGATTGAATCTCAGTGATTCAACATAAAAACCTAGTTATAAGATAAGGATCAAAACCCATGTAAATCAAGTGTAATAGTTTATTGTTACATGATAGGACCACACGATGAAGATTTATACTATGTGATAGGGATGACATTATTTCAATAAAAAGTGATATTTTGGGGGTGGGGGAGGGGTTTGTTGAATATTATTTAAAGATATGGGATTATCTAATTCACATGGATTTAGGTACCTCATGCTCATCACATGAGGCGTCATTTACCTTTCATAGATGGCATCATATGTTCCATGTATATGGTAAGTCAATATTCTAATGACATGTGATGAATAAATTATCATTTAGTTTAATGTAATATGTCTTGTATGTTATTTATAATTTTTTAAATCGAATAAAAATTTTGGCTTTTTATAATTCACATGGAGCAATACTATCCCAGTTTGGGTTTGAGGGGAGATAGATCCAGTGATCCTGAATTTACTCATTGAGTGGAATAGTTGTAGGGTTCCCAAGACTATGCAACCACTAGGGATTATGTTTGCACTATATATAATATTTTAGAGTGAAAAAAACATGGGTTATTTTCTACTTTAAGAATCCTTCATGTGTTCTAATTTTTGGGTGCTTATGCTTTGTAGAAGAATGCAATGTGGATACCCATCCCATTCCGGGTGAAATTTGTTGGAGTTAGTGTCCCATGAAACATTTCATTAATAAGACCATTGATGTTCTCCACTAGGATAAGAATATTGATGTTTTATGATGATATTATTAAGTATTGTTATACAGTTAGATAAAATACTATGATGGGACACATAGTATATAGACTATCATGTGAGATTACTCATAAGCAATTGATGATTCTTCCTATGAAGTTCTCACTAGGTAATCTCCATGATGAGAGATTTTGAGAGCATATCCACCTGTAGGAATACCACATACTTTGTTGTCGTTTGATATTGTTATTCCTAGGAATGTGTAATGGTATTTAGGATTTAATATTATCATTAATTCATTTCATGACTCATATACTTAGAATTTTTGGATATAACCACAATGCCATATGTTTGCATTGAGGTAGGGCATGTTGGATGAGTCATGATTGACATTTCATTAACAGATAATCCAAGGAATAATTTTTCCATTCTATATCTATGGAAATCTACTTGTCAACACTTTTAACTTAATATAACCATTACATTAAATTCCATTAAAATGGAGAAACAAAACTTTTATTTTTTAAAGTCAAAGAAAGATGTATCAAGAGAATAGGTTGGAGAAATATATGTGAAAACTATTTGGTGAGATATTGTAAAAATGGAGTATATTACACAGTGAGTTTTAATTTGTGAATTATATAATTGCAACACTAATTTTTTTCTATTGTTTTTCCTGAGGCATTTCTATTTAGTAATCATGGACTTTAGGTAGGCGTGCCAAATTCCAATGGGATGTAATCCAAGGGGGTCACACAATCTGTGTTTCTAATAACAATGATTAAATTATATTTGAATTTATTTAATTTGATATGTAATATACTCAATACCGAGGGATAATCCAATTTAAATTTAAATGGTCACACATATTTATTAAATTAATAAATTTTTGAATTAAATATATATTTGAGTATTTTTAAAATTATAGAGGAGTTGTAAAGGACCAAGGCTGTGTATTATGACAAATATTAATGAACAATATGGTAAAATATTTTTTTTCATAAGTTGGCATATAACGAAAAACAATATTATAATTATTATGTGGAATTTGGTTTCTTGGAGATTATAATATTATTTAAGGGATAAAATTAAACTAAGTAATTATTATAACATAAAAGTTATCTCAATAAAAAGATTATTTATGTCTATTCTGTATTGCATCCAAAATATAATATGAGATTCAATTCTCAAATTGAAACTCTCTCTCCAATCATCATTTATATAAGGCCCCTGCATTAAATATTATTTAATCTTTAGTTATGTAAATAATTTGTAATTTTTTCACATTGAGGACATTTTAATGTTTAGATCTTTAGAGAATTAGTCCATAATTCAAAAATACCAACTTAAATTTTACAAATTAGATAATTCTACTCACTATCCATTTAAAAAAACGTTTAAAAAAGAAACAAGGTTTGGTTTCATGTTTTAACATCATAAATTTTCCTTGATCACATCCATGACTCTATTATTCTTTTAATCTAGTTCAAACCAAATTAAAATCATAGGATGAGAATAAAAATCTCAATAAGGGATACAAAAGGATAGAAAACTATTAGTCTTTCAAAAACATGTAAACCATGAAAAAATTATCATAATGTAATATCGTTCACCTTTAGGAAGTAGTTAATAAACTTCACCTAATATAAGCTCATTTCATACTATTTTTGAAATAAAAATATTAACTTAAAATCCATATAAAGTAACATATAACATATAAAGGTAAATTGGGACATAATCATACCTAATGGACTAACCATATGGTCTACTTAAAAACATACCACTCTTTCAAATGGAATATCCATAAGACCAACTTCCATACCCAATGTATTAGAGGTTATAACGTAAGAAAATGTCCAAGGATTATATTTAAACCACCTATATTGGGTTTATCAAGTGACCACCTATATTTGTTTTATCATGTAGCCACCTATCAAATTTAAAAATACCATTATATAATCATAACACAAAAAATATTACAATTATCAACATTTCACTCATAAAATTTCTTCTTCAATCACATGAAATCATTTCATGTCATTGAAATTGTAAATCCATTTTCAAAATCATTTTCAATTACAAAACACCAAAAAATGCAATAGTTTATTTCATTTCAGTTTAGAAACATTACAATTTATAGAGGATGCCAAATTTCAAATAACGATTATGGTAGTAGAGAAATCATTGTTTCCACATACATTAAAAAATATTCCATTATCATTTTTTAAAGATTCTAAAATGATTTGTATAAAAATATTCCTTTTGAAAACCAAGGAATTTATTATTATTCAAAGTGGTTGATTATACACCATATAAAATAATGTGGTGTATAATATCAAAATATGCCTCAATGAAAGGATATTAAGACGAAGTCCTTTACATTTAGTCTGTTTTGTCACATATAATCTCTATATTCCTAAATAATAAACATAGTTTAATTTCTATTTTCTTGAGAACCTTTTAAACAATTATTATTCCTTTTAAAGCACTTATTTCCATGTTATAAAAATTACACTATTATTTAACTTCATATCATATTTTTTGTCGATATTTTGTACTAGATTCAAAAATAAATTTTTTATGATGTCAATAGTTCATGTGTTCATTAATTCCATAATCTATAGAATAAAATTAATTAAATAATAATCACGTTTATACATCAACTATAGTTTTAAATCAAACCATTTATTTATGGTATTCAAAATTATCAATGTTGTAATCAAGGATACAGTATTCCTTGCGTATATATTAGTAACGATTTCCATTTTCCATTGATCATTATAAAAAAAGGTAAGTAATATTTTATATATATATAATTATTATCAAATCATTAATTCAATATTAATTTTTTAATTATACTTGTATATATCATACAAGTGATATAATGAATTAAAATGAGTCACATCGCTTCGTGGAGGTGATAGTTCAAAGGTACACATGAACGACATTATCATTTTTATGTACATGTAGAATGTAATTGATATATTATAATATTATAATGAATAATATGTCATAAATATCACATATGAACATTAATTATATTATTATAACCATTTATAATATACGGTTGTGGAAAACAAATTAGATCGGTTTGTGGGGGTGATAGTTCACACATATGCACGAACGAGAAATTACATTACCATTTAATGGAAGTGGAGATAGATTTAGGTGAGGATATTAACATAATAACATATAAATATATTTATGATACTGTATTTATTATTTTATCATGGATAAAGAATATTTTAAGAAAACTGAAGAAGAAATAAAATATAAAAACTTAAATAAAAATATTACCTTTCCTTCTGATGATCACCTTTTTAATACCTTAACACCGCTAAGAAGGGTGTTCTACAAAAACAAATGTCTTAGGAATGTGGGGATGTATTATAGAAAGGGTTTTGGGTATAATATTTCTAAACAAAGGTTATGGAAGTTTGAGTAATAGAGAGGAATATGTGTCTTTTTATATTAGAGGGGAGGGGAACCCTTGGAATTATTAAAAGTATCAAATTAATATAAATAGAATTTTGATTCCAAAAGGGTTAAAATAATTTATTTATACTCTAGGATGAGTATCCGTTGGAATATAATCATCCAATGAAAATTAGAAATTTTTTAATATTTTTTAATACTTATCTTTTTGTTTTATCCCCTTTTAACTCTTACCATTTATCATGTAATTTAGAATTAGAGGGTTAAAATAATTTCAAAATCCTAATAAAAGACAAAATAATTATTAATTAATGATATATGTAGATTTATATAAACATTTTGCTCATTTTTTTTATTTTTATAAATTTTATATAATATAATTAGGTAGTTCCTAATTTATGTTACGAATTATGTAAATTTTAACACTATTCATTACATGACTTTAAAATTATCATAACTTGATTTATTTGAAAAAAGTAAAATAAATAAATACTAACATATCATAGTCACTTATAAAAATATATTTATGGGAAAAAAATATTTTAGATTATATTTATTTTAATATTATTAATATCATTTTCTAGATTCTTTATTTAATAAATCAATTTTTTCATCATCATTGAGTCACAATTTAATTTAATTATTTATTTCATAAGTATTATAAATATATAACCATGTTGTAGTAATTATTTTTTTTATATTTAATATTCATAGTCAAATATATCACATATAAAACCCCATATTAAAATTGTTTTTGTATGGAGAGACATATTTGTGACATTTTTTCCTTTACATTAAATTAAAAGTTATAAATGTCATAATCACAGCCAAGTGAATTTCAAAGATCACCATTTCTGGGAATGGATGTTCATGGTCATTAATAACCCATCCAATTATATTAGTACTAGTGTAAGGGTACTTTTATAATATTTTAATATTTATTATACCTTTAATTACCTTATTTACCTTTAACCGTGGTAAATAAAACACTAAAATTATTATTGGCCAAAAAATATTTTGATCCTATAAGATCATATTTTTCATACTTAGTATTTCCATGTATATCTATTTTAGATAATTTAGTTCAAAAAAGTGATTAAATTAGGATTAACAGTAATCCTATTGATAGATCAAGAAAATGGTTTTTTTAGTAAAACCATCAAAAGTTCACATAGTTTTTCCATTAAATTTTAATTTAAAAAATCATCCAATGAACTATGTTGGATTAAATATTAAAAATTTAATCTAATTACACCTTAAAATATGTAAAAAAGAACATTACAATATAAATTAGTTACAAGAAAAAGCAGTTTTGAATTAAAATACACTATTTTTTACTATTCATTAAAAAATGAATGATATCAGAAAATTTCAAAAAAATAATCCAAACACAATTTCAATTTCATGCATCAAAATATGAAGTTTTGTTTTTTAAATATAACAAATAAAAGTATCAAGACATGATTTAAAATGGGTTATCTTTTAAAAGGTGAAAAAATTACATGTTTTTTGAAAAATACTTCTTTTATCTGAAAAATTTAATATGTTCTTATATCATGCCAATTAAAATTATAATATTAATTTTAAACATTATATTGAATATATTAAATATATATATCAATAATAAAATACAAAAAGAGTGATTTTATTATTTTATAAACTCACTAATTTTCATTTAAATAGTTTTTTTTAGAAAACACTTCATTTATATTCAATTGGTTTTTATTTAATTTCCTAATTAATTTGGTAACGAATGTATCCTTATAGAAACATGTGTAAACAATATTTTCATAATTAAATTAATCATTTTCATTCCCACCATTCTAATGGATATGGGATAACTACCATTTTAAATAATAGTATTAAGTTTTTCATTTAAGCTAAATTTGATGTGTCATATATGCTATAAAACATAGTGTTTCCTTTTAAAAAACTCGGGATAAATCATTCTCCCCCATTTTGTAAATTTCATCCTTAAAATTTTAATTTTTGGTTGGTAATTCTTTTATGAATTTTGAAAATACTATTATTGCAATCCCAAATCATAAACTGATTAACAAAACATTCACTTTAAAATAATGAAAGAAGGTATGAAGGTAACCTTAGATAACACATACTAGGGTCCCATATAGGAAAACATGGATATGGAAGATAAAACTCTTGATCAAGATCTGATGGAGAATAATCAAATACATTGTTAGGAGAATTTTAATAATAAAAAAATCATAAATTTGTGAAATTTTAAATAGTCTATGATATCATAGGAAGAAAAGTAAATGAAAAACATATTTGTTTTAGGTTCCTTTTCATATTTTTGTGGAATTCATTTACTACCTAGACTAATATAATAAGTAAATACACTTACGTTAATAGTAGAGTTTCATCCTTTAATAAAATTTCACTATTAACTCATCTTTTTCTCCCATTGATTAGTTTTAAAGAGGAATTGTCTTCACATCTGAAACACTAGAATCAACATATAGAGAATCACATAATCCAAAAATGATTAACTATTTCTTTATCTTTTCATGAAACATCATCCAAAACCAATGCGTTAGGAAAAAATAATATAATTTCCCAAATATAAAAACATTAAAATAAGAATGAATACTTTTAATCTCCAAAATTCAAAAGCAATAAAGAAATTCAAAAACAGTACATTAAAAAAATAAATATCCCTAAAATTTCTCAAAAAATATTATAACTAAGATTAAATTCCAAAAATTAGAATTATTTAATCAAATATAAAAAAAATAATTTATAAGATTTTAATCCAAATAAAATCAACTACTATTAATGTCTCATACCAAAAATGTAATTTCCAAGATCACATATTCTTCAAGATATGTTAATCATTTCCCCAAATAACTAAAATAACAATAAGTCCATAATAAAAATATAAATTCTTAAAAAATAAAATCAAACCATTACTCATCATATAAAATCTATAGTTTTTATTTTTCCATAAAAAAATAGGGTTCCCAAAATAGTGAACATCTTCCAAAATAGCATTTATCACTTATTCCCAAAATCATTTTATTATACTAAGGATATCCATATGATAAAACATAAGTTCCAAAAATCAAATTATTATTATTTTTTCAACTCTTTTAACTAAAAATAAAGTTATATACTAACTATGGACTTCCCATAGTCCAGTGGTAGGTGATAAATCCATGTAGCACTTTAATTTGGGGTTTGATTTCCCTAGACTTTTCCAACCTGATAGGATGCCACCCTTCCTTATTGTTGTAGTTTTCCAAGAATTATATAACATTATAACATTCCCAAAATGAGATAAAATCCTCATTAATAACTATAACAAGTTTTATACCCAAATTTTATCTCATACCTTTCATTTTGAAACCCACAATGTAATAACCCATAGTTACCACAAAATAAATGATCATATAAAATATAATGGTTATCTATAGCATTGTAATTTTGTCCACACAATGAAAAAAATTCCACCAAAAATATCATTTTCACATAACAATCTAGGTTTACACATACTATAATAAATTATTCCAAAGTAATCCCATAATCAAAATAATATTAATACAATTAAACATTTTGTTCATCCTACCATCTATTATAACTCTTGAATCCTTTATATGTATACTTTTTAATCATTGATAATTTTTCATGATCATTTAACCCTGGTTTTCTATCTTATTCCATAATAATTCTTTCCTATAAAAAACATGAATCATGTCCTAAATTTGAATAATATCAAAACACGGGATAGGAAAAAATGCATACCTTTTATATGACATTGTTAGTTTTATCATATTTATTTGGAATGGAATTGGTTATTTCTAAAAATATATTTTTATATTCCTCCTAATCGAATTCACAAACCTTATTCATATGACATTGGATTTCATAATTGCCATACTCACCACATTTAACGCATTAAATTGATAAATATGAATGATCTTTAGTATCTTTCCTAGATTCAACTAAATACTTTTTCCTTGGAAGGTTATTGCTTTGTGGCCTTCATTACCACATCTGTAATGTCATCTCGTCCCTCTAAAACATTTTTTAGGAGTTTCATTCCACATCCTGGAGACATATGTCGTTCAATATACATACCATTATGATTATTACATGAACTTCCAAAGTGATTACTTTCTCTCATATATGATGCATCAAGAAACACACCAAGGTTCCAGTGGTTAATCATGAATCATAAAAGTTTGTTTAAAATAATCACACAAAATCTCATTGCAGCTTCAATTTCATTTAGTTTCTTATTCAGAGAACCACCATATTTTCCATCACATCCATTATTACTTTGGTACTAACTGGATCCAACTATTTACTAAAACTAAAAAGGTTTATGTGTGTTTATATCAATAATATCCTCATATAATATATTATGAGTAAGATAAACACTAAGATATACATATTCATGTTATTTGAAACTCATTAAATTTATATATAATAACTATAAATCTACCTATTATTCTAACCATTGTGGTTATATATAACTTTCAACTTATGCATAAATATCATCATAACCTCTAGTGTTGTCTAAATTGTCCTTCAATACAAACTAAAAGGCCCCATAAATAAACATTACATAATCTTACGTTAGTTTAATACTTTTTACTTCATTTAATATTGAAGATATTTTCAAGTTTATAGATTTAGAGAATTAGGCCACAACTCATATATAATAACTAAATATTACAAAGAATACACTTATACTCACTATACATTTTTTTATAAAATAAAAAATGTTTAAAAAACAAACATGGTTTTGTTTCAAGTTTAAACTTCAAAACTTTTCCTTTACACAAACATGAATTTATTTTTATTTAAATATTGAGAAACAAATTTCAAAACAAATGATGAGCATAAAAATATTTATAAGGTATAGAAAAATACTGAATACTCTTAGTCTTGCGATAACATATAAACCATTACTACGTTATCTCAAAGGAATACTCTTCACATTTAAGAATTAGTAAATACACATCACTAAATATAAGATCATTTCTTACCCTTTTTATAATCAAAGGATTACCTTAATACCCATATAGTGAAATCTATAACATATATTGGGACATAATCATACTTAAATGGAATAAACATATAGTCAACTTCCACACATATCACTCTTAAAAATGGAATATCCAGATGGACAAATTCCATACCCAATGCATTATAGGTTATAACATAAACACCCACCCTTGGTTTATCAAATGACCACCAATATTTATTTTATCATGTAACAACCCATCTTTGGTTTATCCTGTAACCACTTTTCAACTATCCAAGAACCATTATATAATCATAACACATAAAATATTACAATTATCAACATTTTAATCAATAAATTTCATTTTCAATCATAAGAAATAATTTCAAGATTTTTAAATACTTAACCCACTTTTAAAATCATTTTCAGTTCCAAAACACACAAAAAGTGAATAAGTTATTTATTTTCCTTTTAAAAACATTAAGGCTTATAGAGTAAGGTGATCATCAAATAAATATTATGGAGGTGGAGAATTCATTGTCATCGCATAAGTTAAAAAATTCCTTTCATCATTTTGTAAGTAAAGAAAAACTATTGATATAAAAGGATTACTTTGGAAAACATTATAATGAATTAAAATTCAAAATGGTTGATTAAACAACTAATTAAAGAATGTCGTGACAAAAAAATATGCCTCAATGAAAGGATATTAGACTTAGTCCCTTACCTTGAGTCTGAATCGTCACATACAGTATTAATATTCACGAATAATAAATATATGTTAATTTATTCTTACTTGAGAACATTTTTTAATTTTAATTTTCTTTTTATATCACTTAATAAATGTTAGAAAAATTATATGATTATTTAAGTTCATATCAAATTCCTTACTAATATGTGGTACTTGAGTCGAAAATGAATTTACTATGATGTCAATAGTCCATGTGTTCATTAAGCATGTATTCTCTAGAATAACATTAATGACATAATAATAAATTTTATACATAAATTATATTTTTAAATTAAAAAATTTATTTATGGTATAAAAAATGAACAGTCTTATAATCATGTAGACGGTTCGTCATTGGTACGTATAAGTAACTTTTCTATTTTCCATTAATAATTAACAGGGGAAGTTATGTCTTATTTTAAATTTCCATACTGATCTTAAAATAACTAATATTGTATTAATAATTTATATATACTTATATATATCACACAAGTGATATAATGAATAAAAAAATCCCACTACTTCATGGAGGTGATAGTTTTCATATATGCACGAACGATGTTATCATTTTTATGTGCATGGAAAGTAATAACATAATTGATATATTATTATCTTATAATGATTAATATGTCATTAATATATATATGGATATTAACTAAATTATTATAACCAGTCATTAGAGACGGTTATGGAAGACAAATTAGATTAATTCGTGGAGGTGATAGTTCACACATACAAACGAACAATTAATTCCTTTCCCATTTAATGGAAATGATGATGGATTTAGATGATAATATTAAAATAATAAAATATCCATATAATTTGGATAATGGAGTTATTATTTCATCAGGTATGAAAAATATTTTATGGAAAATTAATAAGAAATAAAATAGAAATGCTTAAGTAATAATATAACCTTTTCTTCAAATGATCACCTTTCTTAACACCTTAACACCTCAAAGATGGGTATTCTACCTAAACTAAGGATTCAAGAATGTGGGAAGGGATTATAGTAAGGTTTTTGGGAAGATATTTTCATAATCATATGTTTTGTAACTATGATTAATAGAGAATAATTGGTGTCTTTTTTAGGGAGAGGGTAAGGCCACCTTGGAATTATTAAATACAATAAAATAATATAAATTTTATTTTTATTCAAAAATCATCTAAAGAAATTTAAGATGAATAAATGATTAGTATAGTTTGAATTAGTGTAATCCAATGAAAATTATAAATGATTTATTATTTTTTTAATCCATATATTTTTGTTTTACCCTTTTTAACTCTGACCATTTTATGAAGTAATTTACAGTTGGAGGGTTAAAATACTTATGAAATCATGCCAGATGTCCAATTAATGGATCATTAATGAAATTTTTTGAGTTATCTAAACATTTCGGTCTATTATTGGATATTTATAAATTTTATATCGTTTAATTATTTATTTTATAATATAAGTTATGAATTAATTCAATTTTGACATTATTCATAACATGACTTTTAAAAAAAAATCAAAACAGTTTGATTCCTTCAAAAAATACCTTAACTAAATATTAATAGTTTATAGAAATATATAAAATTATTTGATGGAATAAAATATCAGAAATTATATTTAGTTTAATATTATTAATATCAATTATTTGAAGTTTTATTTAATAAATCAATTACTACATAATCATTGTGTCACTATTAAATTTAATTGTTTATTTCCTAAAATTTATAAATAAATACCATGATTTTGGTAATATTTTTATATTTCTATGTACTATTAATAGTTGAATTTATCACTTTTATAACCCCATATTAAAAAAATTAGTATGGAGAGACATTATTATGACATATTTTCCATTACTTTATATTAAATATTATATATATCTTAATCACACCCAAGTGGCTTCCAAATATCACAATTTTAAACAAAAAATGTTCATGGTATATAATAACTATTCAAAAAAAATTATTACAAGTGTTATAGTAATTTTATAAAATTATAATATTATTTTTACCTTTAAGTACCATATTTACCAAAAAATGCAGTAAATAAAATTCTAAAGATATTATTCACCAAAAATTATTTGGATCCAATTGAACCAAAATTTTCATACTGATTACAACAATGTATTTCCATTTTTTCAAATTCAGTTCATGGAAGTGGTTAAATTTGGTTTAACACAAATCCTATTGATGGATCAAGAAAACTGGTATTTATGTAAACAGTTCAAAAGTCCAAACAGTTTTTCTATTTAATTAAAATATGAAAACAAATGAAATAAAATAAATTTGATTAAATTATTGAAACATAATATAATTTTACCTTAAAAAAATTTAAATTTATTATCTAAAATTGTAAGAAAAATTTATGAAAAATCAATTTTGAATTAAAATCTAGAATTTTTCACTATTCATTAAAATAAGAAATTTATCAGAAAAATAACAAAAATTAATCCAAAATAAATTCTTATATAATGATTCCAAATAATATTTTAATGTTTTAAAATTTAACATATAAATGTTCCAAAAATAGATTTAAATTGGTTTCTTCATCAAAAGGATGAAAAGATGCATTTTTTTGAAAAATACTTCATTTATCTAGAAAAATTGAATTTATTCTTATATAATGTCTTGAAAACATATAAGATGAATTTTTAAAAATAAATTAAATATATTAAAAATATATTTCATTAATAAAATCCATTAATATTGATTTCATTATTTTATAAACTCACTTATTTGCATTTAAGAAGTTTTTTTTTAAAAAATGCATCCTTTGTATTCAATTGGATTTTATTTAATTTAACAATTAATTTGGTAACCAATGAATCGTTATATAAACATTTGTAAACAATATTATCAAAATTCCCTTAATCCTTTTCATTCCAAACATTCTAATGTCTATGTGATAACTATCATATTATATAATAATATTATGTTATTCATTTAAGCTATATATAGTGTATCATGTATACTATCGAACATAGTGCTTCCTTATAAAAAAAACAGGATGTTAGAATTTATACCTTCCTATAAACAATTAGAAACAAAATGGAGATCCATTAAAATAAATGGATGGTTGATCAACCTGAATAATGAATAAATATCAACATTCCACCATAGCTCTCAAAGATCTATTAGCATTGCTTGTAGATCATGGGAACACATATGGTTCACCGTTAGCGGGATTAAATCCATGGATCCCCACAAAACTATAAATGAAATAGAAAAATGTATTTTTTGATGATCAAAATATATATTAATGAAATAATTCTTATATTTGGTATTAATTTCTCCTAATATTAATTAAATTAATTAAAATTCTAACATTCATGATCCTCACTCCGGTTTTTGGAAAACTCAATATCAAAGGAAATTTCAATATACCTCCCACCACTGAATGATTTCATAGTTCCTGGAAACTTCAAGTAACATCTGAGGGGTCATATTTAAATTTAGATACCTTTAATTAATTTTTGGTTCATACAAAATCATGGTTGATTTTACATTCCATATTTTTAATCTTTAACCCCTTCTGAATTGACATGTTATCGACATATTTTGAATATCCATTCATTGTTTCATTTTATTAAGATTATAAAAATAGGTGATGAATTATTTGATATTTCATCGGGAACATCAAAATTTTTGTTTGGTAAGATAGGGTTACATGGTGTGTAACTAGAGTACATGTCATGTAACCTACAATGTTGCACCTAACCTTGCCATGGGATACATGACATGTCATGCAGTTATTAATTTGTAGAATAGATAACCTAGCACATGGTATGGTAGAATATATAATGTTTATATGACATACACATTGTGTAGTATACATGGGTTAACATTATAAATCATGTAATCCACATGCTCATCACACACGATCAAACCACATGAGGTTGATTACCTTTTGAATTTATGATATGCATGATGTGTATGCAGTTTACCTGTAATGTAGTTTACTATTTCACCCATACAAAATATATGTCGATACAACCAGTGAGAAAAACAAGAACACAATATAGGTGACACACAAAAAGTATTTGGATTTTACACACTATGTGATCTTCTTGAGAAATGTACTAAAAACCAATATGAGTATCTCGGGCACACAGTAAGAAGATACACCATGTGAAGCTAGCATTTACACATTGTTTAGTCTAGATAAGTCAACATACTAAAGTCCTAGGAGTTTAAACTAGATATAAATAAGCCAAGGTTCCTGACTTGTATCTAGACAATACACGCCGTGTAGTCTTCCAATTAATGGTATAATTAAATTCCATTAAATTGAAAATTTTATCCTTAAAAACTTATTTCTTAGATTCACAGATTAAATTTTTGGCCATTTATGAAATGTTTTAACGAAATTAAACATTCAATTAAATTATTATAATAAATGTACAGCAATCTATTCTACAATATATTCTACATTTATACCTTTATGATGGTTATCTCAAAGAGGATTCAGATGGTTATTAAGATGAATGGGAATTAAATAAATAATTAATTGATTAATGGAAGCATTTTTTTAATAATAATAAATAATTGATGAAATTAATGTTAGGTATTTACATTGCTCATACATTGCATGTATGATAATATTTAATATTGAAAAATAAGTATGTATGTGATGGATGTATTAATTTAATATATTTCATATGTTTTCATTTATTTATTATTAAATTAAATATAATGTCATACAAGTCATCCCACCCTCCATTATTATGTATGATCTATATGTATATGGTTATTTATGTAATTACTCTTAACTAATCCTTTGGTTCCTCTCACATACATGTTTGTTGTAAGTATTTTTTATTAATGGAGTTTCCCATGGAGTATAGAGGCAATTCAACAAGGAATTCTTTTGACGCTAACCGAGGAGTTACATAGGTGTGTATAAATTGAATGGTAAAGATTCTATAAAAATAAAATATTATGTTAGCCATGTTTTCTATGATATGTACCATACTAGACGTCACTTATGTGTTAAGATAGATATTAAGAAATCAATATGATCTATGTGACTACCATTGGATGGAAGTGAAGTCTATCCTTACGTATTAAATGCAGACTAAGGATATAATCCAGCCTTATGAAGGATATAATGAACTATTAATCAGAGGATATATAAATTCTATATCTAAAACATATTAAGATGACATAAATTCACAAATGGGAGAAAAAATCAGTTTAATATAAGTTCAATGACCTGTACAAGATTAATATTGGTTGTGGTCATAGATTCTACAGTAGATTCTAAGTGTATTACAGCTTCTATGGAAGCTAAAGGAGAAGTATTGGTGAAAAAAGATATCCAAGAGCTTGAAATGGTTCCCAATAGTAATGATAATATCAAATAATATTTTTATTGTATTTAATCAGTGCCTCTCAGAAAGGATCCATGTTCACATCAGTGGTTGAATTATATACATATAATATATCATCTCTTGAGGGTTTTTTCTTAGATATGTGCGGTTGGAGTGAGCAGTATTTAAACAAAATACAATGTGGTGGACCTGTAGTGACCTATACTTTTGAGAAATAGACATTAAATTATTTTTTATAAACATTTATTACATTAAAAAAACACTCTCCATAGGATCATAAAGGCACTTTTACTTTGGAAACATTGAAACAGAAACTACTAGTTCTTAGTTAAACTAGATCATCTTAAACTATCTTATTCATAATTAGTACCATTATTAGTAATATCATATGTAATAAATATCTTAAAAACATTGGTAAAGGAAACATAATAATGGGGGATGTCATATTCTCAATAAGGGTAAAAAGGGAGATACATAAACATAATATGAACAAAAGCTTATGCGAACATGATAATAACATTTGAAAAATGTTCCCTATATATCAGAGATCATAATTTTGAGTTATGGAATTATGATTGGAAGTTCAGAAGACATGATTCATATTATAATAAAATATAATGATCCACTAGAACATAAATGATTCATAAGACATAGATTTATGGAATACACGTAAGAATATATTTTTGTTCTGAAAAGGCTACCTTCCAATACATTCATTGCATGTTTGGCCTTGGATAACCAATTGTGCACCTACTTCTAGATTTGGATATAATTCCACGTACTCTATATCAGTATTGGGATAACCTCTAATATACCCATGGAGGATATATAACATTAATTGTTACCCAATGTATTGTAATATGATATAGGTCCCACCCATTATATAATAAGAATCATACATATGTGTTCCAAAAGGCCATAAAAAATTCATGATACCATAGCCCATGAAATGAAATAGGTTCCATAAAAATTTTATCCTATAAAAACCTATGGAAGATATATATTTTTCATAATTATTTCATCATTTAGTCATATCATAACCCATGGAAAAAGAAGTCGATTTCATAAGAATTTTATTAAGGTATAACCCATGGAATAAAAAAAGGTTTCCTAAACAACTTTCCATTAAAAACCATTCATAGAAATAATATTAATGGTATATTTGGTCTATATCCCTAGAAAATAATAAGATACATAAAATCATGTCATCATAGATGGATAATTATTTTGAAAGATAAATCACATGGAACATTTCTTGAGGAATATAACTTTTGATTAAAAAAAATATTTTTCAAATTTATATAAAATTTTAAAAATTATTTTATTAGAAAATGTGATTGAATCATATAAAAGTTGATTGACATAAAAAATTTCATTATGGTGGAAAATTCCAATCATGTTGGACATTTAAAAATAGTGAATCATTTAATAATTTTTGCACAATCTACACCGACAATATTTGTAAAATTTCATGAATATCAGTTAAAAGGGTATTATAAAATGTTAACAAAGTGTTAAAATATTTTTAATAAATAATTTTAATAAGGTTAAAAAATATATTTTAAAAACAGTTTTATTAAAAATTCTTTTAAAAGAAAAATGGTTTTGGATAGAAGTGATAAATGAAGATGATTTTTATTAAAAAAAATAACAAATATTATATGTAAAAAATAGTAAAAAAGTGTATTTTTACTTGAAAATATCATTAATTAAAATAGCATAATAAAATTCCTGATAATTATTTATCTTTATATAATAATATTACATCACTATAAACATACCCATAAATAATCATGGTAAACTATGAGATTGTTACATAAATCCATTACCACATTGGTAACATTTGAGACATATTCACTAGGAAATAAGGAAAAAAATATATATATTATATTACTTTAAATTTCATAATAACAATCATAAAATCAATTAATGTTTATTCTATACACCACATAATATAAATAGGTGGTGAATATTGAATGTGTCTCATAAAAGTAAAAAGTGAGATAGAAATACCCTACATTAAGACTTTAATTTATTTATAGATGTTTGAAATTCATGTATATTAAATATAAGATAATTATAAATATATATTATAGAACCATAATTAAATATATAATTTTTATATGACTCACTTGGAACCTTTATTACCTGTTTATTAACAATTCCTTGTTAAAATTATCTTTTGGGTAATAAAAAATTTGTTTTTCTTAGATGTTTGGATTTGTTATTTTCAGAATTCTTACTTTGATAATGTTTATATAATATCCATAATTTTATCCTTAATATAAATTTCTTATATATTCATTATATGTTTATTTATAGTGATTTGTAAAAGTTAAAAATAGAAAATGAAATACACTATTCATGGATACGGTAAGTCGTACGTTCACATGATCTTAGTATCCTTTTTCTAGAAGGAAATAAATATGTAAAGGTAAATAATATATTATCATAAAAAATTAATTTCTATTACATATATATTTTATATTTTACTTAAACCCCCTCTTATTTCTATAGATGTAAATCATGATAGAATTACATCGATTCGCACAGTGTTAGTCCGCCACACACACGAGGTATATTATAGTATTCCCACAGAATGGAAATTATGAAGGTACATTTAATATAATAATTAATTTACTATAAAACTATCATAAATATAATATATAATAAATTAATATATCTTTATAATAAACCATAATAGGAGAAAATGGGAAAAATAATAACATCAATTCAGGAGGCAGTAGTACTTTGTACACAAGAGTTATGATTTCGTAACACATTTGATGGAGGTGGAGATATTTTTAGGTCTTGAAAAAATCATAAAAATATTAACATAAATGTAATATAATAAGGATATTATATTATCATGGATTAATAATAATTAATTTAGGTAGAGAAATAAATAATATAAAAATGATCTATGAAAAACATTACCTCTTCCCTATGTAACCTCCATAGGGTGTCACAAAAATCATTCCATGGTTGGATGTTTAACCAAAATATGAATTATATGATGATAGTATGAAATATGGGAAGTGAATTAGGCTAATATTGGGAAAACTAAATTGGTTCTTATGTGTGAATATGATAGGAGAGTGGTGTCCTTTTATATGTGAGGAGAGTGGAACACTTATAATTTTTGAAAATAAAAAGGTGTAACCATATTTTAATAAAAGAAAAGGTTTTAAAAATTGATTATTATCATGTTGTAGATATTATATGGTTTAAATAAGACTCTTAAATATATTTTATAGATGTTTTTTTTTCATTTTTACTCTTATCATTTTAGTTTTACCCCTTAGTAAACCAATTTTTACCTTAATTGTGATAACTTACTTTTACGGTTTTTACTATTAATTTTGATCAAAAATTGTGATCAACATATTAGATATTATAAATTATCATTATTAAAAATATAGATCCCATTTTTTAAAATTTAATGCACATAAATGGAAAATTTGTATTTAAAATTATTTATGATGATGCGAAGAGAAAACAGGTTTTTAAAGTGAAAGTGTGCAAATGTTTAAAATGTTTTTATATCCAATTTTAAAAATTAAATTGATTAAAATGACCTAAATTAGATTAATATTTCTATATTTGAACTAATAATAGTCTAAATACAAATTTAATTTATAATTTAACATTATAAATAATCTGAATGAAAATTCAGTTTTCAATTAAAATTCGTTATTTCCACTATTCATAAAAAAATTATTCATTTTCAAAAGTTCACAAAAATTCACCATTTGATAGTTATGATATAGTTATTTCCATATTTAATTAAATTTTAATAATATAAATTTTATAAAAGTTTCAATAACTAATTTTAATATTTTTCACTTAAATAAATAAAGAATATTTTTCTTGGGAAAATAGTGTTTTTGAAACAAATAAAGAATTAGTTTATGAATTAATTATTTTTTACAACAATGTTTCCTTCATATAAAAAAGTTTTAATTAATATTTTAAATTTATTTCTTTCTATTCATATTGATTAGTTGAATCTTTAGGTAAAAAGGGTATTTTTTAATAATATTAATAATATATCACAATTTGGTTAAAACTCAAAGTTGTGTGTAACATAAGAAAAAAAGTGTTTAATGTAAACAATATTGAGCTAGATTTGAATATATATATTGAAATAAAAGAAATTCAATATATTCAATGAAAATAATACATAAAAACTTGGACTTCTGTAATCTACCCCCATGAAAATAATGTATCCCTAAAAATTTTCAACTAGGATAATAAAAAATTAGGATACATATGGATAATAATTTATATACGTTCCAACATAACTTCCTCAAACATATTGCTTCAACATAAAAAATTTACTTGGTGAGGGGTATTTTTTCGAAGAACATTCTCTATATGATCCAATTTATCCACCATTTGGTCCTCATAAGAATGTTCTTCCTTGTGTAGTATGATATCTATGTTCAGTACATGTGATGGGTTAGGTATGTAATTTCTCAGTAGAGGTACATAAAACACATCCCGGACTTGAGAGATGTTTGGTTGAAGCACCAACTGATAAAATATGGCATCGATAAGATAAATAATTTCATTGGGACTGGTATACATAGGAATTAGTCTCTTTTTATTCTAATAATCTTCTTTCTTGTAGAAATTCATAAAAAACCTTATCACTAAAATCAAATTCTAGATCACACTGAAAAGTTTCAGCATAATTGTTTTGAAAAATATGAGATACCATGATTTTTTATTGAATGGATCTAAAATTATCTTCTATTACTTCATATATCTCAGGTACCAAGAATATTCAGTATAACAGAATTGCCGTTTAGCGATGTTTTTTTTGCATTTAGCGACTATTTAAATCGCCGCTATAGTGTTTGGCGGCGGTTTACAGAAACCGCCGCCTAATAGGGCGTCACCAATCTATTAGCGGTAGTTATTTGCGTTTAGCGGTGGTTTCAAGAAAGCGTCTTAGCTTCCTCATTTCACAGAGGTTTTCTGGAATTTTGCGGCAGTTTTAAGAGCCCTGGATATCACTTTATTCACGATGGTTATAACCGCCCCCAATAAACTCAAATTCCAGTGGCCATAAAACCACCGCTAAAGTCACGGGAGCTGCCTCGGAATGAGGCATCCATGATGCTCCTATTTAGCAGCGGTTATAACCTCCACTAAACATAAATTTTATTTTACATTTCATGGCAGTTTTGACCATTTAGCTGCAGTTTAAACCGCCATCAATATACATTTCATGGCAGTTAAAATCGCCACAAAAATTTGTCCGGAATAAAAAAAATATTTCTTTTCTTCTGCTGCACCACTGCCCTGAAAAACAAATAAAACTTGAAATATAAACCAACTAAGAACAACCTGAGAAACAACACCCAACATGGGGATTAATAAGAATGAATCACATATCATATCGACCAACCAGGTCACTACACCTCCTGTATAGGAGGATAAAGTCATCAGCCTCACAAAAAAATGTTTCAATATAGACCCACATAACCTTCCATGAAAGTTAATTATTTGTTTATGAAGGATCAAAGGACTCCTTTTTTAGTAAAATCACACACTAGAAAATATATATGATGTGAATCCTACATGCCAAATATGATGCATGAGAGTCCTCTTTATTCCTCGCCCAAGAGTCAAAAACCATCCCTGGCCTCCCACCAATGACCAAGAGCTGAATATCCAGAATAAATCACAACGTCCAAAAAACATGTTTTTCTCTCAATGAGAAATATTATATAACTTTAATATTTAAAAATAGAACAAAAATCTGAAACCCTGGAAAATAAGACTTCCTATTAGAGAAAGTATTATTAATGCAACAGTCAAATATCCATCAAAGGTTCCAACACATTCCTCATAATCATGTATAAAATATCCTAAATAGTAAATACTAGGAAGATAAAACTCTATTTATACGACATTGTAACATCCCAAACTTGATTCCACTAAACTGATGCTCCGAGCCGATGGGTTACTAGGCATCAAGCACACCTCCTCATACACCAGATGCCATCAACTAGTAGCGAGGACCCAAGTGGTGATATTTAGAGAACTTTGACTTCATATAAAATTAATAAACTATAGAAAATATATAATTATCCTGAAAAAGGGAAAGTAAATGAATGAAAAATATGTACACAACTAAAAAATAAACAGCATCAATAATATATTGATGTAAAATCCTGAACAACTACACAACACGATACAACAATGGTGAACCACTAGGCTGACCATAAAAATAAAACAGTATGCAATAAAATCAATGTAAAAGTACATGGATCCACTAAAAACTATATATAATCAAATATTTATAGTCTCATACCTATACACTGATACATAAATATGAAATTCATTGGTATGTAATATAAATTATTATATTCTAGTTTCCAAAAAATTTCTTTTTACTACCATCTTTAAAAAATTATTTTATTATAATGGTTAAGAGTTTATTAAATGATAAAAACAAGTAGTAATCCATATCATCAATTATCAATCAATAAGATTCAATTCATAGTAATATCATGAAAATCCATAAAGTAAAAGTGACTCACTTTTCCTTTCTAATTTACTCTTAAATAGTTTACTATCTTTATTTAGTTTGTTATCCTTTAAAGAGTGTTCCCCCATGTTCTCATTCCTCATAACCATGAAAAATAAAGTAGTCATAACCAAACAAATATAAAAATAATAATATAGGACCCTTGGAAAAGTTCTTAGTAGGCTAGTCAAACAATTTATTCCTAAAGATATAAGATAAGTTCAGAAATATTCTACCTCAACCAAATATATGATTCCTATTGTGTAATAAAGGAGAAAAATAATATAGTGATATAAAACACATGAGGGGAGCCTTAATCAACCTAAAAAATAGTTATTTCCCATAAAAACCAAATCCAATACATTGTACAACCCCTCTGATACATGGTTAAAAATCTTCAAATCAATATCATTGAGGAAGGTTGCAATATGAAAAAAGAACTAGATCATAATGTCACCCAAGGAAGAACCATTATAAATTGACCTCTAGGTCCTTGTGTCATGATAGAGGTAGACACACCATAAATAACCAACTGGAATAACTCTAAATTCATCCTTTGAACACCATGTCATATCAAGAAAGTACCACTCTATGAAGGAACTCTACATAAAACTTAATCCTCTTGTTGATTTTATTTTAGAACCTTTGATCTCTTACAACTGCATGTAAATTATCCTCCAAACCTCTCGACTCTGTTCACCACTTGATGGTTGTATTTAGCTACTAACTTTTCATTTTATCACTAAAATTTTATCTTTGTTTAACATTAGTTTAACCTCATCCTTTACTCCTCGTTACATCGCCATGCTTGATATCACTTTTCTTAAAAAAATATAAATTTTCTTTTAATCTCAAAACCTCTTTCACATATAGCTTCATTTTATTATAGATTTTTAGTGAGTGAATTTATAACATGGGAATTAGTTATAAATAAATCCTTTAAACCTAATGATCTAGAACTTAATATAAGAAACAAGAACTTAAGTTAATAACTCCATTGGTATCCATAAATCTATCTTCTTCCATATCCTCAATTGGATACCACTTTAAATGTTCTAATGTCACTTTTTATCACCATATTTTGATTGATAGCATTGAATACTTTATATAAGGCTTTTACACCACTTGAATTTCAAATCTAACTCTATACCACATGAACTCTTTCATTACTATTTATATTTTCATATTTAACAAGAAATGACCTAATTTTTTCAACACATCAACAATGGGTTTAACTCATAGTCATCCAAAATCTCAACTACCAATTCAAACACAGACCTAAATATAATGATGTATACCACACTCGAGAAATGAAGATATAAAAAGAAACATAAAAAATCAACAAAATGCATAAAAAGAAACATGATAAATGAAGGAAATTTTAGGACATGAAAATGTGTGGTGGAAACTATGTGCCACAAATGTTACATATACAAACCAATTGTTTCCATTTTTGTTCAACACATCAATAATATAACTACTCAGGGTCTGATGATGCATCATCACCCTCTCCACTTTCATTTCCACTTTGTGCTGTCACCTATAAGAATATTATATTGAAAATTAAATACGGTTTCATATTTATATTAAAACTTAAAACCAATGAAAGTTATAAAACTAAATGATTTTTATTTTCTGTGATTTACATACATACCACCACTCAATGCACTTCCACCAGGGGCATATCTTCTCATATGCTGACATATTTCAGCCAACTATTTCTACAATGTAGATATCTGATCCCCCTGCTGGTGAACTGTGTTTCATAAAGAAACAATATCTTTCTTAGCATCTCCGGTTATGGGCTGACTAAAGTCAAGAGTAGATGCAACAGCTATCCCCAGTGTCCTGCTAAAAACCACAGATGGCTTGAGTCCCAAACCCATCCTGCGCACTCTCCCAGGATTCTCCTTCCCAAGGACTTTAGCAACCGGGTAATCCTTGGAGACAGAGTAGGAATGCACAGGATTGACATCCCATAGTTCTTTAATTGTGACCTATAAATAAAATATCAATATATATTAACACAGTAAAAACTGATAATATGTTATTATTATAAAAAATTTACTTCATACCCCAACTTCTTTAGCAGGTTTATTAACAAAACATCCATATGATTTCTTATGAACATCCAACCACAGTTCAATTATGGATGCTTCATGGACTAAACTTCGTGACTGCATTAATCAAAGATAAATCAACAATTCAATATATTAAACAGATAATATTGTCTTATAAATATTTAAACTAATTAAAAGATTACCAATGTCATTCAACTTCTAGAAAAACTTTTTGAGCCCGCAGTGTGCTGGATGACTTGCTTCGCTCGGTTTGATGCATTCTGTCTTGAGAGATCCTGAAATAAATAAAATGAAATTTAATACTAATGTATTGAATGTCATGTCCTTTTCATATACATTTATAAATGTAAAATTAGGATAATATAATAATATATATATATTTCAATACCATCCGCTTCTGATCCCGATGCCTGCCAACAAACACTTTCCACTGCTCTTTCGGTACCCCACTGGGTAGTTTCTCATACATTTGTAGCACGGTCAATGAAGAATCTTTGACATCACACTACAATCTCCATTTTAAATCTTTCCACTTCTTTCCTAGATTTTTTAACGTCCACTTTCATGCTATCACATCAACAACGGTAAAGTGGACGAACATATGTATATAGAAATTCATTTTGAACATATTAGTAACATGACATTTAATTAAACCATAATGTAATAAATTTACCTTGATTTGAGAATCAAACACTTCATTTTTCATCTTGGAGGCATATGTCTCCAATCGTCATATGAAATGGGAAGGGAAATGGGCTCCATTTCCAATTGGCCTAGAATCTGGCCAAGTAACCCTGTGGCATCATCTGTAGGGACCCCGTAAGAATCAGATGGCACAAAAATCTTCTCACCATTCAGATTCCAAACATATGAACTTTTTATGTTTTTCTCCATGGTTTCATTTATGTCATATTCAATGAGCAAACAATGTGTATAAACAAAATTCAATAAATTTATTTAATTAAAATTTGTACCTATGATAGTGACACTCCAGTATGTCTGGGATGAACTGGAAGGGGCGCGTCGCTACCCCACTGCTGAGGCTCCTGAAGGGTGAGTCGACAACTCAGCCTCTATTGGGACATCCATAGATGGTGTGAGAGATGGTGCAGGTGTGTTGGCAGCTGGTGCCTCAGATGTCGTGGGGAGGAAGCCAGATGAAGCATCATCTGTCGCAGAACTGGATGAAATAATGTACCACTTCTTCCTTGGAATTCCTGTCATTTAATCAAATAAAATTAAGTTCAAAATATATATTTCAAAAAAATTATGCAGAAAAAATTAAAAATGATAATAGATGGAGTACTAATAGACAAAATATATAACAATGATAATGAATGACTGCAAAAATAAAACAAGTGGTTGATGATTAAATAAATAATTGTACATACAATCATTTTCCACTTCAATCATATCAGTTTCCTGCTCCATTGCTTCATACACTTCATTCATCCTCGCTAGACTAATATTTTCAATATCATGATGGACAAATAATTCTGCTTCCTGTTGCTGATTAAATTCAATTTCAGAGGTCAAATTTTCCACTTCATCACCCATATCATAAAAATATCTTTGTATTACGTGAGCAACTACACTTCACCCTTTCATCAACAAAATCATTCAAATAATATACCATTTTTTCTTGAGATGCTAAGATATATGGATCATGCAGTTCACGATCACCAATATCCATCAAGCGAGAGAAGTTCACAGAAGTAAATTGCAAGGATTCTCTTTTAACACCACTAATAATATCGACCCATTTTCATTTGAATAAAACAACCAAAAAATGTCTGTGGTAGTTTAATTCAATAATATCATGCATCTTTCCATAGTATTCAACTTCAGCAAATGTAAATATACCACTATTCTGTGTTCTCAAAACCACTTCTCGATCGACTGTACGAAATATAAAGCCATTCACATTATAAGAATCGAACTTTCTAACTTCTTTTAGAGGACCTCTAGCAAGAAACTTCAAATCTTCTGACACCTCTGCTCGAGTATCAGTATTCATGATTTGAAATAAGAAATATACTTTATTAGATTTACAAAATGTATGTGTCAAACTAATATTCGTATTTATTAAAATATTTATGAACTTACACGTCGTGAAAGACATTGTACAAGCTTTTTATTAATAGATTTCGTTATATCTTTATCATTTCATGTTTGACCTCTTATTTGTCTCTTTGTTTGTATCTTCAACTCTTCAATAAATGGATCTGCAATTTCACTATTCAGCAGCACATATCTATGTGCCTGTAATAATTCCAATTCAGTCAGTGTCACATTTGAGGTCCTCCCAACTGATCGGCCAATAGAAGGAAATATTTTGCATTTCTGATGTATTTGAGATTGAGTCGATGTGTCATCAACACGTCCAACTCGATTAAATCTTGTCTCAATATCATCCAAGTATCGAGAAAAAAAGGTAAGACACTCCTCAGCCACATAGCCTTCAACAATTGAGCCTTCTTAATTAGCTTTATTTGTCACGTATGATTTCAAATGACCAAAATATTTGTGAAATAAAATAAACAAAATTATGAATTTAATCAAGTAACAAAAATTGTTTTCTTAACTAGAAAACATATAAATAAAGTACCTCCCAATTGGATACATCCATAGATAATGAAATGGGCCTTCTAATTTAGCTTCCTCAACCAAATGCGTAGTTAAATGCATCATTACAGTAAAATAGGATGGAGGAAAGATCATCTCCATTGCGCAAAGGGTCAATACAAACCTCTCTTGAAGGTTGTCAAGTTGAAATGGATGTAGATATTTCTCACGTAGTTTTTTGAAAAATATGTGGAACTGGAGTACACCAACATCAATTTTTTCAGGTAATAATATATGCAATTCCAATGGTAGTAATTTTTTTAACAAAATATGTGAATCGTGGCTTTTTAATCCATGTAACGTACGATTATTCAAGTCAACACACCTCAAGATGTTACTTGAATACCCATCAGATACCTTAACATTATTTAACATTAAAAGGAATGTATCTTTATCCCTATTTTTCATTGAAAAAATTGACGGAGGATACTTTTCATTCTCATCTGGCCAGAGATCACGTTTTATGTTCATTTCTTGTAAGTCTTTGTGAGCATTGAGATGATCATTCGACTTTCCATGCTCATTAAGAAATGTGAAAATCAAATTATCACAAAAATTCTTCTCAATATGAATCAAATCAAGATTATGCCACAACAAATTAAATATCCAATATGGAATTTTGAAGAATATACTTTTTTTCTTCCATTGTTGCATTCCGGTTTCGCTTGATGATGCACTTCAGACTCGTTTTCTGCTATCATTCAAATGATGAACCTTCCTAAATTCTGTTTCAACATTTTCAAGCTATGAGAATATTTCAAAACCATTTAACAACTTTGGAGGTGGTCTATGATCAATGGAAACATTAAATTTTGATCTGTTCAGCCGAAATGTATGAGATGCATCGAGAAATCATCGATGACACAAGAAGCACCATTTTCTACTTTGAGGTAGTCGTTTGGGATAAAAATCAAAGTTACAAATGGGACAAGCCAAACCCGTGTATGTGTTCCAACCAGATAAATTCCCAAGCCCAGGAAAGTTACTAATGGTCCACATTAAAGCAGCATGCATTTTAAACATTATTTTAGAAGAAGCATCAAATGTCTTAACACCGTTTCTCCATAACTCCTACAATTCATCAATCAAAGGCAGCAAGTATACATCAATATCATTTTCGGGCATTTGTTTTCCCGCAATAATCATCCAAAGGATAAAGGATGTTTGTTGCATACACATCCACAGAGGCAGATTATAAGGGATCATAACAACTGGCCAAATGCTATAATTGGTATTCAAAGTCCCAAATGGGTTGAATCCATTGGTAGCTAATCCCAATCGAACATTCCTAGGATCAGCTGAGAAATCAAGATGTAATGAATCAAATGCCTTCCATGATTGGGAATATCATGGATGTCACATTAAACCATCATTGTTATTATCTAGAGAATGACACTTTATGTGTTTGACGGTTCTCAATGACATGAATAATCTTTGCAATCGAGGCTTCAAAGGAAAGTAACACAAAATATTTTCTGGTGTGCTCCTTTTCTTCTTCTCCATGAAATTATGTTCATTCAGACTTCCAACATCACCCTTTACCTGCCATCTAAAAGAAGAAAATTTCTTGGAATTCTGTCTACTTGAATCCTCTCCCCAATAAAGCATACAATCATTGGGACACACTTGTATTTTTGTATAATTCAGACCAAGATTGTTAACCACTTTTTTTATATCATAAAAATATTCTAAGATTTTTGCTTCAGGAAATCCATCAAGAATCAATTCCAATATCATGGACATTTCCTTATTTGTAATTCCACACAGACATTTGATATGGTACAACTTCAGCAGAAATGAATGCTTTGAATATTTCAAACACCCACTATACAACTCTTGATTTCCATCATCAACTAAATCATGAAAAACATTTTCCTCAGTGAAGTTTTATCTTACATTTGGCTCCACAGAATCAAGAGGAGGATCCAATTATATGTGAAAATCTTGATCTGCCTGTGTTACATTCTCAAAAACATCACTTGTCATGTTGCAATTTGTAGCACCCTCTTTTGGTTGTTCTGATATTCTTTGATGCTGATAGTGGTGTCTTGCAGTGCCAAATGCATCATTTATTAAGTTTTGCATTTCATTTTCCATTATCAATGAACTTGGGACCTCATTCTGCGTATTAACATCAGTGCTCAATCTTTCTATAATGTTCGATTTTCCATGAAAAATCCATCACAAATATTGATTAGGGAATTTCTTCAGTATTAAATGTCCATAAACCTCATCTCTCTTCAACCATGTTCTAAATTTACATTTAGGACATGAAAATTTTATTTTCCCTTCAATGGATCAATTAGAATTTGCAAAATCTAAAAACTCATTCAAACCCTTAAAATACTGAGGTGTGTTCCTCGGTAATGTGATCCAGCTTTTATCCATGTATATCACAATTTTACTATAAAAAAACAAGGAATTTCATAAAACTGCATTAAAACAATAAATAAATTTATTCATAAAAGTAATCATTAAAAAAATCTAAATGAAAACTACAGAAAATCCAAAAATAATTTCAACAATCAAAGGTCCCAAAACCACACCTCCAAAAAATTATCAAACATGAGACATCTTCTATAACCCTATCATCAGAAACAAATAATGATGAACAAAATTTCCCTAATAGAGAAAACTTCAAGGATATATCAAGAAATGGGTCTCAGAATTCCTCAAAGTCCCCAAACTGGAAGCACAAAATGGATGAACTCTTTCTATAAGAATGGTCCTTTTCATCATGTTATGGTTCATCCTGCCTCTACTCCTTTCACATTGGATTCTCTTCATTCCCACTATTAATTTTTTGCATACCTGATAAAAATAAGGAATGAACAACCATTGATTTCCAAGAATATTTAGCTTCCATTCACATGTCCTTAGTGACAACCTCCAAAATGGATGTTATGACTAAAGAATGTAGATATGTACCAAGGTCTGGGTGAAGAATATCACAAAAGAAATGATCTTTCTCATAATTGATGAGCCCTATCTTTGGAGAATATATACCAATCCTTGAAAGGTTATTGACATACTCCCATACTGATCTTTTTCCAATAAAAAGTCTCATGAGCTCAGTCTATTTCTCTACTTTCATTCACTTAGGAAATAACCATTAGAAATTAAATCTTGATGAGATTCCAATTCATACATTCATGAAGTTAAGAAGGTACCACTGAATCCCACAAGACTCTACTGAAACTATAAATCCAATTCTAAAAAATTCTCACCCATAAAGTATCATGTTCCCTAAGATAATTGAGGATCACCTCAATTTCTTCCAACTACCTAACTGCTTCCACTGACCCTTGAAATACACTTAATAATGGAAGATAGTGACTCAGGAATCCTCTGATGGTGTCCGACATTGAAAATTATTTAACATCAACAAATCAACATGTATTCTAGGTCGGAATAAGAACTAAAGAATCCTTTTTTGAAAATTATTGTGGACAACAATAACATCTAAATGAACTATATCAATTAAATACTCAAAATAAAGCCTAATTATTCTATATGAAAGTAAAAATAAAATACAAAAAAAATTATAAATTAAACAAGGAACACACTAATGAAACCAAAATTAATTTTCATTTTAAACCACCATTTTTTATAAGAAATTATAAAATACCACCTCCAATAAGTGTGAACCTCATGTTGAAAATACAAATTGGAGAGGAGTTGAAACAGGATAATAGGGGGATAAATTGTGATGTAAATGCTTTGGCTTTGTGGGATGGGTGTCTAGATGCAAACCATGAATACATTTTTGAAACTTGAGAATATTTATATGAAACAAGATAATATGGGGATAAAAGAGTGAGCTCTAAAAATTTCCAAAACTAGACTCAAATGACTCACATGATTCTCCTCGGTTTAATATTAAACTAATATGTCATACTCAAATACCACAAAAATGAATCAGGATAATCATGGAATATAATGTTGTTCCACACTATAAAAATTATGGGATCATTTGTTAGACCAAAAAGCATAGAAATATGCTTTTAACGTCCATACCTACTCTAGAAGAAAATCTCCAATATATCAAACTCTATTATTCTTAGCTAGTGAAAACCATAATGGTGATAAATATTTTAGAACTAGTTATTCACTTTAAACTGATCAAACATATCACCAGTCTAAGGTAATAGAAACTTGTTCTTTACTATGACTAGATTCATCTTTCGGTAATCATTACAAAGGTGAATGGTTCCATAATATTTATTCAAAAAAAAAACAATGCCATTTCCCAATATAAAAGGATTTGGAGAATAAATTAACACCAATGTGATGTCCAATTTAATTTAATAAAAACCCTATAAAAATTATTTGGATAATTTATGTTCATTAAAATGATGAGTAATGGCTTGTTTACATCATATCAAGGTGACTTTAGCCATATCGAACAAAAGCACCATTATATTGTGATGATTCCACCATAATCATGTGTAATCTTCTCAATAAACCTAATAAAACTACCATAATCATATATAAATAAAAGTTAAACCAAATGGAATGATGAAGATGAGGTATATCACTTAGAATCTCTATACACAAAATTCCATCCAGAACATCCTAGATCAAGGGGAGTCATAGGAGGGATGAGTATAAGGATGACAAGCCAAAATGGCCTCCCCCATTTTGTTTGTTTAACCAATAATCCAAGGGTATAACCCTGAAATTATGGTTCTTCCCCTCTTTTTGAAAAAAAGGAATTTATCACATTCATGATGTGACCATGATGGTAGCATCATGACTATCCCCCAAGTAGTGGGCTCAACAGCCCTGCTTATCTACATTATGATGAAATATTTCCCTTCCGGTGTGAAAATGTTTTAATGTTCACCTAAATAATTTTTAAATTTCATGTCCATTACGTGACTACCCCCCATCGTAGTGCATCCATTTCATAGGTTTCTTCACTTTTTCCAAAAATCTACATACTCATTGTACCATGAAGTTATTGGCCATGACATGTCATCATCTTGGTATCTAGGACATTAAACTACCTAAACACGATTATAGAGTTACTTAAGAATTTTTCTAAGTTCTCCCTTGGTAAAATGGGTTATTCCCCTACCTAGATACCATTATAGAATTACTTGTGTGTCACATTTTGACTAACACCATAACTAAAATTCAGTAACAGGTTCACCCTAAACCTACTCCAACATCCACCCATGAACATGATGCTCTTACTAGGCCTTAATAAATATCCAAAAAAATCTCCTTGAGATAAGATAACTATTATAATTACAATATAAATCCTAGTTCTCCAAAAAAACACATCTCCAGAGTCAAAAATTAACATTTCCACTAAAAATTACCACACATAATGATGTGTATCGTTACATAATGAATAAATCAATATCATTTTTTCATCTATCACTTTTTACATGTATTAATAAAAATACCATGGTCCTTAAATATCTTCTTGGAATACCTTATTCAATATCCCCTATGATTAATAATGAATGGAAAACAACAATCAAAGATTTAACACTACTTTAACACCTAACTTCAACATATTTTGTCCATCCCCAAACTCCACCAATCCCATATTACATTATGGAAACTAATAAAAGGAATGTAAAATAGATTTTATAGATTAATAAATGAGGGAAATAAATGTAGATAATATTAAGGATCACCAAATAAGACTCCTCTCATCCCACTATCTCAACGTGAAATTAAATTAAACCATGTAAATGAATAACAGATATTGGGACACCCTTTCCTCCCCTGAGATCAATTACATAAGTTATTTCTCAATAATTATAGAGTTAATAGATCATGATAACAAATTTTAAAATATATAGAATAAACATAAATGAAAAATTATAGTTAACATATTTTCTATGTTAATCCCCTACAAGGGAACTTATTACACAATGGGTATCCCAATATATTTACACACTCTATCCCATTTCCTTACTAGATAAGTCTAAAGAACAAAGGAATAAATTTCCATGATATCAAATATTCATTCCCTATAAATTAATTCTATGTGGCCTCTTTATTGATTATTTACTCAATTTTGTTAGACAATAGGTAGGGGGAATATTTGGTGTTCCCCTCAGTACAAGAATGTATTGCATGTGGTTTCCTTCTTAATTTATGGCTATGATGAATAAAAACACCTCCTACATTGAATATTAATAATGGAATATTTTAAATTATTGAATCAAGTGATAGCATTACCTTGGTAATGTATTCTTATAGTGGCTGATGAGGATACATCAAGGTAAAATATTAATATAAAGAATGGGATTGAGACTACATTGGCTGGTTGACATAGTTTTACAAAATAATGTGATGTTTAGCTGGGTTATTTATATATGTTGACATTACATCTTGAGACTATTTTGATGATGAAAAATGATTCATATTATATCCCTATGAAATTAGAAATTCCCATGAAATAGAACATCACAATGATGATTAAAATATGTCAAAAATGCATCTTGTGTTGGAGACTGGGGTATCATTAGAGGATTGACATATCCTATATTTTACCATAACATAGAATTGGTTATTTGAAACCCTGTTAAGGCATAAAATGCTATATAAGAATTTAAAACCTTAGGGTTTCGTATAGGTCACTGGGGAAGAAGGGTCGCCGGGGTCGTGGGGGGTTGGGGTCGGCGAGGTCGCGGGGTTGCCGGGGTCGCGGGGTCGCCGGGGTTGCGGGGTCACAGGGGTCGCGGTGTTGCCAGGGTGGCGGTGGGCCGGGGTCGCAAGGGAAGCAGGGGGCTGGGGGAATCTGGGTGGGGATGGTGGGGGTGGGGGAAGGGTCGGGCTGTTAAAAAAACAATGTTTTGCAGTGATTTATTATAAACCGCAGCTAACAGTGGTTTTGTTGTAGTGATTATTTTTCCAACCCCATTTCATCACATTGGAGATCAACATTTACATCAATACCATTCTTCAAATGGATCTATCTGAATGTATGGGTATAAGATATTATCATACAAAAACTAAACTAGAGGAAAGTGTTGATCACAATGATAATTGAAATCCAAAAAACTATATCTCAACATATAATATATTTTCTAAATTATTCCCTAAAAAATAAAATATATTTTAGGATAATACATATATCAAAAACTCAACTCTATATCAAGATCTTGCAGAAGACATTTCCCGAACATTCAGGTAAATCATAGATTCTATTCCAACATAATGGGATGTGGTAATAATTATCAAAACAAATCCATAATGTATATCATAAAAATATGATCTAGAGATAAGTATTTTTTGGTAGTGACAAATTATGATGAATTAATAAAGAGATAGACAACAAATCATATTGAATTATGGCCTTTAGATCATTTGGGGAGTCCAATGACAATGTTCCTGGTTATTTTTTCCAACAACCATTATTGTATGGGTAATGTATGTAACATCCCATTATAAGTTTCACATTATCCTTAAATTTATTAAATACCTTTCACCAAGATATAAACACTCTTATATCTCTCTTCAATCCATCCCACTACATATTATCTCTCAAATCGTTATACATATTTAAACATCCATGATGAATAGAGAATTGAGAACTATGAGATCCCTCTAAAAACTAATTATTAAAATATTGTATGTATGGATGAAATAAATGGTTCCAAAACCTTTTAATTCCATCATTATCTTGGTTATACATAATAAAATTTCAACCATTCCTTTTTATCTCTACATCTTCCTTCTGCACCTCTTTAATATTAACTTGGATTCGTGGTTAAAAATTCAATTGATCCAGATATGATTTATCACCTTCCATCAGTATTTCTAGATCCATCCTTTTAAAATAATAAATTATTTTCTCATTTTTATTATTCTTCATGGATAATATGGAATGATCCTTTAGACTCAAGGCATCAGCTACCTTGTACCCTTTCCAATGGTGGTAGTTTATTAAGAATTCATAATATTTAATCATATTTAACCATATTATCTAGTTCATATTCAACTCATTCTATGTGAATATATAAGTCACTAATTTGGGATCTCTATATATATCACATTTTTTCATAATGTTAATTCCTCTATATAGTTACTTAAAAAATAACCATAGTTAAATCCATATCTCGAGTTGATTAATTTTAATAATGAAATATCAATTATTGTGAGCCATAATATAGAAAAATTTCATTCATTATAATAAAAAAACCCAATATATTCTTGGATGTACTAATATATATTAATGAAAATTATCCACTATAGGGTAATGTAAGAATATGTGCACCGACTAATCTCTTATTCAGTTCTTTGAGGTTCTCCTCTAATTCTTTTTCTTATAGGATCTTGGCTCCCTTCTAGTTAACTTTGTGAGTGTACGACATAGTCATCATAAAGTACCCAAAAACCATTGATTCAAGCTAGATAATCCAAGAAAACTATAGATCTTAGTCACCATATTTGGTCTAGGTCAACATATAATATCCCTATCCCTTGATGGATCCACTGATATACCCTCTCTTCAGATAATGTGACCCAAATAATGAAACCCTTTTAAGAAAAAATTCACGAACTGTAAATTTCTAATATATTTTCTTCTTCATTATGGTCTTCAGTACAATTCATATATAATATTCATGTTATTAGTTTATCTTGGAATAAAAAAGAATGTAGTCTCTATAGACAACTATAAATAGTATAAGGTGATCTCTAAAGACAGTATTAATTAAATCCATGAAGATAATATGGGAATATATATAATTGAATGAAATCACTATATATTCATAGTGTCTATAACATTTAAAAATTTTCTTGTGTATATCCTCTTTCATGAACCTCAATTATTTATATCTATAACGATTATCAATCTTGGAAACATATTGATTTATAAATAGTTAATTGAATAAGTAATCAATATGGGGAAGAGGATATATTTTTCTTAATTGTTATTTTGTTTCAATCCCAATAATCATTGATGAATCGCATTGATCCAAGTTTATTTCAAAAAAAAAGAACATGTTCAATCCAAGGTGACATAATGGGCCAAATGTGTCCCTTTTCAAGGTTTTATTGGAGTTTCTTATTGAATTTTTACAACTAAATTGGGGCCATTATATAAGGTTTTTTTAAATTAGTGCATCACCATGTATAATTTCAATTAAGAACTCAATGTCACATTTTGGTGGAAGTCTAGGAAAAATTTATGGGAAGACCTAATCAAATGATCCCACAAAATCCTTATCATCGATGATGAGTTTCTCCCTAAAAATCTAAGATAGACACCCATTCTGAATAGGAATCAAAACCCATATAATATATGTCATGCCCATTAGATGTTAATATTCATAATCTCACTAATAGACTTTAAGATGATGGTTTGTGATCTAACATATGACTTCCCTTTTCTGGAAATGTATGTGGTATTTATATTGATAAATACAATTCATGTTTAACATAACATAGAATTTGACTTGAGGATGAATGAAAAGGTTTGAAGGAAGAAAATTCTCGCAAACATCAACTAGAGAGGAAGCATAGACTTTATATGTGATCATTATACCATTTGAAGTCTTCACAAATAATTATCTATCTAAAAACATGGTGGTATATTGATATCATTAGAAAATTCTTCATATCAAATGAATGAAATGATCTAGAATCGAATTTGACATTAGTAGTAATAAAAGGGAGGGTAGGTGTACCTTCACCATGTCATTATTTCACACATAATAAGAAATATTGATCACATGATATTTCCCTTTTATATCATCTTAAGGGACTATATGAGTTGATCACCATTATTCAATCGTGGAATTTGGTACTTGTTAGCATAATTCCCAATTTCTATTCAATTGAAACACTAATGTGTGGGAGGTTCATTCTATGGATATTTTTCATTATTCATTTTATAAACTAACTTCTTCCAATCACATATATTTTTTTTCACTTTATGGCCTTACTTTTGACAAGAAAACACATAGTTTGAACCTTAAGACAATTTAAACTATTATTCTTCCCAAATTTTGAGCATAATATAATTATCATCATCTTCCCTATATAGTTCTTATATTTTCCATCAAATTCCAATTTTTATCTACCTATCAGAACTCTAAAATTGATATGTTACTCCAACATCCATTTCCAGTGTGATATGACATTGAAGAATCTCTTAATATCTACCATAGTATTTTATGGATAACACCCTTCATAGAATAGGTTTTAAGATATTAAAAAAATTATCAAACTAATATTAATGTTATATGATAATACCAAAAGCATACCTATCATGTATTATAAAATTTTCCACATTAGTATAAGTAGATTCATAATCCTTTTTCATTAGCTAAAGGAACAAATTATTTATATTCATATGGAGAATAAAAGGAATGAAATTGTTGAAAAGTAATTTAATGAACTCATCCCAATCCATGGAGTGAAGTTATTATCATTTCCTTATATTCTTGATAATATTAAACCATTTATCTACAAAAACATAAAAATAGTAGATAAATAAATTTAATTTTTCAACTCCTAAAAACAAGAGAATGAAAAATAACTTTATAGTGGGGATAGTCCATTGTTAAGAAATTAGTTTACCATATTATCCACTAATCCAGTGTGAACATTACCCCATGAAGGACTCAACATAATGTTATTTCCTATATTTTTATTAGTCCAACATGATTAAAATATTGATAACATTATGTTAATATAGAAATGATATTTTCCATTCTATCTCCCATAACATTTGGATGATCGAGATGAAAATAATTTTATTGTTTATCACACTCAATAGTAATATGGTTCCTTTGAGTTATATCCACTGATTAAACCAAAAATAAAAGTGTAATAAAGAATAATAATAGTGGGAATCCACATAATCATGAAAATACACTAATTAGATATCTATCCCATGACAACTGCTTTATTATCTATGATACTTTAGGTTTAAACTAGTTCATTCATATTCGTAATCTATTTAAATTTGGAAAAATAGTTTATAAATTGATTGTGGATTTAAAAATATTTTCCCCTAAGAGTATCAAACATGTGTGTAACATGGTACATTCTCATACACCAGGTGATGACCGAGTGAAAATCAATGTTCCCTTTTTTGAGTAATTACCCCTAGGGACCTTTGGGATAGATCCACATCAATATATAGAATTTAGAAAATGATGTAAATTCATGAAAACAACTTTATATTCATTTTACCAAAATTCTAGTACATTTTTCTATACTATGACTCATCTTAGGAATTATTCATGGAAAAGTCCTCCAGGATCTCAACAATGTTGTCTCATTATAATTTATTAATATTAAATAAACCTATCATTTGATAACAACTATAGTGACCCATGATGTGCATATAAATATATTACTTCATGTTTGATGAACAATTATTACATTACACAAACACAGAATCGAGGATCATAATAGAATAGTGCCTTTGGAAAATGTGAAACAAAAAACTATTGTATTGGTAAATTCATCATCTCCAATATGATCTTAATAACATAAATCCTCTTAAGAAATATCATACGTAATAAATTTCTTCACAACATTCATAAAGGATACTATAGAAAGGTTGATCTATAATTAATAACAAGGGTAAACAAGTAGATAAATAATTATAGCATGACCATAATCTTATGAGAACACAAGTATAAAATTTTAAAACCATTCTCTTAATTTCAATTATCATAATCTTGTGTCATGGAATAATGATTGGATGTTCATATGACATGAATCATAAATGATTCAAATATCATGAGCCATGAATTTATATCACTGAAATAAGACATGGATTATTGGTACACACATAAGAATGAAAAATTATATGACAAGGCTACCCAATATAGACTCATAACATGTTAGTCTTGGGATAACCACCAATGCACTTGTTTTGGGCTTAGGATGACCTCATGTGTTGTAGGGACGATGAAATTCATTAAATGATATTTTATTCTTGAATAAATGCTTGTTAATTATTATTTAATTTTATTCATGTGAAAAATAAATTAAAATTAGAGAAATTTTATCTCATTAACAATGATCATAATATTATTCAGCTATAAAACCATTTAAAATGTTAAATAATAAAAAAAGCAAAATATATAAAATAGTATAATTAAAATGGGAATGTATGGATCACCTATGTCTGATAGAATCATTATACCCACAGAAAACACTATATAAATAATAAAATATTATTAAACCATTCAACATCCTCAAAAATGAAAATATAACCTTATGGATAATTGTTTGGTGAATTTTGAGTGAAATATTGATGTAGTATTTATAGGGTATAAAGGGATATTTGAATGTTAGGATTCAACTGTTATATGACCATTGTTTAAAATGACGATTGGTTAATACTACTATTACGAACTATACCTTTGGTTGATAATTTTACCATTATAATTAGTTTGTATAAGTAGTAATTACAAAGTATAATTTATATATAAAGGAGAATTGATGGCCTCAACCAATATATTTGTATCTTATGAAACACATTAATCTTAAATTAGGAGGGAGGTATCATTTTTGCGGTTTTCCCATGACCATGATATTCAAAAAGTTTAAAATTAATGCTTTAATGAAATCACATATTGGAGAAGTTAATGTTAGTAGAGATTACTACTCGGTCATGGTTAGCCGACCCACCCCCAAAAACATACACTATTATAAACCTTACACTTAGGGTTTGTGAAGGTGTTATAAGAGGTCACATGTATAGGCCTATGTAACATAATTTTTAATTTACTATATTTATATAAAATTCATATTTCATAAATTCCATTTAAGGAATATTTTTTCTTATTAATATATAAGTTTAATTGATATGAGTTTGATAAATTTATTTTTGGATGCAAATGAAACATAGTTATATTTATCTAGAATATGTATATAATTTTATAATAAATTCATGTATTATGAATAATATACATTAAATTAAAATTTATTTTATAATACTCTGATTTGAATAATAAATGATAAAATAATTTTTTAATGGGTGTGTCATTTTTATAATTGTCATTAATTTGACTATTCCTACAAACCTCTATTTTTAAATGATTAAGGATTTTTATATTTGAGAGTTAAAATTTATATATTTAGTGACTAATTTGTAAAAATAAACATTTTATTTGAAATAATCAAATAAAAATATTGTTAGGGTGAATTTTGGTAATTTTCTAAAATACTTTAATTATTCTAGAATTGTAAAAAATACAGTTTTGAGATTTTAATATATTTAATGAATTCATATTTAGGTCATACTTATTTAATAATTAATATAACACAATCCAAGACCTAAAAAATGATATTTTATTAATATTATTCATTTTAATATATTTTAAACATTTTCAAAACTACAAGGGTCTTTTTAATGTCTGAAAAGAAAAATTTAATTTTCCAAAAACATTTTATTGTGGAATATTTACTTTTCCATGAAAAAAGATTCAATAAAAATGATTTCCAGTTTTTGTGGATTATAATAAAATTAAATTATTCCAAAATATCAATAAAATAATGAAAATCCACATTTGATTCAATGGTTTTTTATTTTCCATAACCTATTTTTCTAGGATCAATATTTGGAAATTATTAAACAATTCAAAAACATTTTCTACAAATACCCACCCATTTCAGCATTTTCTTTCTCTAAAAATCCATCCTCCTTGAATTTTGGGTCATTTTTGCATCCCACATTGTCCTGCAAGGTTTACTTAACCTTTCAATTTTTCACATACACATTTCAAGGACAACTCTTCAAGGTAAGTTAAATCTTCACTTCTATTTTCTATTCATGTTCATTTTTCATGTGGTATGTGTTGTAATTTTAAAACAAAGTTATATTTTTCCACTTTTTATTATCCCATTATTTTATTATGAGTCTTTAATGAATGGAATACCCTTTTACTCTCTCATTTTACCATTTTCTAAAGACATGTTTTATACCTATCATGTTGCCAAATTTACATATAATATGTTCCTCTTTTACATTAGAAAATACCATTTCTTTTTTATTTTAATACTCATACCTATTTTATTTTAAATGGATAATTATAATTAATTAATAATTAGTTTTCTATTTTTAGATTTACGAATATAAGACCCACATTTCCTTTCATTGGTTACAAATGAGGTAACAATCATCTTTTTTTCTAATATTTGATAAGAAACCCTTTCTTTGTCCTCAAATATTTATCAATGAAATGATTTAATATGATATATATGTATCATGTGAGATTAATTATGATGTGTGTGTATATATAGAATTAAAATGCATTGGGTAAATAATTTAATCTCTAATGATAACATATTTTATGATACCTTAGTGAATTAACATAGTAATTTTCATTCAAGAAAACATGGTGATAAACATTTGTATTATTATTATTGTCTCATTTGAAAGATTTAGGCACATTTTTATCTCATGATTCATGTTATTATTATTATTATATTCCCTTTTTATTCCAAATTTTTACCCACTTTTTCATTCCTTATTTTAAGGGATCATGTTCTTATTGACATTTCTCAGGATTGCATGTTGAATGTCTCTCTTATTTATTCCATTAATGGGATTGATGAACCCCCATTTTCTATTATGTGTGTCCCTTATATATGAGACACTGTAAATGTAACTGATATTTAACCCTTTATGATTTTATTCCAATGGTTTTAAAATAATATTTTATGTTTTTAGGTATTATATACTATTTTCTAAGAAACTAAACACGAAAAGAGAATCTATTTTGAAACATATTATGAAATTTTCTGTATTAATTATTCAAGATTACATTGTTGGTATCGAAGGATTATATAGTTATTTTTTGTAATTATGACTTTAAAAAAATAGCAATCACTCTTAGAAAATGTTTAAATATATGAAAACTTCCTTCTATTTTTGTAATTATTAAATAATTGGTTTCTGATCAATAAAATACATATATGGATATGAAAAAGTGGATGTGGCTAAGAAAATGATAAACGTATGTGTAAAAATTGAAGACAAAACATTGATATAGACTCAAATGGGAATAGGTGCACAACACCAGGCTTTGCTACACTCCTAGTTTGACACTCCTGAGGGATAAGATTGGTTAATCACATGATTTTGTTAAACCATTAATATATATATATACTGTAATTATTATTAAAGGAGATTAATAACATATTTAAGCATACCATTTTAATACACAAAATCCCTTTAAGATTATATGATTCATAAAAGTAACAATCTTCTCACTAAGGTTTTATTATTTTCAAAAAATGGCAGGAAATTGTAGGAACCACATAAATAATGAGTGTAATGGATGACGTACTAACATTGTTCAGATGGAATTTGGAAAGGAAAAAATTATAAGGATGATGAATAAACTAACTCGATATATGAAAGAATACTTTAATGAATTAGAGATATTGATTTCACCTAGAAGGGACCATCATTCCAATGATTCCTTCATACATCAATGGCAACATTCTTTCAATAGATCTATAGACCCATTGATTGATAAAAAATGGATAAGATATATATAAAATATATTTTCCATAAACCATTGTACGAAGAAAGGTAAAGTCACCATATCATTATACCTCATAGATAGAGAAGCCAATCAATGGTGGATAATGATTAAAAAGTGAATCCAAGAAGGAAGATTGTTGTTATAGAGTGATAAGAGTTCTAGGGAATCCTTTTAAATAAATATTTCCCCAGTTAAATGAAAATAAAAATAGAGAATGGCTTCATTGAACTAAAATAAAAGGTAAATGAATCAATTGGTATTTATGAGATGGATATTAAAAGAAATTATCGATACATTTGTACCTTTTTTATGGATCCTAAGTAAATTTTTTATATATTTCCAGATGGACTAATACCCCATATATGAAAGAATATAGTAAATTAAGACTATGAAATCATTGAAGATATTTTTTGGAGTGTAAGGAAGTTTTAATTTGATATTAAAGATAATAATTGGACACATTGTTTGAATGACAACTGGATATCAATGGATCCAAACCCAAGGAAGAACATTGATCATAAAAGAGGACGAAAGATAGTATAAATTACCACATGAAAAAAATGTGTGAATAACCATTTAGATAATTTCATACATGGTTGTGGAAATTTCAATTAGTGAGGAATATAATCCCATGTTTCCCATAACTATTGTAGATAGGTGAAGCCTCAAATTTCCAGCACTAATGATAAAGGGAATATGTAGCATGCCTATCAAGATGTTCAATTTTTCAAGTGTAGAAAACTTGATCACTTTTATAATCAATGTCTAACTCATAAGATAATGGATGAGAACCACCCTCAACATCAGTATTGTAACTGGGATAAAGGATGATAAGTTTTTATCATGGAAGTGGTACTATAAGTTCCAGTTGATATGGTGGTAGGTAAACACATTATTCTATCAAAGCTATGAAATACATTGTTTCATTATGGTTTTACACATTCTATTATTTCATCCATGTTTTTAGTTAATATAAAATCAATACCTAAACATGTAGAAGTTGAATTATAATTTAAGACTCCAATATGAATTATCCTAGCATCATTAGTGTGTAGAAACACTAGTATTAATTTGTAGGGTAAAATTTCATAACAATTCTAGTAGCCATTCCAATGAATATATTTGACGTTGTACTAGGTGTGGACATGATCACAATGTATAGTTTTGGGATCAATTATAGAAGTAAATAAATTTGAGTATTAATGAATATAAAACTTATAGTCATTTACAAATTAAATATATCTTAGCCTGATATTAGCCCATAATAACATCACATAAACTTCTTTATAGAGATTATAAAAGAATATGGAGAACAGAATGAATGTATAAAGATAGATAATGATCCAATCATTCATTAATAAATTAACATATTTCCTAAAGAGGTTCTTGGATCATAAAAAAATGGAGGTAAATTTATCCATTGAACTCATACTTGGATTCAATCCAATATCAACGACCCTGTATAGAATGAAAAATATGGAGTTAGAGGAATTAAATTTACAATTTCAAGTTCTTTTATAGAAGCGATTTATAAGACAAAGTGTATCTCCTTGTGATTCACATGTTCTATTTATGAATATAAAGGATGGATAAATGTCAATATGAATTGATTATAGATAACTTAATGATATCATAAATAAGAACAAGTACTCTCTCACATCGATTGATGATTAATTTGATTAGCTTGTTAGGGATCAATTTTTCCTCAAGATTTACCTCTGATCTAGGTGTTACCATTTGTGGTCTATGAAAGAAAATATTATGAATGCTATATTCTTAATAAGATATGGAAATTGTTAGTATGATTTTATTCAATTCATCATGACTAATTTTCCTACTATATTTAGGGATTTGATGAATATAGTATTTATGTAAAACCTTGAAAAATTTGTGGTAGTTTTTATTATTTAATCCAAATATAATCCAAATGTTGTGAGGAGATTGAGGATCATCTACATGTTATTTCGGGAACTCTGGGAAAAGAGAATCATTTTTGGAAAATTCAGAAAATGTGAATTTTGATTAAAAAATGTTTCATTCTTGGGGAACATTGGAACTAATTAAATAATCTCAGTTTTAACAATGAAGAAAAATGTTGGAGAATAATGTACTCATCCTACAATGGTATATTATATTCATACTTCCCTTGGTTAAGAAATATATTATAGGAGGTTTTTGAAAAAAAATTCACCAGATTGTAATCCACTAACCAATTTAACTTGAAAAAGATTTAATTTTATCTAGAAAATGGAGTGTGAATAATGTTTCCATGAACTGATAAATTTGTTGGTTACTGCATCAATGTTAACTCTACCCTATCTCGAAGAAGGATTCATTATTTATATAGAGGAATATCTAAAATAGATTGGATGAGACCACATGCAAAATGATAGGGTGATTGATTACGTATCTCAATAGTTAAAATTCTCATGAGAAGATTTATCCTATACATGACATGAATTTAGTTGTAGTCATTTTGGCTATAAAAATATGGATGCACTATATTTACTGTGAGAAATTTGATATATAAAAAATTCCACCAAATGTTTAAGTATATTTTCACCCAAAATCAATTTAACATGAGACAAAAAAGATAATTAGAATTTATTAATGAAAATGACTATTCAAATCATTATCACCCTTGAAGAGAAAACCAAGCACCTGATGCATTATGTATGAATGAGCGTGTTGTGCTAGAAATGATTAAGATTCAAGTATATCCTTTGATCAAGGACCAAGTAAAATTCAAAATGGGAATCGAAAGGAAAGGGACAACATCATCCATATCCAAAATGATTTCTCAACTATAATTACTAGATAATATCAATAAATATCAATGATAGTATTCATTATTATCAAAGTACATATATGCTGTGAATAACGGGAAGTTAATTAGTTCAATATTGATCAAGTAGGTGTATTGAAATTTCATTAAAGTCCTTACGTACAATCTATCCAGGAGATAAATAAGTATGTGATGGATAATGTTCATAGCTCCACATTCTCTATACATCCTGTAAAAACAAAAATGTATAGCTACCATCAAGATCATTATTAGTGGTATAATATGAAAAGGGATATTGTTGACTATACTTTATGGTGTTTGGTATGTTAGTAAGTGAAGGAAAAGTGGGAAATTACAAAAGTGTAATTGTAACCACTACACAAACTAACATTGAAGTGGTAAAATATGATTATATACTTCATCAATAGTATTTCAAGAACATCCAATGGAAACAATGTGATATGGGTTATAGTGCATAGAATCAGAAACACTCTCAATTTAATTACTATTCAATATTATTTCCCTCTTTACTAAATTTACATGATATATATAAATTAGATGGTGTGGTTTCATGGGTTTTTAATTTCTATTTTTATTTTTACAATCCATGATTCAAATTTAAATTCTCAAGAAGTATTTAACATGATTTTAATACTAAATTGAATTTCAGTAATACCTATCACTCCAAAAATAATTACCAATATGAAAGGACTATTCGAACACATAAGGATATACTGAGAACATTATCAATAGAATTTAACAGTGGATGGGATCATCAAATTTCATTAGTTTAATTCTCTTATAAAAACACCTTCCAATAGAGTATTAAAATTCATCCTTATGAAGTGTTATATGGGAAGCGATGAAGAAATCCTACTTTTTGGGATGAATTTGGTGGGGGAAATGTAATTGGGCCTAATTTTAATGACTTAGATTTTCCATGTATTATTTTTGGTTATTGTTTGGATTATTTTAGGGACTAGGCCCTAAGATAGAACGTGATTCCATGTCCAATTGATCTAAAAATTAATATTTGATATTTTTGATGTATATAAAATAGCACGCCCAAAACGTTTTTCTAAAAAAGGGGAAATAACTTATAAATGGGGTCCCTAATCAAATATATGAGGGAACCATTGAGTTGTTAACATGGGATTTAACATAGTCCTGATATAACATTGGTTGGTGTGGGGAGTCTATAGAAAATTTGTCACATGCATAAAATAAAATAAATAATTAAGTAAAATTATTTTATTAGTGTACTGACATAGTGACCTAATGATTCTATTAAATGAAATATTGTAGAAAATTTCTATAGTTTTACAAATAACCCTTTAAATAATTAGGGATCCATTGGAATGAATGGATGGAGATTTCATTTTTGGACATTGGACGAATCAAGGATCAATAATCATAATGAGATTAAATCAGAGCATCTCCCAAATGACTACGACACAATAAAGTTCTTTATGAGTAATCTATCTGAACTGGGGTAATAAATTTATTTCAATTGAATTATTTCCCTATTCATAATTTATTCAAAGAACATAAATAAATCAATGAACATATTGATCCATGGATTGATCATCTTGTTGGATGGGATATTTTTAGGGTTATTTGGGGAGAATTATATTTGGGATTATTTATTATTCCATACTATTCACATAGAAATGAATTGTGGTCGATAAAAACATAATAAGAGGTCCTTTACTCTTATTTATTCTTGTGATTTCCTCCAATGATTCTTCATTCATTAATGGAATTCTTCAGTTGGCACATGGTTCGACATGTCCTGATGAATCGATTGATGCACCCCAATTTCTTGGTGTATTAATCATTTTTTTAGATCATAGATTGCAACGACACAAAAAAGGTGTGATGGTGGTAGTGGTGGTGAATCAGAGGATTTTGGGTAATCAAATTCATGTTCTTAATCATGCAATGATGAATGATGAATGAGACTGATTTATGAATGAATCAATGTTCTGGAAGTTATTGATCGGTGATGGCATGGTTCATCAGCGCTTGAATAATGATTTTTTAGCTAGGTGGTTTACAAATCAAATGATGGTTGGGTGGATGACAACATGGATTCAAAATATGTGTTCTTGATAAAATCTGCACTACATGGCTTGTAATGCAAAGAGACACACCGAGTGATCCGCTTGTGTTGTGACTAGGGTTTCATGATATGGTTATGGATCACACGACATAAAACAGTGTGAAACAATATGTGACCCCTCCCTAGTGAATCAATGTGTACCTTAGACGGTACAAGGATGCGAGTTAGAGTACACGTGTTGGAACACACTGTATACAGTAAAACATAGACACAACATAAATGAGAATATGGGTTGATCCGTGTACTGGTACACAAGTAGATTACAATGGAGATCAACATTCCATGTACTTATACATATACCTAGAGAAGGGGTGAGACATAGATCATTTACAAGAGTGGTACCCATGGAAAAGGGTCACCGTGTGTAACCCTTATATGTTATTTGTACTTCCTTAAACATTTCTTATAGACCTTTTCTTCTATATCTTGGATGTGATTCATTAGATTTTGTTCCCCATATCCTTTTTAGTAAGGGTTATTATAGAATCACATCCTACTCCTAGGATGGTGATCCCTTTAACAATACTTCTTTGATAGAGTCATTGAAATCCCTTCATGAGGACCTAAATGAGATCCTCAATTCACATTGATTACCTAAATGATGTTCATGTTATTATCATGAACAAAATTATGTGGGAACCAATCCTTTACCTTTTAGGTTAATCCAGATTGAGTTTTTGGTATCAACCCATGGCCTTGGAAGTAATCCTTGTCTATATATCACATCTCTTCAAAACATCAACATGTAATTCTAATGGAGAAACCTTATCAGAATTAATTTCTAGATTAATTTCATCAATGTTTTCATAATCAAGAGTATTTTATCACAAAATATTTCTTTATGGAATCATATAGATATAATATTAGGCTGGAATACAATGATTGTGACTAAACATGAGATTGTGTTTCATTGTTGAGTATATCTATATATTCTTATATATATGTTGTAGACATATATTCATGTTGAGATAACTATATTTCCTTTGTTATATGATCTTTTGGGTGGGTTCCTACTGATTATTATAATACTCACTCTTACACAGGGTATTTCTTCATGTGTTGGGTGTTGGGTAGATGATCAACCTTTATAGAGTGTACAAGATAATGTATGACTAAATATTTATTAGAGAGACTATAGATAAAAAGGTGTGTTTATACAATATGTAGAAAATGGTGAAATAACTTTTAGGTTGGAATTGTTTTAAAACATATGTGGTGGGCTTGTATTAGGTCATGTTTACCTTCATTTACTCCATTTCAGACTCTGTTTGTGGGATTTAGATGTATGCATTCATGGTTATTCAGTTATTTTTACATTTTATCATTATATAGGCTTGAATATGTATACGTGTGTATTGGTAAATAGGATAATTCCTCCCATATTAGTGATTAGACTACTCAGTGCTAGTATGTAGCCCCAGGCCTATTGGAGGTGGGCTTAGGGAGTCACAATATAGGCCCCATTGAGATAGGTCATGACAGAGTGGTATCTGAGGCAGTCGGTAATACCTTAGGACTAGAGTCGATGAGATTGGATTGGGAAAATAGTGTCAACTGTTTTGATTTCGTCTTTTGAGGCCAGGGACTCGAATATTGGTGCAGTGGATGAGGTATTGATATTCCAGGACTATGATCACTTTCTTTTCGACTCGGTACATGAGAACATTTTTTGTGGGGAAAATAATTAATTATTCATCATAGAGGAATGTTTTGTGGTTTATATGCCCCTCTAGAGTTATCTCTCTAGATATACTAATTAACTATGATACATAATGTTTTTTTCACAATTCCTCCACACTGATTGCCTACTCAGATTCAGCATCAAGATCATGAAGATGATCTCCTCAGGGATTAGGAATTTATATAAGGACTAGGTCCTGATATTTTATCTAGGGGTGGTGTACTAGCTATACCACCACTAATGGAGTAGCTCATGGGACCTACAGTACCAGTAGAGGTGGTATGAAGGATAATCACACTTCAAGGCTTTTATTAACATTGACCCATGATATTATATTATGATCTAGATTCATTGTTTATTTAAGACATACTATAGGTGGGGAACATAGTTTTTTTCTGTTCAGGATAGAAGCGGATCATATGCTGGTCTTGGTGGAGATCCACCTCCACAGGCCGGCAAGATGATAGTGGGGGTTAGAGACCTAATCTTAGGAGAAGGCTATTCATAAATGGATAGAGTATAAGCATACTTTCATATAGGATTTCTCACCAGATATACTAAGGTTTGTAAATATTCTAGAGCTTATTTAGCTTCAGAAGTGAAACATTTCAATAGTTGAGTACTTTTGGAGGTTTACCTAGATTTCCAGGGACTTAAAAGATATGGTTCACGAACAGTTTGTTAGGTCTCAAACCTTTAATGGAAGCCTATGAAGAGTAATTTGGTCTAGTTTTATCCCTATAAAAATTAATACCTATGTTGGGGTACTAGAGAGATCTTTGGTAGTTGAGATTTTCTTATTTTGAGAAGATACAGTAGGTGGTTTTTGATTGCATACATATAGTACGAGATACCTAAGAGGAAAGGAGATGATGTTAGTCTTAGGGACCTAAACGTGAAAGTTGTTTTAAGAGAAGTTCCTAGTATAGAGGATGTATAGGTTGGGGCTCATAAGGTGGGTCAATTTATCCAATATATAGGTGGTTCTACTCATGTTACTATATGATAAATCTGGGAATATATTTTCAGAACTTCTGTATAGTTGTGATTTAGGTAGTGGATGGGCCACGAAGGTAGAGGTAATAGAATGAGCCTTAAGGTTCTCATTGTAGAATATATAGATGATGAGTTAGGAGATGAGTAATAGGTTGTTGAAACATTTTATTGTTACCACCACCACCCCTAGGATTTCCACTAAAGGATTTTGGATCTTGAAGAATTGAGTGGGGGAAACTATTGGTAGATTTTGTTTTACAGCCCAAAGGCTTTGAGAATGATTTTTGGTATGATATGTTTTTATACCTTAAATGAAATATTTATAAACACTAGTTTATGTCATACCATTCTTGACACAAACCTTTTACTAGACTTAGAATTTTCAACTGGTCCCTTCACTTTACAGTTACGCATAAAGATTTTTACTAGAGAAGACTCAACCATCACACACATGTATCGATAGTGTGACCAGCCTCTTGGAGGTGAATATTTTAATTGGGATATCTCTGTAGCAATAATGAGGCTTTACGATTTCATCTTATGTATGAATTGGTTATCCAAAGTTCTTTTCCAAATTGACTATTTCACAATGAGAATGTGATATGTCTACAGTGAAAGAACTAGGTTCTCCTTTTTCAATTAAATGGATACTCATGATGTAAAGGATGAAATCATAAATAGGAGGGTGCAATAGATTATTCATTAGTTGGATAGAATAAATCTTGGTCTAATAGATTTCATGAGTTCACAGTTTCTTATAGTGGTGATGGAGTATGGGGAAGTCTTCTTTAAGGATGTTCGAGGATTACCTCACCCTTATGACATATACATATGAATTGATCTACACCCCAAGATTACCCCAATTTTTTTTACTAGGATATTGGATGGCACCCACATATCTTCATGAGCTGAGGGTGTTGTTAGAAGACTTATAGAGGAATGGTATTGTTATACCTAGTTTTTCCCCTTTGGTATCCCCATTTTTGTTCTCTAAAAAGGTGGACGTGATCATAAGGTTTTGTGTGTACTATGTGTTCTTGAGCCTAGTGATCCTATAGAAAATGTTTTCACTACTAAGTATCGATTACATATTTGATTAGTTGAGAGTGGCTCAATTGTTCTCGAAGTATTACCTTAGGTTAGGCTACCATGAGATACAAGTACAAGATGGGGATATACAGAAGAAGATATCCTGATTTCTCTATAGTCACTATGATTACATATTGATGCCCTTATGTGTGATGAACTCACTATTAAAGTTCATGGGACCCATGAACTAGATATTTCAGTCGTTCATAGACTAGTTCATTATAGTATTCATCGATGGTATCCTTGTGTACTTGTTATTTGATGACAAGCATACGAGACACCTATGGATTGTTTTGGATGTACTTCGAGATAACCAACATTATAGAAATATATCTAAGAGACAGTTCCAAATTCATTTTATCCATTTTATGGGGCATGCTATCTTAACATATGGATTGGTGGTGGACCGGACCATGGTCATGGTCGATTTATCTTGGGAGACACTGAAGAGAATGATAGAGGTGTAGAGATTTATTGGGTTGGTTTTCTATTACTAGATATGCACTTCAGATTTTTCTAGAATATCAGTTCCCATGACATATTTGACCAGAAAGGGGAATTTATTCATTTGGGAAGAGAGGATCACGTAGGATTTTCAATAGTTTTTTTAATGTTTTACAAGCACTCTGATATTGAGATTCCCATATGAGGGTGTTGAGTACATATTGTTCTATGATGCATCATGAAACATGCTTTGTTTTTTTATGATTTAGAGGTAGGATGTGATCAACTATTCTCCATGTGAGTTGAAACCACATGTGTTGAACTATAGGACCCATGATCATAAGTTATTAGTGGTAGAATTCACAGAAATGATGTGGCAACAATACCTGATATGTGGGAAGTTTACCAGCTATTTTGATCAAAATATTATCAATTATATATTCTCTCACAAGAATATTAATGTGAAGAAGAAGATATGGCTAGTGTTCTTCTAATATTTTGACTTAGACTTTTTCTACACTCTTGGGAGGAGAAATGAGGTAGTAGATGCTCTTAATAGGTGATCTTTTTTGTAATTGTTTAATAAGTTATAAAATCATTTTCCCTTATTGTATTTATCCATTGTGGATGGAGACGAAGTATCAAACCTCAAATTGATTGTTTTCACCATACTAATCTTGTTTTGTGTTATGGGAACATCATGGGGATATTAACTATGAGACCCTACAAACTCAGATATCAGTTTGGCATGCTCTAGTGGATTTTCTAAATGTTGTTAGAATTTCATTATTTTCAAAGGATGCATAATAGAACTAGTGACTTTGTGGGAGGAGGTTCTGAAATAGTTTCATATATTTCTTTTTTCCAGAACATCCTGGTGTGGTCAAGATGTACTAGGACATATGATGATAGTTTTGGAGGTTAGGGATGAATACATTTTTATAGAGTTTGTCCCTTGATGCATTAATTTTCAGCAAGTAAAGGATAAGCCCCAAGTTTTTACAGTTTTACGTCAATATCTTGGAGATCCATAATGTAAATGGGATGGGATATCCATGTATTTATTAAGATGATCACCACATTAGACTAGGGAAGATTAATCCATCTAGGTGGTCATAGTCTAACTCACCTCGGTGATCCACTTATTTTCAATTTTGGAGAAGAGTTCGATATAGTGATTTTGAGACCACTATATGAATGAAATATTCCAACTACATGTAGTTATATAGATGATCATTTCAGAATTCGATGACTAAATCACATCCTTGTTGCGGAATGGATTGAAAGAGGGATTTGGGAGTCATTTATGAATGACAATAGCATTTCACACCCAAAATGATGTCTGGAAGAAGTGAAAAATATGAGTACTAAAGGACATGATACGAGATTTCATGTTGGACATTGACCATAGTTGAGAAGATAACCTACCACTGGTGGAGTTTTCATACAACAAAAATTATAGTTTCACTATCAGTATGGCACCATTCTAGGATTTGTACATGAAACTCTGTATTTCAACTCTTTTTTAGAGTAACCTAGGAGTTTTTGAACTCATGGGCCTAGAGTTTGTGTGAGAAACTACTAAGAAGGTGTAGATCATCCAGGAGTAGATACAGACTTCATAGATAAATTATAAGTCTTATGCAGATAGAATAAGGATTCCATTGGAGTTCTAAGATGGAGACCATGTGTTCCTACAAATTTCACATTGGTTTAGATTGCGAATATTTGGCCAGGGAGGAAAGATATCTCTAGGATTCATTATCCCTTTATAGATACTATAAATAGTTATAAGGGTGGTGTATTGCTTTCCTACACCTCCACTATTAGTCTAGGTAAATGAAATCTTCCACATGTCACAACTGAGGAGGTACATGCATGACCCATTACACATTATCAACTTGGGAGAGCTGTACATCAAATATGGTGAGACGATTATTGAGTACCTAATAGTGATTTGGAATCCACAAGATAGTATCCTTCATAGGAGATCAATTCATTTAGTTCATGTACATGGGTATCATGAGATTCTACAGGAGAAGTTATGGGAGTGGGAGGGTCTGATTCATTCTCAGTACCCACATCTATTTGTGTTCCCCTTGTTTTGGCTTTTCGAGATGTAAATCCCTAAGGTTGGTAGAATGTAATGACTCATTTTTTAGATGTATCATTTTTTGATATTTTTTGGATTATTTTTTATACAAATTTATATAGTTGAAAGGGATTTTAGGGCACAATAAATCAATTTTGAAAATATATTAATTATATTTAATATCAAAAATACACAATTTTATTGAAAATGTGCAATAACTTCAATTGGGGGCCCAAATCATAAATATGAGATGTATGAAATGGGTTTTGAAACATTTATGGATCCTTTAAATTTATGTATAAATAATTATTTTGGACCTAATATGGATTCCTAATGAGTTAGAAAAGATCTCTGGTGTTTTGGGGAATGTTCGGAGCTTGGAACCCATCTTGGGGGGGGGGGGATGAATATGTTGCATGGTTAACACATGGTTGGTTAATGGTATGGCTCACCATGGGGATGGAAATTTTTAGATAGATCCAAATCACATGGTCAGTGCATGATAGTGGGGTCTATCCATGAAAGTTCCCCTCTTCCACAAGCTCTTCTATATGGTTTTTTTAAAGTTTTTCAAACTGTGCAGACAAACCATATACAAGCTAAATATTGGGTAAATTCACTATTTTTCTGAATGATCTAATTAAGCACCCTCCTTCTTAATAATCCAATTACCAGTGGGATTAACCTATTTTTCAACCCTTTTAAATATATTTGAAGGCCTAATCTAAATATTGGAAGATATCCTTCATCTGGGTTCTGATCGGACCTCAATTCATCCCATTGGATGGAAAATGGTAAGTACTCGAGTCCTTTTTAGCTGTTCTCCAGCTCTCTTTATCTCGACCTAGTTATCGAGGTGTGATCATTTTTTCCTTATCCTTGGATCTACACTACTCTAAGACAAATTAGAGGTCAATATTAGAGGATAAAGATCATACTAGCCTAAGGTGGGTTATCTATATGTCATCCATCAAGTTCATTTATTTTGAAATTATCATGTGGGGCACACCGATTTTATCGAGATTCATATAAAGAATTTATATTGAATTCTTATAATTATTAGTACTATATGGTTGTTCAATATCCTTATATGTGATTATTTTTTGGTGGTTACCCCCACACATCCATTCATCCCATGTAGGAAGTTATGCCATTATTATCATTTTATTGTTTTGACACATTTGAGAAACTATTCTGGTGTGCCACAGATTGACCTTCATAATGGTAAGAATTTATATATTAAATAGATTGTATATAATGATAATTTATAAAATAGAAAGTACCATGTATTCTTACCACCATGACTGCCTAAGGAATATGATTCAATTTGAGAATGAAATTTTAAATGTGAATTAGCAAGTATACTAAGTATATGACATCACCTTAAATGCAAATGAATTGTTGGTTGAATATCCATAGAACCCCTTAACACATTAATAGATGTTAGTTGAATGAACCTTGAATATGGAAAATATTATAAATGAATTAAATTAATGGTTTCATACAACTTTGCCTTGTCACACTAATGACATGCAAGTCTTGGACCAAATGACTTGATTAAAAGGATTCATGCTACATGAACTTATCAAACAAATGAAAGAAAAGGCTTGAAACAAATGAAATATTACATGTATTCATAATTAAATAGGAATGGCCTCACTTAATCTTGACATGGATTCTTATTGGGGAATGCCTTGAGCACTCGAGAACCCCATTTCAATTCAAGGATACATCTTATATTGGTTGAGACCCACCTAGATCATGAACCTTGTCTATTCATTGGATTCAAAGTATGAAAATATATGATCCCTTCAATATTATTACATGATTCCCTATATATACTACTTGGATTCAGCATTTACATGTCCTTTCCATGTTTACTACCCATAGGGCCCTATTTCTTATTATCATTATTTTACCTTGGACGATCACCTAGGATTTGATAGCCAGCTTATTGTTAAATTCCTTGGAATATGCTCCATGGATTACACTATTATACTTAGATAGGATATAATAATTACAGAGTTGGAGACCCTTGTGGTCTATATTACCTTGGTTATTACCTCAGAACATCATTATTAAATGTCATTACAGGTTTTCTTATCATAACATGGAAACTTCACCTTTGTAACATGTGACTTATTTATAAAATGTTAATAATCAATTAATAGAATGGTTTTGTTCCGACTCCAACCAGGGGCTAAAGCAGGTACATGAGTATTTAGTTATATTATAGTGCTTCACATTATATATGCATGATTTTGTACTATAACATTTCCATTACACGGACCAGATGATATAGATACCATTAGTGGTGGACCATAGAGATTTATGTCACACCCGCTCTAGGTGTCGTTTGGTACCTAGAGTGGATTTCATGGTTGAATGTGTTTAAAACGGGAAGCATATAGCTTTAAACACTTAATTTCTTACAGTTTAGTATGGATCTTGATGGTAGATGTCTGATTCAGAACCCAGGATGATGGGGATAGTCTTTAATTTCATTTTTACATATGTTGAACATGTTATTCCTACTTAATTGTGTCCATGTTTTCTAGTTTTATAGTTACATGACATATTACCCATTGCCAAATTTTATTCCAATTGTTTCAGTTATTGTTACTATTGTCTCTATTTTCTGTGGTGCCTTTTGTTTGCTATTATTACTTCTGTTATTTTTAGATGTTTACATTCTTCCACTACACTACACATTGGTAGTGAGGTCGTAGTCTCCCCAAAGACATATTATAGGACCTCGATACTAGTCAATAGCCTTTGGAATTCAAGGAGATGTGATTGAGGACATGTGGCCCATTAGGCTCGGGGAACCTGTTGAGTGGCATCTAGGTCCAGGACATCACAAAATTGGTATCATAGGTTGTTTCGTTTTGTACATTAATATTTTGTGACAATATATTAAATATTAGGAACACTTGTTATTTGGTCATAAGTCCTGATTGGGCATCGCAAAACCATGTTTGACATAAGAAACTAGTTTACTAAATTATAATTGTTGTTTTTCCATTTCCTATTAGAGTTGATATTATTTCACCATTGGGTGATGCACATGTTTTCTGGACATGTTCGTTGATACTCTATTTTGGGATTTTAATTCATCATTTGGTAAATTATGTGAGGGAAAAGAGCATTGGTACATGGATCATTATAGGCACCTAGAATTCTCATGTCATGCATATTTCCATGCTATATAGTTTAATTTAACTGACTTGCGTTGCTTGATATGCATGTGATTTTTGAGTGATGATATGATAGTAAGAATGTTGTTGTATTACTCTTGGTTATGATTGAGTGATTATTTGTCTCAATTAATGAGGTGAATGGACCCTTAGGGGTTGGGATAAGTAATTTACCAAGTTTATTCATTATGTTATAAATAAATGGGTGTCATTTCTAGTGATAGGTGTATGGGAATTGATTCACTGAAAATGAATATCCATTACAATGTGAATAGTGACATCTAAAATAAATTGGTTGTATATATTTATCATACAATACCATGATTGTGAAAGGTACAAGAGTGAACCTGGTGATTAAATGTAAAATGAAATGAATCTTATACTTGATCACTAACTGATACCTGGTTGTCTAAGTAGGTAGTTGGGGTAGTATTCCTTGGGTAGGGTTTTTTTACTACTTTCAGCTTCCTCTATTAATTAATTATTTATGATTAAGCTTGTTTAGATGAGTTTATATGTCTATTATTGTCCAATACTACCATGATGTCCTCATATTGTAGTCCAGTAGGGTGGTAAAGACCATTCTCCAGATATGGTGGTCCCTAAGTCGCTAGTCTTTCCGCTAGGAGTTCCACTCAAGGCCCCACCTATTATACCTGATCCGAGAACTCATTAATATGTTTTTTTATAGTTTCCTATATCTAATTTAGTCCATGAATGGTTCTTTATGTCTTTCACCTATGATGGATGATCTGACAAATGAATTCTAGCAACAACATACACCTACTTTCTCAGGGGATGGCGGTCTGCATGCCACTTAGTCTTTGCTAAAATCCACCACATCTATCTTTGAGAATTTATAGACACATCCATAGTAGAAGGTAAATCATTCCACACACATGCTTTAGAATTCATTAAAGAACTAGTGGGATGTGACCTCCAGGGCCAGTCATCATCAGAGAATGTTATGGGTTTTTTTAGACTACCTTCTATGATAAGTGCTTTCCTCAAATTCTGAGAGCTGAAAAAGCAAGAAAATTCATAATTCTCAAGCATGGTTTTGTAATAGTAATCTAATATTCATCTTGATTCATGGAGTTTTAGTTTTTTACACAACTTATAGCTGGTGATGAACTTTCATGGGCTAGAAGTTTCAAGGATGGCCTCCAATATTCCATCTGTACACAGTTGAATGTCTTTTGCCTGTGTAATTTTTTTGGGATATTCAATTAGGATCTTATCACTGAGCGCAACCTGGGGATTGGAAATAGTACTGGGTATAGAGGATCAGAGTCTTGGAATTCCAATTATAGTTATAGTGATAGTAAACATTCCCTCGATGCTTCATATTAGGAAAGTGACAAAAAGAGTTCTCGTTTTGATAGCTCTAAAGTGATTCATCACAGTAAAAGACTTGGGTATTCAAAGCTTTAGTGTGGTAGAGACCCACTGGAGTGCTAAGAGTTTGGAATTATGGTGCATCTCCATCATATTTTTACTACCTTTCCACCAGCCTCGAGTGGAAAAGGATCTAAACTAGCTCTACCTTCAAGAGTGAGGTCATTTACACCGTGTCAGGTAGGGAGTGGGAATAACATCGGTAGGTCTAGCCAAGATGTAGGTCGTGGCTATGGTTTCTATACCCCTAATCACCAACAACACCAATAGGGTTGTTTTGATAATAGGAGTCTATTTGTTTCACAAGTCCATCGTTCGGGCCAGTTGAATGCACTACAGATGATACATGAGGATCAAGCTATGGGACCATCTACAATATGAGGTATTATTCTAGTAGCCTCTATTATAGTATCTGTTTTATTTGATACAGGTTATCTAAAATATTTTATCATTGTATCTATCATGTAATGTGTCGAAGATTACATACAATATTACTATTGTGTAATGACCCTAGATATGCCATTATGGGTACAAACAGAAGGTATGCACCAGTGTAGGGACAATTCCATTGAAGTAGGATTACCCTTTATTATAGAACCGCTTTGTTCAATAGATTACGAGCTTAAATTTCATACTCATGATGGATTTTTGTTTCACAATCATGCTTATTTAGACTACAACCACAACATGGTATCTTTTACATCACCATAGGGTAGCATTTATCTACATAAGGGTGAGTGCGATGTTCATGATGGTATATATGGACTAGAGAATCATGGGCTAGGTGGAGTGACTGTCCAGAATGAAAATATCTTCATGAAGGATATAGGATTATGAAATGTTGATTTTCCACTAGTAGTGGATCATTTTGGGGATGTATTTATTGATTATTTACTCTAGATTACCTCATGAGAGAGAGGTAGAGTTTACAATCAGTCTTATTAAAGGAGAATCTCTAGTTTCTATTCCTCCATATGTGATGACACCTACAAGAATTCAGTATCTCAAGTGGTAGTTAAAGGATTTAGAGGAAAATGGTTTTATATAGTCTAGTACATCCTCTTAGGGTTTTCTGAAGCTTTTTAGCAAGACGGCAGATGTAACCTTACATCTATGCATAGATTATAGAAGGTATAACAAGCATACAATCAATAAATGTTATCCACGTCCTCAAATATATGATCTCTTTGACCAGATCCTAGGAGAAAAGGTTTTCTGCAAGATCAACCTTAGACCACGTTATCATCGAGAGGGAGTCATTCCATCAGACATACCTCCTATATATTTATATAGTGGGTATAGTTTATATGAGTGCCTTTTTATGCAATTAGGTCTGATGAATGCACTATTTTTATGGGTATGATGAATAGGGTTATACACCCCTATTTGGACTCTATTTTCTATGTCTTTGTGGATGATATATTAGTGTATTCTCACACTCATAGAGACCATGCCAAGCATCTTGATATAATTTTATATACACTGAGAGAGAATCATATTTACACCAGGCTTGCTAAGTGCCACTTTTAGATCAACAAAGATAATTTCTTGGGTCATATAATATTGGAATCAAGCATATTTTTTGACCCAAATAGGGTTTTTGTTTTTGTTTCCTAAGAGAAACCCAAGAAAATGTTTTCTATAAAGAGATTCATGGGTCTGGATGGATATTAAAGGAATTTCATACAATAATTTTCCCACCTTACCGGTCTTGAGAAGAAGTGCGTCATGTTTATATGGTAAGAATAAGGTGATAAATCCTTTCAGGGGAAAAAGGAGTCTTGTATTAGCACATATTTTGATACTTCTAGAGCCAGGCATAGGATATACCATCTTCTATGATGCATCAGGAATTATCCTAATAGTATTGCTGATATAGAATGAAACTTTCATTTCATATGGATCTCAGTTGTGGATGCCTCAGGAGAGTAATTACACAACACAATGTTTGGATCTAGTACTAGTTGTCCATGCCATACGTTTCTAGATACATTATCTAATGGGTGAGTGATTTGTGGTGTAACCATTCCACAATATCCTCAAATATATCTTTTCTCAGCATCACTTTAAACTAAAACATTGGAGATGGGTCAAATATCTACAATCCTTTGATTTTTATCTTGCCGATACGTCTTGTAAGGGAAATGTTTTTGTGGATGAATTGAGTCATAAAGATCAAAAAAAGATGTACAGGAATCCAATGATGAATGAAAGTTGATATCCCTTTTTTCTAAGTAGTATGTCAAGTTTCATTATAGTTATGAGTAGTCTTAGTTCTCATCCTTAACAATTACCTCCCCTCCTTGAGAAGGTGAAGGGTAGACAATTTTTATATCTAGAAGTCTTGGTTCTCTATGAGAGTATATCAGGAGATAACTGGCCTCCAGATTGGTCTATTGACAAGGAAGATGTCATGTGTCTATGTATGCATATCTGGGTTCCTACAAATATGATAGAGGATTTGATGAAAGTGTACCATGATTCTTAGTGGGAAGTTTATCTCGGCATCTCTAAGATGTATTCATATGTGTGACATTAGTATTAGTTTCTAGGGTTGAAATTTCAGATAGTGAGATTTATCATGAGGTGTACTACCTATTAGCTGGTGAAGGAAAATCACCAAAGACTTCCATACTTGTTAAATCTGGTTCGAGTCCTGGAATGTAAATGGGATGATGTTTATATGGTTTTTCTAGTAGGTTTACATTTTCCCCATAAAGATGGTGACATTATTGGGGTAGTCATTGACGGATTGATGAAATGAACCCACTTAATTCATATTCTGGAGACTTTCTCAGTTGATGATTCAGGAAGGCTATATGTTTGTGAGATCATACAACTACACAGGTTTCCACATAATAAAATTTTAGATATAGATGCTCATCTCACATCACAATTCTAGAAGGGATTGCAGAAACCTATGGGAACATAGGTTCTTATAATCTCACCTTTTCACCCTCAGACTAATGGACAATCAGAATAGACAATACATGTTTTAGATTATTTTCTTAGAGCATGTGTCCTTGATTTTGTTTGTTCTTCGTAAAATTATATCCCTCCCATTGATTTCTCATATAATAATAGCTTCTAAGAGATAATTTATATGGATTTAGTTTGAGGACTTATTTAGTAGGCCATTTCGTTCACCCCTGCGATGTCTAGGGATAGGTGAGGCATTCCTATTAGGTTCTTATCTCATTCAAGGGAATTTAGATAAGGATAAGCTGGTTAGAAAGCATATGAATAATCCTTAGTCCAGACAAAAATATTATGCTGATAAATGTCGACGACCTATTGAGTTCAAGTTTGGGGATCATGTTTTCTTTTGGGTATCTCCCATGATTGGTCATAGAAGGTTACGAATGCAGGGAAAGATGTCACCTCATTATATAGGTCCTTTTGAAATTCTATAGAGAGTTGGTCTAGTAGCCTATCAGTATATATTACCTCCGATGTATTGTGCCATGAATGACTTATTTCATGTTTCATATCTCTTACAGTATCATGCCGGTCCATATCATGATTTTGATCCTAAATAAGTTGAGTTAGAAGCTGATTCTACCTCTTACGAGTATCCAGTATGCATCATTGAATATAGAATGAAGTCTCTATGTGGCTAGTTTGTCCCTCTCGTATGGGTGTTATGGAAGTACGACCATGTATAGGATGAAACTTGGGAGAGGGAAGCCGACCTATGATTCAAATGGATAGAGTTGTTCTAAGACATTGTTTCTCTAACCTTGGAAGGCGAACTCGAGGATGATTTCTTTTAAGGATAGAAGACTATTAGAAAATTTTTTTTCACTTAGGTATGAATACTTTAAATTTTGGTCTAAATATTTACATTAGAAATAATATGGATTCCTATAGAGTCAGAAAATGTCTCAGGGGTGACCTATGAAAGTTCATAGCCCTAGACCCATCTTCTAGGGAAAACTGGACATGCCGCATACTTAGCGAAAGGTTATCTCACAATTTGGATAACCATGCGGATGGTAATTTCTAGATAGAACCAAATCACATGGTTGGTGCATGGTTGTGTAGCCTAACTGAGTGAGTTCCCCTCTTCCACATTTACATGTGCACGGTTTGCACACAGTTTCTCAAATTGTGTAGACTAACCGTGTAGAGGCTAAATATTGGTTAATTTTACTATTTTCCCCTTAATGATCTAATTAAGACTCCTACTTCCTCATAATCCATGAAAAAGTGAGATTAACCTATTTTAATACCTTTTGGATCTATTTGATGGTGTATGATATGGACTGGATGATCTCCTTTGTCTAAGATATGATCAGGCTTCTATTCGTCATGTTGGATGTACATCATTAAGTACTTGAGTCCTTTCTAGCCATTATTATCCTCTCTTACTCTTGACATAGTTATTAAGGTGTGATAATTATTCACTTTTTATCAGATATACTTTATTAGAATATGAATTACAGGACAATATCAGAGGATAAGGATTACACAATCCTAATGTGGGTGGTCTATAACTTATCCCTCATGTTTTTTAATTTTGGAATTGTTATGTGGGGCCCACCGATTTCATCATGTGCCATTTATAGAATTTATTTTCCATGAATATAATCCTTAGAATTGAATTGGAATACTCTTTCAATATATGAGATTAATTAATGATGGTTACACCAAAAAATCCATTCATCCCATGTAGGATGTTATGCCATAATTTTCTTTTTAGTTTTTTGACATATTTCAGCCACTATTTGAGGGTACCTTAGCTTGTCCATCCTAAGGGTAGTAATTTATAAATTTAATTTATTTTTAACAATGATAATTTCCTAAAGGAAGTTAATATGTATTCTCACTGCTTAACCCACCTAAGGTAACTGCTTCAATTTGACAATGAAAGGAAAAATGTGAATTTACAAGTATACTAAGTAGATGACTTGGCCTTAAATGTAAATGAATAGTGGGTTACATTTCTATATCCCCCATTAACACATTAATGGAAGGTATTATAATGAACCTTGAATATGGAATATATTTTAAATGGATTTAATGAGTGGTTACATGCTGCTTGGCCTTGTCACACTAATGAAAGACAAGGCTTGAACCAAATGACTTGATTAAAAGATTGAATGCTACTGGAACTTATCACACTAATTAAAGGAAAGTATTGAACCAAATAAATTATTACATGAATCCATAATTAAATTGGAATTTCTTGACTCGATCTCACCATTGATTCTTATCAGGGAATTACTTAAGCACTCAAAGACCCCATTTCGATCAAGGATACAACTTGCTTTTGTTGAGACCCACCTAGATCTCGAACCATGCTTATTATTTCGATTCCTGGTATGACACCATAGGATCCATTCAATATTATTACAGGATTAATTTGATACAATCCTTATATCCATCATTCTCAAGTAGGTTCCATTGTTACAACCCATAGGGCCCTGTCTCTTCTTAGCCCCATTTTACCATGGATGATCACATTGGATTCGGTAGGCACCTTATTTTTGAATGTCATAGAATATGATTCTTGTATTACACTTTTATCCATATCTATGATATATTTATTACTGAGTTGGTGACCCTTGAGGTCTACGTTTCCTGGGTTATTACCTTTGACCTTCATTATTAAATGTCATTACCAGTTACCTTGTCATAACATGAAACATTCACCTTTGTAACATGTAAATTATTTATCAACTGTTAATAAATAATTAATGGACTTGTTTTGTTCAAACACTAGATGAGGGATCAAGCAGGTACTTGGTTATTTATTTACTATCTAATGTATTACCTTATATATTCATTCCCACACACTGTTACATTTCTATTACATGGGTCATATGTTATAGACACTGTTGGTGGTGGCCCACTGTGATTTATCTCTCACCCTCTTAGGGTGTCGTTTAGTACCTGAAGTAGATTTCTTAGTTTCTGATATTGACATAGGGAAGCATATATCTTCAAACACTTTATTTCTTGTTATTTAGTATGGATCTTGATAACAGATTACTGAGTCCAAACATGGGATTCTTGGGATAGTCTTTGATTTCCTTTTTACTTATGTGGAACATGTCATTCCATCTATCTTTTATCCATGATTTATAGTTTTATATGGATAGGACATATCATCAGTTGTTTAATGATATAAGAGTTGTTTTATTTATTGTTACTTTTGTCACTATTTTCTATTGTGCATTCTATTTACTATTGTTTCTTCTAATATTTACCAATGTTTACATTCATCTACTATGCTAAATTTGTAATGAGGTCATAGTCTCACTACATACATTCTCTAGGCTCTCTCTACTAGTTATAATCCTTTGATTTTTGGGGAGATGCGCTTGAGGCTACGTTCCCACCGAGCTCGGAGAACCCATGGCGTGGCATCAGGGTCCAAGAGGCCACATGAGGGAACCGTTCAGTTTAAAACATGGGTTATACCCTTGGTGCACCATAACACTTCTCAATATATGGAATTCATAGAAAATTCATCATGAGTGTTAAATAAATAAAATTATTCAATAAAATTGTTTTGTTAATCCATTGACCATGTATCGAATCCTGCATTCTTATTACATAAATTTTCATTACATTTTACAAACAGGGGATCTTTAAAATCTAGTGTCTTGGAAATAAGGTTTATAATACACGAAAACATATAAAAATATTTTAATCCCCTTTTAATTATTCATGAAAAATTAATCCTAAAAATAATAATTGTATCTCATCACCTGGAGACATACATCTAATGAAAGGGTGAGCAGAAGGCCCAGAAAGGAAAACTAATGAAACAGTTCACATGCGAACTTGAGTGATATAAACAAGAACATGGAAAATATCATAAAGGAATGATAAAGAGGAATATAATAATAATAATAACTTGAAACATATTTTTTAAAATGTGTCTATAACATTTAATTTATACATTCATATGTATATCACCAAGATCTGTCCCCAAGGGGTCATAAATATTACCAATGTTATTCACTATGATATCGTAAAACTTGTCATCTCTTGAGATTAATTTTATTACCCAATGTATTAGAGTTTTATAAGGGATAACCCTTAATATAAATTTATTTTCATGTGATCCAAATTGATCATAATAAAACATTTCATAAATAAACCATAGAGAATAAAATAAGCGGGGTTTATTTCGAAATCATGATGTTTTAAAAGTGCTTAACAACACAAATGTTAAGTAATTTATAACCCATGGAAAAGGACTGAGGGTTACATTTATATCAATTAAAGAATAAAATACATCATTTTTATGTCCTTATTAATACCCATAGAAACGAAATAGGGTTGGTTATTAACATAAAAAATGATATTTTCTTGATAAAAAGAGAGAGATAGATTTTGAGATGAAATTTATGCAGTATAACGGCTATATAACGTGGTTATAGAAAGCACTAAAAATTAGGATAAAAGGGAAAACCACTCCTAAATAACTCATAATATATTATATGGGTAGAATAAAATATAAATAAGATCCTGGAATGGATATTTTAATGACATACCACATGAAAATAAAACTTTTAAGAAAAGAGAAGATGTGATTTCTTTTATGAAAATTCGGCACCCTAACTGCATCACTTAAAAATTCAAAAAATGAATTTATGAGAGAAAAAAGGTATCCAATAAAATTTAAATAAAAATAAATGTAGGAGGATAAAAAATATCACACACCAACATATGAATATGCAAATTCAAAGACATAACATAAAAGAAGAGTTGACTAAAAAGGAGGGTGAAAGGATCCCTTACTATGAAAAGTAACTTCAACAAATCAAATTTTGGGACCCTGGGGGGCTTAGGGGATCAATGGTAGGACTCCTAAGGAGGTAAAAATACCATATTATCATTGAGAAAAATGTTTTAATGAATTTAATGGAGGAAATGGTTGGTATTTGTAGTACATTTGAGGGAATATGTTATTAATTTCAAAGGACACCTCTTTAGTGGTATTTGCAAAACCAGGGTTTTTACCATGGTATTATTATATGGTATTAGAAATAGGGGACACCACATATAATATTTTACTATACAAAAGTTTACCATATTTTTACATTAATGAATACATCATTATGTTTTCATAAAAGACACAAAAAACTCAAAAACTGTATTTTTACTATACACCGAAAAATGAAAGATTTTATAAAAATCCCATAATTTCACCACTACTTAATATTGATGTTATGAATTCAAAAATGAGCTTCATTTTAGGAAAATAATTTTATAATTATGATATATTTAATTTTTAAGTAAAATAACTATTTATCGGAAAAAATACTAATACCTAAATAATAATTTCTAAAACAGTTATTTACTTATGATATTATATCACATTACCATTAAAGAATCCTAAATTATATTTATACTTTCTAAAGTGAGGTTATTATTACATTGGTCATATTACTTTTCATAAAGGTCATATTACTATTCATTATTTATTATTCGCCAAATATTATATTGAACATATTAGACTCCACATTTATTTCTGATCACAGTAGTATAAGGTCAATTTTTTAAAATCATTGAACATTATAAAATATTTTAAGTATAAAAGAATATTTTATAACACTCTTTTTTTATATTCATCAATAATTTGAAACTTCTAAAAATTTTTCTTATATTTATTTTTACATTTTAAATTCAAAAAATTTACCATAATAAGAAATAAAAATATTATTTATATGAAATGACTACACGAAGTATCTAAGGCCATGCTACATAGCCCCTAATATTACCTAAAAAGACCTAAGATTAAGGTGTGCAATGCTGATAGAGTCTTTGGGTGGCTTAGAGAACATTGCCCGAGTGGTGATTTCTATTATCCTGAACTTCTCCCAATGGAGATTATGTTCACGTTTAACAAGTTGATGCTCGACTAGTACTTGGTCTAGAGAATGTCTAGTGATTATACCTTCTTCCCAAGATCCAATGGATGGGCTTTGTATGAACTCAGTCTACTGGAAAAGTCCATCAACTCTTCTTTCTGTATTAATTAATGATGATCATTTGTATTTATAGACAATAATCCTAACATTAAGAGTATATTTTCCTATGGTCATATTGACTAATGGTCATATATTTCTCGAAATTCTGTGGTTATATTTTAATTATAATCACTTCATTAATAGAAGGATATAGTTCTTTTGAGTGAAAATTAAAATAAAACACAACTTTAGGAAACAAAATAGTATTCAAATGTTCAGGTTGTTACATTATTCACCCCATATGAAATTTCATCCCTGAAATTTCATCTCGTACCCACAGAAGGGAAAAGGAGTGGGTACTTCTTCACATTCACTCCTCTGGTTCCCATGTGGCTTCTTCATATTTTTGGTTTCTCCAACTCACTTTAAAAAGGTGGGTAGTCTTGTTGCACAGATCCTTGTCTCTACGATCCAATATATCCATTGGCTTCTCCTCATAAGAGAGGTCATGTTCCATTTGTACCACCTCTAGATTTAGTCCATGTTAAGGGTTAGTAATGTAGTTCCTCATGTGGGATATCTAGAAGACATCATGAACATGTGCTACATTTGGAGGAAGTTCAAGATAATTTGCCACTGCTCATACATGATCAACAATTTCATTAGGGCCAAAGAACCAGGAGATGAGCTTCCCTTTCTTTCCAAACCTCATGACTTTATTCAATGGTGAAATTCAAAAAAAGACTTTGTCACAAACATCAAACTCCGAGTCCCTTCAACAGAGGTCTACATAGCTCTTTTGCAGACTCTATGTAGCCTTAACGTGTTGCTAGATAGCATGAACCATTTCTATCATCTCTTTCCAAAGATTAGGATAAATAAGATTTATCTCATTATCTTAATCCCAACAAGTTGGATTTCTATGTCGCTTCCAATATAGAGCTTCATAGGGTGCCCTTTGAATGCTCAAGTGGAAGTTGTTGCTTTAAAATAACTAAACTAATGGAGATGTTGATCCCATCAACCCTTAAATTCCATTGATCATGTTCTCAGCATGTCCTCAAGTGTTTCAATATACCTTTTATATTAGAAATAAGTTTGGGGGTGATAGTTCATACAGAAATTACCTTAGGTACCCAGAGTGTTTTTATGATTTTTCCAAAATTTTTATGTGAATATTGGATCACGATTAGATACTATTTAATGTCAAACTTTGGGTAGATTTACCACTTTCTTCCCGTAAATACTGGCAATTTGATCAAGAGAAAAATATTTCCAAATAGAGATAAAATAGGTAGTCTTGGTGAGATGGTTCACAATAACCCATATCACATTGTTTCCATTGGATTTTTTTAAGAGACCTGGGATAAAGTCTATAGTGATATTCTCCCACTTCAATGTTGGTATGGGTAGTTGTTGTAATACCCATTTAGGATGTGGTCACTCTTCCTTCACTTGATAACTTACCAGGAAGCTATTAGTGTTTTTAGCAATCTGACATTTCATATTATCTCATAAAAAATGATCACAAAGGTACCAATACATTTTCTTGCATCCCGGGTTTATAGAGAAAGTAGAGTTGTGAGCTTTATCTATCTTCTCCTTTATTTCTGGAATAGATGGAATACATAGTCTTGTATGAAATTTTATCTCACCTTCTTGATCAATATTAAACTCATGAAACTTCTCATCCTTCAAAGCCTCAAACATCTTCTATTACAAAGGATCTTATTTCTGAGATTTTTTTATCTTCTCTAGTATTGATAGTTGAGAAATCATTTGGGATAGGGTTTATGATTTCCCTTCCTTCATAACTTCCATGTCCATTTTCACTCGTTCTTTATGCAAGGTACATCTTTAAATCCTCATCATGGATATAAAAACTGGGTATTTCCTACATAATTCATTAGTGACTTTGTTTTCTCTTTCAGGGTGATAATGAATTGAACAATCATAGTTTTTAATAAGTTTCAACCATCTCTTATATATCATGGTCAATTCCATTTGTTTGAAAATATACATAAAACTTTGATGTTCTGTCTATATATCCCATTTCTCCCCATAAAGATAGTTCCTCCATATCATAAGAGCAAGAACAACCATAGCAAGCTAAAGATCATGCGTAGGGTAGTTCTGCTCGTGAGTCTTCAACTGTTAAGATTCAAAAGCAACGAAGTCCTCATTTTTCATGAGGACACACTAAATCCCTTTTAGAGATGAGTCAATAAAAATAACGAATCCTTACCCACATGAGGGTATAGTTAACATGGGTTTTGCAACCAGTATCTTCTTCAGCTCTTGGAAACTATCCTCACACTCCTTTGTCTAGATTAACATGACCTCTTTTTGAGTTAACTTGGTTAATGGATTAGAAATTAATGAAAAAAAATTCATAAACTGCTTATAATATCCCTCTAATCCAAGGAAACTACAAATCTCAGTTATTGTTATAGGCTGGTGCCACTCGTCAACAACCTTTGTCTTTGCAGGGTCAATTGTGATTCCTTAATTGTTTAAAATGTTCCCCATGAAAGAAACTTTTTTTTAACAAAAATTCAAATTTATTGAACTTTCTAAAAAGCCTCCCCTTCCATATAGATTTCAAAATAACCATTATATGATCCTCATTCTCTTCATGAATTTTGAAATATATCATAATATCATCAATAAAAACTACAAGAATGTGATCAATGTAGTCCTTAAAGACTCAATTAATCAAATCCATAAAAATATAAAGTTCATTAGTCAATATAAAGGGCATAAAAACAAATTCATAAATCCCATATCTTTATTGAAAGTATGTTTTAGAAATATCTTCGTTCTTCAACCTCATTTCATGATAACTAGAATGATTATTAGCCTTAAAAAAAACTAAGCCCTCCAAATTTGGTCAAATAAGTCATCAATTTTTAAAGAGGGTATTTTTTCTTCATTCTGATCTAGCTCAGTTCTCTATAATAAATGCATAGCCACATTGATCCATCCATCTTCATTATAAAGAGAAACTTTTCTCCCCAAGAAGACACGAATGATGGGATAACCCTTTGAAAAAAGATCTTGGATTTACTTATTTAATTCCTCTAGATCCAAATTTTCCATCCTATATGGGGTCTTTGAAATTAGATGAGATATGGGTACAAGTTCAATGGATAACTCTACATCTCTTTCTAGGGGAGGTTCGGGTAACTTCTCGAGAAATACGTCAATGTATTCCTAGATGATGGGGACATTTTCTATCCTTATACTTTTATTTAATACCTTTTCTTCAGAAATCAACAAAGTAAAAAAGTATATAAAAGGTTCTCTTAGAAAAATATAAGGATGATATATCTCTCCTTGGAAGATAACCATAAGTATTTCATTCAAGCATCTGATATTTTCTTTCTTCTACATTTGATCTTAGCATTATTCTTTGAGAGCATGTCCATGCCTAGAATAATGTTGAATTATAGCATGGGAATGACTAATATATTTGAGATAAGGTTGTGCTCACTAAAGTAAATACAAGAGTTTCTAAACACTGATGATTCTTAGATAATTCCACCATGAGTCTTGACTGATAGCTCTTATTTTAGAAATTCAGGGGATGATTCTAAATTCTTTTCAAATTAGTGGAAATAAAGGAATTCATAGAACTAGAACCAAAGAAAGTATTTGATGACATTGAGGGAACATAAAGAGTACCTTCCACCACATCATTTTGCACTTCAACTTCAGTCATAGTGATAGCAAAATAATTACCTTGTTCCTTTGTCCTTTGTTGAGGCTGATGGTGATTCCCCTCCACTACCCTCATATTTGGATAGTGGTTGGAAATGTGACCAAGTTTTACACACATATAGAAATGAATTTTCGGTAGGTCATGTGGTGTTTTCCACTTTCCATTAGTGTTGGTATGTTTAGGCTTCACCTGACTATGATAATTCTTTAAGATATGGTCATCACTTCTACACGTGTAGCACATCCCACTCTTGTGCAAGAAGCTCCTCAAATTCTTATTTCAACATTTATTACACATGGGACGTTTCACTTTCTTGACTCATCTTCTTTGATCAATGATCCTCCCCAATATTGGCTCCATATATATCCTATTTTTATGGGATTTATGAGACCACTGCATCTCACTGAACACCAATTCAACTTTCAAGTCACAATGCACGATCATCTCGTAGCTATTATAGTCTCAGTTGGGAAGATTCTTTTGAATATGAGATCATATCTACCAAATAATATATAAACCTTCCCATTAGGATCCCTAAAAAAGCTTGAGGTATAATGGGAAAGTCTTATGAAGTTCATTTCATAGCATCCAACATATTCATTCACCTTCTACTTTAGATCAACAACCTCCTTCTCCATTTTTATTCTCACAGAACAAGGGAAATACTTATTGTAGAAGATCCCTATAAAATCTTCCCACTCTATAGTTTCAACATCCACTCTTGGCCTCAAGTTTTTAATTAGTTCCCACCACTAATCAACTTCTCCCTCTAAGCAATAAATAGCCAGGGTCACAGTCTCTTGTTCTAAATTGTGGAGTACAGAAAAGATCTTCTCAATAGAGTTGACCCACTATTTAATAATCAATGGGTTCGTAGATCCACAAAATTATGGAGGTCGTAGACACATAACTGACTCAAAAAAAATGTTGTTCCCTTTATGGTGAAATTCTACTCTCCTATTGATTCATGTTATTTCCCATAAATTAATTTAGTTTGTTCATCATTCTAATGAATGTTTCCATCTTGTCTTCCATTGGAGATCCGTCAGCACATGGTCTATTATAGACACCATTTGTACGATTCCTCATATTACCTGTGATTTTCTATAAGATTAAAACCTTAGTGAAAATATTATTTCATTTACAAAATTTTTAACTATAAATAATTTTTTTTGTCTAAAAACGATATGTTGAAGCATATTTTTCGTTAACAACAATTAAATTTCTCTATAAATCCTTCATAAAGATTCATAAAAATCAAGTGATTAACCAAAAATATCCCCCAGGTGTTTCAATCCAAGAGTGCAGCAAGGACCATTTTCATGTACTAGGATACCCCAGGTCAAGACTGAAACTCCTAGATGGAGTTTTCACTCTTTGGTATATTTGTTCCGTATCTACACCCACTTGTTCTTATCCAGACCGAGACTTATTCATTTAGATACCACATAATGAAAATTTCACCAAAATACAAGGATTTTTTTATATATTTATACTTTTTTTATATGGTTATTCGTAAAGTTTTAATATCCTATTATTAAAAAATTACTAAATTATCCCTTTGATACCAACTATGGCATTCAACCTTCTTATTACATGAATTTCCATTTCATTTTACAAACATAGGATCTTTGTATTTTAGGGTCTTGAAAACAAGGTACATAATGTATAAAAACATATAAAAATACTTTAATACCATTCAATAGATTATGAAAAAATTTATCCTAAGTACAATGAGTGTATCTCATAACCTGGAGATAGGCATTGAATGAATGGGTGAGAAGAAGGCCAAGTAAGGAAAACAAGTGAAAAGTTTACATGTCAACACAAGTGATATTAATAAGAACATGGGAAATATCATTAAGGAATGATAAATACGAATATAATAATATTAATAACATGAAATATAACTTGAAAATGTGGATAAAACAATTAATTTAATGATTAATAATCATATCACCAAGTTCCATCCCTAAGGTGTCATAAAAATTACAAAGGTTATTCACCAAGGTATCTTAAAACTTGTCATCTCAATAGATTAATTTCATTACCCAATTCATTAGAGTGCTATTAGATTGAACCCTTAATATTCCTTTATATTCATGTGATACACATAGATAATAATAAAAAATTTCATAAAGAACCCAGAGAGAATAAAATAAATGGGCTTCATTTAATAATCGTGACATTTTAAAAGTGGTTGAAAACTTGATCATTATTTAATTTTTTTCCCATGGAAAATAAATGAGGGTTTTATGTATGTAAATTATAGAATAAAATATAACAATTTTATGTCTTTATGAATATCCCTAAAACAAAATATTTATTGGTATTTATATACACAAAAGAAGACAATTTATTGAGTAAAAGAGTGAGAGAGAGGTTTTCAGACGAAATTTCTGCAGCATAACGGCTATATAACATAGTTTTATAAAACATTAATAAGAGACAGGAAAAGGGTAAACCACTAATAAATAACTCATACTATAGTATAAGGACATAATAAAATATAAATAATTTCATTGTATGTATATCTGAATTACATGCCACATGAAAAAGAAATTTGGAGGAAAAGAGAAGATGCAATTTCTTTTAGGGATATTTGGCAGCCAAATGGCATCCCATAGAAATTCAGAAAATGAATTGATTAGAGAAAAAAATGGAATCTCAAAAAATATACATAAAAATGATTGAAAGTGGGATTCAAAATATCTCACCGTAACATATGAAAATGGAAATCAAAGACATAACATAAAATAAGGGTTGACTAATAAAAGAGGGTGAAAGGTTCCCTTACCTTGAAGAGTAACATAAAAAATGTGAAGGTTGGGACCTTTGGGGGATTGAGGTACCCTTGAGAGGAATATATCACAGTAAAAAAAGAGTATATATTCAATTATGATGAATTTTTAATGAATGTAATGAAGGAAAGTGTTGGTATTTATAGAATAAGAGAGAGAATATTTCATTAATTTTAAAAGGACACCTCATTATTGGTATTTTCAAACTCATGGGCTTGACCATGGGGTTTTCCCATCATATTAGCCACATGGGGATCCTCATATCATATTTTACTATACACAATTAGACTAGATTTTTATATTAATTAATACATCAATATGATATCACAAAAAACACTATAAACTAAAAAACTGTATTTTTACTATTCATAAAAAAACAAAACATTTCATATAAATATAATAAATACACCATAACCTAATATCTATGTTCTAAAATCATAAATGAGTACCATTTTATGATAATAAATTTCTAATTATGCTATATTTAAATTTTATGTAAAATCACTATTTTACTGAAAACATACTAATACATAACAAATAAATTCTAAAACACTTATTTACTTATTCTATTACATCACATTACTATTAAATATGCCTAAATTATATTTACACTTTCTTATGTGAGGTTACTATTCCATTGGTCACATTACTATTCATATAGGTAATATTATATTTCATAATTTATTATTCACCAAAAATTATGTTGATCTTCTTAAACTCTAAATTTTTTACCGATCACCATTATATAATACCATTTTTAGAAAATAATTTCACATTATTAAGTATTTAAAGTATAAAAAAATATTGTAAAATACTATCTTTTTTTGATATTCATCAATTATATGAGACTTAAAAAAATTCATCCTATATTTATTTTGACATTTTGAATTCCAAAAACTTATCATAATAAGAAATAACAATTTTACTTATACAAAACAATTACATGAAGTAACTAAGGACTCATTACAAAGCCCTTTATAAAAACTGCATAGGACATAAGAGCAAGTTGTTCAATGGTGATAGAATCTTAGGTCATCTTGGACAACATTTCCAAAGTTCTAATTTCTATCAGATTGAAATTATCTTTAAGGCGATTATGTTCAACATTTACCAGTTGAAGCACAATTTAGGCTTGGTCTAGAGAAAAGCCTAGTGATTCTACCTCCTTCCCAAGGTCTAATATATTGGATTCGTATGGCCCGAGTCTACTAGATATGGCCATCGACTCTTTATTCAATATTAAATAACCGTGATCATTTTTACTTATAAACAATAATCATATCATTAAGAGTATATTTCCCAATGGCCATATTGAACAATGGTTATATAACAGTCAAAACACGATGGTCTTATTTTAATTATACTCACATAATTAATAAAATGATATAGTTTTTTTGAGTAAAAAATAATATAATGTAGAAATTCAGGAATCAAAATATTATTCAAAAGTTCAGGTCTTCACATTATTCCCCCTTATGAAATTTCATCCCCAAAATTTCAACTCGTACCCACAGAATAGAAAAGGTTTTGGTACATCTACCTCATAGACTCCTCTAGTTCCTGTGTGGCTTCTCCACATTTTTGGTTCCTCCACCGTAGTTTAACAAGGTGGGTAGTCTTGGTGCGTATAACCTTGTCTCTACTATCCATAATCACCACCAAAAACTCCTTATAAGAGAGTTCATGTTCCAGTTGTACCACCTCTAGATTTACTACATTTGAATGGTCAGGTATGTACTTCCTTAAGAGGGATACATGAAATACATAATGAACTTATGCTAGATTAGGAGGAAGCACAAACTGATAGGCCACTACACCTACATGATCAAGGATTTCATAGGGGATAATGTACCAAGGAATATGCATCTGTTTCTTCCCAAACCTCATGACTCTCTTACAAGGTGAAATTAGAATATAGAATTTATCATCAACACTAAACATTAAATCCCTTTAATGGATATCAACATAGATCTTTTTCCAAATCTGATAATCCTTAATGTGTTGTTGGATGGCATGAACATTTTCTACCATATCCTGCACATGATTAGACCCAAGAATATTTCTATCACTAGATTTATGCTAAGGAGTACTATTTTTCATCACTTCCCATATTGAGAATCATAGGGTGCCATTTTAATACCAGGGTGTAAGTTATTGTTGTAAGAGAACTAAATTAATAGGATATTTTGACCACATCCACTCTAAAATTCCATTGAGCATGTTCTTAGCATATCCTCAAGTGTTTGAATAGTTCTTTCAGATTGAAATCAGTATTGGGGGTGGTAGGCTGTAGTGAAATTAAATTCGATACACAGATCATGTTTAAGACTTCCCAAGAATTTTGAAGTGACCTGTATCATGATCAAATATGATAGAATGTGGAACTCCATGGAGCATTACCACATCCTTCATGTAAATCCTGGTAAGTTGACAAAGAGATATATTTTCCTAAATAGATATAAAATGGGTAGTCTTCAAAAGATGGTCCCTAATAACCCATATTGGATTGTTTCCTTTGAAACTTCTCTGGAGACCAATGAAAAAGTATATAGTGACATTGTACCACTTCCATGATAGTATGTGTAGTGGCTATAATACCCCTATAGAAATTTTTCACTCTGCCTTCACTTGCTGACACACAAAGAACCATGTAGTGTAGTCAGCAATCTCCCTTTTCATATTATCCCACCAAAAATGATCACAAAGCTCCCTATACATTTTTTTGAATCTTAGATGTATATAGAAAGTAAATCTTTGAGCCTCATCCATCAAATCCTTATTTCTATCTGGTATATATTGAACACATAGTCTTGTACAAAATTTTAGTACACCTTCTTGATCAATTTTAAACATTATAAACTTTTCAAACATCCCAACCTCAAACTTATTCTATAACAAAGGATTGTATTTTTTAGATTTCATGATCTTCTCTATAATGACAGTTAAAAGATCATTTGGGATAGGGTTGATTTTGTCCGTTTCTTATAAATTCCATATCCATTTCACTATGACTGGTATTAAAGGGTCTCTTTGAATCATAATCATGGATTGAACAACTGTCTCTTTCATATATAATGCATCAGCAACTTTGTTTTCTATTTTGGGATGATAATGAATTAAAAAATCATAGTCTTTAAGAAGCTCCAATAGTCTCCTCTATCTGATGTTCAATTCCATTTTTGTGAAAATATACATCAAAATATGATGGTTCACGTATATATCACATTTCTTCCCAAAAAGATAGTTCCTCCATATCTTTAGAAAGAAAAAAATTACATCTTGATCTAGATCATGTGTGGGGAAGTTCTGTTCACGAGTCTTAAACTGTCGAGATGCACAATAAATGACATTTCCATTTTTCATGAGGACACATCCAAGACCTTTTAGAGATGAATCACTAAAAAATGAATCCTTATCCAGTTGATGGTAGAGTTAACATGGGTGTGGTAACTAGTCTCTTCTTCAGCTCTTGGAAACTTTTCTCACTCTCTATTTTCCAGATGAACTTGACCCCTTTTCAAGGTAAATTTGATAATTTTTATGAATGTGTTTAAAACTTTTTCACAAACATCGTATAATATCCTTATATTCCAAGGAAGCTATGAATATTAGTTATTATTGTTGTTTGAGGCCACTCCTCCACAACCTTTTTCTTTGTAGGGTCAACTATGATTCCTTCATGGGTAACAATGCTCCCCAAGAAAGAAACTTCTTGTAACCAAAATTCACATTTTATGAACTTTTCAAAAATCCACTCCTTATGTAGAGTTTGTAAAATAACACTTAGATGATCCTCATGCTACTCACTACTTTTGAAATATATCATAATATCATTACTAAAAACTATGAAAAATTTATCAAGATAGTCTTGAAAGACTCTTTTAATCAAAACCAAAAAAATAAATGGTGCATCAGTCTGTCCAAAGGGAATAAAAACAAAATCATAATTTCTATATCTTGATCAGAAGGATTTTTTTGGAATATCTTCTTTCATCACCATTAATTGATGATAACTAGATTGAAGATCAATCATAGAGATGAATTGATCCCCACAAAGTTGTTTAAATATGTCATCATTGCTTGGAAGAGGGTAATTTGTCTTTACTATGATCCCATTCAGCTCCCTATAATCAATACATAGCCTCTTTGATATATCCTTCTCATTATAAACAGAACATGTGCTCACCATGGAGACACACTCTGTCAGTTAAACCCCTTCTCTAAAATATCATGGAGTTGATTATTTAATTCCTCAAGATCCACATTTGACATCCTATACGGGGTCTTTGAAATCAGATGAGATCATGGTATTAGTTCAATGAAGAACTCTACCTCTCTTTCTAGGGGTGGTCTGGGAAACTCCTTAGGAAATATGTTAATGTATTTCTAGATGGTGGGGAAAAATTATATCCTTATACACTCATTTCCTTATTTTTCATCACTGATAAACTCCATAAAGAAAGATATAAGAGGTTATTCATGAAAAAGATCAGGTTAAGATATCTCTCCATGGAAGTTAATCATTGGTTTTCCATTCAAGACTACTGATATTTCCTTGTTTATGCATTGGATCTTAGAATTATACATTGAGAGATAGTCCATCCTTAGAATAATGTTGACTTCTAGCATGGTAATGACTACTATATTTATGATAAGATTGTTTTCACTAAAGTAAATACTAGAGTTTCTAAACACTGATGATGCTTGGATAATTACACTAGGAGTCTTGATTGATAACTTTATTTTTAGAAATTAAGGGTTTTATTATAAATTCATTTCCAACATGGAGGAGATAAATGAATGCATAGAACTATACTCAAAAAAGTATTTGCAAGATTTTATAGAACAACAATATTTCCTTCCATCACATTATTTAGAACTTCAACATCATCCATGGAGATAGAAAAAGAACATCCTTGTTCCCTTGGACTTTGGTGAGGTTGATGGTGATTCCCCTTCACTGCCCTTAGAATTGAGTAGTGAATGAAAAAGTGCCCAAGTTTTCCACACTTATAGCATTGGACTTTAGGTATAGCTGCATCATCTTCCTTTTTTCATTAATGTGGGGAAGTTGTGACTTCCCCTCACTATGAGAATTCTGCTTGACATGGACATCTCTTCCACACCTGTAGCATTTCCTACTCCCAAACAAGAAGTACCCCAAATTCTTCTTCCCGCATTCATTACACGTGGGAAATTGCACTTTCTTGCCTCTTCTTCCCTGATAAAAGCTCATCCCCAAGAATGGCTCCATAAACCTCTTCTTTTACTTGAATTCATGAGACTACTGCATCTCATAAAACTCCAGTTAAACATTAATAACACTCTTCCCAATCTCCTCATAGATATCATAGTCTTGATTGGATAGATTCTTATATAGATCAGGTCTTAGTCGACTAAATAATCTATCAACCTTCCCATTATGATCGATGAAAAATATTGATGTATAACATGAAAGTATTGTGACGTTCATCATGTAGTTTCCAATAGATTTATTTTTCTTATGATTTATATCTAGAAAATCCTTCTCTATATTTGTTCTTATAGAACAAGGAAAATATTTATTGACGAGGATCCCTATAAACTCTTCCCACATCATATAATCAACCTCCACTCTTGGCCTTTTTTTAATCAGTTCCCACAGCTGATAAGATTCTCCCTCTTAGCAGCAAACAACCTAGGTTACCTTCTCTTATTCCAAACAACAGAGCACCAAAATGTTCTTATCGATAGAGCTGATCCACTATTCAGAAATCAATGGGTCAATAGATCAAATAAAGTTTGGTGTTCATTGGCATATAAAGGACTCAACAGAATTTTGTTCCCTTCATGGTGAAGTTAGTCGCCCAACTTGATTCATTTTATTAACCATAACTTGATTTGGTTGGTTCATCATTCTCATGAAATTTTCCATTCGAACTTCCATCAAAGGCTCATTAGTGCATGGTCCATGGCAGTCACCATTTGCAGGGTTCCTTCTATTTCATGTCATTTTATAAAAGAATAAAACCATATTGATAAACTTATTTCATTTACGAATTGATTATCTATAAAGGATTTTTGTGTCTTAAAATGTCATGATTAAACATACTATTCTTTAACAATAACTAAATTACAATATAAATCATTCATAATGATTCCTAAAAATCATTTTAATAACAAAAAATTTCCCATATGAGTGTCAAATCAGGAGTGTAAAATGGCCTTTTTTCATGTACCAGGATACCCTGGGTCAAGCCCTATACTCCTTGTTGGATTTTTCACTCCTAGGTAAATATTTTCTAGAGCCACATCCACTTGTTCATATTTTATAGGGATTTATTTGATTAGAAACTAAATAATTAATATTTAACCAAAATACTAGGATGATTCATATATTTAAGCTTTTATATAGGGTTATTTATCAAGTTCTCATAGCAAAATTTCCCAAAATAACTAAACTATCCATATAATAAAACTATGGAATCACACCTTTTTTATTACATAACTTTTTATTACATTTTACAAACTGAGGATATTTAAAGTCCAGAAGTACTAGAAATCTGACCTATACCAATGCATATATACCAACGGTTTGAAAAAAACGTTGGTATAGGTCCCCTTTCCCAATAGTTAGGCCAAACCATTGGGAAAATCCCCCTTTGAGGCCACATATCCCAATGGTTTGGTCAAACCATTGTGAAAATCCCTCTTGGAGTCAACTTTTCACAACTTTTTGGCTAAACCATTGGGAAAGGATGGGTAGCTATCCCAACAATTCTCAAAACAGTTGGTAAAGGCATATCTTAAAGGATTTTAGAACCATTGGGATATGTACCCTTATTTTTTTATTAATTTTTTTTGAATATCATCAAATAAATTAATATATAAATTACATATAAATATATATATTTTTATTTTTCCAAATATATTCACAAAGTTAATTATAGGATAGCGGTAAAGTCTTTGATATATAACTGAGAGGTTGTGGGTTCAAACCTCCATTGTAACTTTTTTTTAATTTACCTATACCTACTATTTTGGAAACTCTTGGCTGATTTGGCATGGGGATAGACCTATCCTAATGATTTGAAAACTGCTGGGTAAGATATATCCCAATGGTTTGAAAATAGTTGGGAAATACCTATACCAATGGTTTGAAAACAGTTGTTATAGGTCTTTCCAAAAAGTTTACCCTAAACCATTGGGATAGGTATATCTCCATGCGAAATCACTCAACAGTTTCCCACATTTTTGGTATAGTTTGTAGCAATGGTTTGGGGACCTATACCAATGGTTCCGAATAGTTGGTATAGGTAATTTTTTCATTAGTGTAGTGTTTTAAAAATAAGGTACATAATACATGAAAACATATAACGATTTTTTAATCCCCTTGAAAAGAATTGTGAAAAGTTTATCCTAAGAACAACCATTTTATCTCATAACCAGGAGACGTACATAAATGAAATGGGTGAGTAGAAGTCCTAGTAAGGAAAACATATGAAATAGCTTACAACCGAACTTGAGTGATATTAATAAGAACATCAGAAATATCATATATACATGAAAACGAGTTATATAATAATAATAATAAAATGAAATATAACTTGAAAATGTCGAAATATCATTTAATTTATACATTCATAATCATATCACCAAGGTACATCCCCAAGGGTTCTTAAAAAATACCAAGGTTATTCAACAAAGCATCGTATTACTTGTCATCTCTAGAAATTAATTTCATCAAGCAATGCATTGGAGTGATATCAGGGTGTATCATTAATATGGCTTTATTTTCATGTGATCCACATAGATCATAATCAAACATTTCATAAATAACCCATATAGAATAAAAGAAATGGGTTTTAATTAAAAAATATGATATTTTAAATGTTCTTTAAAACCTGATCGTTATTTCATTTATAACCCATGGAAAAGGAATGAAGGTTTAATGTATGTAAATTATAGAATAAAATATATCATTTTATTTTATTTATGAATACCCATAGAAACTAATTAGATTTGGGTATTAAAATAAAAAAATAATATAATTTCTTGTTAAAAAGGGAGAGAGATTTTGAGATGAAATTTCTACTGCATTATAGCTATACAACATGGTTTTAGAAAACATTAAAAATAGAGGGGAAAATGGTCAGTCACTCATAAAGTATAGTGACAAAATAAACTAGAAATGTTATCATGGTATGGATATTTTAATGACATATGACATGAAAAGGAAACATTAAAGAGAAGAGAAGATGCGATTTCTTTTACAAAAATTTGGCAGCCTAACAATGTCAGATAAAAATTCAAAAAATGAGTTGATGAGAAAAAAAGGTTATATAATAAAATTTAAATAAAAAGGAAAGTAAAAGGGAAACATAATATCATACCCCAAAATATAAAAATGTAAATCAAATATATAACATTAAAGAAGTGTTGACTAAAAATGGAGTGTGAAAGGTTCTCTTACCATGAAGAGTAACTTCAAAAAACATGAAGGTCAGGACCTTGGGGTAATTAAGGGGACCTTAGAAGGACCTCTTGGGAGGTAAAAATACCATATCTTCATTGAGGGATAATTTTAAATTAATTTAATGAAGGAAAGGGTTGGTATTTATAACAAAAGTGAAGGAATATTTTATTAATTTCCAAGAGACACCTCATTAGTGGTATTTGCAATACCATGGCTATTCCCATGGTATTTTCCCTTGTTATTATCCACTTGGGACACCTCATATAATATTTTACTATATAGAATTCAACTATATTTTTAAATTAATTGATATATCATTATTATGTCATAAAACACACTAAAAACTCAAAAATTGTTTTTTTAAATTCACTAAAAAACAAAACATTTTATAAAATCCCATAAATTCACCCAAACCTAATATAGATTTTATGAATTCAAAAATTAGCTCCATTTTATGAAACTAATTTACTAATTATGAGATATTTAATTTTTAATTAAAATAACTATTTACCTGAAAAAAACTAATACTTAAATAATAGTTTCTAAAACAGTTCTTTACTTAAGCTATTATATCACATTACCATTGAAGATGCCTAAATTATATTTATACATTCCTAAGTGAGGTTACTATTCTATTGGTCATGTTACTATACCTAAGGTTAATATTACTATTCATAATTTACTATTCACAAAAAATTAAGTTGATCTTATTAAGCTCTAAATTTCTTGTTGATCACAAATGTTTAAGATCCTTTTTTGGAAAATAATTTTACATTATCAATTATTTAATGTTTAAAAAAATATTTTAAAATAATCTATTTTTTATATTCTTCAATAATATGAAACTTCTAAAAATTAATCATTTATTTATTTTGACATTTTAAATTTAAAAAATTTACCATAATAAGAGATAACAATGTTATTTACATAAAAGGATTATACAATGTAACTATGACCTTGTTACGTGTCCCCTTTTAACACCTGTATAAGACCTAAGAGTAAGGTGTGAAAAGTTGATATATTCTTGGGGCTGCTCCGACAACATTTTCTGAGTGGTGATATATATCAGCTTGAAATAATCTTGATGGTTATTAAGTTCAAGCTTAACATGTTGAAGCTCATCTTGGGCTTGGTCTAGGGGAAAGCCCAGTTATGTGACCTCCCTCCCAAGCTCATAAAGATGGGATTTGTATGGCCTGAGTCTACTGGATGAGGCCATTGACTATTCTTTCTATATTTATTAAGCCTTATCTTTTGTATTTGTAAACAATAATCATAATGTTATGAGTATATTTTCCAACGGTCATATAATTGTTGAAACCTGGTGGTCTTTTTTATTAATTCTCATATCATTAATAAATTGTTATAGTTCTGTTGAGTACAAAATAAAATAATGCACAAATTCATTAAGCAAAATATTATTCAGAATTTCGTGTCATTATCTTATTTCAACCTTGAGAAATTTCATCCCCAAAATTTCAACTCGTACCTACAGAAGAGAAAAGGTTTGGGAACTTCTGCCCCATAGACCCCTCTGTTTCCCACATGGCTTCTTTACATTTTTGGTTCCTCCACAACACATTAACAAGGTGGGTAGTCTTGTTGCATAGAACCATGTCTCTACGATCAAAGATCTCCACCGGATGCTCCTCATAGGGTAGGTCATGTTCTAGTTGTACCACCTCTGGATTTAGTACATATGAAGTGTCAGGTATGTGCTTCCTAAAGGGGGATACATGGAAGGCATCATGAACTTGTGATTGATTTGTATGAAGTTCATGTCGATAGGCCTCTAATACTATGTGATCCATGATTTCATAGTGGCCAATGTACCTAGGGTTGATCTTCCATTATATCCCAAACCTCATGTATCTCTTAAAAGGTGAAATCTGAAGAATGAATTCTTCACAAGATAAAACTCCAAGTCCCTTAGACAGATGTTGGCATAGCTCTTTTTTCGACTCTGAGCAGTCTTAATTTGTTTCTAGATAGCATGATCCTTTTCTATCATCTCTTTCACAAGATCAATCCAAAGAATCATTCCCTCTGTAACATCATCCCAAAAAGTAAGTGTTCTACATCGCTTCCCATATATATCATCATAGGGTTCCATTTTATTTATTGATTGGAAGTTTTTGTTGTAAGAGAACTCGACTAATGGGATATGATGATCACATCCACCCTTAAATTCCATTGAGAATGTTTTCAACATGTCCTTGAGTTTTTTATAGTTCTTTCAAATTGGAAATTAGTTTGGGGGTGATAGGACATACTAAAATTCAATTTAGTACTTAGATCACGTTCATTACTTCTATAGAATTTTGATGTGAACATTGGATCATGATCCGATATGATAAAATGAGGAAATCCATTCAGCCTTACCACTTCCTTCACATAAATGCTCGCAAGTTGATCAAGATATAAATTTTCTTGAATAGAGATAAAATGATCAGTCTTGGGGAGATGTTCACCAATAACCCATATATAATTGTTTACTTTGATAGTTCTCAGGATACGAGTGACAATGTCTATAGTGAGATTGTCCCACTTCTATGATGGTATGGGTAGTGATTGTAATACCCCTTTTTGAAGTTGTCTCTATTCCTTCACTTGTTGACATACCACGAACCGTATAGTGTAGTCAGTAGTCTACATTTTCTTATTATCCCACAAATAATGATCATGAAGGTCCCTATACATTTTCGTGCTTCCCTGATGTATAGATAAATTAGAGCTATAAGATTCATCCATTAGATCCTTCTTTATTTCCAGAATAGATGGAAGACATATTCTTGTATGAAATTTCAGTACACCTTCTTCATCAATATTGAACTCAAAAAACTTCTCATCCTTTGCAAACTCAAACATCTTTAGTAACAAAAAATCTTCTTTCTGATCTTTCATGGTCTTCTCTAGTAATGCCAGTTGAGAAATCATTTAGGATAGGTTTAATGGGGTCCCTTCCCTTATAATTCCTATTTCCACATTCACTATGCCTTCGATCAAGGTATCTATTTGAATCTTCATTATGGATAGAACAACTAGGTATTTCTTACTTAATGCATCAATGACTTTATTTACTCTTCCGAGATAATAATGAATTGAATAGTCATAATCATTAAGATGATCCAACCATCTCATCTCTATCTTGTTCAATTCCTTTTGTCTGAATATATACTTCAAACTTTTAGGGTCTTTTTATATACTGTATTTATCCAAATAAATATAGTGCCTCGATATATTTAGAGTAAAAAACCTGCATCCAACTCATGATCATGCATATGATAGTTCTATTCATGAGTCTTCAACTGTCGAGATGCATATGCAATGATTTTTTCATTTTTCTTGATGATGAACCCAAGCCCTTTAAGAGATGAATTGTTGAAAATAAAAAATCCTTCTCCACTTGAGGGTATAGTTAACATGGGTTCAGTAACCTATCTATTTTTCAACTCTTGAAAGATTTCGACACACTCCTTTTTCTAGATGAAATTGACCCCTTTTAGAGTTAACATGGTTAATGGATTACAATGTCATGAAAAGTTTTTTATAAACCACATATAACATCCCACTAATCCAAGAAAACTATGTATATCAGTTATTGTTGTAGGATGAGGACACTCCTCTACAACCTTTGTCTTTTAAGGGTCAAATGTGATTTTTTATTGGTTACAATGTGCCCCGAGATAGCAACTTGTTTTATCCAAAATTCACATTTGTGGAACTATCCAAAAATCATCTTGTTCATTAGTTCTTTCAAAATAACTCTTAAATGATCCTCACGCTCCTCATGAATTTTTAATATATTGTAATATCATCAATAAAAACTACCACAATGTTATCAAGGTTGTCTTTAAATAATATTTTCATCAAATCCATAAAAATATCAGGTGCATTAGTCAGTACGAAAGGCATAAAAACAAACTCATAATGCCCATATATTGATCTGAATATAGTTTCTATAATATCTTTATTCTTCACCCTCAATTGATGATAACTAGATCGAAGATAAATATTAAAGAATAATTGAGCCCCACAAATTTTGTCTAATAAGCCATCAATTCATGAAAGAGGGTTGTGGTTCTTCATAGTGATCCCATTCAGTTCTCTATAATCATTTCATAACCAAATTAATTCACCCATATTCTTCACAAAGAGAATGGGTGCTCCCCAAGGAGACACACTTGGTTGGATAAACCCCTTCTCCAAAAGATCTTGGAGTTGCTTTTTTAATTATGCCATCTTCACATTTTCCACACTATACATGGTCTTTAAAATCTGATGAGTTCCATGTAGGATGTCAATAGATAACTCTACCTCACTTTCTAGTGGAGGTCTAGGTAACTCCTCAGGAAATACAACAATTTATTCTTGGATGATGGGGACATTTGAAATTGAATGAGTTTTAGGTACATGGGATGTTGCACTTGGTTGCCTCCTCTTTCATTATCAAAGCTTCTCCCCAAGATTGGCTCCATAGATCTCATCATTTCATTGGATTTATGAAACCACTGCAACTCGCCAAGATTTTTTTTGACTTTCATAGCACTTTTCATGATCTTGTCATAGTAATCATTGTATCAGTTGGATAGATTCTTCTGCAGATGAGGTCATGGTACATTTAAGAATATATCAGCCTTACCATTAGGATACATGAAAATTCTTGAGGTATAACAAGAAAGTACTGTGAGGTTCATATCATTGCTTCCAATATATTCATTCACCATTCTGTTCAGTTCAAGAATCTCATTCTCTATTTCTTTCTTATAGAACAAGGGAAATAATTATTGAAGAAGATCCCTATGAACTCTTCCCACTACATAGATTCAACCTCCACTCTTGGCCTCATATTTTTAATTAGTTCCCACTACTGATAAACTTCTCCCTCTAAGCGCTAAACATCCAGGGTGATCGTCACTTTTTCTGAATAGTATAGCACCGAAAATATCTTCTTGATAGATCTGATATACTATTAATCCATCAATGGGTGAATAGATCCACTAATGTTGGGTGGTCGTTGATGCTTAAAGGACTCAACCAAATGTTTTCCCCTTCGTAGTGATATTAAGCTCTCATCTTGATTCAAGTAATTTCCCATAAATTGAGTCAGTTAGTTCATCATTCTCCAAAAATATTCTATTCCAGCTTCCATCAGATATCTATGAGCGAATGGTTCATTGCGGTCACCATTTTATGGTTCCTCCTATTACCCGCCATTTTCTAAATGAATAAAAACATAGTGAGAAGCTTATTTAATTTTCAAATATTTTATATTTATATGGTTTGTATGTCTTAAAACATTATTCTTAAACAAATTATTATTTATAACAATAACATTTCCCTATAAACCCTTCATAATGATCCATAAAAACTCGTGATTAACCAAACATACCCCCTGAGATTGTCAAATAAGATGTGTTGAAAGGCCCATTTTTTGTACCAGCATACCCCAGGTCAAGACAAAAATTCTTTGTCAGAGTTTTCACTCCTCGTTACATCTCTTCCAGAGCCACATCCACTTGTTGGTATCCAGACAGGGATTTATTTTTTTGAAAACCACATACATAATATTTCACCAAAATACCAAGAAGTATTGCTATATTTAGACCTTTATATATGGTTCCTCCTAAAATTTCATATCCTAATTTCAACAAATAACTAAAATATACCTACGATGCCAACTTTGGAATACAGTTTTCTTATTACATAACCTTTCATTACATTTAATAAATAGAGGATCTTTAAAATCTAATCTCTTGGAAATAAGGTACATAACACAAGAAGACAAATGAAAATACATTAATCCCCTTGAAAAGAATAGTGAAAAGTTTATCTTAATAACAATTATTGTATCTCATAACCTGGAGACATATATTAAAGGAATGGGTGAGAAGAATGGCAAGTAAGGAAAACAAGTGAAATAGTTTAGATGTGAACTTCAGAGATATCCATAAGAACATGGTAAATATTATAAATTCATGATAAATAGGATTAAAATAATAATAACATGAAATATAACATTAAATTTTATCTAAAACAATTAATTTATACATTCATAAGAATATCACCAAGGTCCATTCCCAAGGTGTCATAAAAATTACTAATGTTATTCAACAAGGTATTGTAAAACTTATCATCTCTATAGAATAATTTCTTTACCAAATTAATTGGAGATCTATTATGGTGTACCCTTAATATTTTATTATTATCATGTTTTACTCATAGTTCATAATAATACATTTCATAAATAACCCATAGAGAATAAAAGAAATGGGTTTCATTTCCAAATCATGATTTTTAAAAGTGCCTATAAACATGATTGTTATGTTTTTTATAACCCATGGAAAATGAATGAGGGTTTCATGTATAAAAATTGAATAATAAAATATAACATTTTTATTTCTTTATGAATACGCATATAATAAAAATAGGTTTGGGTATTCATATAAACAAAACAATAGAATTTCTTGAGAAAAGGGAGAGAGATTTTGAGACGAAATCTCTGTAGCATTATGGCTATATAACATGGTTTTAGAAAACATTAAAAAGAGAGGATAATATAGTCACACACTCAAAAATAACTCAAAATATATAATTGAGGTAGAATAAAATAGAAATAAGATCATGGTATAAATATTTTAATGACATACCACAAGAATAAGAATCATAAAAGAAAAATGAAGATGTGATTTCTTTTACGAAAAGTTGGCACCCTAACAGTATCACATAAAAATTCAGAAAATGAATTGGTGATAGAAAAATAGGGAATATCATAAAATTTAAATAAAAAGGAAATTATTGTGGGTACATAATATCATACCCCAACATATGAAAACATAAATCAAATGCATAACATAAAATAAGTGTTGACAAAAAAAGGAGGGTTAAAGGATCCTTTACCGTGAAGAGTAACATCAAAAAATTGAATGTTAGGACATTGGGGAGTTTGAGGGAAGCTTTGAAGGACTCTGTGGAAGGTATAATGACTATATCTTAGTTTATTAGTAATTTAGAATTAAAGAAAATAAGGAAAGAGTTTTTATTTATTGAAAATGTGAGGGAATATTTTATTAATTTCCAAAAGACCCCTCTTTAGTGGTATTTGCCAACACATGGTCTATCCCATGGTATTTTCCCATGTTATTATCCACATGTGACATATCATATCATATTTTACTATATACAAGTTGACCATATTTTTACATTTATTAATACATCACTATGATGTCATAAAATACACCTAAAACTCAAAATCTGTATTTTCACTATTCACTAAAAAACAAAAAATATTATAAAGATCTCATAAATTAACCCTAACCTAATATAGATGTTCTAAATTCAAAAATAAGATCCATATTATGAAAATAATTTTATAATTATGGGATATTTAATTTTTATGTAAAATCACTATTTACGAGAATTTTATTTAAAACATTACCAATAATTTCTAAAATAGTTATTTACATATTCTATTATATCTCATTACCATTCCAGATGCCTAAATTATATTTATACTTTATTAAGTAAGGTTAATATTCCATTGGGCACATTACTATTCATAAGGGTAAAATTACTATTCATAATTTACTATTCATCAAAAATTAAGTTGATCTTATTAGACACTAAATTTCTTACTGATCAAAACATTATAAGGCTAATTTTTGAAAATCATTTCACATTATTAATTATTTAATATATAAAAAAATATTTTAAAATACTCTTTTTTTATATTCTCTAATAATATGAAACTTCTAAAAATTCATCCTATATTTATTTTGACATTTGAAATTCCAAAATTTTACAATAATAAGAAATAACAATTTTATTTATACAAAAGGATTGAACTAAGTAACTAAGGCATCATTACATAGCCCCTTATAACACCTGCGTATGACCTAAGAGTAAGGTGTGCAATGGTGATATAATCTTGGGGCGGCTTACACAACATTGGCCGAGTGGTGATTTCTATCATCTTGAACTTCTCCCAAAGGCGATTACGTTAAAGCTTTACATGTTGATGCTCATAATGGGCTTTGTCTAGAAAAAAATCCTAATGATGCTACCTCCTTCCCAAGCTCTGACAGATGGGCTTCATATGGCCTGAGTCTACTGGGTGAGACCATCAACTATTTTTTTGTATTAATTAACGATGATCATTTTTATTTATAAAAAATAATCATAACAATAAAAGTATAATTTCAAACAGTCATATAGACCAACATTCATATAACAGTCAAAACCCAATGGTCATATTTTAAATATAATCACATTATTAATAAAATCATATAGTTTTATTAGTACAAAAAAATAACACAAAAGTTCAGAAAATAAAATATTATTCATACGTTTGGGTAGTTACACCCATTGAACTAAAGTTTCTTTTAAATCCACACTTATGAAAAATGTGTAGGGTAATCCACCTAACATTGTAAATCATTGAAGAACCATTTGAGAGTGTGGAATGAGATTCCATTTCTTGATGATGCCTAAATCAAAGGATCTCGCCAATGACTACAATGCATCATCATTCCTCATTAGTGATTGATCAAAATCAAGGTAGGATGTTTGGTTCGATTGGATTATTTCCCCATTCTTAATTTCTACGACACACACAAATCAATCTACAAGAATATTTATATTTTGTTTTATTTTCTACCAAGATGGGTTATTTGTGGGGATATTTATAGATAAGTATCTATGTTATAGTTCATTATTCATTTTTATTCTCATGAGTATGAATTGAGGTCACCCAAATCATCAACCACAATCCATTCCTCTTATTTTTTCTTTTCATTTTCTCCCCTGATTCATCGTTCATCATATAAATTATTCATTTGGAATGTGGTTTGACATATCCCAATAATTTGGTCATTCACACTTGTTTCATTTCACAGAGATCATATTTTGTAGTTCTAGGAATACAAGAACAAAATTTTAGTGTGATTTCAGATGTGTAGAGGAATCACATAATTCTGGATATTTAATTTATCGTTACTTAGTGTGAAATTAATAATGATGAATGAGACTGATTTCCAAAAAAATATTTAAAATTTACGAAGTTTTTGATCCCTGATAGAACGGTTCTCCAGGGCCTGATTCATGATTTTATAACAAGGAAGTACCTAGATCAATGGATGGTTGAGTAGAAGGCAATGGGAATTCAATGTCTAGTTTTCATTGAAAAACATCACAACATAGCTTATAATGTGGAGCCACATTCCATTTATTCCCCCTCCCGCCTGATTCAGCAAAAAAGGTTGCAGGAGAAACTAAAGAATCAGACGGAATGTGACCCTGTCATGCAGTCTATGACCACAACCTTGTGACTCAATGTGTACCTTGTAGGGTATATAGACATGGGTTGAAGTACATGTGTTTGAACACACCATGTACCCCCTACATGGACATGAACAAGATGAGTACATGGGTTGATCCATGTAATGGTTCATGGGTAGAGTACATAGGCAACCGAAACACCATGTACTTCTATATGAGCGTAGACATTGGATGAGACATGGGAAGTTTACACAAGCTAGATTCGGGGTCAAGGGACATGGCATGTAACCCTTATACACGTCGTGTACTTTCTTAAACATGTATTGGATCCCTTATCTTCTATTTCATGGACATGTTTTTCTAGCATGCATTCCCCATATCCATTATATTAAGTGTTTTTATATATTGACCTCCAAATAATAGGACCATGATCCCTTTAATAAGACACCTTGTATTGAGTCACTTGAATCCATTTATGAGGCCAGGAGTGAGATATTATACTCATCGTTCTATGATAGTTTGTGTTCTTGGTATCATCGGGGCCAAAAATATGTGTGAGATTATCCCTTACTTAGTAGGTAATCTTGATTGAGATGTTAGTATCACTCAAGGGACTTAAGAGTGATCCTCATTTCCATGTTATATGTCTTCAGATCTTCAATATGTACTTCTAATGGAGATACCAGAAGAGAATTAAATCTATGACAGAAATCATCAGTGTCATCATACTCATGATTTTTTTCCCTGAGAGGAGTTAATTTTGGAATATTTGATATAGAATCCTAAGTTGGTATGATACAGTTGTGACTTACCTTTAGACTATGTAGCACTGTTGAGTATATTTTAATATTCTTGTTATATGTGTTGTAGAAATATACCTATATAGATGTGAATGTATTTTATTTTTTATATTATTTTTTCTTTTTTGGGTGTCCTAATAGTATTTTGATACTCACTCATTCATGATATATGCCTACATGTGTCATGTGTTGTGTAGATGATTGAAATTTTGATAGATTCCATGACAGAACCAGACTAGATGGTTCTTAGTAAGACATGACAGACTGAGGTGTCTTCCTATAGTACAAAGATTGCAGTCCCTTTACTTTAAGGTTGGACTTATTTTCATACATTTTTTGTGGGATTTTATTTGGTATTTTTTACTTACCTTTACTTCCTATCATACTGTTTTTGTGAGATTTAGATGTATGCATGATTGGTTGTTCATTTTTTTACATTAAAGCATTTTATAGGATTGCATATGTGTGTGTGGGTACATGTACATAAGGTAAGGCCACCCATGTTAGTGATAATCCATCTCAGCACTAGTCTCTAGCCCTTGGCCTATTAGAGGCATGATTGGGGAGTCACGGTATCGTCCCCATTGTGATGGGTGGTGAAACTGATCTAGTTCAAGTGTTGAAAAAAATAGTTCATCCTATCCAACATCATATAAAAACTGGTTAGATATGATAAAATAGCTATTCAAACAACCATTGAAGGGACTTGGAGTTTCATTTTGGTGATAATTGTTTTCTTTAAATATCACCACGGAATAGAGTAATTCAGTTTGGGAAAAAGGTAATCTTATCCCTAGCTACATTGGACCCTTTACAATCCTCGATCATAAAATAGTAGTGTATTATCACATATAACTCCCACAAAATCTTTCTCATGTTAATTATTTAGTCCAAAAATCACTCTTGTTGATGTACATACCATATAACTCATATGAACTGAATCTGGAGGTGGTACCATGGGAACATGAAATCTATTATGAAGAACAGTCAGTGGAGATCATAGAAGAAAACAAGTTTTTATGAAACAAGACTAACAAACTCAATAAAGTGTTGTGGAGGAACCATAAATTCGGAGAACTGACATGTGAATCGGAGGAGACAATGAGACATAATAACCCTCTCCTTTTCTCAACTGATAAAAAGGGTTGAAATTTCAGGGACCAAAAATCTTAAGGGTGGAAGAATTTAATGACCAACACTTTTTTAAAATGATATATGTTTCCTAAAGAAATGCTCGTTGAATACTATATAATATTATACACATACAAAATAAAGAGAAATCAACATAATTTTATCTCATTAACATTGATCAATACATTATTCATCTAAGAAACCAGTTAAAATTCCACTCATGACCACTAGATAAAAAATATAAATTAGAATATTTAAAATATAAAAGTATGGATCACCTCAGAATTCTATAAGTATAACTCAAATATAAAATTCAATATAAATAATATATAATATTATTTAACGAATGAACATCTTATAAAAATGAAAATATAACCTTTGGGATAATTTTTTAGTTAATTTTGAGTGAAAGAATGAAGTGGTATTTATAGGGTATAAAGGGAAATTTGATTATCGAGATTCGACCAAGACATACCCATTGTTCAATATAGCCTTTGGAAGATAGACCCTTGGTTGATATTTTTTACATTAGAATTTGGTTTTGTAATTATTAATGGAAATGGTTTATTTGATCAGAAAGAATAATCAATGGCCTCAACCAGTTAAGGCATGCTATTTGTAGCCCATTTGTTCAAACATGGATGGGAGGTATCATCCCTAGGGTTTTACCATAACCAATCTCATACTGAGATTCAGTAAGTTAATCTTGAATGACATCACCTATGGGTTAAGTTCTGGTTAGTAGAGATTACCACTCAATCGATGATAGCCAAGCCATCCCATGAAACTTCCACCATTTCATACCATACCCTTATGATATATATGGTTCTAATAAGGGGTTACATGTCTAGGAATTATTTACACAATGTGTAGACTACTATTTTTGAATAAAATTCTTATTTATTTAGTTCCATTTTAAGAATATTTTTTCTTATTATAATATATGTTTCATTGTGATGATTTGGATAAATTGATTTTTTGAAGTTAATAAACCATAATTTTAATTTATATAAAAAATTTATATAACATTATAATAATATTTATATTTATTAATAATATTTTTAATGTTTTTTTAAATCCTATTTAAATAATCAATAATAAAATATTTTATTAATTTGTCTAGTAAATTTTTATATGTGTCATAAATATGAATATGCCTTAAAAACTGCAATTTTTAATGAAATAGAAATTTAAAATTAAAAAGTTTTAATATAAATATTTATAGAAATATTATAGAAAAATAAAAATTATATTTTAAATAACAACATTGAAATTATGTTAGATTGAATTTATGATAATTTTATAAAATAGTTTTTTTCTTGAATAATAATGAATATAGTTTTCGGATTTCTATTTGTTTAATGAATTAATATTTATTTCATAATGATGTTATAATTAATCAAACACAATCCAATAACTAAAATAATCTATTTTATTAAAATCAATTATTTTAATATATTTCAAACGATTTTAGAACTATAAGTGGATTTTTGGATTCTAAAAAGGAAACATTACTTTATAAAAAACCTTACATTATGAAATCATTAATTTTTAATGCCCAAATATGTAATGAAATGTTATTTTCTATTTTAATGGATTAAAATAACATATAATGTGACCTAAATTTCTAAAACCATGAGAAAAAACTATGGTCAAGGAAATTGTTTTTCATTTCCCGCAACCATGTTTTCTAGGACCCATATTTTGAAATTTGAAAACAGTCCCCCCAATTTTTTCATTTATTTTCACACCCATTACATTTTCCAAGATTTTATGTTTATATTTTCTCCTAGAGAACCCCCAAGGGTTTCCTCAATTTCCCAAGGTTCTATCCTCACATTTTATGAACAACTCTTCAAGGTAAGGTAAATCTCCAGTTCCCTTTTTCATTCAAGTTATCTTTTAATGCGGTATGTATTATAATTTAAAAAATAAGTTCTTTTATCCAATGTCAATTATCCCATTAATGTAATGATATTTTTTTTTGTGAATGGGATATGATTTTACCATCTTATTTTTCCATCATCTAAATGCATTTTTTAAACTCGTTATGCTATTGATTTACTTCTCAAATTTTATTATAATACATGAGAAAATATATATTCCTTTTTATTTTAATACACAAAATTTTTTCTATTCAATATGTATTAAGATATATTTAATTTTTTTTGGAATTACAAATATTATACACATGTTTCCATTCTAGAGGTTAAAAATGACATAATGATTATGAATTTTTTGTATTTCATGATTTTGCTAAAAATATCGTCATTTATCATCCATAGGTTAATAATGGTATGATTAATTATGATCTATTTGGATCAAATGAAATTAATATATATGAAGGGTGTACCCAAACAACTCTCTAATTCATTTTTAAAAGAATTTAATCTCTAGAGATGACATGTTTTATAATGCCTTGGGGAATAACCTAGGTAATTTTTATTTATAACACCTTAGTGATAGGCCTTTGTAATTTGTTTTTGAATGTACCAATTAAATGATATATCCAAATTTCATTATTATGATTCATGTTCACATTATTTGTATAATCCAGTTTTCCATTTTTTACTATTATTCCTCTTATTCTTGCCTTTTTATTAGGCCTCTTGTTATTCTATATTTGTCTCAAGATCACATGTTGTATGTATCCCTTGATTATTCCCATATTGGGCTTCTTCTAACCCCTTTAAATTGATATGTTTTCCAATGATAGGTGATATTGAAAAAGTATCCTACAATGAACCCATGAATATTTATATCAAGTGGTTTTATAATAATGTTTTAAGTTTTTAGGTTTTATTTTCCTTTATCCCATGAAACTAAACTTGAAAGGATCCTCTGTATTGTACCATGTAATGAAGCTTTATGTAATAAAAAATTGGTATATCATATGTGTAACTTAATTTAAGAAATTTATAACCTCTTGTGTACTTTTGGGGATAATATAACTTTGAGCATTGCCCAATTAATTGGATATATATATAATTCCCACATGTCACATTCTAAAAATCATATGTATTTGCACCACAAGATTATAAAACATTCATTATATCATAATCAATTAAATGAAATGCCTTTCAGAAACATAAAATCATATTATAGCCTATGTAAATTATACTATAATCATAATCATTTAATTATTTTATCATATAAAAACCCATTGAAAAAGAAGTTGGATTCATAATAATATTATCCTGGTATAACCCATAATAAAGAAATGGGTTTCAGAAACACCTTTTCACCATAAACCATTCATAAAAATAATATGAATGAAGTAATAGGTTCATTTCCCCTAAAAGTAATATATTACAACAAATGATTTCATCTTAGATGGAGAATAATTTTGAATGATAAAACACCTTGATCATTTCTTAAAAAAGATTATATTTCCTTGAAAATAAATTTTAAATAGAAAATTTCATAAAGTATTTTTGTTAATAATTTTAATTGATTTTTTTAATACCGTAAAAATAATTCTACAATGAAAATAATGTTTATGGTGGTTTAAAATTCTCTTCATGACATACACATTGAAACAAATATTCCATTCATATTTTCAGTAAAATCCCTATGGGAATTTAATAGAAAAATACAAGAATATTTTATTTTTTTGAAAAAAGTGAATCACCAGTAAAAAATTATTTAATAAATCATTTGAAAAATGTTAAAAATAAATTTTTGGAATAAATGTTTATTTTGTTTTTGAAAACATGGTTTTTGAAGAAAATAGTTTCTCAATAGTAGAGGAAAATGGAGATGATTTTTTTATAAAAACAATTAACAACTATCATGACTAAAATGTGTGTCAAAAGTCATGTTATTCAAAAATATCATTAATAACCATAGGATAATGAAATTCATGAAAATTATTTAGTTTTAGATCATAATATTTCGAAATTGGAGTCATAAACATAAATAATCCCATTAAATGATTAGATAATAACACAAATCTGTTACCACTTTATTGACATTTGAAAAATAATATCAATGAAGTATAAATCATCAAATAGATATATAATACCTATAAATATTAGTTTAATCATCATAAAATAAAATCATTGGCAGTATATAGACAACATAATATAAAAGGGTGGTGAATATGATGTGTCTCACATATGTCAAAAGTGAGATAAAAATCAATTACTTAATGATTCTACATCCTTTGTACATATTAGAGAATCATTTATATTAAATTTAATTTTACTATACACATATTATTGAATCATTATTATAAATAGTAAAATGTATTATTTATATATGACTTTTTATTACCTATTTATTAACAACTAATTATTAAAATCAAAAGTTTGGTAATAATTATTATTTTATGTATATGTTATGACTTTTCAAATTTAGTATTTTTAATTTGATCTTGGTCCCATAATAAAAATAATTTTAACTATGTAATAAATATAATATATATTAATTATATATATTTTTAGTGATCCATAAAAGTTTGATATAGAAAATAAAATACACCAATCAAGGTGACAGAAGAAGTAAATATGCATGAATGTTGTCTCCATTCTCTTGAAAGAAAGAAATAAAGGTAAAAAGTATATTTCAATTAAAAAATATTATTTCATGTCATATATATCACATACATTCATTAAACACATACTTATTACCATCCATCGAAACCATTAATGAATCACATCGCTTCCTCAGGTGGTAGTCCACTGTCTACATGAGAGACATTATCATATTTGTATAGAATGAATAGTATTAAGGTAGGTTTGGAATAATAATTAAAATATTATATCAATATCATAAATATAATACATATATATATATTTAATCTATCATTAAAACTAGTAGGGATTTGTGTTTATGGACAAACGAATGACATCGGTTTGTGAGGTGGAAGTGTGCCATCCACATGAATAATGATTTCTTAACCCATTAGATAGAAGTTTTGATAGTTGTTGTTAATGAACTTATAAAAAGAAAATATCTATATAATAAATGTATTAATTTTAGTAAATAATCATTTGTAATTATAATTTAGGAATGTGGAGAAAGAAACAAAATAAAAATACTTAATGAAGAACATTACCTCTTTCTTGTGAAAATTTTGTAGTTTTACACATAACACATTACAAAGGATGGGGGTGGAAGTGTATATGTGAGGTGAGTGGAACACTTCTATTTTTAAAAATGAAACTTGTGTCCAGACATTTTAATCATGAAAAAATGATCCAAAATAAACTATTAATGACAGTTAAAAATTATAAGGTCTAAATAAGTCATTAAAAGAGATTTTATACTTGTTTTTGCGTTATGGTAGCTCTTATCTTTTTAGTTTAACCCTTGGTAAACCCATTTTTACCTAAACTATGGTAATTAATTTTTACCCTTTTCATTAATCATTTTTTGTAAAATATTATATTGAATTTATTTGATAATATATATTATTTTAATTCAAAAAATGGAATATATTATTTCAAATTAAATTCACAGAAGTAGGAAAATTTAATTTATAAATAATCCTGCAAGCGCCCTTAGAATGACGGTTTTCAAAGAGAATTTTACAACTATTCTTAACATTATTTATATCTTTTTTCAACATTAAATTGGTTATTGTAGAGACCCAAAGCTTGACGTACATGGACATTACATTACTTTTGCGGAATACTTAGTACATAACAAAAACACACACACAAGTACCGTAATAGTTTAGTGTCTTTGGAAACTCGGAATATAAACAACTAATCATGTTGAAAGATCTTCAACATCTCTTATATCGATCTTCCCCTTTTGTTTTCCTACCTAAAACATTTCTTTATATCCTGGAGAAAAGTAAACATATAAATGGTGATCTAAAATTCTCAGTAAGGGTAAGCATGGATAAAATAAAACAAATCATATACATTTGAGCTTAAAAACATGAACATGATGTTTAAACATCAAAAGCTTGAGGAATGACATAAAACATGGAAGTATGTAAGGAATATATCATAAATAAACATTAAGAATGATAAAATAGTATGGGAGTAAAACATGTAATTGTGGCAACCATTCGGCACATGTCATGATTTCCATAGTAGCCAAGGCATTGCTGCCAAGACCATCTTATTGGACAAAGTCCCTTTCTGAATCGAGTTCACTCCTCGTTTCAGTCCTATAACACTGAACCAGATTAACTTACCATTCCAGCCATGTCTATCTCATGAGATATAAAATCTTTACCCAATGCATTGGATGGATATATAGGTCCCACCCATCTCATAATCAAATCATTCTTACTTGTGCCACAAAATAAACTTACAACATTCATCATAACCCAAAGAATAAAATGGGTTTCATAAACATCATCCCATCATCACATAATCCATATAAAACAAATGGATATTTCATCATAATAAAATTGAATCCATGTAAATCATAGAGACATTATACTTGAAACATACACATATGAAATAATATCATCTTAGAAAGAAAATGGTTTTGATAAAATAATTGAAATGAATTCTTGAGGAAAATATCCTTTCTTCTTCAAAATCAATTTCTTTTCACAAAACATCATTCAATTTTAAAAGAAAAGGATTTGTTGAAAATAGTCATGAAATCTTTTGTAGGAAGCTTCATGAAAATAATTCTTTATAAAACTGTAAAAAACCCTTTCATGCCGTATACGTTAAAAAAGCATTCTTCTCGTACTTTTGTCAGAAAAGTCAAAAAAGAACCTCGTACGAAAAACGACAAAAGATTCCTTTCATATCTTTTACTAAAAACTCAACGAAGGGTAAAATTGGATATAAACTATTGTAGAAGGATATAAATATTACATATTTAGGAAACATGGATGTGGATGATAAAATACACTCCAGTAAATACCAAAGTATAAACAATCTCGGATAAAAATGAGATTGTGATATTTTCCCTTACCTTAGGTCTAATTTGCTCCGCAAGTGTCCGAACCTCCTTTATAATGATTTAAATAATGCCATTGACTTATCCCAGAATCATACTCATTATTATGAAATCATATATGGTTCACTTATGTCTTTATATTACCCGTTCTTTTGTAAATTACATGTTAAAGAGCGTTTTGGGTAAAATCATTTCATTTGTCGTCCGTGTTTTGACTTGTAATTATTCATATGATTACTTAGATCATGATTAATTAATTACAGAATATAAAACATGATTTATATATAATATATAGTCAGAATATACATATATATAATAGATTAGTAAATGGAAAGAAATACACCGTTCATGGAGACGACAGGCCGTACGTACGCATGAACGCTATTTTCGTTTCTTTATTGAGTATAATCGAATTAAGTATATGACATACATATATATACACATAAATCTAGTATCATTATTATTTCATATATTTCATGATTACTTATTATATATACGTTATAATCATTCATGAATGGTTAGCGTGGAGAATGAATCTCATCGCGTCGTGGAGATGGTAGTCCGTATGTACGCATGAGCGATGATATCGTTTCCATAATTATTGAATTGAATTGGAGTTGATGACACAATATATCAGAATTAGTATGATGTTATAATAACTATGTATAGTTATTATTTACACCATTTTACCCATCCAAGTAAGGTGGTATTGGAAAAACAGATCACACCACGGCGTGGAGACGGTATTCCGTACGTACACACGCGTGGTGATTTTGTTTTCTGTAGGATGGATAGATGGTGAAATAGGGTTGTTTAATAATTATAATATCATATAAGTATATTATTTATTTGATGTTATTACTTCATAATGAAACAACTAAATAAGAAGAAGTGTAAGAAGAAATAAAGATGAAAGAATCAGTAACGGGCATTACCTCTTCTTTGAAGCGCCTCTTTGATATCTCCTCTTAGGGAACTAAAATTGGTCTTTGAAGAAGACCATGACATCTAGGATGTTTCTAGGGAAGTTTATGGGACAAATTAGCAGGGTTTGGCCGAGCTTAAAGGCTCAAAGTGGTGTGAGGAAGAGGGGGAGGAGGTGCCCTTTTATAAGGGAGGAGAGGGGCACCTTTGGAAAAACTAAAAATATTATTTTATTATCAAGTCATATTCGGTTTTAAATAGCTCCAAATTGATATATTTATAAGATAATGTGGGTATGGGTCGAAATCCTCTCATGAAATAGAATTTAGACAAGTTTAGGTCATTATATTAACCATATCTTTTAGTTTTAACTCTTAGTTAATTAGATTGACATTTACCATGTCACTTTGTATTTTTATATTATATAGTTAATAAACTTACCATATACATCCAAGCGACCCAAAAGTTGTGTTTTATTAATATATATAACCTTATCTAAGTCCTTTTGCTGAACCTTAGATTTTTAGGAAGAAAATAACAATTAATAATATAATACTTGTTTTAAAAACTATTTTATGTCAATTTTGACACTATTCAATAGTTGATTTTTGTGAAACTCATAACAGAATTATTACTTCGACCAAAGTTAATTAAAACAATCCTAACATGTCATATTAACCTATAAAATTAGTGGAATTCATAAAAAGTCTCAAATTATATTTATTTGGGTATTTATAATATCAATTATTCTAATTGTTTACTATTATGGTAATTACTGCATCATCATTGTGTCATAAATAAATTAACTTATTTAATGTCTAAAAATTACAAATAAAATATAATTATGTATGAAATCTTATTATATTTATAATTAATATTTACAATAGAATTTATCTTATGCATAACCCTATATTAAAAATGTTCTAGTAAATAAACTTTGATTTTAACTCTTTTATCTCTTCTTTGAATTAAATAATAATAAATGTCCTAATCTAATACAAGTGGGCCTAAATGGTAATATTTTATTCCTAAGTTTGTTTTTGGTCGAATTATACTTATCCAATAAAATTAGTACATGTGTTAGGGTAATAATAATATCATTTTTACCCTTAATTACCCTATTTACTTTTAACCGTGGTAAAAAAAAGTAAAAAGTTACTATTCACCAAAAATTATTTTCATCTCATTGAACCACATTTTACTTACTGACATCAACCGTGTCTCTAGGATTTTTGAAATTCCACTCACAGAAGCGATAAAATTAAGTTTTATGAAAAATTCATTTTTTTAACTACCACTTAGTGGTTTTACTATTCATCAAAAAATGAAAGTTTCTAGAAAAATACCAAAAATTAGGCCTAAGCTATATTTGATATTATGAATTCAAAAATGTTGTCTATTTTACCAAATTAAAAACATATCAGTTGCATTAATTAATTTAAAAATTAATTCCCGTCGTCAAAACAAATAGCGTGTTTTTAAGAGATAATAACTATCAAAAGATTGACACTTGTTTATGTCTGGTTTAAATGTGAAATTACATCCAATGACCAAAATTGTATTAAATTGTAAAAATATATTCTAAATATATTTTAAAACCACTAAAATTAATAATTTATCACTATTAATTATTTCGATTAAAAAGGTTGTTTTTAATTAAAATTTAGTAATTTTCACTATTCATCAGAAAATAAAAGTTATCCGAAAAGTACCAAAATTTCACCCTAAGATAATTTCGATATTACGAATCCAAAAATGAATTCCATTTTAAAAAATAAAATTTAAAATATTTCAAAAAGTGGTTATTACTATTCATAACGGCTAGTTTTAATAATATTTTAATAGCATATCGTTGTTTAGTGAAACTCGGTATTGCGTACTACACACGCTATCGAGGAAGGTCACGATTACGTGTAATGCAAGGCAAGTCAAGGATGCGTGTTGTGCAAGCTCCTTTTGGTGTAGCATACAACACAAGAAATTAATGAAATTAAAAAGAATATTTTTCATAAAATCTCAGGGTGTTACATTCTACCCCCCTTAAAGTGAATTTCGCCCTCGAAATTCATGGGGGTTATAAATGGTTTACTACTTGAAAGTTTCTTTAATATAACCCCACATCGTAAAAAGGAATACCGAAACCAATATTTAAAAACAAAAGTATGAAACGTAATGGTTACCCAAATAAACTAATCACTGGGTTTCCACATAGGTGAAAAATATAGATATGGAAGAAAAATCTAACCATCATGTTCTGATGGAGAGTGGTAGAGAACATGGCTATGGAAAATCCAGCAATCACAAATCCATAGATTTGTGATGATCAAAGGTACCATCTGATTCATCGGATATAAGGGAACTAGGACAACATTTTTGGTTTTTAATATCATTTCCCTAAAGTTGAAAGTTTTGAATTAGAAGAAATACTTGCTTGATTTTGGTACAATCTCACTGTTTTTGGTGCTTTGAACAATTTCCACTTCATCTCTTAAATAAATAAGGTTGAATTTTTCATTTATAAAGTGTTAGCAGATCATGTGATAGAATGATGAGTCATTTCATCTGTCTCAAACAAAAGGTTATAAAAGTTATCAAAAATACATAAGTCCATCTATAGTGAGATTAATCATATATGGTTCCTAAAATGGACTTATACTTCATATATCATACTGCTTAATATAATAAAACAAGTTTCTACTAAACAGGGACTTCCTGTAGGCCAATGGTAGGCGATAAATGCCAGTCGCACTTCGGTTGTGGGTTCGATTCCCACAGCCTTGTCTGACGCGATGGGCTGTCATCCATCCTATAGGTTGTCCTTTTACTAAAACTACATTAATATAAAATCCCATAAATAATATCGAAAAAACTTCTATCCTTAAACAATACTAACTTATGTCCAACATAATCCATTCCAATCTTTAGGCTTATCCAAAATAATGTTGTCTAATCTCATATTATAGTGAAAATGATTACCAAAGAGTTCATACAACTAGAATGTGAATACCATTGTTGATCCCCATATATTATGAGATATGTCTTGTTGGTCACATTCCAAACATTCGAAGCCCTTAATCATGTATTCTCTTGAAAATTGAATACCCATTAAACCTTAGTGAAAACATGAGTTTTGTCAAAAGTTAACTCTTTCCACATACCAAAATCCCAAAATTCTGTATACTCAAACCATGATATCACTTAGTCCTTATAACAATCATGAGCTCATGAATACTTTCAAACATTTCATTTTCTGATTTTCCCTTCATTATGCGCATATCATTCTTTATTCCAAAAAATATTTCAATCACTTTCCATGGTTACCGGTACCATAAAATTATTGAAAACCACAATAGACCAATACATAAATATTCCAATATTCCACGATACTATATACAACATTATTTTGGAATCCCATTACATAAACACTTAATAATTCCACCACCTCGTTGTCATATTCAACATCACCAATAGTGATCGCATGTGACATCCCTTTGTCCTTTGCCTTAAGTGGTTGCTCATGTCGATCATCACTAACCCTTGGATTAGGGAATTTATTAGCATAATGCCCCATTTCCTTGCACTTGAAGCATTGAAGTGTATGAGGTGCACTCTGTGTAGCCTTTTCTTTGTTCGCATCACTAGACATCTTCTTCCCATCATTGCGGAATTCAAATGCCCGATGACCTTCCTTTCCAAATTTGAAACATTTACTTGTCCCTTTATGACAACTTCCTCCATGTTTCTTTCCAAAATTTGATCATAAGGGGAAACTCATCTTCTTTTCAGTGTGATCTTTTGATTTTCCTTTGAATTCCATTTTCCTCTTCTTATCAAACCCGTATGACTGATGGGTTACTCCAATCTCCATCTCAACTTTGAGAGCACATCGAACGATTTCCTCGTAGCTATTGAAGTCCCTTATGGCTAACGCCCTTCAAAGACTTGGTTTTAAGCCACTAAAGTATCGATCGATCTTACTCTCAGGTTGGATAATAATACCATAAGCGTACCTTGCAAGTCTTGTAAAATTTGCTTCATAGGCACCAACAGATTCATCATCCTTTTGCTTTAGTTCAAGAATCTCCTTCTCTATCTTTGTTCGTAGAATTCGAGGGAAGTACCTATTGAAAAATAAGTTCTTGAACTCGTCCCATTCCATAGACTGTATTTCATCTCTTGGCCTTGTATTCTTGATAAGATTCCTCCATTGATCAGCATCACCTTCCAAACGATACACTGCTAAGATGACTTTATCATGTTCAGAACATTGAAGAACTGAAAATATCTTTTCAGTAGTACTTATCCATTGTTCAGCAACAAGTGGATCAGAAGACCCACTAAAAGAAGGTGGACGTTGCCTCATGAAGGACTCAATAGAATATTGTTCCCTTATCTTCTCATTTGGAAGTCCAGAATGATTCATAGCTTGTGTAAGTATAATAATAAGATTTTTCACTCCATCTCCCATAACATTTGTTTGTTCAGGAGGACAATCATTGCATTGTCCATTACATTTATCAACACGGTTCCTTCGGGTTCCAGCCATCGTCTAAAACCCAAAAAGAATAGTGTGATAGGCAAAAATCATGCTAGGGAAAACAACATAGTAAAGGGGGAATACCCTCAATATCTAACATCTCAGGTTAAGTTATAAGATCATTACCGTAGTTCTAGGACTATATCCTATATGTATACTTATCCTTAGGGACATCCCTTGACATACCTTAGAAATATCTCTAGGGATCTCACTAATGTTTTCGCATCCTAGTTTCCAAAGGTTGACTAAACCTTTCCTCTGATACCAACTGTAATGGTCTGGAATTACTTCCAGTGGACTATAATTGATACCTATCAGGGCACTCCATGGGCGGCTACACCCCCTAGGTGGGACACACCACCATCCCCAGTGGCAGCCATTTCCTCATGAAGCCCTTGGGCGGAGAGCCATGCTTCGTCCAACACTCACATGTGAGAGTTCCCAAGGATCGGATACATTCTTACCTCCTTTGCCTCTGATACCAACTGTAGAGACCCAAAGCTTGATGTACATGGAAATTACATTAATTTTTCGGAATACTTAGTACATAACAAAAACACACAGACAAGGGCCTTAATAGTTTAGTGTCTTTGGAAACTCAGAATATAAACAACTAATCACGTTGAAAGATCTTCAACATCTCTCATATAGATCTTCCCCTTTTGTTTTCCTACCTAAAACCTTTCTTTATATACTAGGGAAAAGAAAACATATAAAGGGTGATCTCAAATTCTCAGTAAGGGTAAGCATGGATAAAATAAAACAAATCATATACATTTTAGCTTAAAAACATGAACATGATGTTTAAACAAAAAAAGCTTGAGCAATGACATAAAACATGGAAGTATGTAAGGCATATATCATAAATAAACATTAAGCATGATAAAATAGCATGGGAGTAAAACATGTAATTGTGGAAACCATTCGACACATGTCATGATTTCCATAGTAGCCAAGGCATTGCTGCCAAGACCATCTTATTGGACAAAGTCCCTTTCTGAATCGAGTTCACTCCTCATTTCAGTCCTATAACACTGAACCGGATTAACTTACCGTTCCAGCCATGTCTATCTCATGAGATATAAAATCTTTACCCAATGAATTTGAGGGATATATAGGTCCCACCAATCTCATAATTAAATCATTCTTACTTATGCCACAAAATAAACTTACAACATTCATCATAACCCAAAGAATAAAATGGGTTTCATAAACATCATCGCATCATAACATAATCCATATAAAACAAATGGATATTTCATCATAAGAAAATTGAATCCATGTAAATCATAGAGACATTATACTTGAAACATACACATATGAAATAATGTCATCTTATAAAGAAAATGGTTTTGATAAAAAACTTGAAATGAATTCTTGAGGAAAATATCCTTTCTTCTTCAAAATCAATTTCTTTTCACAAAACATCATGCAATTTTAAAAGAAAAGGATTTTGTTGAAAATAGTCATGAAATATTTTGTAGGAAGCTTCATGAAAATAATTCTTTATAAAACTGTAAAAAATCCTTTCATGCCGTATACGTTAAAAAAACATTCTTCTCGTACTTTTGTCAAAAAAGTCAAAAAAGTACCTCGTACGAAAAACGACAAAAGATTCCTTTCATATCTTTTACTAAAAACTCACCAAAGGGTAAAATTTGATATAAACTATTGTAGAAGGATATAAATATTACATATTGAGGAAACATGGATGTGGATGATAAAATACACCCCAGTAAATACCAAAGTATAAACAATCTCGGATAAAAATGAGATTGTGATATTTTCCCTTACCTTAGGTACGATTTGCTTAATAAGTGTCCGAACCTCCTATATAATGATTTAATAATGTCATTGACTTATTATAGAATCATACTCATTGTTATGATATCATATATGGTTCACTTATGTCTTTATATTACCCGTTCTTTTGTAAATTCCATGTTAAAGAGCGTTTTGGGTCACTACTGGAAATCTAACCTTTCCCAACGCTTCTATACCAACGGTTCATAAAAACCGTTGGTATAGGTTCCCTTTCCCAACGGTTTGGCCAAACCGTTGGGAAATCCCACTTTGAGGCCACCTTTCCCAACGGTTTTGGCAAACCGTTGGGAAAACCCACATTGTGGGGACCTTTCCCAACGGTTTTGGCAAACCGTTGGGAAAGGTATACCCTTTCCCAACGGTTTTGGCCAAACCATTGGGAAAACCCACATTGTGGGGACCTTTCCCAACGGTTTTGGCCAAACCGTTGGGAAAGGTCCACTTTGTGGACATCTTTCCCAACGGTTTGGCCAAAACCGTTGGGAAAGGTCCACTTTGTGGACATCTTTCCCAACGGTTTGGCCAAAACCGTTGGGAAAGGGTATACCTTTCCCAACAGTTTGCCAAAACCGTTGGGAAAGGTCACCCATGAATCAACCTTCACCCAGAATCAAATCCAGGCTCAAAATCTATTCCAACGTTTGTCAAAACCGTTGGTATAGACCTATACCAACGGTTTTGACAACCGTTGGTATAGATCCTTTGATTTTTTATCATTTCATCTTACCCAGAACATTATATAAATCAAAATTTAATATAATTATGAGAATACATATATATATTTATGTAATTATATACACAAAAGTCATGTTAGGTTAGTGGTTAAGTCGTTCAATAATAAACTAGGGGTGCTGGGATCAAATCCCAGCGAATGTTTTTTTTTGAAATACATATACCAACGGTTCCAAAACCGTTGGTAAAGATTTTCATATTAATTATACCAACGGTTTCCAAAACCGTTGGGATAGGTCTATACCAACGGTTTTGGGAAAACCGTTGGTATAGACCTATCCCAACGGCTTACTTGGCCACGGTTCTCCAAACCGTTGGTATAGGATATACCAACGGTTTGGAGGCATATACCAACAGTTCCAAACCGTTGGTATATGTTCGTTTTCCAGTAGTGGGTAAAATCGTTTCATTTGTCGTCCATGTTTTGACTTGTAATTATTCATATGATTACTTAGATCATGATTACTTAATTCCAGAATATAAAACATGATTTGTATATAATATATAGTCAGAATATACATATATATAATAGATCAGTAAATGGAAAGAAATACACCGTTTATGGAGACGGTAGGCCGTACGTACGCATGAACACTGTTTTCGTTTCCTTATTGAGTATAATTGAATTAAGTATATGACATACATATATATACACAAAAATCAAGTATCATTATTATTTCATATATTTCATGATTACTTATTATATATACATTATAATCATTCATGAATGGTTAATGTGGAGAATGAATCTCATCGCGTCGTGGAGACGGTAGTCCGTACGTACGCACGAGCGATGATATCGTTTCCATAATTGTTGAATTGAATTGGAGTGGATGACACAATATATCAGAATTAGTATGATGTTATAATAACTACGTATAGTTATTATTTACACCATTTTACCCATCCAAGTAAGGTGGTATTGGAAAAACAGATTACACCACGGCGTGGAGACGGTATTCTGTACGTACGCACGCGCGGTGATTTCGTTTTCCATAGGATGGATAGATGGTGAAATAGGGTTGTTTCATACTTATAATAACATATCAGTATATGAGTGATACTGATGTTATTACTTCATAATGAAACAACTAAATAAGGATAAGTGGAAGAAGAAATAAAGATGAAAGAATCGGTAATGGGCATTAACTCTTCTTTGAAGCGCCTCTTTGAGATCTCCTCTTAGGGCACTAAAATTGGTCTTTGAAGAAGACCTGGACCTCTAGGATGTTTCTAGGAATGTGGAGGGGAGAAATTGGCAGGTTTTGGCCGATCTTGAAGGCTCAAAGTGGTTTGAGGAAGAGGGGGAGGAGGTTCTCTTTTATAAGGGAGGAGAGGGGCACCTTTGGAAAAACTAAAAATATTATTTTATTATAAAGTCATATTCGGTTTTAAATAGCTCAAAATAGATATATTTAGAAGCTAAGGTGGGGATGGGTAGAAATACTCTCATCCAATAGAATTTAGACAAGTTTAGGTCATTATATTAAACTTATCTTTTAGTTTTAACTTTTAGTTAATTAGATTGACATTTACCATGTCACTTTGTATTTTTATATTATATAGCTAATAAGCTTATTATATATATCCAAGAGACCCCCAAGTTGTGTTTTATTAATATATATAACCTTATATAAGTCATTTGGCCGAACCTTAGATTTTTAGGAATAAAATAACAATTAATAATATAATATTTGTTTTAAAAACTATTTTATGTCAATTTTGACACTATTCAATAGTTGATTTTTGTGAAACTCATAACAGAATGATTACTTCGACCAAAGTTAATTAAATCAATCCTAACATGTAATATTAACCTATAAAATTAGTGGAATTCATAAAAAGTCTCAGATTATATTTATTTGGGTATTTATAATATCAATTACTCTAATTTTTCACTATTATGGTAATTACTGCATCATCATTGTGTCATAAATAAATTAAATTATTTAATGTTTAAAAATTAAAAATAAAATATAATTATGTAGGAAATATTATTAAATTTCTAATGAATAATTACAATCGAATTTATATTATGTATAACCCTATATTAAAAATGTTTTAGTAAATAAATTTTGATTTTAACACTTTAATCTCTTCTTTGAATTAAATAATAATAAATGTCCTAATCTAATCCAAGTGGGCCTAAATGGTAATATTTTCTTCCTAAGGGTTTTTGGGTCGAATTACACTTATCCAATAGAATTAGGACATGTGTTAGGGTAATAATAATATCATTTCTACCCTTAATTACCCTATTTACTTTTAACTGTGGTAAAAAAAGTAAAAAGTTACTATTCACCAAAAATTATTTTCATCTCATTGAACCAAATTTTACTTACTGACATCAACCATGTTTCTCAGATTTTTGAAATTCCACTCACAGAAGCGGTAAAATTAATTTTTATGAAAAATTCATTTTTTTAACTACCACTAAGTGGTTTTACTATTCATCAAAAAATGAAAGTTTCTAGAAAAATACCAAAAATTAGGCCTAAGCTATATTTGATATTATGAATTAAAAAATGATGTCTATTTTACCAAATTCAAAACATATCAGTTGCACTAATTAATTCAAAAATTAATTCCCATCGTCAAAACAAATAGCGTGTTTTAAAGGGATAATAAGTATAAAAAGATTGACACTTGTTTATGTCTGGTTTAAATGTGAAATTACATCCAATGACCAAAATTGTATTAAATTGTGAAAGTATATTCTAAATATATTTTAAAACCACTCAAATTAATAATATATCACTATTAATTATTTCGATTAAAAAGGTTGCTTTTAATTAAAATTTAGTAATTTTCACTATTCATCAGAAAATAAAAGTTATCCGAAAGTACCAAAATTTCACCCTAAGCTAATTTCGATATTCCGAATCCAAAAATGAAGTCCATTTAAAAAAAAATTTAAAAAATTACAAAAAGTGGTTATTACTATTCATAACGGCTAGTTTTAATAATATTTTAATAGCATATCATTGTTTAGTGAAACTTGGTATTGCGTACTACACACGCTATCGAGGAAGGTCGTGATTGCATGTAATGCAAGGCAAGTCAAGGATGCGTGTTGTGCAAGCTCCTTTTGGTGCAGCGTACAACACAAGAAATTAATGAAATTAAAAGAATATTTTTCATAAAATCTCGGGGTGTTACAGTTATACTTACCTAAATTAAATTAATTGATATATTATTTAACTTTTATAAATTTTCAAACAATTTAAATTATTATTAATATTTATTAATAATTTAAATTCAAAGTCAATTTTGAATTAAAATTCATTATTTTTACTACTCATCAAAAAATAATCCTATAAAATTCCAAAAAATACCTACTAAGATAATTTTCACATCCTTATTTCAAAAATGAAGTTTATTTTATCAAATCACATTTATAAAATTTCCAATAAATAATTTTTTTATTTTTCACAAAAAATAAATAAAAAATATTATTTTTAGAAAATAGCATTTTTAAATCATATAAAACATTTATAAAAAAATTAATGTATTTTTTATCAATATGTTTTCTTTATATAAAATAATTGTACTTTATATTTTAAGAGTAGTTATTACTATTCATATATATATATATGTGTGTTTAATTTCATTGTTATAATGGTCTTGTTTTAATATTATTAATAATAAATATTGGTTTTGTTGAAACATTGTATCATGTGAAACACAATATAACCCATTGGTTCATATATCACAATATTAAGATAGTGTTTCATGAAATGGAATTTATAAAAGAAATTTAATTTACTCCAAAAAAACAATACATAAATATTCTAGATGATACATGATCCCTTGACTCAAAAAAACCTGATTTTCATGTGAGGTCAAGTATACTAAAAGTCTTTTTTAGTTTGATATAGTTCTAGAAGAATTTTTTTGGAGTTAGTGTATTATTATTATTTTTAAATTTATTTTATGTATCTTAGATTTATTTAATATCAATAACACTTATTATTATATATTGGTCATTATTTTTATTTACTATAGTGTAATAATATCCTATAGTGTATGTATCAATGATAAGGTCATAGTAGTTCCTTACTAGGATGTGAATCATGAAGTGCCATGATTATATTATTAAATGTTGGTCTACGGTCGGATATCATACTATTATCGTAAATGTAAGAGGTGTATTCTCATGTTGTTCTCACTTGATAATCTCAAAGATGAGAGATTATGAGAAAAAACAGTCTAGTGGAAATTCCACTTGTTTTGGGGTCATCATAAGTTCATATATGTGACCATGTTCAACAGTCATTAGAATTTAATATTATCATTTATCCATTTACTGACTCACGCACATATTCTTTTAGATAAAAATAATTTTGTCATATTTAGGAGGCTAGGTATAGAACACTGGTTGCATCATGATTGACAAGTCATCAAAGGATAAATCAAGATAGTAGTTGTCCCATACATCTTTATTGAAGTTTATATTCCATACCTTTGATTGGTATAGGAACATAATAATAAATTTCATATTGATGTTGAAATGACACATTTATTTCAGATATTCATCGGAATACATATTGAAGAAATAGATTGGTGACACTGATGTGAAACTTTCCTGGTGATATATTGGAGTAAAGGAATAATATTACATAGTAGGTGTTTATATGTGGTTTTAATTATAGATATATTAATTTTTTTATCTTGGTGTGTCTTGACCTGTTTATAGATAATAATCAAGGACTTTAAGAAGGCCCTCCAAATTCCAATGAAAATGTAATATAGAGAACCACAAAATAAGTGTTTCTGATGGCCTCAAATGAATTCTATTTCAATTGAACTAATAAAATAATTTTTTTTCAAGATATAGGAATGATTATATTCATTTTTATTGATAAAATATATTTATTGATGAATGAAATATTTAAATTAAATATTTATTAGTGAGTTCAATAAATTCCAAAGGAGATTGACAGACTTCTATCGTGTCTATTTATAAATATTAATTAGGAAGCTAGTTAAAAAATAATTGTTATTTTGAAAGTTTTCATGAACTACAAAAATAATAATAATAATAATAACATGTGGCAAGGGATTGATTAAAAATTATAATATTATTGAAGGGATGGAATATAATTCAATAAACTATTTTGATATAATATTTAGTTTGATAAAAATACTATTACATCAACAGTGTGTTGTATCCAAAGTCGAAACATAATAAAAATTTCATACATAAAAACCCTCTCTCAAATCCAACATTATATATTCACATAAAGAACAAGAAACATATTAGATATCTATTAAATATGGAAGGACAATAAATCAACACTAATAATGCATGAAAATTGAATCGCTGCATTTGTAATCAGTGAATGATTGATATTTCTTGGAGATGAAATGTGTACATATGGATCCCCTCTAGAGGTATTCTATCCTTTAATTATTACAACACAATAAAAGAAGTCTGAATTTTACTTTTTGGAAGTTCAAAATATACATCAATTAAAGAATTCTCAGATCATATATTCATTTAATCCAATAATAAATAAATTAATTAAAAATTTTACATCCAAGATCAATGTTCGTTATTTCAGGAAATACAATATTAAAAGATATTTTTATATATCACCCACAACACATGTTTCCAAGTATCCCAAAACATGCAAACAGGGAATGGTCATAACGATCCATGATATCATTAGTGTGAATGATGTCTTAATAGATAAACCTAGGTTGAATAGGTGTATGACCTATGATAATAAATATTACATGAATATCTATTGGGAGAAAGGTGGTTCTGATTTAAGGACCTAGATTTGTTTTTCACATCTCTAGAGTAAAAAAATCATTTATACATTGAAAACAATGATATCCATCACAATGGTAAGACAAGGATAGTGATTTTATATTTTTGGAAAATATTTTATATTGTGTTAAACCTGTAGTGGTGTTATGGAATTCCATATTAAATGAACTCTAATATTTTTCATGTTATGTTCCATGATGCAATATATAAAACATATTGAGGGTAATTTACTATATATGATAATTTAATCATTTAATTTATATATCTAAGATAATATATGATAGGTTTTTCATGAATGACATCATGAACAATATGTATCAGTGAAATAGATTGTAACTCAACAACTTCTAGTGGTACTCCCCATGAAATGGTGGTGTAATTCACTATTTATAAGTATTTTTGTTTTTTGGGGAGTGTTTTTAGGTAACTATGTTTCTTTTTCACAACATGGGATTATATAATTCAATATTAGGATATCTAATAAATTTTGAGAATATATATTACAACTATGGGAATCATGACTCTGAAGCCTTATCAACCAAGAGACACCAGTAGAAATCAATCATTTGTTGATTCATTTCTCATAATACTCATGAATTTCTGAATTTTAAACCACTATTTGGATGTTGTGAAAGGACATTTCCTTGGGTTTTTAGGGCCTTACAAGCATCCATGGATCATTATTAGTTTTATTTCATCATTATCATGCATGATAGTTTTGATGAGAAGTTGAGGGTTGCATGAAAAAAATTAAAGTGACATAAAAATACCTCCTCCATTTTGGAATCTTCCTTGCGGAATTATTTTTACCTCACTTAATGAATTTCCCACATTTTAATGTTCCAAATTTAATTCTCAGTACTGAAAAATCCCCGTAAAAAATTAGAGTTGATGAGGAGGCTTAATAACAAATTGTGAGAAAAATGCAAAGTCTTGAATACCTCTATTTTGTTTTACACAACTCATGGAATTTTTCACAAAATACTTTTTCTGGGTCATCGAAAGTAGGTTGTCCCAAACATATTTATAGGGACATATGGGCCAATGTATGAACATAATACACTCACACTTGAAAGTTCCTCCCACATGTTTAAAACTCGAAACATTGGTTGAACACTCTATCTCTAATATGGGTATGTTAACAGAAACCTCCATTTTTTGTAACACATGTTCATAAACACTTCTTGAGAGTGACAATGTTTTCCAATTCCATGACGACAAATTTATGGATCCTAGGTAATGTTACATAAAAATGGATCAGATAAAATGTAAAATATTGACATATGTTAGAAATTTAGAGAAAATTTCAAAACCACTTTATGAATTCATTATCAATACAAAAATTTTGATGTTGCTTCTATCACTAGGAGGGGGAAATACATAGAAACCATAATATCACATTGGAAAATATGGATGTTTATGAGAAAGTGGTTTTGTTAAAATTGAATTTAGAGGAAAATTGATAGTGTATTTATAAAAATAGACTACCATAATACAATTATATTCTCCTTGATGATATAATCATGCTAACTTATGATAAACTATTTTTTTGAGGAAAAGTTACATCATTGTAATATAATTACTTGTAAAACCTCACTAATGGAACAAAAAGTTGTTAAATTTTAAAATCTCAATGATATAACAAGGATAATAACCAGGGATCTACTTATAAAATATTATTTACCCACCCATGATTTCAGTATTGTGTGTGACAATATCTCAAAAAATCGATGGGATTGTATGGAGACTTTTAATTGAGTTAAAGAGGGAATTACCCAAATTAATGGACTTAGATGTACTATATTTGATATATTTTAATAGGGTATGTATTTGATATAGATCCAATTAGGAAATATTATGTAGTATGGATGTACTTGTTCTACATTTATCATCATTTGATGATTCTTCCAAAGCTTCTCAATAAAATTTCAACTTACACCAAAACCATACAACATTATCATGGGAAAATGTAATAGTATATTGGATCAGAACCATCATGGATTGATATCCTTGGAGGGATTCTAGTATAATGATTCCCTACTAGAAGACAATAATTGGGTTATATAGAACTGATAACGGTGGAATTTATGATTTTACTAGTACAACTGACCTAGATCATGTGGCATCATCTTTTACTATAAATATATCCCCTTGAAGAGATGGTTGGGATTGTTCTTAAATATTTTAGAATAATCAATTCTTGGATGACCAAAAAAATTACCAAGATCCTAAAACTAGAGAAATCCTAGACTATATTGGTTGAGTTTATAGAATGTATAGTATAATGAATGGGGATTAAACATACATAACTAGCACCCTGATGTAAGGTAAGTGTTGTTACTAGAAACATTATAGATGGGGTGGAACCTACTTGTTGTGGATTCATTCATGGTTCAGTGGGCATGCACACTTATTATGGAGACGATCCTAATATTCAGATACCAAGTCAACTATGACATCCTAGTGTTTTACAGGTTTCATAATCAACTATGGCATGTCATGATGGGGACATTATATAAGTCTAAGACATAGATACATAAACATTACATAATTTTAGATGAGTATTCCATACGTAACATTATTATACATGTTAGAATAGAGAAATTTATTTTCATTAGATACTAGAGATATAAAAAAGTTATTTTCATACAGTTTTCATCATCTCCCATAATTTTTTTCCAGAATTGTATCCTTATTGACATACCCTTCCTAAAACCATTCTTCATAGCATGAGGAATGGAACCATAAGAAACTCTGGTTTTAAATTATACATAATACTAAAAATGCGAGATATTACTTGATTATCATATAAAGGAACAAAATAATAATAGGTTATATGATCATGAACATAAATTAAAAATTTAATACCTAATCTATCAAAATAAAAAACACGTGTCATGTCATAAATCATAAACTTTTCAAAACACATGAATCATAAAAGTGTAAAATGATAATAAATAAATAATCATTCATATATTTTTTTAATAACTATGTGGCACCAATATATGTATATAAACAATTTAATATGTCATAATTAACCACAGATACCATCAAATAATAGTGGATTAAGCATCAATAGTGGTTTCCCATATAAAACCTGAACACAAATCATTAAATGTTTCCCCTAGTGGATAGTGGACAATGACATTATTTCTATAGTGGAATAATAATATAAACATGTTCCAAATAATGGATTAATAAGATTGACATTTTTCCAACAGATACCTCATGATATATAAAACATCACCAAATTCATTAGAGGGTTATATAATTACCGGACCACCCATCAAATAATAAAAACTATATATATATATATTAGTTTTTGTTTTCCACAGTTTCCTAAAATATTCATCATTTCACTATATCATAACCGATGAAAACAAAACTGGTTTCATATACATTTTATAATTTCCTCATAGCATAACATAAGAAAAATAAATGGATTTTCTAAAAATATCATAATTGTTTTCCATACAAATAATGAATAAGAATGGTATTATGAGGTCATATCCCTATAAAAACATAATTAACCTCAAAGGATGATATAATTTATGATTTTTAAGTTAAAATAATCAGAAAAACATTTTTTTGATGAATATTCTCTTATATTTAAAAATCCATTTATTTTAAATCTAAATTTTTTAAAAATACTATGGAAAGAATTTTATTTGTAATGAACTATGAAAAATTATAAATGAAACATAAATTCCGTGAGGAAACATAGTTCTAGGAAATTAAATTCATTCCATTTAAGTTAAATAAAGACTTTCCTTTCACAATTTGGTAAAACAAGTCAAAAATATCCTCTTCTGACAAAATAAAAAATTTAATCCATTCAATAATTTTAATTAAATTAATATTTTGGTATAAAAATCTTTAAAAAATGTATAATTTTAAATAATTTTTGAAAAAATTTTATAAAAAACATCGACATTGAAGAAAATTAATTTTTTACTGAATAGTAAAATAATGTTTAGTTTCATTAAAGAAATTACTTAGATATCTAGAGTAATTAATGTGAGGAAGAGAAAAAAATAGTAGTTTAAAAAAAATCATAGGATAAGAAAATTAAAGGGATTTATTAGAAAATTATTATATAATTTCATTAATAAAAACCATTCATAAAAAATTCAAATTAGTATTGAAACATATTTCCCAAAAATCTATTATTGTCTCTATTCTCACATGTTCAATACTCATGTATAATTAATATATGATTATTATAATTTTATTCAATAACCATAATATTATTTACCATACCATTTATGATTTACTTATTACACATTTTTAGCTATTTATCTGTAGTTAATTATTAAAATAACTATTCAAGGGGATAACTATTAAACTTTTCATATCTGTTTTGGTTTGAGAGTACTAGACATTTTAAATTTAACAAGGGTCTACAATAAAAATAATGTTAATAACGATATAAATTACTTATATATTCATTAAATCCATATTTAGAGTCATCCATTTAAGGTAGTGATATAGAAATAAATTACACCATTTGGGAGAGAGTTGGCACTATATACATATGAGAATTGTATGTAATTATCAATGGATTAAAAGAAATAATGAAAAATAATAAATATAAATTATATAATAAAAAATTTCATTTACTGAAAATACTTTCATTAAATATATTTTTATTACCATTTATAAAGATTTTAAATGAAAAGATAATCACATCGCTTCATGGATGTGGTAGACCGCACATATACATGAGGGACATATTCATTTCCCAATGCATTGGTTGGTAAGAGGTTAGATATGATATTATAAATATAGAATAAAAATTATTTCATAAATATCACTCAAATTTATTAAAATCATCATAATATCCATCCAAGAAGTATGGTGGTGGAAAACATATTGTATCGGTATATGGAGATGATGGTCGTATGTATGCTCAAGTGATACTTTAAAATCCCATTTTCTATAAAATCGTGTGAATGAAGTTAGAATCATAATCATGATAATGTTTTATTATATTTATAATTCTTAATTTTTAATTTAATGATTAATACCATATATTTATATGAGTTAGAAGATGGAGCAAATTGAAAACAGTCAGTTAATATTTATACCCCTTCATTGGGAAACCACTTTTATATTACAATTTAATCCTTTAATGGATAGTATTTTGGAAAAAAAAAAAAATATGATGTGTTGAAGTAAACTAGGATTATATTAGAGTCGGTATTGGTTGAGATTGATTCTTCAAATTTGATTAATGAAAAGAGATAAGTGGTTTCATTTTATAAGTGGGAGAAAGTATGAACATGGAATTTTTAAAAAAATTATAATATAACTTAGTGACGTTGATGAAAAATTCTTCAAGGTGGATAGTTATTAAAATAAAATAAGCAATGAAAAAAAATAGTCATTGAATGTAATTTATATGTTGCTGGGTGTAATTTCAAAACTTATATTATGGTTTAACCCCTCGGTGGTCAAATTATAATCTTAATCATGGAAACATCATTTTCACTCATAAAGTGTTATAATTTTTTGTAAGGTAAAAATGAGAATGTAAATGTAAAGGTATGATAATTGAAAACATTTTCATACTAATTATTCACAATCAATAATTTCAGGCCTTTTGAAATAAATTCATAATTATTTTTTGTCATGAATTATTATCATTTTAATTTTTGAATCTATTAACATAATTATACTTTGAGCACAACATGAAAAAGTTAAATTAAAATAAAACCCATTAACACCTCTTTAATATGTTATTTTTTCTAAAAAACCATTAAATGAAATAATTAATCTGGATTCTATTAATTTTAAAGTTATTAATATCTTTAATTTTTTATTAATTGAATAAATATCATATCAACAATGTAAATACATTTAAGATAATTATTAAATAACTAAAATTTAAAAATATATTTATTTCATAAAGTGATTAATTTATATTTCAAATAAACGTTTTTAACTGTACATATCATAATTTTTAAATTATGAAATAATATTATTGATATTGAAACCAAGAGTGTGTCATTTGGTATTTATTATTTTCATAAATTAATATAGTAGTTATAAAAAAAGAAATACGGATCCTAGTGTCCATATTATAACTATAAGGATGAAAATTAATGTAGGTCTATCATAGGGTGTGTAAAAATAAAATTTATTTTCTTAATGCATTATAGAGGATGACCAGGGTTTTCTCACTTGAGTAGCTTCAATATTGTTTATCTAGTGAATCTAATTCAACTAAAATATTTTTATTATTATTATTTTATAAAAGAAACAATATGCTTTTTTTGTTTTTTGTTTATTTTATAGGATAATAAAAATACAAAGAAAATTTAAATTTAAATTTAATCTAACATGTAATGAAAAATTCAATGAGTAAAGAAGAAATAACACGGTATTAAGTTCTATTTTGGGTTTAATCATTAATTTTATTTATTTTTTGAATTTATTATGATAATTCATCTATGTGATAACATGGATTAATAAATATCCTTTTATTTAGAAATTATGAATCATTGAATGCATATTATATTCTAAATTTTACCTCCTCCTATAATTAGTATTGATGGCACACCTCAATTGAAGGTGTGACATTTTCCAGGACCTGGATCAATCAAAAGATGTTTCATCTGTTGATTAGATAAACTTTATAATGTGAAGAGATAGCCGATGAATATTTTATAAATGAATGAAATAAATTAATATTAAAATATTTATGTTTCATGCCCTGGGGGATAATTTTCACACCTAGGAAATCTACTCATATTTATTACGAAAATAAAATAATCTTTTAGAATGAATTAAATAACACTTTTACCTCCCCCAAACCAAAGAGTAAGGTTAGCCCCTCGTTATCAAGGGTCAAAGATATAATGGTATAAATAGTGTATATAAGAGAAGATAAAATAATAAATATAAAAATAAGTGATGAGAATAAAAAAATAATGAGGATGTGAAAAGAAGAAGATGAAAATTAAATTCATTTAATAAAAAATAAAAATAGAAGAAGATGTGAGATAAAGATTGAAAAAGAAAATAAGGTAAAAAAATATAAATATATTAGAAGAAAAAAAATTTAAATAAATGTAATGAAATATATATAAATAATTTTGATAAAATATGATCAAATTAAGTAATTTGAGAAGAAGAAATAGAATAATAATGGATAGTTGAGGGAATGTAGAACACTTGTTGAGAAAAAAAATATTCATGAATTATATTTAAATAAATTAAATTAAAATTAAAATTAAAATTAAAACTAAAAAATAAATGGATGAAATAAATAATAAGGAAGTTATTCTGCTACAACTCGACCTCCATGGTGGAATACATCCTCAGTGTTGAAACCCTTTTTCAATTGAAAGATCTTATATTTCTAAAGGCTATAATTTCCTTGTTCATATGTATCTGTTAAAATGATAAAGATTTCTTCCAATTTATTTTAAATATATCATCCATTTGACTCGATGTAAATTAATTTTAAACACCAATAAAAATAGGGTATTTAAACCCCTTTTAGCGTGGATAGATGGTCGATTGGAACAAACTTCTTTATTGGTGAAATGGGAGAGGAATATTGGTTTTTAAGGCACAATAATAGTGGAAGAAGACTTCACTGATCCCTCCATCCTTCACAATGGAAGGAGGGATCTCTAACTACCATGCATAGCCTCCGTAATGAACAAAATAGCATCAGAGTGGTCATTTTGGGCTTCGATGTTGACGCAATGAGTCTGAGTTCTTTTGTAGTGGGAGTTGGAATTGAGCTCAATCCCTCTAGGTTATTCCACGTCATTTCAATGTGATAAAGTTTGCATTCAGTTATATTGATGTCGATAGTAGGTTGTGCAGCTTGGTAGTATGGGTATATAAGCATGATATGCCAAATAGATGGGAGAAACAATGGTGTTTTTGAAAAAATGAACAGTATCTCAAATTTTTGTATTCCCACATCGAAACTGAAATAAGGAGGTATTATTCCTAAAATTAAAAGGGTACCTATCACAACATTAAATTCCTACTCTGAATATGTTCTCATGGTTCTCACTCTGACACGCATATGTGGTATACTCAATATCCAGTCTGCAACGGAATAGACCCACTCTATACATGTGGTTTAATGTGTGGGATCACCCTTCTCACATGATTTATTCCCCCATTAGGATACATATCCTTTCATTTCATGGACTTACCAATGGGTGGCTTGGGTATCCAACAACTATGGGGAGGTTGTTGGCTTCCCCTGGTTGAGGTTTATCCAGCCTATTGGTATCAAAATTTTTGGTAAATTCTTGGAAAAATAGAAAGATTAAGCAATTAAAATATATATAAAAAATACCACTCCATAATTTATAAATCAATTTCTATATCCAAAACTCAAAAAACTTATTAATTTAAATTTATATGTTTATTCATTTAATAATTACCCACTTTTAACTAAAAACATGAATTTTATGGTTATTTTCATTAGAAACCATGAAAAAATCCAAATAAAATAAATACAAATATGCATAGAATTTGTTTCTATAATAAATGGAAAAAATCTGTCCACAAAAAATGATAATTTTGAGATTTATAGAAAATTTAAATCCTTAAAAAACTTAATTCACAATATTTTAATTGTTTCACCCTTACTTATGTGAAAACTTGAATTCTGTTACATTTCATGTAACGCCCCGACCCTAGTTACCCAGAGTCGGTGCATTATTACATAACATTGGCATGATCACAAGAAAGATCAAATCTCGAAAGACCGATTGGTTTAGTAGCCTTGGAAACACTAGATATATTCATAAGTTTTACATTACATCATAAGATGAAAAACTACTACAACAACATAATGTCTCCATAATCCACACTCATATCCCCACATAACATCCCTGCAGGTCATTCATAATTTACTTCTTCACTTCCTGGGAAGAATAAAACATAGAAAAGGGGTGAGCTCAAATGCCCAGTAAGGATAACAATATAGCGGAAACTTTCATAAATAAGAATAAACATTTAAGGCAATGTATAATTAAAACAAAAGCCTCTTAAACTTGAACATTTAACATAGTATGGCATAAATAAAATGAAATAATGCCATTTACTTATTCACATGGTTATTCTACTAATCGAATAATCACATGCAAAATCAATAACCACTTTCATAATGATGGAATGCATAATGCTAAACTTTAATTTCTTTTCAAGGCCTCGTCCCAAGACCTTGGGGCTAACTGTAACTGGAACCCAACCCGGAGTGCCTCTAATAACCGGACACCAACCCGGAGTGCCTCTAATAATCGGACACCAACCCGGAGTTCCTCTAATAACCGGAGACCAAACCGGAGGGCTTACTTTTACCAGTCCCTAACCTGGAGGGCTTACTTTTACCAGTCCCCAACCTGGAGGGCTTACTTTAACCAGTCCCCAACCTGGAACATACTTGTCCAACACATTCATATGAAGTAAAGGTTGAAATATAACATAAACATTCTTATTGGAACTAGCATAGGAAATGTCAATAATTTCACCATAAACTATAAATGGTATAAAAATAGCACGTCCACAGTCAAACATATCACAAAACCTTCAATACAATATAGAAGTTTTGTATCATAATAAATAAACTTCAAATAAGCGTAAAATCCATCAAAGGATGTTGACATAGATGAAATCAAAACACTTTTTAGAGAAATATCTCTTTCTATTTTTGAAATAATTTAAGATCCATATAAAATAAAACATTTTCTTGAAAATATTCTTATAATCTTGTAAGGAAAGCTTTGAATATTTTATAATGGCGGAAAATAACCGCACCCGCCGTATAAGTTAAAAAAACATTCTTACCTTAATTCTGTCGAAAAGGTTAAAAAAGACCTTGTTTTGAAAACGACAGAAAGATTCCTCTTATAAAAAGTAAAACAAGGGTATAAATGACTTTAACCCATATTCTTGTAAATAATAAATATTTTTTTGAAATACATTTCGAAGAAACATGGATGTGGATGATAACGAGATCCCAGTAGATTATTACGTATAAACAACCTCGGATAATGAAGAGATTGTGAAATAACCCTTACCAATTTGGTAACTTATGAAACATACAACCCATGAAAGAGGTATCATACAATGAATATGTAAATACACATAAATTAAAGTGTATTACACAAAGAATATAATTATGGGCAGTACATACACCACACAAAAGGTAATGGTGGCAATATGGCATGAATCTCACAGGAATAAGGAGTGAGATGAAAACCCCTTACCACGTTAATCAACTGAGTCGTATGGCCAAAAGTTAATAACCACCAAATTATTTACAGAATAACATGAATATAAAGATAATCATGATAATATATATATCAAATGACAGTACACAATACACCACTTTCAATAATTTAGTGGCGAATAATGGAAATCTCACGGAATTGAATGTGAGATAAGAAAATCCCTTACCTTGTACTTTTCCTTGGTTGGGGTAGGTTAACATTCTGTATAATGGTGAAATAATTTTTATTAAATTATACAAGAATCATATATATTAATATGATATCATATATGATCTTTTAACATTGATTTGTTAATAATATCTTAGAATTATCGTCGTTTCGGGTGTTAACTTAGTCATTTTCTTTTATATGTTTTGTTACATAAGCCATGTTTGTTGTATCTTATTCATATCCATAATTATATCAAGTCCTTAAACATCATTTTTAAATCATCAAATGATAATTATACTTGAATGGATGCGATGGAGAATGAATCTCATCGCGTTCGTGGAGACGGTAGTCCGTACGTACGCACGAGCGACAATATCATTCTTTTGATATTAAAATAATATATAAATGGATGGTATATCATATATACAGAATCATTAACATGTTATATTTATTATTTACATGAGTTACACATCATTATTATACCCATCCAAATAATATTATATTGAATAACAATTACACCACGACGTGGAGACGGTAAGCCGTACGTACGCACGTATGGTGACATGTTATTCAAAGGGTGGATAGAACACTGAATATGGTTGTACCATATTTATAATAACATCACAGTATATATATGATACTAGAGTTATTATTTTATAATGGTAACAACAAAGGAAGAAGAAGTGGAAGAAGAAATGAACTTGGAAAAAGGGTGGTGAAATCATTACCTCGTCTTCGGTTTCTTCATTTTGATTTGATCAAAAGGGCTCCTTAGGTTGGATTTATGATCAAACTAAGGCCTCTAGGTTGTAGTGAGGGAAGTTGGTAGAGTATTTGGGTAGAGTTTTACCGAACCAAAAGGCTTTGAAGCTGTGAAGAAATGAGAAGGAGGAGTGCCCTTTTATAAGAGGGGTGAGGGGCACCTTTGGAAAAGCTAGAAATATTAATTTATAATAAATTCATATTCGGTTTCTAATGGCTCCAAAGTTGATTATTAAAAGGTTAAGGTGGGGATAGGTCGAAAACCACTCAACCAATAGAATTTATACAGGTTTGGGTACTTATATTAACCTTATCTTTAAGTATTAACTCTAAGTTAATTAGTTTCACTTTTACAATGTCTCTTTGTATTTTTATATAATATGGTTAATAAACTTACTATATACATCCAAGAGACCCGCAAGTGGTCCATTAATGATGAACCTATCATTATATAAGTCTCTTGGCCTAGCCTTAGATTTTTAGGAATTTAATATCAATTAATAATATAATATTTGTTTTAAGAACTCTTTTATGTCAATTTTGACACTATTCAATAGTTGATTTTTTTGAAACTCATAACAGATTGATTACTTCAAAAAAGGTCAATTAAATCAATCCTAATATATCATATTATCCTATAAAATTAGTTTAATTCATTAAAAGTTTCATATTATAATTATTTGAGTATTTATAATATCAATTATTTTAATTTTTCACTATTTTAGTAATTACTGCATCATCATTGTGTCATAAATAAAATAAATTATTTAATGTCTAAAATTTATAAGTAAAATATCATTATGTAGGAAATCTTTTTGTCTTTCTAATGAATATTTATAATCTAAAAGACAACATATATAACCCTATGTAACAATTTTTTTGCTAAAAGATATATGCTTGTGTCATGTTTGTATTCATTTTAACTTAATTAAAATAAAGTGTCGTTATCAATTACAAGTGGATCCATGGGGTACCAAAATCGACCCAAAGATGCCCAGGTTCGACCATGTATCAACCAATAGGGTTAAGACACGTTTTAGGGTAATTTAGTATTATTATAATATTATTTTTAACCCTTATTTACCGGATTTACCCTTAACCATGGTAAATAAAATATTTACCGCAGTAATTATTCAAAATGTCTAAAAATAAAAGTTACCTATTTACACAATTTGAACATCCTGATTCCAAATATGGAATCCACTTTCCTAAATTCAAAACACAGAAGTGGCAGAAATTAATTTAAAATTAATTCCCGTTGTCAAAACAAAAAGCGTGTTTTTAAGAGATAATAACTATCAAAAGATTGACACTTGTTTATGTTCGGTTTAATTGTAAAATTATGTCCAATGACCAACATTATATTAAATGGTAAAAATATATTCTAAATATACTTTAAAACTACTAAAATTCATAATTTATCACTATTAATTATTTTGATTAAAAAAGTTGTTTTTAATTAAAATTTAGTAATTTTCACTATTCATCAAAATATGAAAGTTATCCGAAAAGTACCAAAATTTCACCTTAAGATAAATTGGATATTCCGAATCCAAAAATGAAGTCCATTTTGAAATATAAAATATATATAATTTCACAAATTAGGTATTACTATTCATAACGACTAGTTTGATCGGTTGTGGTGTGTGTTAAAACTCGAAGTTGCGTACAACACACGCTAGCGTACCGTGTAAGCTTGGGATGTTTCATTTTAAATTTTTTGATGTCCCCATTTAGTCAAAAAGTTTAAAATATTGTATTTAAAAAGGTTTCACTATTAAAAGTTGATAAAAGTGCAATACTGAAAATGAATCTGTTCTTGCATTATGACTAAGAAACTCATAATATGGATTCTAAAATTATAAGGATTATATAAAGTTTAAAATATAGTTAATGCTATTTATGACCTCTTTTAATGGATTTTTTTTGTAAGTCATGGTGTGATTGAACTCGGTGTTGCGTGTAGTGCAAGTTATTGAATTATTTTGAAGAAATAACACACTATGAAATCTTGGGGTGTTACATTCTCCCCTCCTTCAATAAATTGCGTCCTCGCAATTTGAAATTGTTCTTCGAAAATAAAATGTTGAAAATAGAAAATATATTTGTGGGAAAACCCACATCGGAAATTGGGTTACTAAAATTTAGTCTTAATATGAGGAAAAGAGAAATGAAAGGGTCACCACCAAATTATGATCTCGATTAGGGGAACATTGGTGGCAATTAGAGACATATAATTGGAGGAAAAACGTAAATATTTATAGGTAGTGATTGAGGTCATCAATCACAAACAAGTATAAAATTGAGGTCCTTAAACTCATCAATCTATGATGATTTGAAATACCATCGGTTCAACAAAACATAGGGTATTGGGATAACACATTTTTTACGTTTCAAAATATCTTAGTTGAAATCCCACATCGAAAAATGAATTAATGAGGCCTCTATTTAAAAATAAAGAGTGGAAAGTATGAAGATTACCAAAAATAACACATAATAGGGTTCCATGAAGGAAAATATGGATATGGAAGAGAAATCTAACCATCAATTATCTGATTGAGAGTGGTAGAGAACATGGCTATGAAAAGGCCAACAATCCCAAAGCCATAAATTAGTGATGATTTAAGGTACCATCTAGGACAACATTTTTGTTCTAAGTTCCTTTTATTAATGTTGAGGAATTTATTTATGATATTGGATAAGATCATAAGGAGATATACTTACATTATAATTAGAGTTTTATCCATTAATAAATTTCTACCACAAACTCATCTTTCACTCTAGAAGATAATAGAACGTAAAAAAAAATTCTATTTATACTATTCGTATAGGGTTCCAAAATAAATGAATTTATAATTCATCTACCAGATCTTTTAAAAAACTATTTTATTTAATCCAGGATATCTCGTGGGATAGTGGTAGGTGATACACCCTTGTCACCCTTCGGTTGCGGGTTCAAGTCTTGCGGCCTTGACGGACGCGACGGGTTGCCGCCCGACCTCCGGGTTGTCCTTTTATGGTAATCCAAAATAATCCAAACTAGAACTATCCAAAATACTTCTGTCCAAACTCACAGTCCAACATTTATACGAAAGGTAAACATAATATGGATCCTTTTTACCCCGTAATAGCATATGAATACCTTCATCATGTATTCTTTTAATACACTGAAACATCCTGAATTACCATATTCCTTATTGATTACATTCATGCTCCCTTATTCCACATAGAATGCTGGATATACTTCATTAATCCAAAAATGTTTTAAACCCCAACAATGATGGAATATACAAATCATTAATCAGTTCCAAGGTAGTCAAGAATATCTAATATAAATTATCCAAAATAATCACATATTATTCCAAAATCACTACCTCAGTATCAGAACTATATTATGATTTATCATTCTCTCAACCATATATTTTCCAAAAATTTATCCTGCTATTGAGTCACTTTTCTTTGTTCCACACAATCTCAAGTCCTTAATGAAATAGTACTGCAGTACAATCCTTATGTACTTCATAATTATTATAAAAAGTACATTGTTGATACAACACTCAAATGACATAATCAACATAAGAACTCTAATCATTCCTCTTCATCTGTGGTAGTATCATAACTTGATTATTATCCAAAATCATCATTTGCGGCATAGTCTGATGACTAGGACATAGGTTCGCGTAGTGTCCAAACTCCTTGCAAATGAAGCATTGTACATTTGAAACCATTTTCTTACCCTTGTAGTCACGTACTTTGTGCCCTTTTCCTCCACACTTATAACAAACTCCCATTCCTTTCAGGCAAGTTTCAGGGTGTTTCTTTCCACAATTACCACATATGGGAAAATTCTTATTTTCCCTCTTCCCTTTATCCATCGTTCTCTCTTCCATCCTTTTCTTCTCTTTCTTCTCATCAAATCCATAGGACTTAGTAAAATCTTTATTTATCTTATCAACACATGATATTATTTCTTCATATGATGATAATACATGGGAGACTATTTCTCTTATAAATTCTAGCTTAAGACCATAAAAGATATGATCCTTCCTTCTCTTTGGATCATGTGCATTTCTGGAGTTCTCATTCCTTCTACTGGGCGCCATTTCTAAACAATGGCATACACTAGATCAGTTTATGAATCAAAATACATAATCCCATACTTATAAAACACTTAACATAAATTAAACTATTTATGGATATAATCCATAATCGTAAATATGTCTCATTTGAGGATGTATATACTCATAAACCCTTCATAATGGTTTGTAAAGAAAATGAGAATTATCCTAAGCATATCCCCCGGGAGTGTCGTAACCAAGAGTGCAGCAAGGCCCGTTGTCGTGCACCAGTTCCTGTTCGAGTATAGCTCAAAGTGGTGTTTTCGGGTTTTACCCCTAGGTACATCTGTGCCAGAGCTGCCTCTACCTGCTCGTATCCAGACAGGGATGTATTGCTCGGAAAACTCACAAAATATCTACAATACCAAAATTCTAGGAAGTTCTTCTATACTAATCCACAAAGTTCATCTTAGGTCTACGTGCTCTAATCAGAGTTTATCTAAATATAGCTTCCAAGGTTTGTACTAAACTTCCTCTGATACCAACTGTAATGCCCCGACACTAGTTACCCAGAGTCGGTGCATTATTACATAACATTTGCATGATCACAAGAAAGATCAAATCTCGAAAGACCGATTGGTTTAGTAGCCTTGGAAACACTAGATATATTCATAAGTTTTACATTACATCATAAGATGAAAAACTACTACAACAACATAATGTCTCCATAATCCACACTCATATCCCCACATAACATCCCTGCAGGTCATTCATAATTTACTTCTTCACTTCCTGGGAAGAATAAAACATAGAAAAGGGGTGAGCTCAAATGCCCAGTAAGGATAACAATATAGCGGAAACTTTCATAAATAAGAATAAACATTTAAGGCAATGTATAATTAAAACAAAAGCCTTTTAAACTTGAACATTTAACATAGTATGGCATAAATAAAATGAAATAATGCCATTTACTTATTCACATGGTTATTCTACTAATCGAATAATCACATGCAAAATCAATAACCACTTTCATAATGATGGAATGCATAATGCTAAACTTTAATTTCTTTTCAAGGCCTCGTCCCAAGACCTTGGGGCTAACTGTAACCAGAACCCAACCCGGAGTGCCTCTAATAACCGGACACCAACCCGGAGTGCCTCTAATAACCGGACACCAACCCGGAGTTCCTCTAATAACCGGAGACCAAACCGGAGGGCTTAATTTTACCAGTCCCTAACCTGGAGGGCTTACCTTTACCAGTCCCCAACCTGGAGGGCTTACTTTAACCAGTCCCCAACCTGGAACATACTTGTCCAACACATTCATATGAAGTAAAGGTTAAAATATAACATAAACATTCTTATTGGAACTAGCATAGGAAATGTCAATAATTTCACCATAAACTATGAATGGTATAAAAATAGCATGTCCACAGTCAAACATATCACAAAACCTTCAATACAATATAGAAGTTTTGTATCATAATAAATAAACTTCAAATAAGCGTAAAATCCATCAAAGGATGTTGACATAGATGAAATCAAAACACTTTTTAGAGAAATATCTCTTTCTATTTTTGAAATCATTTAAGATCCATATAAAATAAAACATTTTCTTGAAAATATTCTTATAATCTTGTAAGGAAAGCTTTGAATATTTTATAACGGCGGAAAATAACCACACCCGCCGTATAAGTTAAAAAAACATTCTTACCTTAATTCTGTCGAAAAGGTTAAAAAAGACCTTGTTTTGAAAACGACAGAAAGATTCCTCTTATAAAAAGTAAAACAAGGGTATAAATGACTTTAACCCATATTCTTGTAAATAATAAATATTTTTTTGAAATACATTTCGATGAAACATAGATGTGGATGATAACGAGATCCCAGTAGATTATTACGTGTAAACAACCTCAGATAATGAAGAGATTGTGAAATAACCCTTACCAATTTGGTAACTTATGAAACATACAACCCATGAAAGAGGTATCATACAATGAATATGTAAATACACATAAATTAAAGTGTATTACACAAAGAATATAATTATGGGCAGTACATACACCACACAAAAGGTAATGGTGGCAATATGGCATGAATCTCACAGGAATAAGGAGTGAGATGAAAACCCCTTACCACGTTAATCAACTGAGTCGTATGGCAAAAAGTTAATAACCAACAAATTATTTACAGAATAACATGAATATAAATATAATCATGATAATATATATATCAAATTACAGTACACCATACACCACTTTCAATAATTTATTGGCGAATAATGGAAATCTCACGGAATTGAATGTGAGATAAGAAAATCCCTTACCTTGTACTTTTCCTTGGTTGGGGTAGGTTAACCTCCTGTATAATTTTGAAATAATTGTTATTAAATTATAAAAGAATCATATATATTAATATGATATCATATATGATCTTTTAACATTGATTTGTTAATAATATCTTAGAATTATCGTCGTTTCGGGTGTTAACTTACTCATTTTCTTTTATATGTTTTGTTACATAAGCCATGTTTGTTGTATCTTATTCATATCCAGAATTATATCAAGTCATTAAACATCATTTTTAAATCATCAAATGATAATTATACTTGAATGGATACGATGGAGAATGAATCTCATCGCGTTCGTGGAGACGGTAGTCCGTACGTACGCACGAGCGACAATATCATTCTTTTGATATTAAAATAATATATAAATGGATGGTATATCATATATACAGAATCATTAACATGTTATATTTATTATTTACATGATTTACACATCATTATTATACCAATCCAAATAATATTATATTGAATAACAATTACACCACGACGTGGAGACGGTAAGCCGTACGTACGCACGTATGGTGACATGTTATTCAAAGGGTGGATAGAACACTGAATATAGTTGTACCATATTTATAATAACATCACAGTATATATATGATACTGGATTTATTATTTTATAATGGTAACAACAAAGGAATAAGAAGTGGAAGAAGAAATGAACTTGGAAAAAGGGTGGTGAAATCATTACCTCATCTTCGGTTTCTTCCTTTTGATTTGATCAAAAGGGCTCCTTAAGTTGGCTTTCTGATCAAACTAAGGTCTCTAGGTTGTAGTGAGGGAAGTTGGGAGAGTATTTGGGCAGAGTTTGGCCGAACCAAAAGGCTTTGAAGCTGTGAAGAAATGAGAAGGAGGAGTGCCCTTTTATAAGAGGGGTGAGGGGCACCTTTGGAAAAGCTAGAAATATTAATTTATAATAAATTCATATTCGGTTTCTAATGGCTCCAAAGTTGATTTTCAAAGGTTAAGGTGGGGATAGGTCAAAAACCACTCAAACAATAGAATTTATATAGGTTTGGGTACTTATATTAACCTTATCTTTAAGTATTAACTCTAAGTTAATTAGTTTCACTTTTACAATGTCTCTTTGTATTTTTATATAATATGGTTAATAAACTTACTATATACATCCAAGAGACCCCAAAGTGGTCCATTAATGATGAACCTATAATTATATAAGTCTCATGGACGAACCTTAGATTTTTAGGAATTTAATATCAACTAATAATATAATATTTGTTTTAAGAACTCTTTTATGTCAATTTTGACACTATTCAATAGTTGATTTTTTTGAAACTGATAACAGATTGATTACTTCGAAAAAAGTCAATTAAATCAATCCTAATATATCATAATATCCTAGAAAATTAGTTTAATTTATTAAAAGTTTCATATTATAATTATTTGGGTATTTATAATATCAATTATTTTAATTTTTCACTATTTTAGTAATTACTGCATCATCATTGTGTCATAAATAAAATAAATTATTTAATGTCTAAAAATTATAAGTAAAATATCATTATGTAGGAAATCTTTTTGTCTTTATAATGAATATTTATAATCTAAAATCCAACATATATAACCCTATGTAACAATTGTTTTTCTAAAAGATATATGCTTGTGTCATTTTTGTATTCATTTTAACTTAATTAAAATAAAGTGTCATTATCACTTACAAGTGGATCCATGGGGTCCCAAAATCGACCCAAATATGCCCATGGTCGACCATGTATCAACCAATAGGGTTAAGACACGTTTTAGGGTAATTTAGGATTATTATAATATTATTTTTTAACCCTTATTTACCGGATTTACCCTTAACCATGGTAAATAAAATATTTACCGCAGTAATTATTCAAAATGTCTAAAAAAAAAGTTACCTATTTACACAATTTGAAAATCCTGATTCCAAATATGGAATCCACTTTCCTAAATTCAAAACACAGAAGTGGCAGAAATTAATTTAAAATTAATTCCCACTGTCAAAACAAAAAGCCTGTTTTTAAGAGATAATAACTATCAAAAGATTGACACTTGTTTATGTTCGGTTTAATTGTAAAATTATGTCCAATGACCAAAATTATATTAAATGGTAAAAATATATTCTAAATATACTTTAAAACTACTAAAATTCATAATTTATCACTATTAATTATTTTGATTAAAAAAGTTGTTTTTAATTAAAATTTAGTAATTTTCACTATTCATTAAAATATGAAAGTTATCCGAAAAGTACCAAAATTTCACCTTAAGATAAATTCGATATTCCGAATCAAAAAATGAAGTCCATTTTGAAATATAAAATATATATAATTTCAAAAATAAGGTATTACTATTCATAACGACTATTTTGATCGGTTGTGGTGTGTGTTAAAACTCGAAGTTGCGTACAACACACGCTAGCGTACCGTGTAAGCTTGGGATGTTTCATTTTAAAGTTTTTGATGTCCCCATTTTGTCAAAAAGTTTAAAATATTGTATTTAAAAAGGTTTCACTATTAAAAGTTGATAAAAGTGGAATACTGAAAATGAATCTGTTCTTGCATTATGACTAAGAAACTCATAATATGGATTCTAAAATTATAAGGATTATATAAAGTTTAAAATATATTTAATGCTATTCATGACCTCTTTTAATGGCTTTTTTTTGTGAGTCATGGTGTGATTGAACTCGGTGTTGCGTGTAGTGCAAGTTATTGAATTATTTTGAAGAAATAACACACTATGAAATCTTGGGGTGTTACATTTCAAATTGAATAATAATCAAAGGTACATAAAAAATAAAATTGAATCTCTTATGTAAAAATATGTAATCCAATTTTCATGATTATGTTTGGTAGATAATAAGGTAAATATAAGTGTTAAAAACATGATGAGAAATATTTTTTTAAAAAAATTAATATTAATAATCGATATATATTCTTATCTCAGGAATAGAAATAATATTTAATGAATAATTAAATATATGATTTTAATATATAATTTATGAATTTCATTAAAATAATTCACCAACACTAATCAATTTTATTTAGTAAGATAAAAAAATTGCAAAAAAAGTTTTTTTGAAAAAAATATTTATATTACATAAAAATTTTATTCTAATTTATAATAATTTTTAAACCATTAAATTCATCTTATAAATGAGTAAACCATAATCAATTCATAATTTAGTTAATATTATTAATACATACCAATCCAACATCAAGGTGGGAAATGTATATATTATTATAGTTCATTTAGACTCGGGTAAATTTGTATCACAAACATTCAATGGAATTAAATTTATTTAAAGAAATATATATAATAAAATATCATGGTGTTTCTGAAATGCTTCTGAATATCCATGAATCATTATGATTTCTACATTGGTGGGTTAGAATGCATTTCAAAGGCTGCGATTTTATGAAATTCCTCCCCCTTAAATTCTATCTTCAAACACTCTCATCTAAATAACATCGAGGTGTAGTTGAAATATATATGTGAGGTTGGGGTGGTGGCCTGCATTAGAATCATTTTAATCATCTATATACATGCATTTATTAACCTATCCTGGAGAATGTCAGATGATCCATGAGGGACTACAAATAATTTCATTCCTTCTCAACTAGGGTACTGGTCATAATTATTGATAAGTTCAACTACTGTGAACCATACAATGTAGTACAATTCTCCCAGAAGACCAACTAAATATAACATCCAGTGATGGATGTTTACATAAGGGTTCATACTGATAGGAACCCCTATTTAATTTCCTAGGTATGGGGGATTCCCAAAAGCATGAAACCTAAGAGGATATCATTCTTCCTCTAGCTTACACCAATGATGGAATAACCCAAAATTATGCCAATAAATTGGAGGTAATATTTATGTATTCCATCCAATCATGATGGATAATGTGGGTTTCCCCTCAGGTAATCATTATAAGATGCATGGATGGAGGCACGATTCCATCAGAAGATATCAACATGTAAGAAATATGCCACAAGTCAGGTAAATAGTAAATGTAATGGAATATCAAGGTCACATATTTCCTTCCCCTTTTGGAGGGGAAATGTCCGTAAACATGTTATGTGGTTTTAAGCTTCACTAAAAGTGACTTTAGGTGCAAGAATATAGATCCTGAGCTAGAATAGAAGAGTATTAGGATTTTACTTAGAAGTATCTAGTCTTCCTATTGTAGGTTGTGGATGAAGTAATCAATCTCAACATATGAGAGGCATGGGACATTTTGAGGCTTTCCCATATAGTGGAGAAATATTCATGTTGAATGATTGTTGATGTTACTATTTATCCATTGGTTTTTATTTCTAGGGATCCCATCCATGTCGACAAATGGGAATATTCTGAATACCTAAAATAAATTATCACCAAGTTGTGCTTTTGTGGGGAAAGAAATCCTTTCACTATCCAGGTGTGGGAAAAGTTTGGTGGGGGTTCTTGATAGAGGAACCACCAATAATGTGCATTATATAGAGACATATGATCACAATATAGGTTTATAGGTTTTAAATAACGATGATTCTTGGGTTTGTTTTGCATGTAAATATAGTCTATAGGGGAGTGGGGAATTGAATCCTAAGGATGCATTGATTAAGGTGCTCATCAAATGGTTAAGATATAATATTATTTGATTATTAGTGAATTTTTTTTTCATAAATAACTCATGTTCTCAATTTATTTCTAAACATTGGGAAGGGGATTAGAAGGATTCCATGGAAGGTGGTTAATATACCCCTATTGGTGATGAAGAGACTACCTCATATTCTATCCTGGATTTCTCGACTGGGGACATCAAAAAGTGAACCATGTGGGATAATACAAGATACCCTACACCCTATGTAATTTAAAGGGGGATACACCATGGTATCTCAAATGTGGCTATGTCTTATTGTAGGTAACACTACTCAAGATGACTTATATTTTGAATCCCCTTGTATCCTCAAGGAAAACACAATGTTCTGTTCACTTAAACATTCTTTTACATTGAATTATTTTTTATACCATATACTTATATAAAAACTCCACACATATACGGATCTTAGTAATTAATGTTATAAGAATCATGTGGTAGCCCTGAGGGAGAAAACTGAAACAGATTATTCCCCTGTGGTGGTCCCTTCTATCAAAGACCAAATCCTATAGATGTCTATCTAGGTAGTAGAAAATATATATGTTTTGGTTGAGTTAGTGACGGATATATATATCATACATGTCTCTTTATCACATAAGTCTCTCCTATCATGGGTTGTATTTATCCCGGTTATGGATGCAGGTTAAACAAAACAATAATATTGTCATCTTTTTTCAACCGTTATTGACAATGCATCCCTGTATTGACTAGATGTGATACATGGATATTAGGATATGATTCTCATTCAAATGGTTGGTTCAGGCATTTAGGTGAAACCTAATTTGGAAGATTTGACCCCTATCAAAGGAGAGATGCTCATTATGTTGGTATATGTGACTAGGGAATCAGTATAGACTCTCAATGGAGAGGAGGTCAATGATGGATTGTTTTGGGGTGTTGTTAGTCTACCCGTAGACTTGGATTCCTATCCTTTAAAACATATTTTCAAGGAATATACAATTTTCTATGTACTCAATTCCTTTCATGAGTACCCACCAGTGCCACATATAGATCATTTTGATTCTAGGTCCCTTGATGATGAAGATAACATTGTGGTTTAGCATAGGTTGTAGAGGAGTATCTTGGGAATTATCACCTACAACCCATGGTAAGATCATGATATCAGAATGGGGTCCTTCCACCATTTTATAGTGAATTTTGGGATATATTGTTTGGATTACATACCCCTCCTCACACTATCCTAAGAATTCATTGTAGAGTGAGTGCATGAATAATAGTTGATTTTCTATGATTGTTGAAAACAATTATCTTATTAAAAATAAAAGAAACTATATGAAGGTAAGAAGTAAATTAATCGATTGTTGGAGTTGGTGTAGTAGCAATATTCCATCATTGAAAACCAATTAAGAATCCATCATCAAAATGTGGGATTAATTTGTGGCAGATGAGGAAGATTTACTGGGAGAAATATACATATTGGCTGAGTGAAGAACTAATGAGTGGCGAGTATAGGACTAGGAAAAAATGAAATAATTTTAAGTTGAATAGGGGGTGTGGGATATGTCTAGGTGGATACATGTCATCAAGGAAACTCAATAAGGGAAGAAAAATATATACATTTACCTTTTAGAGGTTTTCCTATAGGGGCATGCTAGATTGTCGAACAAGAGAGGCTATGATATATAGATGAACTACCTCGTTATCATTTTTTATAATGATATTATATTTCCATTTTCCATAAGTAATTATTTTAATAATTATTTTTTTAAAAACCTCATATAATCAACACAAAAAAATAGAAATAATTAATCTCATGTGAGTCACTCTCAGTGTGAGATGCAATAGAGTAATAGAAGACTGCTAATGGATATGGATGATCTAGGGATGGGATACAGGGTATGGATCACTATTTTTCCTAGATAACATTTGATACTGAGGTCTTTAGAAACTGATATTATGTGATTCACATGATTTATGTTTCCCATTTATGCATTGGATGCATGAGTGTGCAAAAATAATGATTTTTGTATTCCATCCATGTAATGAAAAAGTACAAATAGGAATATTGGGTCCTAAAGATTTCATATTGGAGAATAAAGGAAGGTTGGTGTGGGAAAACCATTGACCATATTCAAAACTAATATTCCACAATCATTTAAATAATGATTTAACGTTTGATATGTTTTCTAAAGATGAGGGGATAATATATTTTTTTCATTAATCAATATAGTATCGGTGCCTATATATAGATGATAAAGGTGGGTCATTTATTTCAACTTCAATGGATGGGAGGTGAGTCTAATTTTTAGATGTGTCATAATCATAGAATAAAATTATTAGACACAAAAGACATATTTCAATTCAAATAAATGGTTAAAAATTGTTTCTAAGATGGATTAGGTTTCTTAAGAAGATTTTGAACACTATTATTGTTATATCATCATCTGTCAAGATTATGTATGAGATCATAGAAAATTAGTAAAATTTAGTTGATCTAGTGTGAAAAAAAGACTAACCAGTTAAATGACATAAGACTGGGACTTAGTAATGATCCATGGAGAGGTTTGAAATTCTTCAGAGTTTCATGATATTATGTCTTAAATTTCTTAGATAAGGGGTTAACCTTTGGTGGTATTTCATCTGGGACCACGTGTTGTTCCTTCTACGGTCTTGTGATATGGATGAATGGTGAGGGTGAGAAAATTTTTCCACCCAGTAACAATAAACTCATAATTAATTCAGGCCTTGGGAGCAGAAAAAGTAATGATAGTATCACTTAGAGGGGATAATTTACGGTTGGTACTAATACATGAACTCTAGGAATAATTATGTACTATATTGTGTGTGAATGAATCCACATGTAATTTTAGATGGGTTGTGGTGGGTGACAAAAAAGGAGAGTGGTATCCTCTTAGGAGAGGATGTTGAGATTTTTTTTAGTCTAAAATGTCACACATGAATATGATAATTAATATATTTATTATTATAATTCAAGGATCATTTGGTGATGAATTGGAAGGTTGTATAGTCTGAACCATTATTTTTTTAGAATACTAGATTTGGATTAGTAAACCCTACATGAATGGATAGACCTCAATAGATCCAGTACCTGTACAATAAATTTAAATAATAGAGGGATGTTTAATATTGGTTTCAAGATAAAACTTTATAGTATCATGAGTTATCCAATGAATAAACAATAATCCATATTGAGTTCAATAAGAGGTTTATTATATGAAAATTACTAGAGGAATAATGTGGATTGAATCCAACATGATTCCAAATATGCCCCTTGTGTGAGGATCATGATTTCATATAGTTTGAGGTCACATAATGGGAAATAAATTGTTTAGTTTAATTTCTCTTAAATAGGGAATGTTAGGTCTATTAGACCTTGAAATTGATTTGTATTCCTATGTGTAATGAAAGGTAATGTAAACTAATAATAAATAGTGGTTTTCAGAAACATGTTTCTAAAAATATTCACATGGTATAGGTGTATAATGCTTTTAGGTCGTAATGTTTGGGAGAATTCTATCTTAGAGGTATACCATCTTGGTCTACAGTGTGGAATTATGTATTAATAACAAAATTATAATTAAAAAACATTGTGTGCCTGTTGGTGAACTAATGGCTAGGATGGAGAAAGGTTTTCCAGGAATCCCAATGTTTTTCATGATTTAGAAGTCAATACACACATAGATCTACAAATCATGACGGTAAGAGGCTAAAACATAAGGGGGAGGTCATCTTATGTGAGGGACAAATGTGTCACGTATTTCATTTAGTCATATTATAGGTAATATACAATGATGTTTAACATCATGTGTTTAGAATGAGGAGAATTGGGTCATTAGTCTATAAAACACTAAATAAAACAAATATTTGATGGGAATGGAGGGCCATAGTGGGAATGATCTAGTAAAATATCCTTGAGATAGTCTTCATACTATTTACAGCTATGTAACTTAGTCCTTAGGGATCCCTTATGTGGGAATGTATCTTTATCATGACTATGCTAGAAGAGACATAATATGATTACATATCCCACATGTGTCCTGTGTTGTGTGGGAATAAATGTTTTTTGTGGAATTTACCCTCTCATATGAGAGTAGGTTATTGGGGAAAATAAAAGTTGTCTTAGAAATTATGCAAGGAAACTAAAATTCATATTCATTGTAGTGAAATTTAAAAATGTGTCACATTAATGGTGTTTAATCCTCACTAGGCCATAAGATGTTGGGGATAATGTAAATTGGGACTCCAAATTTTTGAACAATAAATATAGGGGAAACCAATGGTTGAGTGATTACTATTAACAATGTTTGTAACATGGGATCAATAATATTTTTTGTCAGGGATGGGGTGATAAAATGACTGATGGAGCATTGAATATGTTCAGAATTTTCAAGAAATCATTTTTGGGATAATTACCTAGAAAGGATAAAATGTTAGATTGGCCATTGAATATGTCATATCGAGCATTGAATATGTTAAGATATGGGATAAGTGCATTACTGAGAATTTATTGAACTAGTTCTAAAGGGGAAATCCCTAAAATGGGTCAGTGGCTTTGTTGGGGCTAGTATTTTTTATCTGAGTATCATTACATATCCCGTGAAACTTGGAATTAATACATACACAGTTATATAATGTTGTGTAGTAGGTTATTATAACCAAAAGGGGAGGTCCTATTGTTATAGGGATAGTGCATCATGAATTGTTACATCATGTGGTGATGATGTGAAACATACAATTTAACATCGTGTAGTAGTGATGAAGGAAAAATAGTTTAATTTCACATGATGATAAAATGTGTCATATAGATTATAGACATGTGATAAGGATGTTTTCTCGTAGTTTCACATCTTGTGATATGGATTTTGACCATGTAGTTTCTCATCTTGTAGTAAGGAAGTTGGATGAATAGTTTAAGATTGTACAATAAGGAAGAATTTTCATAATATTTAACACATTTTGATAAAGATTTTGAATACATAGTTTGACATCATATAGTGAGGATAATATTTCTTATTGTTAATGATCTTATGAAAGGGAAATTATCTTGCAGATTAACTGTAAGATATCATGATGTAAACTAAGTAGTTTAATCTCTTACATTGAAGATGAAATGAATCATGTTTAACATCATACAATGAGGACAATATGCCATAAAATTTAATAACATATGGAAAATATGTTTTTCTAATGCTTGAAGTCATGTGACCAGAATGTATGAAAATGTTACAAAATATATAGATTGATGAAGCTATAATTTGTGGGAAGTGTGATGCACTCACCATTCATAGATACTTATGTCTATAACCCATTAGATTAAACCATAGGAATGAAAATAAACACACCCATTTGGGATCCATGTCTGTTTTTTATGAAAAGGTATAATTGGAATCCATAATTCCAATACCATATTTACTTCAATTAAATATAATGGGAAAACACTTTTTTTGATGAATACCCAAATGACCTCGTTCAGTTGAACAATGTGGTCTTCTAATTCCTGGTTCTTACTCTCATTTAGGGCTTCTAATTTGGTCAAGAGAAGCTCATATTTATTGTTCAGAATTTTCTGATCATAAACATCCATATGATGTGAATAAAATACGAGCTTCTATGGAAACAAATGTGCCTATCTATTACATTGTAGAGTATGGGGTCTTCGAGGTAGAATTATAGGTCATCATCAGTATTATATTAGAAAATTGGAGAAATTTTACACCAAGATCATCATATTCTGAAACACCATATTTTTCAAGATTCTAGATAGGGTCATGTGGAATATATCAATATTCCTATGTTCTTGTACATGATGATAGTAGGTTAGATTGGACACAATGATATACTTGAAATTTCACTTTGTCATTTGAGTAGCATAATTTTTTTTATCATTTCCTTTTGAAAAAATTAATGAAATCATATATCGATAATTGATGTGGGATTTCATAAAAATCATCATAGACAAGGTTACAAACTATTTTGGGGGATAACATCATCTCACTTTGTGAAGACATCAGTACTGGTTAGGATGAATCATTAATAATGATAAATCGATTAAATAACACATCATGTAAAAATCTGGCAAAGGGATATGAGTAATTTGTCTCATAGAGGAGCTCTTGATCCTAATTAAAACTTTTGGAATGGATCTAAATGAATTTTATTAGTGAATTAAATTATGTCACAAACCAAGAAGGGTAAAAAAGATCCAAATATTTAGATCTTTTGAAAGATCATAAACCCAGCATGATGGGCCCCACATAACCCAACATTTAATTTCTGTAGTTCATGGGGGTCATCATTTCCTTTTTTTACATGGGGTAGGATCCCAATAAATTTATAATTATCTAAAACCTTCCCTAATTTAATTCTATCAATTAGGATAAAATTCTATACACACCAATAGATTTTATCACACATTGCATGATTTAATTTAAGGTTCTCATGTTTATGGTGCTTGATTAAGGGAGTAACTCATTAAGGTGATTATTTAGATACATAAGAAATGAGATGTCATTATTAGAATTATTTAGTTTAAAATTTTGGTTCACCTTTCAGTCCTCTTATTTGGATGAGATAGGGGAAATGAAATTTTAATGCTTTACATAAATGAACCTATTATCTTTCTCAATCTTAATGAGACATGTAGATAGTATTTCAAAAGAATCTTTTGATCAGTCATGGATATATTAAAAAGAATCAAATATTTATTCAAGGGGAATTGTTCCATCAAAGTGTGAGTTTTCTTTAATAAGGGCATGATCACATTCATCATGGAAATATTATCACCATTGAACATTTTAATGACCAACTTTCAGTATCGACTCACATTGAGTATTGTAAAATATTGATTTAGAGACAACTAAATATTAGTGCTAATGGTATGGTGCATATATTCATTTTACTACATACATTCAATAAAATTAAGGATAATGTAATGATGGATTGCATAGGTTTGATGAAAAAATACCATGGTCATCCCTTTTTGATTTGGGTTATTGAGTCTTCTTCAGATTTGGATATGTGAGGCACCATCAAAGGGAATATTATATCCTCATGCTACCTGATCAATATAGAGAATTCCCTTATCTAGGAAATAGATACCAAAGAGAATCTCTAAAAATTATGGATGTTTGGATGATAAATCTACCTACGGTTTTCCCATAACAACATTGTTAGGGATGATCCATATGTCGAACTACTGAAGAATTTATATCCACTGTGGAAATAATTCAATCAGAATGGGGTGGATGAGGAAAATTTTATTTGGGAGACATGTGAAACTAGATGTATATCATGAATATTATAATAATCGTATAGTTTCTGAACAACAAAGACAAATGTTAGAAAAATCTTCTTGACTGGAGAATTTTAGGTCATAATTTTAGGAAATATACAAATGAAGTAGTAGAAACTATAATCCATGGATTTTTTATTCATATAATTGAAGGCAGAACTGAGGTAAAAATTATAGTGGTTACATAATGTATTATTAACTACCCTAGGATAGGTGGTATCCGAAAAAGAGAATGCAGAAGATATAACTTCATGTCCTTGAATGTGATATAGAATTATTCATCCTAATGATAAGAGATACTACTCTTCAGGGTCTTTGAAAATGGATATCATTTCCTTTTAATGTTAGGGATAAAGAAAATTATATTGGCTAGGCATCCCTAGAGATCTGATAACTCCCATAGATTTCATGATGGAGGAATTTTACTAATAGGATAGATCTTCATGGGATTTCTCTCAATTGAATTAATTATAAAAATGAAGTTGTAGAGATTCTATGAGGTAACCCAAAGATAAAACCTCATGGGGATCATCGTTATGTGGAGGGAGAATTTGATTTTTTGAACTTCGCAATATCTTTTATATTATAGCATCCCGCCTTTTATTACAAAAATATTCAATACATTTTACAAATAGATAATATTTAAAGTCTAGTGTCTTGGAAAAAATGTACACAATACATGAAAATATATAAAATTATTTTAACCCTCTTGAAAGGAATATTGAAATTTTTATCCTTTGTAAAATTAAAACATCTCATAACCTAGGACATACATCAAAGGTAATTGTGAGCATAAGGCCCAGTAATGGAAAACATGGAAAATAGTTTACATGTAAACTACAGAGAATACAATAAGAACCTGGGAAAATATCATAAATGCATGAGAACACACATATCATGGTAATAATAAATTGAATAATATCTTAAAATTTTGGCTAAAATTTTTTATTTATACATTCATAATCATATGACCATGGTCCGTTACCAAGGTTTCATAAAAATTACTAAGGTTATTCACCATGGAATCATTAAAACTTCTCATATCTAGAGATTAATTTCATTACCTAATGCATTGGAGTGATATCAGGGTATAAAATTAATATGTATTTATTTCCATGTGATACACATAGATAATAGTCAAAATTTTCATAAATAACACCAAGAGAATAAAATAAATGGGTTTCATATCAAAATCGTGGCGTTTTAGAAATTTTTTAAAAACATGTTCACCATGTCATTCATAATCAATGAGAAGGGAATAAGGGTTTATTTTATATTAATTAAAAAATAAAAAATATAAGTTTTATGTCTTTATTAATAAGCCAAGAAATTAAATAGTTTTGGGTATTCACATAAAGAAAAAAAGTTAATTTCTTTAGAAAACAGAGAGATTTTGAGATGAAAATTCTGCAGCATAATGTCTCTGAAAATGGTTTTAGAAAACATTAAAAAGATAGAGGACATGGGTCACCCATTCATAAAAGTATCATAATATATTATAGAGTAAGAATAAAATTACAATCTGAACATGTTATAGAAATTGGAACGAAAAAACACATAAAAGAGATCTTGAATGGAAAAAAGAGAAGTCCATAATTCCTTTACCATAAAGATTAACTTCTAAATCTCAAGGATCAGGGACTCGAGGGAACGAGGAAACTTTGGGGGGAAATAATTTCAGGGTAAATCTTTTATATAATCAAGGGTTATGAATTTAGAATGATATTAAATGAAGGAATGTCTGGGTATTTATAGTAAAAGGGAGGGTGTTTTTTATTAATTTTCATTGGCACCTCATTATTGGTATTTACAAAACCATGGGATTTTCCATGGTATTTTTCCACAGTTTTTTCCACTTTGACCACCTAATATAATATTTTAATCCAAATGAGTTGACCAGAATTTAAATTTCTTATTACATCATTAGGATTTCTTAAAACAAATCGAAATTTGAAAAACTGTATTTTTAGTTTTCACTGAAAAACAATAAATTTTATAAAAATATCATAACTTAAACCTTACATAATATCAATATTTTGAATTCTAATATTTACTCCATTTTATTAAAAATTTTTTATAAATATGAGGAATTTAAATTTTATGTAAAATCACTATTTACCCAAAAAATTACTAAAACTTAACTTATATTTTCTAATACAGTTATTTACTTATACTATTATATCACATTACCATTAAAGATGAATAAATTATATTTATACTTACTTAAGTGATGTTACTATTCCATTGGTCATATTACTATTCATAAGGGTATTATGAATGTTTATAATTTAATATTCACCAAAAAATTAAGTTGATCTTATGAGACTCTAAATTTCTTACTGATCACAACTATATATGCCCATTTTTTTTAAAATCAATTCATATTATTAAATATTTAAAGTATAAAAAATGTTTTAAAATTATATTTTATTCAATATTAATCAATAATATGAAACTTATTATAAAAGAACTAAACATAAATATTATATTTATTTTGATATTTGAAATTCAAAAATAATCTTTAGATTAAAAAAATAAGAAATAACAATTTTATTTATACAAAGGATAACACAAACTAACCAAGGACTGACTACATAGAATCTTATAACACCTGTATAATACCTAAGATTATGGTGTTAAATGATGATGAAATCTTAGGGCAGCTCGGAGAGTATTTCCTGAGTGGTGATTTCTATCAACTTAAACTTCTCTTGTATGCGATTATGCTCAAGTTTAACATGTTGAAGCTCAGCTTGGGCTTAGTCCAGAGCAAATCCCAGTGATGCTACTTCCTTCCCAAGATCTGATAGATGTGCTTCGTATAGCCCATATCTACTAGATGAGGCCAATGAATCTTCTTTCTGCATTAATTATCCATTATTAATTCTATTTTAAACAACAATTATAACATTAAAAATTATTATTTTTTCCAATGGTCATATTGACCAATGGGCATGTAACTATCAAAACATGATTGTACCATTTAATTTATACTTATATTTTTTTATTGATTATGACATAATATGATATACATTTTCCAAGAAAAAAATATTATTCAATGTTTCTATCTTTAAATAGATGGCATTGGAACATGTCTAGTTTTACCAAAAAATCATCCACATAGAATTTCACCAGTATATCAAGGAGAAGATTGATGATTTGGCCCATAGAACATTGATAATTGGATATATTATTCTTCATGTAAAATTATATCACATGGTAATAAAAACATCAATTTGGTTTTATTATAGGGGTATCCTTCATCATCAAGGGCTATCTAAATTTTATTATAACCAGAATTCCCAACCATGAAAGATACCTCATGGAAACTAATAGTTTCATTAATTAGAAATTATATAACTTGCCTGATAAAAGAATCCTTTTAATAATGAATATTTGTTTCCTAGAATTTAAAAAATTTATGATCTTTATATTCATCTTTGTGAATGGGAAAATTCTTCCTATCCATTTGGGGTATTGGGATTCTCAGAAGAATTTTTCCTTGATGATCTTATCGTCTTCTTCCTTGATCATTGAACTATGGAATCAATTTTTGGGGGCTCTACTTGAACCCATTGTGTCCAATGAGGTCAAAAATGTAGTGTTCAAAAACCTAGGTAATAATCCTAGTTATTTCAACATAGTTCCAAAAAAAATGTTACAATGTTTCGTTAGGAATTTCATTAATTGATGTTTTTCCTCTTCAGACATGACCATGATAATTAGTGATGGTATAAGATCAAATTCAATTCAAATATTTACATACAAAAATTAATATAATAGTATATACACCTTATTAAATGTTAGGAGGGTCATCATCAAAATCCTCATCATTAATGGAAACATGTAGTTCAAAATAGTGATATGCTTCTCTGGAAATGAAAGATCATGGGGTTACACTATCACCCACTTTTATTGGGGTTAAATATTTATTTATATATTAATATCCACCCAGTCATATAGAGATCTGAGATAGTTAAGTGAATAATCTAATCTAATGTATCTTCTAATAAAGGGTACGACACATAATTCCAAAAATATTATGATAGGTTTTCTTTTATTATGCCAACCCAACTCTCCAAAAGACATGATGATGGTATGGGTTAGTGAGTAATTAATAAACATTAAAATATACTTTGATATTTGGTTTCTCTAGATTTTGGAATACTTATATGTTACAAAAATATGTTTTCATCTTGTATAGTTCCTTATTTTTGGATTTAATGAAATGATTACTAAGGTTTGGCATTATTGGCTCTAGTCGGTTGAATTATAATACAATTTTTAATTTCAAATCTACCAATGATTACATCTGTGTGGAAATTATGTCATTATTTGAATTTATATTCTCATCCTCATCGAATTGGGGTTTCTTACAATCCCTTTTATAATACATAAATTTCATATAGTGCGACTCACATTAGTTTTTTGTGGTAGCAATGGTATAAAGTTCAATTTCCTTTACATTAAGAGATTACTTGAGGGACTGGTGATATGATGAGGTGATAATTGTATTAAAAATAAGCTAATGATTTCTACGGAAGGTGTTATAGGTAGTATCCTATAAGATATACATAAACATTTGTTTTCAAAAAATCCCTCATATTGGGCTACCATCGGAATCATTCCATGTTTCTTTTCCCCACTTCTGAAATATCCATATATTTTCATGTTAGATGGTGTCGAATCTATGTCAATTATTCCCTTCATATGGACTATAAGGTTTAGAATAATAATTATCATAGGTAGAGTGATTACATGGAAGAAACACATTTTCATGTAATTGAATAATCTTGTTACATATTGTGGGAATATTTTCCATTAAATGGTGAAAACCTCATCCTCATTAGAGAAACAGATGATGGCATGACACTATTCTTATTGGAATATTTCTTCTTGATAGGCCAATATAAAATTTGACTTAGTTTTAAACTAGAGAAGGAAATTTATGGCCTCTATGAGAGCATCTTGTAACACCTTTAATAAGAGGATTGCATTATGGATTATGAGTCATGCTGGTATAATGGTGATGTAATTTGGTACATCACATATCATAGTTTAGTGAATATTCTAACCTCTTAAAGGATGATCCTTGAATGAAATCATAGTTTATTCTATTGGATGATTAAAGGGGGCCTTAATAGTGCATTATATGTTTTGTTATTGGTTGGAAAACCATGTCTTAGTTCTATTTTTTTATGATTAATCCTTTCCTGGATGTAGTTGAACTATATGATCAACCATCATTGAAGGTTTTGTGGGGGGGTGTCCCAATTATGTGACATGAAAGGGTTTTATTGGATATTCCTTATGTATCACATATTATTTGGGAAAATTAGTATTGAACTTCCTTTTTGGGTACAAGGAGATGAATTTTTCTTGGTTTTATGATTCCGACCATCCCCCTAATGGTGTGGCCTAGTAGTTTCTAAAGTGTTCAAGTGATGTAAATCACCACAAGGTTTTATGAAATCATCCCCCAGACTAATGGAATTGATAGAATCATAACATATCACATATGAGATCTCCTAGCATAGGTGAAATATGTATCTAAATCACTCAATGGTGAGAATAAATATTCTGGATATTGTCAATAGCTTTCTATTAAAAATTCATAAAATTTTGATGATTTTCTATCTCATAAGTCAGGATTTCATTCCCACCATATTATTCATGCATAATTGATCAAAATAGTACCACATGTCATCACAATCCCTCAACCAATTATTCCATTGAGGGAATAATATTCCAGGGTTTACTAGAAATTCTAGGGTGATCAAGATCAAAAATTTGTGTTGAAACTAATTTTCAATCTCAATGATTTAGGAAAATATGGATTTTAGAGCCTTCTAATTTAGGGGGCTCAAATTCACTGAGAGTGAAAACTAGTTTCAACACAGATAGTTGATATTGATCACCTTAGTATTTATAGTATATCCTGGAAGATTATTCCATCAATGGAATAATTGGGTGAGGTATTGTGATGACATGTGGTAAAATTTTGATCAATTGTTCATGAATAATACGGTGGTCATGAAAGCCTGACTTATGAGCTAGAAAATCATCAAATTCTTATGAATTTTTAATAGAAAGCTATTTCCAATATCCAGAGTCTTTATTCTCTCCATTAAGGGATGTAGATACATATGTCACCTATGCTAGGAGATCTCATAACTCAACAAGACCATATTATACATGGTTTAAAATCTATTCGATAAAGAAAAATGACTCCTTAATAATGTTACCGAGGATACTATGGTAGGTATAATAATCATCATTTTTTTAACCCAACCTCATAAGGACTCCTGGAATCTGGAAATGTCATAGGTTTATTTTCCACAACACAAATACTATAACCATGGACCTCCTCATCCATGAATGAGAACTCCCTTTTAATATATTATGTGATAGGAACAATGGGATATTGGCCTTAATATTAAGATTCATACTTATTCTCATAGAGATAATTACCTTGATGAGACATGTTCTTTTGAGGTGCTCGAAGTTGAAATAGCTAAGGTGAACTAGTTTCTACAATAATGGTTATCGCTTATCTCATAGACTACTGAAATATTCATAGAGGATTTAATGGTAATGATAGAAACTTTGTAAACTCTAATGATAATTTTAAACACTTCTCCCTATTGAAAAATTATAAAATAATAATTTTTAATTCCAAGAGATCAAGGTAGGAACCAACTTATATCAAAAAATTTCCACACACATCCCCAATGCCAATTATCTTAAAAGGGGAACATCAAGGGAATATGTACATTCCTTATATTATTAAATTAATTCAGTTTAACACTCATCATATATCTACTTGTATATGGAGATTTCACTGATAATAGTTCAATGTATGGTGGAGATGAATTGGTAAAACTACATACTATGGAGATCTTATATATTGGTAATTGATCATGGGGATAACCGACTTGTCTAAAAAAAGAGTCCCCCAATGTTTAGTAAAATATATCAATGTCCAGAAGCCACATGTTTCTCTAAGGTTCCTAAAATGGGGCCTTATCGAGAGGAGAATTGGGTAAAATATAAGATATTTCTCTTGAATCCAATACAATTTGACATATTGAACCTTAGGTTACCAATGTTTGGGATAAGATAAGTGTAATCCACCCATTTCATACACAACTTCTCTTTATGCTTGTTTTGACATGAGGTGGAGTGTTTAGGGAGATGAAATAATGTTCCAACAAGAATCATCAACAATCTATTATTGTAGAGATTGTTTCACCTATTTTGTTTCAACGCAACCCATATCATCATCCTTTAAAGGAGGATTGGATTGAACCTATAAGGACTGGGTAGTTTACTGCTTCTGTATTTCTAAGGAGGCTGCATAGTCAAATGTTCCCAATAGGCAATTTCACAGGGTCAAGTAATTGTGCAATCAGTCCTCTTAGGATATAACTTCCTTAGATGGTCTATAATGGGTTTATTTGTAGATCTAGAAACAACTTGTAGCCCTGAAATCCATGATTCATAGACTTGATTTCTCAATGCAGGTGTTCATTGGATGATTATTTGGCCAATGACACTTAAGTAATCCATCGGTAAAGATGATGAGAAGTTGGGCTCACCATACCCCTCTTGGGGGGGATTATTTTATTTTCTGGGACTCACATATAGAATTAATTCATTTTCATAGTTCATAAATATTTGGTTAATTCTCAAAGAGTGTGTCAATGGGCTACCCATAGTTTGAAAGATCATCATAGGGATACATAGATTTATTGCTACGGTGGTAATGCAAACTCAAAGCATAAAATAAGGTGCTCTGTAGTTTATCTTCATCCATGGGTGACAGAAGGTGACTTGATGTTGGGATTGAATCCATAATATGGGATTTCTATGTAACCTCGGGAGAGGAATCTGATCCCATATAGTTTTGGATACTTTGGACTTACACATGGGAGTTTCCCATTTGAGGGGACATGGTTGGGTGGACCATTTTGGAAGGGAAACCCTTTTGATCTCTGGCCTTAAAGAAAGCATCATATGTATCCAGGATTGATCAAGAATCAAATTTCTCATAGTTAAGTCTGGTTTGGATGTTATAACCACCACAAATCTCTAAGCCTGCATGAGTCATGCTTTTTGTGTGAAACAAGAGGATGTGAGAGATCAAACCAACCACACACCTCCTCTCCCACTGATGGTGGAGGGATAGAGGGCCAACGATAGAAGTGGCCAAAGCGACTGGGGAAGATGGTGTTGAGAAATGAACCCATCAATGTGGGATGGCATTGGATGTCATGTGGCTCAACCCTTAGATGATTTGGGACTTACCTCAATGGGAGCATCCCAGAATATGTTTTGTTAAAGGGGAGGAATTTCAACTCTTCCAAAAGGAGGAGGGAACATGATTCATTTGACTGATCATTGTTCCTCATTGAATGGAAAATCAAGTGATCACCCTTAATCCCTAGAACATGGAGTATCACATTAGCTTCCATAGGATAGTATCTAGGTTACCATGGGAATTTAGAATTACAAACATCCCTCGAGTGTGATCTATTGTGGGGAGAGCCTTCGTAACTCTACTTAACATGGGTATGTAGACTCAAAGGGGCGTGATGATGCACCCTATGATCTGATCATACAAGTTCAATGGATTTATAGGATTCTTTGGCCTGATTTTTGGGGACTGGTTTATAGATGGGATATGGAGGACTGGACGTTAATAGAGGGGCGTGATAAGAACCGTAGGAATGGATACCCGAAGATGCTTCATATTGTGTACTATTTTCTTACACAGGATGGGGGGAGATCTGCATACCATAGTGGTATGAGGGTAGGGGGGTCATCCACATACCAATGCAGTACTCAAGCTTAGGAATATACCACCATGAACCATAGTGGTATGCGGTCCTGAATAAGGTCTGTCATGCTGCTTCAGGTTCCATCTATGTACTGATGCAGTATGCGGTGTAGGGTTAAATCTCTATAGTGATGCAGTATACAGAACACCATATTAAAGAAGGGTCTTGAGGAGTATCATTCACATGGAGTTAATCCACGAGGAATATGTGGTTTGTGATTTCACCAATTAGGTTACCTGTTCTCCCATTATTATTAGGTTCATTCATTTTTCGGTTCATAACTATTTATACATGTAGAAAATGTGGTTTTCAATTCTGGATTTTCTGATGATTCAAGACTAAAGTTGGTATCCCATTTGGATGCTTTCTTCTATCCTCTAGGGTTTATTTCTAGCTTTCTTCATCTGTCCCCATTCAATTCCTTTTTTGCTACTTTTATTGAGCAATGAGGCAATCATATCTATGAGCGTGAGGCACCATTTGCGAAATCCCATGAAGAGATATATATATTCATGGTAGAATCGGTCAACCAGGGTTTGTGAAGGATATGGTTCGTGAGTCATGGTTCGCAGCACCTTCCCAATTTTCTTTCTCATTCAATTTCTGAGTTTCCAAGACGATTTGGGGATGTAATTCGTGCACTTGATTCGACCAATGATGTGGTTCGCGGTCAACTAGGTTCACTGTTCATCACTCTCTCAGAAATTGTCTCATGGGTTGTTCCGCGTACTGGTGGTCTGTGGTTCATACTGTCGGTGAACCCTTACAAGTGATGGTACATAGGTTATCTAAAATTCCATGAGAAATTTAATTCATTCAAGTTTCTTCTGAGATTTGAAACTCAATTTTAGACCATTCACTTTACTTGACATTTAAGAATTATTTATTTCTTTGGTAAAGTGATTGTGGGAGTATTTTCTTCTCTTGGGGATATTTTCAGGACCCTATAAAATCCCCCCATCGAAATGGGGTCCGTTCGGAATGAAGAGAAGACTGTTCTGATGTAGAAGTGGTCTTAAACTGATGTGGTTCATGGTTGAATAGATAGTTTTAGTAGTAGGGGACCACACCTATATATAGAGGCCCATATCATTTTTCTTTTACCGTTTCTCACATCAAAAATTCTCTCGACTCACCCTCAGCTTTCTCTGCCTTCACGTACTGTTTCTTTTGTGAAAACCATATTTGTGAAACAATTAGTATGTGCTGTGAACAAAAATTTTCACCATTGCTTCTACCTAAAAACTAGATTTTTCATTTTGGAAACTCTATTGTGGAGTTTACAAATAAAATCCAAACTTTTTCATAGGATAAATCTACATAGTTTTCATGTCAGTCACACCGAACTCAAATTTTTGTACTGAACATTAAGATTTAATAATACGAACATAAACTTTTCAAAAAAACATTGAATATGGACTTCCTGAAGATTCGGTTTGTGGTATCCATCTTCTGTGAACCCTTATGTTCACTGGACAATGCTATATGGGCCATTGCCTCATGGGAAATCTGCGTACCATGACTATCCTCGGTATAATTATTCTGTGTACCACAACAGTATGCTAAGATTATCTCCGTGTATCAGTAGCACATGGGATGTGGCTGTCGTGTGCTGTTTTAGGAAACAGTATGTGGAACCTCATGCAGACACTCCTTCAATGTCCTTTATCCATTTTCTGTGCGGATTTTATCCAACAATTTTTATAAGACTAAATTGTTTTGGGGTTTTTGGATATTTCAGTGCAGGCTGTAATAAATCATTCACAGGTTGTCGCTAATGTCACTACTCCTTCTGAGGCTACTGCTATTTCCCGTCTTTCTACTACTGATGAAATATTTAAGAACATGGTGGCTCTTTATAGTGACAAAATTCTAGTTGTTCCATTACACCAATAGCTAGAAAATCTACTTATGATGAGTTAAAGAGGATACCCGTCCTTAGATATGATTCTATCTTGTGGTTTTTTCTATTTTCAGACACAACAATCCCAGCACCAAAATTGACCAATCATCCTGTTGCCTAGAAAATTAACACTTCTATCCCGAAGGCCTTGATTTGTTCCAAGGGGTGGTACCTTCAAAGATATATTTCCTTTGGGTCCTTTTTGAGTTATGCACTTAGAACATTATAGGAGGTGCAGCGGAAGCCCAACAAGATGGCCCACTTGTACCAGAGCATTGTGTGGAAAGATACAGTGAATGAGCATCATGGATGTTCATTTTGTTGGGTTTTTTTCTATAGATGCTAATTTTTTTTAGACTAGGGGTGGCCTTTTTAGGTTTCTCCAAAGTTGGGAAGAATTTCAAACCAAGATTCAAATCATGGGACTATATGAGGTTGCTTGGGTATCTCAAACATACACTCACCATCATACTGCCCAAATTTCATAGATCCTCAATAGGTGGATCTCAAACACCAATAGCTTCCATTTAACCCATAAGGACGTTGGAATCAGTCTTTGGTACATCCAGTTAATCTCAAGAGTCCCTATTTTTGGGGATATCTATGAGGACTTCTGCCTCCCTCCTTTATTTGGGATGATGAGGAAATAACCCCTCATTTGTCAAATAAAATCATCATTCAAGAGAAGAAAATTGATACTTGTACGAAGCATGTCATTCCTTTTTATGAGTGGTTTGGTGCCTTTTTTAATCATACTAGTCTAGGGATTGTTCTACAGATATTGAGGGAATGTCCCACCAAAACAACCCGGAGGTGAGAGAGTACTTATTGTCCAACCCTAGAATAGGTGAATTTTCATAAGTGGTAATGGAGGCTCCCCCTAACGATGATTGATTATTTAGACTAGATACCTTCTTGGCCATGTTTTTCAGTGGGTGTCTCTTTCCATTATGTGAATATGGCAGTGTGAGAGCCTCAAATTTTATCATAGCTGCTCAGCTGGCCACAGGCCAATGTATTAATCTTGTTATCCCAGTGCTAGCCCAAATTTATCACCTCCTAGGTCGGATCAGTGAGGGGGGACCACCTTACCATATTATTGGGCCCTTCAAAATTCATTGGGGATAAATATGAGCCCACATAAGAGGTTATACCTTTATCAATTCCATACCAATTCTACATTCCACCCTTGGACCATATCTTTAGTGTACCAGTGGGGTTATGCCTGTGTCTTGGGCATCAAGGATGAACAAGAGGAGAAAACCAAAAATAATGAGAAAGAATTAATGTATTATCTAAATGATTACAAATTTTTCTCTAATCATCTTTTTTATTCCACTAATGGTAGTACTACGAATAATGAATCTGAAGACTTTTTCAATTGGGGATACTTCTTCTCTTTGAGGGAAGGGTCTTTGGTTACTCGTATTGGAGGGGAGCTTATTTATGAGGTATATGCACCCTGTAGATTTAGTTGTCAATATAACTATGTCTAGAAGTTATGTCACCCCACTATCAACAGTTATTGTCAAGATAATCATACGATGATTACCTATAAACTATGGCTAATGATCATATGTGACGACACCCAGTGCTGTGTCAGTCTACTAGATTCAGGTTATTTCGTACCCTTTCTTTCCAAAATCTATACTGAGGCCTGGGTTAAATCATTTCTCAATATCCAATTAGCTAATTTGGTTCCCATTGTGAAAATTTCCATGGAATCTGGGGAAAATGGGAAGGAGAAGAAAAAGGGATTTGTTGAACACTATCAACCAGAAAAATTCCCCTGAAATCCTATTAGCTCCCCCTCGAGGAACATTGGGAAAGATGGGCTAGTGACCACATGGGAGATCGAACAAACTTCTAAAGGTATAGCTGGGAATCCACCATCCATTTCCCCAAAGGATGATTTTATAGTGGCTTGGAGACAATGAAACATTTTGAAAGGTCATAAATCTACTCATGACAGGTCCCCTTGTGCTTTCCGGAAGCTCCTCCGAACTAGGGAACTAAATCTTACTAGAATAGGCTATGTGTCAGCACTCGTAGATGTTTTTTTATTAAAATCTCGAGAGGGTGGTTCATTATCTTGAGCACCTCGAGACCTTTATCCATTCTCGAAGTGGTCACCGAAAATAATCACACCATGTACTTGCCATACTGCGACCAAAGACCGATGAAGAGGATGTCGATGTCGTTGGATCACCTCTTGCAGCTGCCACGGAAAAAGATTCGTATTCACTCCCAAAGTCTCAAAAGTTCTCATCTTATTGAGGTCCTGATATTGTGGGGATTCCTAGGAAACAATTATTTTTTTCTAATCCTACTCTGCTCCCCTGCACCAACATTCCAGTTCTGGAAATCCCAGTCACGGATACATTTACGAACACTTGGAGGATTTGGGACTAACTGAGGTAGAATGATTCCAATGAAGATATATTGAGGCTTCATTATGGGGAATGCATTAAACTTCCAGGTTTTTGGGGATACATTACTCCTATGGATATTTTGATCAAAGAAGAGCCTGATGGGGTGGCTTCCTTCTTAAATGAAATTTAAAATTTTCTTCACTCCCCTGTGGACATGCATTACTGGTAGAAACATGTGGAATTGATGGAAGCACTCTCGTAGTTGATGGGAGAGGTTTTTTTTACTTGTAACCTCCAGACTTAAATTTTTTTGTTATGGAGATGCTAACAGTACCCCATCCCCTTTTCTTTTTATTTTTCAGGAGCTAACAGGGTCTTGAGAAATGGATCCTCCTCCAATTTATTCTCCTAGGGGCACTTCATCTAGGGTGTGCTCCCTACTAATGGAAAATGTTTTTATAGAGGGATCCCCTAGATACCCAGAACACAAGGAAGCAGTCATCATAGAAACCTAGAAAGAATTTCCTCATTCGTCTCCTCTGGGTGTTCTTATTCAGGAGTCATCTCCGTGACAATCCAAGAAACACAAGAAGGCCTCCCAACTATCAAAATTTATTATGAGGGGAATCATAAGTAATCAAATGTTCACATGGTGGTTAAACTAAGTACCCTAATATTGTTGACCCACTGGTTCATGTGTGTCTCTAACTCACGGTCTATAGGTAACTAGATGGTGACTGCTCGGGAATCTATAGATCTCATCCCCTTTATGGCAGAGGATGGGTTGGTAGCCTTTATGGTTGACCGAAGTGGGGGATCAAGGACAACTGAAGAGACTGGGGGTACTGTCGACCATTCAGGTGTGCGTGATCCTTCATAAACAATCATTGACTCAATTGTGGAATATCATTTAGAAGTTAAGGTCTCATTTGACTATGTTGAGTTGTCTATCATAAAGAGAGACATGGCGACCTTTATGGAAGGGTATGAAACCAGTGGGGATCCCCAAGAAATACCAGATTTTGGAGGGGCATTCAATATTTAGGAATAAATTAATCTTGACCCAATGGCCTTTACCCATGTGGTGGGGGACCCTTTAGGGATTGATACTTTTCCTGCTCATGCTGACTCTGGTGAAGTCGCAATCACTAGGGAGACTGATGTCTTAGCCATTGAAAATTTGGAGTGGGCCTTTATACCCTTTTTTCCAATGCAGAGAAATTTTTTGTGCTCTTCCCTCAGGATCTCAAGACTAGTACCATTGTTTGGACTAAAAATCCTTACTTGTCTTATTTCAATAATAAATCTTTTGAGGGGTGCCTCTGGGGATACTATTTGGATGGATAATAGCCCTATGTCGTTAGTGTTCCCAAATGTCCACAGGTTACAACTGATGATTGAAGATGTGGTGACACCTATTCAAGGTAGACATATTTTTACAGATGTGGGACATACTAATGTCATCCCCTTCCTATTCTAAAAATCACAACCACAAGCATTAGCAATAGTGGCAGAGGCCCCAACACTATCATCCATTAGATATACCAGATGCGAGGCTGTTGTAGGGTCGAGTCATGTTGTAGGAACTAGATTGAGTCCCTCTCTTGTGAAATTAATTCCTGAAAATATTTTATTGTTAGGGAGAGACTCTAAGACTGATCTAGAAGGCATGGAAAATCATCATCCCATCCTTCAAAATGCTTTGAGAAACATGAGGAGATTAATCTCTCAAACCCCATTGACTGAGATGCGAGTGAAGTTTCCAAAATTACACCGTCATTTTATATTCTTGGGTTTTGTTGTATTTGACTATCATGGAATCTATAATATAGTAAGGTAGGGGGTCACCACTTGGGAAGAAACTGATATTATTGAGTCCCAACATTCTACGGTAGAGTTGACATCTCACCTTGCGACTACGTGGCAGATTCTGATTGACGAAGCTGCCAATTAGGGTTGATCAGTTATGAGGTTTCAAAATAAACTATTGAAGAAAGATTCATTGGTGGAACAACTCAACCCAGAATTAGAGAGACATATATGAAAACTGGATAGGCTTAAATAAGATTGGGCTTAGGTCATGGTCTCCATCAAGGAGGGCGATGGAAAATAAAAGAAGGAGAAAGAAGACTCGAAGCCATGAGGGATGCAGAGCCACTTTGGGCTATTGTAGAGGCTAAGACAACATATTTATTAAATACTATCCAAGCCATTGAGGATTCAAATAAATCCTTGATTCAACTTTGTGACTCTTACAAACAACTTTAATAACAATCATGTACCACTCATTAGGAGATGCTCTAGGATTTGGATCCCACCATAATTTTTTCTGAAATAGGATGGGACAAATTTTCCTCAAAATTATTCTTATATTCCTTTTACTATCATGTCAATTGATCACAATAAATCATATAAAAAACAATTCTATCAGGTTTTAATTTAAAACTATGATTAAAAACCAATAAAGTGAAATAATTTAATCGATCTCTAATTATTGCCTGAGCTGAAAAACTCAGCCAATGTAGTTCGACTATTGTTGAGGTTTTATGGAAAACCTCATGAAATTTTGTGTATTTTTCATTATAACCATAATTTTTTCCTAATCCTATTTGAAACGGCCATACTAGGTATAATCATGAATTTTTTTAGGCTTCCCTTTGCGGGTTTTTGACCTAACATGTTTTACATCTTCTTATTTTTAACAAAAAAACACTCCACTTTTATCTAAAGCTTCCCTTTGTATATTTTCACTCTAGAGAGTTCATCATAGTTTTTTTCTGAAAGTTCATAGTCTTTCCTCTCAAACTTATTACTAGTGTTTTGGGTCAAACAGATTTGACCCAACGTGGTGAGGTTGAGGCCCCAGTTTTGGATTCATCATTCGGGAATGTCCTAATAACATTCATACATGAATGATGAATTTTTCTTGACCATACATTTGTGATTATTTGACATTCATGAGGATTGGGAGCCATTTTTGGCATATGGAGGTAGAAGAGGACTCTCCTGAGGGCGATGTTTACTTCGATTGATGGATATTTTGTAGGAAACAAATGCAGACCCACCGATGCATTGTGTTCACAGTCAAATAGGTATATCTGTGGGACATTGGCCTTCCATATTCGTTGGCATGTGAGGATTTAAAATACATTTTTTTAATGTTGGTGGCCACTGTGGTTGGCCTGTATAAGTGATGATGTCTAAATGTATTACGGACTTTCGTATTGGATTTGACTGGGCAATATATCCCACATGATTCTGACTCACGTAAATGAGAGCTAGTGAATGGTTAGTTCAATTATAAATATTTCAATGCTGAGGCATTTTAAAATGGGAGGATATGTAAGCTATTTTCAAGAGGGGTTTTCTGATTATGGGGGTGATATGGGACATTAATCCCATATGAACCTATTAAAATTAGAACGGAATCTCTTAAAGATGATGTTTTCTTTGATTGACTATCGTTCTATATGCGGCATATGCAGAGCCACTAGGGAATGATGTCAAAATTCAATCAAGGGTGTCCATATGACACCGGCCTTACATCTCCAATGGCTATGAAAGATTATAGATATTGGGACCTTTCTGAACATGGTATATAATCTATGTAAAGGGGTGTACCTGAGAATGAAAAGGGGTATTTATTTGAACTTCTTCGGGGAACGCCAAAAATAAGTATGAGAATTTTTCCTTCTTATGTTAGGTTCAAACTATTGCACATGGATGGGGTATCTTTATTTTATAAAAGCCGCAAGAGATACCAAAGGTGAATTAGTCTAGTAGTTTATGATATATCCTAGACATGGGTATGAAGGAGAATGTAAACCGTGAATTTTAGGGCCATTAAATGAGGCGCAAGGTCACATGGCATAGAATCCACTGGGCATACTATGATAGGATATGACTCTCCTTGACACAAATTTTCCTTTGATTTCTTGTCGTCTTGTAGACATCATATATAGAGCCATCAAGGTATGTTATGCATAACTAAAAAAAGGTGTATGGATGAAACTGGCATTCCATCTCAGATGGCCATGGAAGATAATGGGGATTCAAGATCACTTAGAGCATGAAGTTTGAGTTATGGTAAGAGGGTATCCAGATACATTAGGGAAATTCAGGCTCTGGTCCACTCATGGAATCAGGTATCCCTTAAATATATCTAACTCATATACATGGTGAGACATTTGTCCCATTTTTGTGTACCTTATAGCTTCACATCATACTACCACAATATGAGGTTTCTTTTGTGGAAGGAAAACATGAAATTCCACTTATGGTCGTGCTTCTAGGACCAAATTACTGGATTTATTTTCGATGATCTCATGGTGTATCTCTCACTAAGATCCTCAATATCACATGAGCTATAATTGGTGTGAGACATAAGTGATTACGAGGATTCCATATCACCACTTAAGAATAGAGAAATCAACAACATGGAGCACTATTAGGCTTAAAATGATGTTATGTAGATTGACGTCAAACAATAATGAAGATTCTGGCCTTGCAATTTTAATGTCATTTTATGAGGACATTATTTCATGAAGTTTATAGTCATGCAGTGAGGAAATTATGATGTGATGTTTAACGTCATGCAGCGAAGAAATTATGTTGTGCAGTTTAGAGTCATGCAGCGAGGACATTATGTTGTGTAATATAGAGTCATGTAATGAGAGAATTATGTTCTGCAGTTTAAAGTCATGCTATGAGGACATGATGATGTGCATTTTAGAGTTATGCAGTGAGGACATTATGCAGGGATGTTTAGAGTCAGTTAGCAGGGACATTATGTAGTCACAAAGATCATTTATTATTTTGAGTTAATCGTAGACGGTATATTCTGGTATTCCTTTTACTTGAGTAATGATAGAAGGTGTAAACCATACTTCTAGGGGGAAACATAGATCATGAGGAATGACATGGGTTTGGAAGCCATTGGGAATACCGAGGTATGAGAGGACTCCCCAGAAGAGTAATTTTACTTTGATCGATGACCATTTTGTACGCGACATATGCAATGCCACCGGGGCATGATGTTTATAGTCTAAAAAAGGTCTCCACATGACACTAGCCTTCTACCTCAGATAGCCCTAAATGTTTATGTGGATCTAAACTTTCCCGGAGTATGTAGTTTAAGCAATGGGAAAGACGTGTCTGGGAATGTAAGAAATACCTAGACCATGTTTATATGTGAACTACAAGGGATTATACATAGATCTAACTCAAATGTATGGGGGAAGTATGATCCTTTGACTCCCCATGATTGTAGGTAATGTGCGAGATCTCATAATATTGAAAACTGGGTAGCACGTGACTCTTGAAAAATCTCACAGTTTATTATCATATGGTTAGGACCTTTCATGGACACCCTGTAGAAGTTTTACAATTGCATGGATTAAGGGTAATTTTTTTATATGGTTGCTGGGATGGGATTCTAGATCTGAGCGTCACTACATATCCTAGCAGGGTATGAATCAATCCACACATAGTTCTAAATGTTCCATGTACCGATCCGACTTGGACATATGAGTAGGTTCATTTTTCTTTCAGCTATTATAAATGTCATTTCTACCATATTTCTATATAGTTTTATTATGTAAGGTAACCCTTACCATTGATCCTAATCTCTTTTGATTTATACTTGATGTGATAAATAAAGAGTGAAAAGGGTTTCCCTCATTAATTTGGCGAGATAGAGGACATGATATATGCATTTTTTTGTGTAGGTTGAGCCAAGATCGAGGATCGTGGAATCACAATGTATCCCACTAATGTATGAGAAGCAATATGTACATAGCTCTCTAAGGGATTTTATAGTTTATCTTCAAGATATTAAGATGATTTATGCTATGCATCTTAACATCTTGTAGCTTGGATGATATGTTGTGAAGTTTAGAGTCATGTGGTGAGGACACTTACAAACTAGTTTAATTTCATTTTGTAGGGATTAATAATATAAAGTTTAACAATAGGTGTTCATGATGGAGAATCATAGTGTAGGGTCATAGAGTTTCTACTGTGAATGATAATTGTTGTTACGTGAAGTACTTCTTCAAAAACCTCTCATTTGTGGGAGTCATGATGAGTTGTCTATCCATTGATATCAAGGTGTATGCTCTTTTAGAATAGACCCTATGTATTAAATATGGACCTCCCACTTTGGTTAAGTAATTAAGGAATTATTCCCTATTATCATCAGGGTTCGAAGGGCGAACACCATCTCTCCTTTGATGAATGATAAAAGTCAAACATTTTTATTCAAGGCATGTGTGATCTGATTTTGGTAGACTTCAAAATGGTGCAAAGTGTGCATACTTTTATCATATAGCTACAACAAATCATCAAACCATCTCTTGTATTTATCATCCATAGACATTTGTTCGCAAATGGCCATACAGAGTATTGGTACTTGAATGATTATTGGAAAACCTACATCTTCCCCGTATACTAATGAGTACGAGGTTTCCTAGGTGGCAGTATGGATTGTGGTCCGGTAAGCCCATAAAGCATGAGGGTTATTCCATGGACACTATTTCTTATCCTTATCTACCATATTTTGGAGTATGTTCGAAAAATTCTTGTTTAAATCCTCTATCTACCCATTGGCCACTGGATGGTAGCAGGATGAACAGTTTTCCTTAATTCCATACTCCTAGTATACCTTTTCCTACTCAGCATAGTACAAGTTGGTGCCGTTGTCTATTAGTATTGTGTGTGGGAAAGCAAATATGGTAATTATGTGAGCCTTCACAATATCAATGGTTCTTTTCTCTCGGACTTCTTTAAGGGGTATGGATTTGTCCAATTTGGAAAAGAAGTTGATGGCTATGAGTATGAACTTGAAATGTCTAGATGTAGTTGGGGGATGTGGTCCAAAAAAACCATCGCCCAGGTGGAAAAAGGCTAGGATTACTTCGCTGTGTGAAGTAACTCCATGAGTGATTGAATAAAATTGGCATGAACATGTAAGGAATGGAACTTCATAGAGATTATGGAGAAGTCCTATATCATAGTGGGACAACAGTATCAAAGCCTCCAGATTTGATGAGAGAGCTTGGTTTTCAATTGGTGCGCTCTACAAGCTCCGACATGCCCTTCATTCATGACAGCAGTAGTTTCTTCTCCACTAATGCACTTGAGAAGGAATCTATCAAGGCCTTTTTTGTATAGAACCTTTTATTGTTTTTCCCCACTGTACAAGAAAAAGTTGACTGTCTGTCTATGGATCTATTATCTTCCAACCATATCTGGTGGGAGTTCTTCCTTCCAGAGATAATTTTCAATTGGAGTCATCCAGCTGGTGGTGTGACCATAAGGTTCAGAAATTGGGCTAATCTAATTGATCTATTCAATATTGTTCTTAATAAATGGAAATACCATCCTACGGTGGGAAATGATATTAATCATTTCATCCTAGTTGGAATAATCTAGGGTTGTGGCTGCATTTTCCAATGCATCAACTTGAGCATTTTGTGATCGGGGGGCATAGTTCTACATTGGATCAGATGGGAAATCTTCCATAAGTTCTCTAACATGGTTAATTAAGGATGCCAATACTTCTTTCTTAATGGCATAGTCCCCATTGACCTAATAGATGATTTGATCCATGTTTTATATTTAGTTTTTTGGCTCGTGTATGTAGTACCGGCTCTAGGCCTGCACTGAGGTCTTGTTATTCTCTTACATTATTTATACATCCCACAGAAAGAAAAAAAATTTATGGAAAGATGCCCTTTTCAGGGGATACAAATATAACTCTTATCCCCACTTTTTTATTCATTGTAATCTCCATCCTTTTCCCTGGTGGCCTTCTGGAAGCACCATCGAAGAACATTTCCCACGTATGGGGGTCCTCTTGGACCAAAAACACTTCTCATCTAGAAGTTTGGCATCCAACGGGGTGGTTTCTTACAAGGGGATCTCTTCCAGGATGTCTACTAATGCCTGACCATGGATGAGATTTTTGGGAATGTACTATATGTAAAACTAGTGTAGGATGACTTCCCATCATGATAGGCATCCAGTTGGCTTGGGATGGTTGAGAATATATTTGAGCAGATTGTAGGGGAGACCAGGTGGACCTTGTCGTCATGCAGGTAATTCCTGAGTTTTTGAACCAAAAATATTAGGTCTAGTAATTTCTTTCAAATTTTCGAATATCTAGTATATGCATCTATCATTGTTCGATTGAGTTAATAGAGGTTGATATCACTGCTGACATCATTCTTGTGCACGAGAAAAGAGCCTAATGACCATTCTAAGGTGGTTACCTACAAAATGAGTGGTATCTCCTCAACTAAAGGCATCAACATCAGTGGTATTAGGAGGTATCTTTTTGATATTGTCAAACTCTTCTTGACAATCATAATCCCACTCATACATGACCCTTTTCATTATTAACCAAGTGAAAGGTAAACATTTACCTGCATGGTTTTTTGTAAAACATCAGATGTAGAACATGTGTCCTTGGATACCTCTCTACTCATTAAGGTTGTGAGGTGGGGACATTCCAAGGATGGATTTTGTCTTCTTAGGGTTGAATTTGATGTCTCGATGGCATATGATGAAGCCGAGAAATTTCCCAGAGGTAACACCAAAGTCACACTTTTGGGAACTCATATTTAAAATGTGTTGTCATAGTTTATTAAAGATTGTTTCATGATCAGTCATGTGGTATGCATGATGTCGTGATTTAACCACTAGATCGTTGACATAACACTTGATGAACTTTCTATGTAAGGGCTTGAAGATGCAGTGCATGGCATGCTAATATGTAGCACTGGAATTGTTTTGACCAAAGGGAATCACATTATAATAGAAAAATCCCTAAGGGTCCCTAAAAGTAGTATATTTTTCATCTCCTCAGGCTATTTAGATATGGTTGTATCAAGAATATCCATCCATGAACAAGAGGTACTCATATCTAGAGGTTGCGTCAACCAACAATTCGGTGATTGGGACTGAGAAATAATCATTCGGACATTGCTGATTATGGTCCCTAAAGTTGATGTAGATTCTAATATGTCTGTTCTTCTTTTTGACAGGGACAATGTTTTCCAACCAGCTCTGATATTGGACTTCTCGTATGATGTTTTCTTTGATCATCGAGTCTACTTCATCCTCTATTTTGGCAGCATGCATCAGGTGGGTCCTTCTTGCTGCCTGTTTATAGCCCCGATGACCTTTTGGAAGACCCAGATGATGAGTGGAAACCTCTTGACCGAAGCCTGGATTTTCAATGTAGTTCTAGGAAAATACATATTTGTTATTTTTCAAGAAATAGTTATATCCCTCTTCTTCTTTGATAGGTGTATCCACACTAATCAGAGTGTGTTGTGGGTCGTCTTCAGTTCCTAGGTTTATCTCCCTATGTTCATCTATTGTGATGGAGACTCCTTCAGAAAATGTAGAAGGGAATATTGAGGTATTTTTATTCTTCTTATTCTTCTTCTCCCTCTTTATCATTATTCTCCTCATATTCTTCCTCTTCTGATGCAGAATGAATTTTCAAGATGGACTCTCTGGCATCTCGATAGAAATTATTTTCTACCTTAGTGAGTAAGGCTGTAATGGATCAATGTCCTGAGGATGGTATGAGAGTATCTTTGTTAGGGACTTTCTCGACACCATAGAAGTTATCCTAATCATTCGTGCCTTTGTACTTGGTGGCCGTAATGGAAATCATGCCGACAATTGAGTCTATCCTTAGGCTTGAACTTATGCACTCATCATGGTTGATTGGTAACACATACTCCTCCCCAAACTATAGGAGGGGGTTAGTAGGATCCATTTCCAATCAATTCAGGGTAGTGATCCAATCAATGTCGTCAGCCAAAGGCAGCTTCTCTATCAGTTCATAGAACCCTGCATCGATGTAATGCAACTCACATGAATTTAATGTTGATTTTTAGATGTGAAATGTCTTGTGTTCTCCATTAGCACAATATTTAAAACATTGATGTTATAATGAAGGAATTTCAGCGTGCAGAAGCAGCCAATGCCTCCATAAAAAGGATGTTTGACATCATACATTTCCTCAGTACTAGGTACTCAAAATCCAACATGAGGTATCCAAGCCAAGTTTTATGTTTGATTTGACCCAATAGATTCTTCTTGCTTTTTTCATATCCCAGTAGAGTTGTGGTGCAGGGTGTTAAACTATCCTCATCATAGCCAAGCTGACAAAGTTTTTGCAGTGGGAGGAGGTTGATTTCAGAGCCGTTTTCGATGAAAATTTTCTGGAAATCAATGTCATTTATATTTTCAGACACATATAACGATTGATGTGCCTTTTCATGATGGCATATTCATTCGTGTTTTTGAAGGAGATGATAGTTTGAAATTATTCCAGATTGATCTCTATCCGATAGAATTCAACGGCTACTAATTCGACCTTGAATTCTTGGGGTCTTAGTAAGGCTTCGTTGAGAACCTTTCTAAGCTCTACAGATAGACTCAAAGATTCTAGGATTTACTGATTTTCCGGTATTGAAGAATACTGAATTAGAATATCATATTTCTACTCAAATGGTTGGTGGTTCTTGGAACGGGGATTCTCTTTCATACACACTTTTTGGGCTTTAACTTTTGATGTAAATTGTCTGGCCTCTGTGATAGGAGTTAGGGGAACTACGGTCCTTTCTAGGTTTATCCGAACTAGTTCTACTGCATGCCTTAAGTGATTAGATAGTTGTTATTCCTTTGATGTATACTCCATGATAATTAGGCTTGTTTTTTTCCAGTCAGGATGGAGAAACATTCTAGTTCTTATTGTGTCTATTAGAGGGTCCTTCCATGATTATTTATGATTTTAACAATTTGAGAAAAGACGTGGGTATAAATTTGACTCCTTCCATGATCATGCCTTATAAGAACATCTCAGCCTCTATGGCCTCTTCCTCTAGCTCTTCAATTGGGTGCTAGGAATTCAGGTTTGTGGCCATTATCTCTATCAGAGAAGGGGTCCATCAAGTTAATGATGTTAAGTGATCCAAACATTAGTTCTTGATCAAACAATGTTTCTGTCTGAATGCCTCCTTATGATGGTACCATTTTGTGGGGAGGAAAATGTTGTACTGTTTGGTGGGTTAGTTCCCATTATACCATTTGGAGGGGTGATGCCCATTGTATCATTTGGTGAGGCAGAGCTCGTTATACCATTTGGTAGGGAACCACCCATTGTACTTTTTCTGCAGTAATGATGTCTGAAAGTGTCAACACTAGCTTTGGCTTTTGCGTCAACCCATCTTTTTCTATTCCTTTCTACCCTTCTATCCTTTAGAGGACTGTAAGGGTGATGATGACAGTTTTTTGGAATTAAGAGATATTGGGGCATGGTTGGTTATTTAAACCACACTTAGAGGATGTGATAAACTCAGTTGACTATTTTTTGGGTCATCCATTTGTCAAAAAAATTCCCCTTATTACTATAGATTGTCTTCCATTCAGCTTCACCTCCGGGGTTTGAGGTAAAAACATATGCCACTTGTGTTGGAAGTATTCCCAACTCTACATGCACAAAATCCACCATCATTTTGTAAGAGAACATTGAAGATGAAGTATTTTTGGATGGTATGTCATAGTATCTGGTGATATAGAAAATAACTTGGACAGACCTCGAGACCCACTTCATCGCCTTGCTTTGGCTCTAGTTGGGAGAGAAAGTTTCAATTCGTAGTATCTATGAAGTAGCCGTGGACCTGGTCATCTTCGAACGATTATAATTTATTTCTTCATTCTGCAAATTTATTTTTTTAGAAACCTATCACTCACCTTGCCAAGGTGGGGGTGGCCGTTAGTGTCTAGGTGGTCTTACACAGCTCGGTGGAGGCCTTGCAACTAGAGCTAGTGCTGGGGGTGGTTTAAGCATGATGAAATATGATTCAGCTATTCCCATTCTTTTTGCTGGGGAATATGGGGCCACACGAGGCTTGAGACTGGTCCATTGCAAGGAGCCTTCTATACTTTGGGAAATAATTGAGAAATCAGGAACCCACTTGTGTACTTCACTGGGATAAGCAGTATTCATAATTCATCAAAAATATTATCGATGAACATAGAGATCATTTCATCCTATGGGAATGGATGTTTTGGGGAATAAGTCAGGTCTTTACATCTTGTAATGATGTCTAAAACTCTTTCATTCTCACAATGCATGAAATTCATGAGATCACTGACTTTTGTCTTAGGAAATGTCATACTGAACTAGAAGAGAGACTGTCATCGGATGTCCTCCCATCCTATGATTGAGTTAGATGGCAATCTAGTATACCAAACAAAGGCCGAACCATGTAGGGTTCGCACGAAGAATCTTATATTTACTACTTCTTCCTACACTAGAGTTCCCAACATGGGATCACAATAAACGGAATAGTGTATTGGATGTTGTTTTGGGTCTCTCAATCCATTAAACATTGATAATATGGGGTTTCTGAATTTTGTTGGTAGTAGAACATTGTTCACCCAATCAGTTTAGGGTTTTCGCACCTGTTGTATTGAGGTGTTCCACCCCTCTATGGATTTTAGTTGAGATGTTAGTTGCTCAACGATATTCAAGATCCCCTATTTCATTTCTTTCCAGTCTTGAGCTTGAGCGGGTGCAGCAGCAGCTGAAGCTAGATGTGCTGGTGTTACTAGAATTTGGGCTAGGTACATAATAGGGGAAATCCTTTGTGGGTTCTCTTGAATATACTATGGATACATTCCCAGTGAGGGGAAGTCATGATGTCCTTCCAAGGATGGATTTATGTAAGTTCATAGTCCTAATGCCGGGTTGGATGGGCCTCCAAGATTGACTTCATTCACCAGGATGAGTACCTGTTTCAGGGGAACCTCTCTTGAGAATTCCTATTGATGTTCTATAGGAGGAACAACACGTTTCATTGAAAACTTATGATTCACACAATGTTGAGTTATACTGAAAAATATTAATATAATATTATTTTTTAAAATGGTAGTTAACGCATAGCCGTTGTATTGTTGGATTGAAGAAAATAAACAATTTTATGACTAAATTGGGTTTTTAAATGTTTTTACATTTATCCAATAAAATTTAGAGGCTTAAAATAAGAAAAAATCTGATTTTAAGCATAAATACTATAATATTCATTAAAAGGTCGATTTACCACCTTTTGATGGTGAACTCTCTTTAAATCTATTTTTTTTCTCTTTTATATGGTTTATTTTACAAAATAAAATTATTATTTAGAATCGGGACATCAAAATTTACTTTGGCTAAATTTTTGGTATTTTTCTGATAAAATTCATGTTTTAATGAATAATAAAAAATACTGTATTTTAATTCCAAACTTCCTATTAATATAATATATTTATGTGGTTATATTATATTTTTAATTGATTTTAAAATTGTAATTATATTATTATTTTTCCATTAAACCCAATTTTGGTCATTTGGAGTAATTTCAATTTGAAATTGGACACATATAAAAGTCAATCTTTTGATAGTTATTATTTTTTAAAATCATGTTTTTTTGTTTTGATAGTGAGAATTAATTTTAAATTAATTTCTACCACTTTTATGTTTAGAATTTTTAAAAATGAATTCAATATTTTGAATCAGAAGTTCCATATTTTGTAAGTAGTTAACTTTTTATTTTTAGACAATATGAATATTTACTTCAGAAAAAAATTATTTACCATGGTTAAAGGGTAAATCTCGTAAATAAGGGTAAAAAAATATTATTATAATAATAATAAAATACATTAACATGTGTCATAATTATATTTTTTAATATATATAAGAACATGGTCATCCTTGGGTCGATTTTGGGACCCCATGGAGACACTTATGTGTAATGACACTTTATATTAATTAATTTCAAGTAAAGATAAAAATGACATAAACATATATCTTTTAGTAAATAAATTTTTACATCAGGTTATTTAAGTTTTATCTTATAATATAAATATAAATTTTAAATATAAAAGTATTTAAAACTTCATGGAACTTTTTAATAATTTTTAGACATCAAATAAATAAAATAATTTATGACACAATAATGATGCAGTGTTTACCTCATTAATGAATTATTTAAATAAATAAGATTATATTGATTAAAAAAATATCCAAAACCCATACAATTATTATTGGATTACTTTTTTTGGATCATGATTCATCTTATCTTCTACTTTAATAAGATTCGGACACTTAAAAACTGAAAATCATTATGTAATAAAATAATATTTTTAAAATTTCTTATAGAGCCCCTCCTCCCCCTTATTTAAACCCCTAACTTCTAACCCATTCATCACACTTCTCAAGCCCCTTTTCTCATTCAACCTCTGACCCATTACACTCCCTACATCCCTATCCTCCTCCTAGAAGCCTTACCCTACATAGAATTCAATTCAATTAAACCTTTTTGTACAATCCAAAGAGAGATACCCGATTTAAAGTTTACATCTTCTCTATAGTTCTTCGATTTTAGTTTTCTTCTAAAACCCAAAAAAACTATTTTTTATTCCTTTAATTTATAAAAACAAAAGTATAATCTATATACTAGGTTGTTTTTATGAGAATTATTTGAGCTAACTGTTGAGTCAATAAGGTTTTCCTTATGACTTTTCCATTCCTTCTTGTTTTGAAAATCACAAACACCTTATCTTTAAGGAAAATTTCTTTCTTAAGGAAAATTGTTTTTATAAGAAAAATTGCTTTCTTAAGGAAAATCGCTTTTATAAGAAAAATTATCCTTATCATATTTTCATTCATATTTTTCTTAAGTATGATTTTCAGATTCATTTTCTCGGAATCATTGAAACTTTGATATAAAGCATTCTGTTTTAGGGTTCGGATTCTGGACAAGAACTATAAGGAAGTTTCATTCCGAATTCCGGATATGAACTCTGACTAAGTTCTATTCCAGAATCAGGATACGAATTCTGAAGAAGAATTATCATTACGAATTCTAATGAAGAAATCCCATTCCGAATTCTCATTACGAATTCAGAAGAAAAATTCTCATTACGAATTCCAATGAAGAATTCTCATTACGAATTCTAATGAAGAAATCTCATTCCGAAATCTCATTACGAATTCTGATAAAGAATTCTCATTACGAATTCTGATGATGAATTCTCATTACGAATTCTAATGAAGAAATCTCATTCTGAATTCTCATTACGAATTCTGATGATGAATTCTCATTACGAATTCTGATGATGAATTCTCATTACGAATTCTGATGATGAATTCTGATTACGAATTCTGATGATGAATTCTCATTACGATTTCGGATGACGAATTCCTATTCCGAATTCTCATTCCGAATTCACCTGTTAAACAGAATCTGATTATCATTGTTTTATACACTCTGAATTTATTCATTCCAAACCTTCACTCCGAAGTTTCTATTCCGAACCTTTATGTTAGAGTTTAAAACGATGTCGTACTTTCTGTTACACTCACTTTGTTATAAAACGATGTCGTCCATTTTGTTATAAACTAACCGTTGTCTAAGTGACACGTGTACAGGTCCCTCCGATCTTTAAGGAAAATATGACCGTTGGAGAGGAGCCAACCTTACCTATAAATATGAGCTCATTTGAAAGAGCTCGATGCTGATGGATAATAGCTGATTGCTGAAAAAGTACATACATGCTGTTGAAGTGATTTCTAGAGAGAGAGTCTCTTATTAACTCTCAATGCTTCGTGCGACTCCGAATGTTGGTGATTACATTCGAGGGCTTCCGGGGATAGGAAGACAGAGGTGCCAACTACCTTAAAGATCGAGGGCTTTCTTGCTGAGAAAGACAGAGGTTACCAACTACCTTGAAGTTGAGGTCTTGCGGGGATAGCAAGACAGAGACTCCGATCTTCGTATCGAGGGATTACCCTGGTGTGGGTAAGACAGACTTTCTTGAAAGTATAAATCAAGGGACCTTTATCCAAGGTTGTTGGATACCCTTCTCTTTGGGTTAAAAGACTATTATCTTGTTACTAGTAGTTTTACTACTTGTCTTTATTCCGCTGCAATTTGTATCTTAAGGAAAGTATAACTTTCTTATACTTCTTTACTTACTCTGATTCATTTAGATTCTATACGCTTTAAGGTAGAATCTCATATTGTAACTTTTGTTAAGTTTCAATTTTCGGAACCATATTTCCGGAACCTACTTTTGGAATTTCTTTCCAAGTTTAGTTCGGTATTAGAGGTGTTGTGAATTTACTTAGTTTAACTTTGTTAAACTTAGCCCTTTCCTTTTCTTAAGGAAACTATAGTTTCTTAACTAACTTTAAAGGTTCCAAAGGAATTTTTAAAGTATACAATTCACCCCCCTCTTGTATATTGAGCATCTCATATTATATTTCGATCCTACAATTGGTATCAGAGGTTGGAAACCTCTTACTCTATACCATTCTTACATTTGGTATCAGAGCCAAGGTTACTGAAATACTTGTACTCACATACAAGTTTTTCTTTCTCACTTTTCATTCCGAAATTTTCTTATTCCGAACTTTGTTATAACGAATCTTTGCTACTAACAAGTTTGTATGCAAAGTTATTTTTAGTATGACAGGAATTAATGTTGGATCGATTGACAATCTGAATCCTACAAGACCACCTATATTTGATGGTAATGATTATGAATACTGGAGAGATCGTATGAAGACATTTGTTATCAATACTGGGGTAGATAACTTTGTCATGCTTACTGGTGACTATAAAATTCCTGACAAGGAAGTCAGAACCTTTACTAACCAGGAAAAGCAAGAATATCAACTCAACTATAAGGTACGAAACACTTTACTATGTTCAATGACTAAAAATATATATAGCCAAATTTCTTCTTGTGAAGCAGCTAATTGTATATGGAAGAAGTTAGAGGTTACACACTTTGGGACTTCTAAGGTGATTGAGACTAGAAGAGCTATGCTTAGAGCTGAATATCATGGCTTCAATTTTCCTTATGGAGAACCTATCTGTAAAGTTCAACAAAGATTTATGACTATCGTCAACAGTCTACAATCTATGGGAGAGAAAGGATTAGATGATGAAGCTCTTGTGGACAAGATAATTGACATTATGCCCAATGAGTGGGAATCCAAGAGAACAGCTATAGATGAGAACAGGAAGGTCACTCAAATTACTCTTGATGAATTATTTGGAACTCTTCTACAACATGAAACTAGAATGAAGAGAGATGCTGACAACATCAAGAAGAAGAATGGAAATGGTACTGTTGCTTTTACTACAACGTCGAATCAGATGAAAGATAAGACTCCTGAGAGAGTAACCAGATCCAAGTCTAAGAAAGTTATTTTCCAATCCGAATCTAGTGAGAGTGAAGTTTCAGAAAATGAGCTAGCCAATCTTGCTCGAAGGATGAACAAGATAGCTGGACAGAGAAATTTTCAATCCAAGTATAAGAAGATGGATATGAAAGATAAGAAAGATGGAGAAGTTACTTGTTATGAATGTAAATGAGCTGGACATATTAGACCAGATTGCCCTATGCTCAAAAAGAAAGAAAGGAAGGAAAGACATTCAGACAGAAACAGGAAGAAGTATTATAAAGCCAAAGCTAAGAAAGTTCTGAAAGCTAATGACACCTGGAGTGCCAGTGGTGGTGACTCTTCAGATGAATCTTCTGAATATGAATCTTCAGGACAGAAGAAACTTGGTCTTATAGCCAGATTACCTATTAATAATCATTGTCTTATGGCTAAGGTACGAAATGCTGAATCATTGACCAATGTTTCTTTAAATTCTAATGATAGTAAGTATTATAACTCTTCTGATGAAGAATCATCTTCTGATGAGGAAAATACTTTACCTACTTATGAAGAAGTCTCTAGGTTTGCTGAACTTCTTGAGATTGAGAATTCCAAACTCAACAAGAAACTTGACAAGGAAAATTCTAGGAATTCTATTCTTACTAAAGAGATATCAGATCCTTCTAAAGATCTTGATAAGAAAAATGCTGATTTTGAAAATATTTCAAAATATCTTGAGGAAGTAAGTTCTGAGAAGAATAAACTTTCTAAAGAATTAGAAAAAGTAATTTCTAAGAAAAATGTTTTCGAGCCTAACTCTAGTTCTAAAACTAATGATTTTGAGGATAAAAACTTGGTTGTAAAACTCAAGTCTGAAATTTTTTCCTTAAAGAAGTTTTTATCAAACTTTACCCATGGTAAAGAAAATTTTGATAAGATGTATTCTCAAATACGACCTTTAAGAAATAAATCCGGATTTGGTTATACCCATGCAAAACCAGTTTTTAGTAACAATTATTTTGTTCCTCAGAGTGCCCCATTTTGCACTAAATGTCAATGTGGTGGTCACTAGGCAAAAAATTGTTCCTTAAACAAAACCCAATCCTTAGGTTTTCACAAAGCTTATTTTTCTAAGAAAACGTGGGTTCCTAAAATTCTATTGTCTGGAAATCTCGGATCCAAACAAGTTTGGATTCCGAAAATATAACTTTGTTCTTGATTTCAGGAAAATAAAGGATGTTCCAGCAACAATATTTGGTACATGGATAGTGGATGTTCCCGACACATGACTGGTAACAAAAGCTTTTTTGAAAAGATTATCAAAACGAAAGGAGGAAAGGTAACTTTCGGAGACAATGCTAAGGGAGAGATTGTTGGTATTGGTAATGTAGTTTTTCTTGGTAAAACTTTGATTTCAAATGTTCTTTTTGTTAAAGGTCTTAAGCACAACCTCATTAGCATAAGTCAGTTATGTGATGAAGGTTACCTTGTGAATTTTAGGAATGATAAATGCCTAGTTCACAATTCCAAGGAAGAATTTATTCTCTCAGCCAATAGGCAAGAGAATGTCTACACTTTGAACCTAGAAGACCTAAGAAGCCAAGATTTACCTTGCCTAAGTGCAATGGAAGATCATTCTTGGTTATGGCATAGAAGACTAGGACACTGTAATCTTAGAAACCTATGTAAACTCTCTAAGAAGAAACTTGTTAAGGATCTACCGGAGCTTAGATTTGATTCTTCTAAAGTTTGTGATCCTTGTCAATATGGCAAGCAACATAAATCTAGTTTTAAGTCAATCGGTGAAGTCTCAACAACTGATGCATTACAGTTGGTGCACATGGATCTTTTTGGTCCAACACAAACTGGAAGTATTCGAGGAAAATACTATGTGTTTGTTCTAGTTGATGATTACACTAGATTTACTTGTGTCTATTTTCTAGCAAATAAATCTGAATCTTTTTCTTATTTTAAAAGTTTTAGAGCTCAAGTTAAAAATGAGAAAAACCTTCCATTGAAAACTATTCATAGTGATCATGGAGGAGAATTTCAAAATTCTGATTTTGAAACTTTTTGTAGTAAGAAAGGTATTACTCACAATTTTTCAGCACCTAGAACTCCTCAACAGAATGGTGTAGTTGAAAGAAGAAATAGAATTCCTCAAGAGGTAACTAGAACCATGTTGAGTGAATATTCTATTGCTAGACATTTCTGGGCTGAAGCTGTAAGTACTGCTTGTTATACTATAAATCGAGTTTTGATTAGACCTTTTCTTAATAAAACTCCTTATGAGTTATGGAATGGTAGAAAACCTATACTTTCCTACTTCAAGGTTTTTGGTTGCAAAGTATTCATTTTGAATACTAAAGATAACTTACATAAATTCGCACCAAAGTCTGATGAAGGAATTTTCTTTGGATATTCCACAACCTCTAAGGCTTATAGAGTTTTTAATAAAAACACTTGTACTGTTGAGGAAACAGTACATGTAAAATTTGATGAGTCTGATCCTTTTGTTTTTAAACCATCTCAACTTACATCTTCGGATGTGTTTTCAAAAACTGATTATCAACCTTTGATAGAAGAACCTTCTAATAAGGAAATTGTTCTAGAAGATACTTCTGAAACATTTACCCCAGAAGACTTTCTACCCTATGTTGATGAACAGGTTTTACAAAACCCAAATTAGGTGTTTCTTAAGAATCATCCCAGTGATAGTATCATTGGTGATGTAAATCAACCTGTAAGGACTAGAAGTTCCTTAAGAAATGAAGTAGAACATCTAGCATTTCTTTCCCAATTAGAACCTAAAAGCACTGATGAAGCTTTAGGTGATGATGATTGGATCAAAGAAATGCAAGATGAACTAAATGAATTCGAAAGGAATAAAGTCTGGACCTTGGTTGAAAGACCTAAGGAAACTTCTGTTATTGGAGTAAAATGGGTTTTCAGAAATAAATGTGATGAAAATGGAGTCATAGTAATAAATAAAGCTAGACTCGTTGCTAAAGGCTATAATCATCAAGAAGGAATAGACTATAAAGAAACCTATGCTCCAGTAGCTAGACTTGAATCTATCCGTATTCTACTTGCCTTTGCAGCATTCTTTAATTTCAAACTTTATCAAATGGATGTGAAATGTGCTTTTCTTAACGGTTATGTTCAAGAGGAAGTCTTTGTTGAACAACCACCTGGCTTTGAAGATACAAAACATCCTGATCATGTTTTTAGACTTACCAAAGCTTTGTATGGCCTTAAACAAGCCCCACGAGCATGGTATGATAGACTCACTGGATTTTTGCTTCAAAATAACTATGTTAAGGGAAATGCAGATCCAACCCTTTTTATAAAGAAAGATAAGAAAAATGTTTTGATTGTTCAAATTTATGTTTATGACATTATATTTGGTTCAACTCAGCAATCTTTAACTGACTCTTTTGCTAGTATAATGAAATCTGAGTTTGAAATGAGTATGATGGGTGAGTTAACATTTTTCCTTGGTTTTCAAATTTCTCAAAAACCAGAAGGAACCTACATATATCAACATAAGTATATTAAATATCTTCTTAAAAAGTATGGTTATGACAACACTAAGAGTATAAGTACTCCTATTGGTACCTCAAACTCTTTAGATCTTGATGAAGCTGGGAAACCAGTAGATCAAACATCTTTTAGAGGTATGATTGGAAGTCTACTTTACTTAACAGCTAGTCGACTAGACTTAATGTTTTCAGTATGCTTATGTGCAAGATATCAATCCAATCCTAAGGAATCTCACTTAAAGGCAGTTAAAAGAATTTTTCGCTACCTTAAGGGAACCACGGATCTAGGATTATTTTATACTTCTGGAAATGATTTTGTTCTAAAAAGCTTTTCTGATGCTGACTTTGGTGGATGTAGAATGGATAGAAAGAGTACATCCGGAACTTGTCATTTCTTAGGAGATTCATTAGTTTCTTGGTCCTGCAAGAAGCAACATTCTGTAGCACTCTCCACTGCTGAAGCTGAATATGTAGCAGCTGGAAGTTGTTGTGCACAAGTGTTGTGGATGCAACACACACTCACAGACTATGGCTTGAGTTTTACTAAAACTCAAATTTTGTGTGATAACACAAGTGCCATTTCCCTAAGTAAGAACCCTGCACATCACTCTCATGAAAAACACATAGATATTAGGCATCACTTTCTTAGGGATCACACACTTAAAGGAGATATTATTCTTCAATTTATCGGAACACAATATCAGCTTGCTGATATATTCAGAAAATCTTTGCCTTCTGATAGATTTGAATTTATTAAACAGAAGTTAGGAATGATAACCGTAAGGTAATATTTCTCAAGTAACTTTCTGTTGAAAAAGTCTCCTTACTGTAATAAACTCCTTTTCATAGGGGGTGTACATTTGATTGTTTGTTTAACAAAGTTTTTCAAAATTTGTTTTCAAACTTTTCGGAACGATGTTTTCCGGAATGGAACTTCCGGAACTACCATTTTCCAGAATGGATATTTTCGTACAGAATACTTCTGGAATGGAAGTATTCGTATTGGAAATTTCCAGAATGAAAAACTTTCGTACTGGTATTTTCATAACAGAACTTTCGTACTAAATCTTCCATAACAAGTTTTTTTTCTTTTTCGTATTAAGTTTTTAGAATTGAGTTTTTCGTATTGAGTTTTTCGTATTGAGTTTTTCGTATTGAGTTTTTAGAATTGAGTTTTTCATATTGAGTTTTTCATTTTTTTTAAAATTATTATTGAGTTTTTCGTAGTCATCTTTATATTACCCATTACGAACAACTTTCCTAAGCTAATCCGAAAGGTATGATTTCCTTACTGAAGTTTTCGTAATCATATTTTACTTGCTGGCAGTTTCTTATATTTTGTTTTCGGTTTTTTAGTTTTCTTAAATCCTTGTTTTAATAAAACCTCAAAAAGATCGGATTCAAGCTCTCAACCTTCAGATCTGATCGCAGCTCATTCCAACCGTTAGATCAACCGTGGAAGGTGAACCGTCATCCCATTGCCTATATAAAGGGGACCATATTTTCTCGTCCCACATCGGTTTCATGCTTTCGCGTGCTGAAGCTCTGACTCTCCGATTTAAGACCGTTCCGAACCACAGTTTTCTCCGCTCTGAACTTCAGTCTTCTCTGTTCCGAATATCTCAGAAGACTTCAGATCCGAATGTCTGCAGAGTTAGCTTCTCAAGAAATGTCTTCAACCAAGCCTATATCTCAGTGGTTAATATACAGAGAAAGGTTAGTTCATCTGACTTTCATCAGCAACTACGATTATGTCATTTCAAAGAATATCAAGTTAAATGGCTGGGAAGATGTTGCGGTATCAAAAACCGGCAACCAAGATGAAGTGTACTCAGATTTGCTTGTTGAGTTTTATGAGTCAGTTGCTTTCTTCGAGGAAGATAATAGAGAAAAATTTTCGTTCAAATCATATGGCAAGACATATAATCTTTCTTACACCAAGGCTGCAAGCTTGGTAGGGTTATCTTATGAAGGTAAAGCTGAGTTTATTTCTCACGTATTTCCAGACTCCAAGGGTAGCTTCAACAAGGAAAAATCCTTAGAAACTCTCGGATTGGATGATGACAAGGCTCCGAAAATTGCAAGCCTATCTACAAACTTCCGGATTATGGAGTTATGGGTACAAGGGATTATTGTACCGAGAAAAGGTGATAAGGATAACTTGAAGAAGAGTGAGATATATATCTTAGATTTCTTGATAAATCTAAGAAAGTTTAACTTGATGAAGCATATTCTTCTTAATTTTGAGAATTTGAAGAAGGGGAATCTGAGAGCTCAGATTATCATGTACCCAACAATATTATCAAAGATCATAGTTAGGTGCCTAGAATCTTTCAAGGTAGCTTGGAGTTCTAAACCGAAAGTTTGCAAGATCATGTTTCTTAGTGATAGCACGCTTAAAAGGATGAATATAGCTTTTGACAAGAAGTCTGGGAAGTTTATTGATCTACCTCCTCAAGTAGAAGTGACTCCGAAATCTGCTGATCCGGAATCATCCAAGCCGGTAAGGAAGAGAAAACTGAAATAAGTGGTAGTCGAAGCCGAGGAACCTAAGTCTAAGGAAGTCCACTCCGCACCACCAAAGCCTAAGAAGAAGAAGACCTATCCTGATGAAGTCGTTACAAAGTGGAGAGCTGACAAAGAGAAGAGGAAAGAAGGGGATCCGCAGTTCGGATTGGATCCTGTGAAGGCTAAAGCTTTGAAGGAAAAAGCTGCTGATGAGCTTGAGAAACAAGATAAGGAAAATAAGCTTAAGAAGAAAATGTCAGAAGCTGAGGCAGTCCAAGCGTTGTTGAAGTTCAATGAAATGGTTTCAGCAACAATTCCTGTTCCGAGAACTTTCTCCCTGGAATCTCTACCTGAGACTCCAGGAAGAAATCTTGTTGCTCCGGAAGAGGCTGTTGCCACAAATACTGAGGAAGAAGAGCAAGTGGAACAAGTTGAAGAGGCTACTGAAGGAAGTGGTGAGACAGGAGATGTGCTAAAACAAGTTGATGAGTACAAGGGAACTCCTTCGGAACACTTATCACTCCGGACTTCAGAAGCTGAATCTTCGAAGCTTGTGACTCCTGCGATGGAAGAAGAGAAAGGAGAAGAAGAAGTTGCCTATCATAGAGAAGAAGAACAAATTTTACAAGATATTGCTCAGATGGGAAACGTAGAGGCTGGTGTTCAAGAAGTTGCTGATGAGGAAGATTTGGTTGTTCAAGTTTCTGATAGTGAAAAGAAAACTCCGGAACAGGATTCTATTCCGGAAAAAGATAAGGGAAAGAAAATTCTTACTGAGACTCTGAGCTCAGTAGTAAGAAAGAGGAAGGAAGCTGGTAGTTCTTCTAAGAGGAAATTGGAGCTTATTGAGGAAGAAAATTCTCCGAGCAAGATTTCAGATTCGGAGTCATCTTCGTTGGGGCATGATTTTGTTGTTCAATCTTTGAAGAAGTTGGTAGGAACCATTCCGACCTTCTCAAGCATTGATTCACGATGCCAGATGCTCCAACATGCGTTGAATCAGAAAACCGACTCCGTATCGATGGTTATGGATAAGTGTGTTGAGATTGAAGCTTAGTTCAAAACATTCTTTGTTTGTTACGAAGCTCATAAAAGATCTTGTAAGAGGATGACAAGCTGGTCGAAGAAGAATGTGGAAGAGATGAGGTTGCTTGATGAGTTTCAAGATAATGTTAAGGATGCCTTTGAGACCTAAGACAAGAAGATTAATGAGCTGACTGCATCCTTCGAAGAGAAATTGACAGAGGAAAAGAACTTTCGGATTCAGGAAGTGAGAGATCTGAATGGAAAGCTCAATTCCGTTAATCAAAGTTGGAAATTTGAAAGGGATTATCGGATCGAGTTTGAAGAAAGGATGAAGGCTCAGGAAGAAAAGATGAAAGCTCAGGAAGAAAATTTGAAGGCTCAGGAAGAAATAATTGAAGCTCAGTCAGCAAGAATAGTCGTCTTAGAGAAGCAAGCAGAGGAAGATCACAAAGACTTAAAGAAGATCAAGACGATTCTTAAGGGGCTAATGTCGAAGGAGAAAGATCCGAAATAACCAATCCGATCTTTTTGTTGTATTTTTTTTGTTGTCGAGATTCTAATTTTAATGAAAGTCGTACTTGTTGTTTCTATTGTTGTCATTATTAATTTTTCAGGTACTTTGTTAGGTTTTTCCATTCCCTCCAATTCTTTTTGAAAATCACAAAGGGGGAGAAGGAAAAGATCCTTAAGAAAAAGAGGAACTCTAATAAGAGTTTGTTTAAGGGGGAGTTTTTCTGAAAGAAGACCTTCTTATGAAATATCACTCTGGAAATATGAATACGATCCTTAGAGTTTCAAAGCCTAAGGGGGAGTTAGTCATATTCATCTATATCCTTAAACCGAGGGAGATAAGCTTTAATATGTTTCTTTCTTCTTGGAATAGCTTTTTCGTAAGGATGTTTGTGCTTTCCAAAAAGGGGGAGATTGTTGAGTCAATAAGGTTTTCCTTATGACTTTTCCATTCATTCTTTTTTTGAAAATCACAAACACCTTATCTTTAAGGAAAATTGCTTTCTTAAGGAAAATTGATTTTATAAGAAAAATTTCTTTCTTAAGGAAAATCGCTTTTATAAGAAAAATTATCCTTATCATATTTTCATTCATATTTTTCTTAAGTATGAGTTTCGGATTCATTTTCTCGGAATCATTGAAACTTTGATATAAAGCATTCTGTTTTAGGGTTCGGATTCTGGACAAGAACTATAAGGAAGTTTCATTCCGAATTCCGGATATGAACTCTGACTAAGTTCTATTCCAGAATCAGGATACGAATTCTGAAGAAGAATTCTCATTACGAATTCTAATGAAGAAATCCCATTCCGAATTCTCATTACGAATTCAGAAGAAAAATTCTCATTACGAATTCCAATGAAGAATTCTCATTACGAATTCTAATGAAGAAATCTCATTTCGAAATCTCATTACGAATTCTGATAAAGAATTCTCATTACGAATTCTGATGACGAATTCTCATTACGAATTCTAATGAAGAAATCTCATTCTGAATTCTCATTACGAATTCTGATGATGAATTCTCATTACGAATTTTGATGATGAATTCTCATTACGAATTCTGATGATGAATTCTCATTACGAATTCTGATGATGAATTCTCATTACGATTTTTGATGAAGAATTCCTATTCCGAATTCTCATTCCGAATTCACCTGTTAAACAGAATCTGATTATCATTGTTTTATACACTCTGAATTTATTCATTCCGAACCTTCACTCTGAAGTTTCTATTCCGAACCTTTATGTTAGAGTTTAAAACGATGTCGTACTTTCTGTTACACTCACTTTGTTATAAAACGATGTCGTCCATTTTGTTATAAACTAACCGTTGTCTAAGTGACACGTGTACAGGTCCCTCCGATCTTTAAGGAAAATATGACCGTTGGAGAGGAGCCGACCTTACCTATAAATAGGATCTCATTTGAAAGAGCTCGATGCTGATGGATAATAGCTGATTGCTGAAAAAGTACATACATGCTGTTGAAGTGATTTCTAGAGAGAGAGTCTCTTATTAACTCTCAAAGCTTCGTGCGACTTCGAATGTTGGTGATTACATTCGAGGGCTTCCGGGGATAGGAAGACAGAGGTGCCGACTACCTTAAAGATCGAGGGATTTCTTGCTGAGAAAGACAGAGGTTACCAACTACCTTGAAGTTGAGGGCTTGCGGGGATAGCAAGACAGAGACTCCGATCTTCGTATCGGGGGCTTACCCTGGTGTGGGTAAGACAGACTTGCTTGAAAGTATAAATCAAGGGACCTTTATCCAAGGTTGTTGGATACCCTTCTCTTTGGGTTAAAAGACTATTATCTTGTTACTAGTTGTTTTACTACTTGTCTTTATTCCACTGCAATTTGTATCTTACGGAAAGTATAACTTTCTTATACTTCCTTACTTACTCTGATTCATTTAGATTCTATACGCTTTAAGGTAGAATCTCATATTGCAACTTTTGTTAAGTTTCAATTTCCGGAACCATATTTCCGGAACCTACTTTTGGAATTTCTTTCCAAGTTTAGTTTGGTATTAGAGGTGTTGTGAATTTACTTAGTTTAACTTTGTTAAACTTAGCCCTTTCCTTTTCTTAAGGAAACTATAGTTTCTTAACTAACTTTAAAGGTTCCAAAGGAATTTTTAAAGTATACAATTCACCCCCCCTCTTGTATATTGAGCATCTCATATTATATTTCGATCCTACACTAACTTGCACACACCTTCATCTAATGGGTAAAGAACATACTGGTTCTGTGAAAGACGAACTACTACCTCATGAAACGATGATTGTTCAATATTCTCCTACCTCCTCTCATAGTGGCCATTATGATGACACTATATTTATATATGATATTCATTATGTTTTTTTCTCCATTCTTCTATAATTTTTATTTATAAACATACCTTTATTCTTTCCAATATGTTTAAATCCGATAATTTCATTTGAGGAACTGCAGAATACCTCCCCTTCTAGGTGAAATGATTCGTTCATAACATACATGGAATGTATAAAGGTTGGCTTTAATGAAACTACATAACATATATAACATATTATATTATACTGTAATTATAATATACATATTTATTATTAAGTTTTCCTTCAATTAACTTTGAAATAGAAATGAATGTAGCATTCATGTGTACGTACGGCTTACCGTCTCAATGAACGGTGGATTTCATTTCTTATCTCCAAATATTATATAATATTAAAAATAAATAAATATACTTGATATATATGATATAAATTATATTTAAATCGTGAATATAATTCTATAGATAATGGGATTTTGACCTCAAGAACAACTTGTAATTGTATTAAGTTTATTTTCGACTAAAGTACAAAATATCGACAAAATGACCATTATAAAATTAAATGATTGCATAATGTTTATAAAATGGTAATAAGTGATATAAAAGGAATAATTAAATTTAAAAATATTCTTAAAAAAGTATAAATTAACTTTATCTTATTATTCAAGAGATTAAAAAATGAATGGGTCAAGTCAGAGAGGAGGTAAGGGGTTTCTTATCTCACCTTTAATTTCGTGAGATTTCCATTGTTTGCCACATATTTCATGCATGTGGGGTGTTGTGTACTGAAATTTGATATATATTATCATGATTATATTTATATTCATGGTATTCTGGGATTCATTTGGTGGTTATTAACTTTTTTTCATACGATTTGATTGATTATAATGTGTGTAAGATGTTTCTTATCTCACTTTTAATTCTGTTAGACTTCCATTGTTCACCACTTATTTCATTCATATGGTGTATTGTGTACTGAAATTTGATATATATATTATCTTGATTCTATTTATATTCATGGAATTACGTGATTTATTTGGTGGTTATTAACTTTTTTTCATACGAGTCGAATGATTACAATGTGATAAAGGGTTTCTTATCTCACTTTTAATTCTGTGAGATTTCCTTTGTTTGCCACATATTTATTGAAAGTGGTGTATTGTGAACTTATATTTGATATATATTATCATTATTCTATTTATATTCATGGTATTTTGTGATTCATTTTATGGTTATTAGCTTTTGGTAATATGACTTGATTAATTACAATGTGGTAAAGGGTTTTTATCTCACTTTTTATTCTCATGAGATTCATGCAATATTTTCTAATATTTTATTTTTTGTGGTGTATGTGCTTCTCTTGATTTTATTATTTGTGTAATATACATTAATTTATGGGAATTAACATCTTCATTTTATGAACCTTCTTTAATGTGGTATATGTTTCGTAAGCTACCAAATCGTTAAGGGAACCTTCACCCTCCACTTTTTTAAAAGACTTCATTTATGTTATGTCTATTAATTTCCACTATATTATGTTGGGATATGTTATTATAAATCATTATTGTTTTAAATTTTGTTTCCAAGTGATTATATAACCTTTTCTCTCTCATAAACTCTTTTTCATAATTTTAAAGTTACATCGTTAGGCTATCGAATTTCTATAAGAGAACATCTTAACCAAATTTCAATTATTTGGTTTAAACTTATAATTATTGATTATGTCATGCTATGAATATGTGTGAATGTCCTCAGATTTTTTTTATACTTAATATACACTTATATTGGGTGTATTTTTTTTTCACACAAAAATATTTCATTGATTTGTCCTTAATCTAAGGATATGTTCTTTGCAAGGGACTTTTTCTCAATTTACATACCATTGAAACTTATTTATTGTTATACACCAATTATATATTATATGGTGTATATACTTCCCTTTGACTTATTATATCATGAATCTCTCTATTATCATTTATTATAAGCTTTGAATGATGTTATTCCTTAATGTTTTGTATTCAAGCATCTCTCATTTTGTTAAAAATCTTTTAACTAAAATATTGTTTTAAATGTGTTAAATATTTTTTCTACTTAATCTTTCTCATTAATGTCCATGTATTAAAAATGGATTTTGGGATTTATTTATATGTATAATATTTTTTTTAAATGTTAATTCTTTTAAAATCTTCATAGTAGAATAGGACACTTTGATTCAAGAATCGCTATATTAAATGTTTTAAATGGTTTTGAAAATGGTTTGATATTGAATTGAATATTTATATATATTGAAATGATATATTGTGATTACAATGTGGAAATGTTATCTTTCCATTTTTCATGTTTTATTTGTTATGAATATGTTATGATTATTGGGCATTGATTACGCATACGGGTTACTCCATGATAAACCTATGGCGGGTGAGACTGAGATAGCTCTTCAATAAATTCGACAACATAACAGAGGTAAACATTATTGTTTCTCCTAATAGATTTAAGGAATATATTGCGAGGGGTATTCTAACATAACTCTCTATGTAGATGTGATAGCTAAAATGTATATATGACAGGGATTCCACAAGCTACCTTTATGATTTATGATATCTATGTGTTATTAATAAATCTTTTAATTTCACGAGGTATGTTATGATAGAAAATTACGGTTTAATTGATTTGTATTTATTGATGGGTCAATGTTTCCTTTCCTTATTTTTTAACCCTTACTGAGCTTTTTATGATCATCCCATGTTTTTTAAATGATTTATATAGGACTTAAAGATGAATATGGTCAAAGATGGGATCAAGGAAAATTCATGTTGTCTAAAACTTGGAACTAGACATGTTTCTTTTTTAGAGATTTTATTTTATGAAAAAAATAGATACTGGATAGTAGTGTCTACATGTAATTTTCAAGTAGATACGTAATAGTTATGGCCTACTTCTCTAAAACTCTAAACCTAAAAAGATCCTCCATGTGAATTATTCATTTAATTCAATATTATGTAATGTTTTAAGGTCGGGTCCTTATAATATCAATAATTTTAACCTTTTTAATGAAATTGATTACAAGATAATAACTCATCTCGATAAATTAGGTGGGTGGTCAATCAATATAGAGTCATCATGATAATAATCATAATTATAGGTTTAAAAACATATGGAATTCCAATAAACTATGTTAATAGAAGGTATAACATGATTATAATCCATCATGGGAAGAATATGGATGGTTAAACAACATATAATTAACTTTAAAACAATAATGTGTATTTTAATAACAATATATTGAATGATAATACATTTAGCCATGTTAATAAAAGGTATTACACGATCACAATAAATCTAGAGGATGAAGGTAGATTGATAATAAAATATTCAATTTTTTTATAATCATTCATAGTGTAATTATATTAGAAAAAATGAAAATACATTTCCCCATGTCAATATAATATCATACTTTTGAGGTGAACATCATACAATTAGAATTCTTAAAAATGTGATATTCACAATGTATAGAGAAATGGGTTTTTTAATAATTAAATAATAGAATTACATGATAAAAAACTATCTAGATAAATAATATGGATTGTTTTCAAATGAAAATAACTCAATTGTAACTGAGGAATCATAGAAGGAAGTTATTATAGACGAATCAAACCATATAAAATTATGCATAAAATGGATTCATAGAATATGGGTTCCAGATTCTATATTTGAGATAATATCATTTCAATAGCCTAAATAATTATATATATATATATATCATGAATCATAAACCAATTTATAATAAATACATTTGAAAATGAATAGTGAAATTAAATTGAAAACCAAAAAGAACTTTTTAAGAGATTTTATTACATTGTTGTGATATATATATTTACATGTATATTTCAAATGAAACTTTTGATAAGGCTTTATGATTATTTTTTGAAAAATAATAATTTTAAAAATACCTGCAAATAATGGGTCATTTAAAAAAATTATATTCGATAAATTTACAGAGGGTGGAAATTGAATATGAATGGAAAATCCTTTTCAATGTTTTTATAATTTTACTTTTTGAAACACAATTTATCAAAATAGTTATAAAAAATTATTTTAATAATATTATTTGTTTAAAGGTGAATATAATGTACTATATAATAAAATTATATAATTGGATAATAGAAAAATTAATATCAGGATGAAAAAATATAGTTAAAGGAAATGAGTCATGAGTCACCAATTTAAATGATGGGAAACATAATCCATAAAGAATGAAAATTTTTTATTTGGGTTTATTTGGAAAAAAATTAAAAAATGTGATAATAACACATAACACAACTAAATTTAATTGTATAAAAAAACTATTAAATAAGTTCAAGAGTTTAATCAAAATTCAGTGAAGGAAAATTGATTTACTGAAGACTCTTACAATGGGTGTGTCACTTGTTTTAAATGAAATTTTTAGAGTTGAAAATTACTTGTATGTGTATGTACCATGAATTACAAGGGAATAGTGTTTATGAAATAATTTTTATAAAAAACAAATATAACCTCATAAAATATAATCATGGTGTATAAAAAGTAATGTTTCTCAACGATTTGAAAATAAAACCAAGAAATGTCTTATAGTTAATGAAAATTTTGAATTAAAAGTCCTTGAGAGAGAGGGAATATAATAAAAAATCTAATACTAAGAATAAAATATAATTTGTGATATGTAATATCATATAGAACTAATATTTCCCACATAATTGCAATTAGGTTCTTAATACTTAACATGTCTTGAAGTGAGTAGTTTGAGATGAAAACCCTCATCTTGGTTATGATTTCTTCTTAAACTGAACTGAACATTTTGAAAAGTAAATTAAATTCATTAATTACATATTTAATTAAATTATCATATATATATTTCTTAATAATCATCATTTATTGTCATTCTATATAGCTATATATTTGTTTGTTTTAACTAATATTCAACAATGAATAAATATACCATTTTTCTACTTGAACTAGTTCTAGAAAAACATTACTAGTATTCATTCATATTAGAAATGTAATCATTACAAGATGATTATTGGTATAAGAATATATTTTTCAAGATATTCTATAAGTATATAATTTTAATTCATTGTAGTTTTGGATACTATCCATGTGGTTAAAATCGATGATGATCATGTTTCAGAGATTATTAACGAAAGAATGGTGGTTTCTAAATTAATTAGTTAAATGTTGGTTAAACATTACTAGAAAAAAAACATTTGAATATTTATATCATATCACACTAGTAAATTATTACTAAAATTAAACCATGATATATATTCATAAAAAATTTCATATTGGTGATTTAGTTAACTAATAGATAAACTTACCATGATTAATTAGGGATTATGAGGTGGTTTAGTTATTATTTCATCTTTTTATAATCATAATGATTTTATTTTTTATTATTTTTATGATATATTAAAATTTTATGGAATATAAGATGATTTAATGAATCTTAAATTATTTTGTAGTATGAACAAAAATATTTTCAACTTATTTTTATTCTTTAAGATGGTTAATATTACCGAGATATCTTCTTTATAAAATTGATAATATAATGAATAATTTTTATTTATAGAATATATATCATGAAATAAATAAAATATATAGTAAATAAACCCATTATTAGAACAATCCTTAAATACCGGTGACGAAAAATTAAACATGTATTCTATGGAGGTGGTATTCCACACTTGAGAATCTAAAACGTTTTCTTTTTCTTTTTAAATGGGAGGGGAAAGGAAAATGGTTATACTATAGATATAATGACATCACATCATATTATTTATACTAGTTTCATTATATGTACATGTATATAATGGTTTCAGTGGAGGGTTTATTGGAAGGATAACGAATAAAAAGTAAAAGGGAAAGTAATAATAACAATAGAAATTTAGATATTCATTTAATGTGTCCATTTAGAATGAAGAACTTGATCTAATTTATTGATGATTAGATCTACCATTCATGTACGGGGGGGATTATAAGAAGTAAATTAATAATATTTCCATGGTAATTTATAATTTTTGATGTGGCTTGAAGTTGGAGGATGGGATTATACATAAAATTTATTTCTAGATGGTGTTTGAGAACGTTAAATATTCGAGATACCTCATTGACTTATTTTACCCTTTTAAACAGTGGTTAAAAATGAACCATGTTAAATATTGTATTACTACAATTATAAGATAAACCTACATAAAAAACATCACTATATTGAATCTTGGTTTTATATGAATTTAATATAATTGAATTTTCATATATGTTAATAATTAATTTAAAAAACATATGATATAGGAAGAAATATTTTTATATAGAAGTTAATATTATATATTAATTTTTATTAATCCTTATTTCTTATAAATTATTAATTAAATGAGTACCTATATATTCTTTTGTGTTTATGAAACATATTTTTGTAGTCTATTAATGTATAATAATCTAATTTTAATTTGTAATGATTGTATAACTCTAATAAAATTAATTATTTGAGGAAAATCCTTTAAAAATTTATCCTGATTGTGAATCTTTATCCAAAGTAATTTATTTTCAATGACTAAAAATAAGATTAGAATAGATAAATAATTTTGAATTACTGATTCTGAATTTAATGTAAATTTTATAAATTGAAATTTATTTGTATATAGATAATAAATATTAATTTATGTAGATAAACCCCATTTTAATGAAATATCCGAAAAATATATCTTATGAGAATATTTGTATGATAAATTCAAAAATAAAATGAAAACTAAATATTTAAAATTTGATAAAAAATATTTAATAATATATTAAACCATAATGATAAAAATTCTTTAATGTAAAAAGAAATTTTAAAATATAAACTATTATTGTTATTATTTTATACCATTTACCAGAAAAGTTTTTTAACCAATTATTAATTTGAAAATTAATTTATCATTATTAAGAAAATGATTCATTTAATATACATTCATTTTATAGAAAATGTAATTTTTTAGATAATTGTATTTTTAAATGAAAAATGATCTTATTTTTACTTGTATCAGGACCCGTTTGTCTTGTCGGGTCCCATAGTCCCTGACTTGGTGGGTGAAATAAGGTGAAACCCACATATACTGAAGGATTTATTTCTTGAACCATAATGGCTAGGTTGTTACCCTATCAGACACTCTGCTATCTTAGCAAGAAAAAAACTCCTTCCAAGATGGGGCTCTCTTGAGAGTGGCCTCTTCATGGGGATAGGGGTTCACCTGTGTGGAGGGTTCAGAATGGCTACATTTAAGGGTTCCTATTAAAAATGATCTTATTTGTCATTTTAGGTAAGATTAATGAATTTTATTCATATTGAACGTATATTTTAATTAATTTTTTAATTTATTTCATAAATAATTTACTCATATTCATTCCCTCTAAATCAACAGCTAAGTTTTAATGGTTATAATTAATATTTTTATTTTTTCTATATATATCATAGTTTCATTTTAATTCACTTTTGTGTGTTGATAAAGTCACTGAATGCATTTATTTATATAAAGGTAATAATATATTAATATTTTTGGGTGTGAAATTATCCCCCCATAAATTAATTTCATCCGTATAATTTGATTAATATGATTAGAGTGGCTACTTTTGCGAATTATACACCAATATATGATCTTGGGTTTATTTTTTTTTCGTGGATTGTGATTTATTTATTTGAAAAATTATTATAAATTTTTATGATTGGATTTATCACATTCCTCATTACTTATATAATTTTAATAAGGTAATAAGATCTAGATCCAAATGGAAAACCATCTCATAAAACATTAAAATAATTTTTTCTATTAATTACACCACATGGGATTTTTATGTATATCTCGATATCCTGAAGTTGCTGAAAACATACCTCACATAGGATAATAGATAATATATAGTGAAAATTCACTATCATGTACATTATTTGTAGTTCCATAGTATTTCTATAATTTTCAAAGAGGATAGTGACTATTTTCCTCATTATCTCTTCGATGTGGATATTGAGTATCATAATTTCCATATCTCTTGCAATTGATGATTTTTTTGAATATTTTCTATTTAAATTAAACTTGTGATTATAATAAAAATCTTATCCACACATATAGAACATATTCCAGTGTTTCCTAAAAAATATGATATTAGAAATTTAATTACCTTTTATTTATCATATTTTTCTCCTAAATTTTAGTGTGATTCCATCTATATTCACTTCAGTTTGTTTGGGAAGTAAACTATGTCAATGATGTTAATAATAATTATTGATTTCTATTTTGAATAATAATATGATTTCACAATCAAACCATGATACCATTAGGTAGTTCATTGGTTCAGTTCCCACAGTTTTCATAGTATCCATTGTAAAAATAGATCCTTTGGAATTCAACCATTACTAAAACCAAAGGAGATAACCTAAGGGACAATAACTATAATATAATTATCATAAAAAAATCATAAAAGTTTTACCTAAATATTTATCACATTATAACTCAATCTTGTTAGTATATAGTTATTAAAACATACTTGTATCAGTCTTGGTTGAACCTATATGACTCTTATGATAGAATTAATATTACACAGCTTATCCAAAATCAATCAGGGATCATGCTATTTTATGATGATTTGGTATCTATCAAAATTATTAACAAAACCTTAAAAATAGAGATCCAAATTTACCATGATTGTTTTTATATAATAAAAAAACAAAAATAAAATATATATATATATATGTAGTCCTAATCAATATTATCCTTTAACCTGGATGGATCATATATATTAATATTTACCACAACATATACTTTTTTATATGAAAATCTATATTATCAATAAGAAACATTAATAATAGGTTATCTAACCTATGAATATTCAATTCCCACATAATAATTCATAATGACAATTTTAATTAACCAACTCATATCCTTAGTGAGTGTGAAACCATGTTTATAGTAACATCATTTTTTCATGCACCAGGTGCTGATTAAGTTAATACGAAAATCACTTTTTTTTAGATTATTACCCCAAGGTACATAAGTGATAGATCCTATATCCACTTATAGTATCCATTTAGGTATGTAACTACAATGAGATCCATATACTAAAAACATTACATAATTTCATGATTTGATACCATACTTATAATTATTACTTAGACTTATCCATAGGGATTATACTAATAGTCTCTTATTCCTATCCTGAAAAAAAACTCTACTATTTTCATAACCTTAAATAATATTATTATTCTAAATGGTTATCTATAACATTAAATTTATTTTCCTTCTTAAAATATCAACCTTTAACTATTCCAAAAAAATATGTATTTAAAGATTATTCTACCCCATTCATTTGATGAAAACTATAACATCACAAACTTGTAGTCTCAAATCTAGTACCATAAACTTATAGCTACATTGTCACTTTGACAACAAATGTAAAGGTCTAGTCCTAACCATCTAAAATTGAAAAATCAATAATCAATATTTTATCTATTACATCTCATGGACCATTTTAGATATGATAATTAGAGAATTAGTGAAAAAAATAAAAAATAAACCATATGTTCATTTTATCAAGTATAAATTTTTAAAATTATATTTAAAACTAATTGATCTATAATGAGTCCTTAACATCTACAATAAAATCCTTAACATGTGTTATCCTTTTAAACATGTAATTTTTACAACATTTCATCACAAATTAGTGAAATGTAATCACAAGAAGAGGAGAGCTTAAATTCCCAATAATTGAAATCATAAAATAAAGAAATCATTGAATAAAAATGGAATGAATATTATGGATTGAAAATTCAATCAAAATAAATTTATAATAAAATTTAAATTATTATCATTCTTCATCTAATGTAAAAAATAAAAAACATTTATTTTGATAATACTAATATTACATTGATGTAAGTTACAATAACACACATCCCAACCCTATTTTGAAGGCATTAAACCAAGTCGCTATCTTTTTTAGTGAAGAGGAATTCACCAAAACCCAAAGTCATTTGTCTTAGATGACCTCTAAATGCTTCATGGGGATATATAATTCTAGTCCCAACTATCACCTAATTAAGTGAAATGCATTTACTATAATAATCAACAAGATTAGTTATACAATTCTTTAATGAAATTACAACCAAATAAAAACATTATTAACAATATAATTAATAATCATGAATATAAATACCAAATAAACCAATTTTAACTCCCAAAAATCAGAAATAAAATCATTTATTTTTCCCATGCTAATAAAAGCAATAACATAACCATAACCCATCCAGAGAAAGATAAAGGATGGTCCAATAATAGATAGTCAACATTTCAATAAACATCCATATTGGAATAACACCATATAGAATTTTATATATATTCCCCATATTAATTAAGGGGATAACATGATAATATCTCATTTGGAGGAATAAAAAGGATGGTTGTTCATTATATAGTAATCATTTCAACAATCATGCATATTTGAATAAAAACAAATTAAATTCTATTACATTATCCCATGTCAATGAAAGGGATAATGTAATAATAACCCATCCATATAAAGAAGGTGGATTTTTAAATAATAATTCTTAATCCTTTTATCAATATTTTTTTTAAAAGAACTATAGATATGACAAAAATACATTTCCCTATTTAAATTGAATAAAATTACTTCTAGGTGACCATCATCCAATCTAATTTATGTAAAATTTTATATTCACAAATTATAGAGAAGAGTATATGAATATGTCAATATAGAAATTACATGATTTTATTACATATATAAAAATATGTTATATTGTTTTAAAATGAACAATATAACATCTTAATAACGAAAAATTACAACTATATATAAAGAGATGAAAAAAATCATTGGAAAATAATTTTTGAAGTTGTTTCAAAAAATAATTGATCATGAATAGAATTATTGTATCCCACATGTTCAATCCCCAAAATGATAACATGTAAATATATCATGAATCATAAACACCTTAAGGTAAATCCTTTTTAAATTATAAGGTAAATGGAATAAAAAACATAAAATATCTTTTGGAAATCATTTTTTACATTGTCCTCAAATTCAAATTAACATGTTGCATTCAAAGGTAATTTTTGAAATGGAGACAGTATATTTTTTAAAAACCATTTATATTATGATGAATTGATAATAATTATTCAAATAATTGATATAATGTTTACCGTGGAGATGTAAATAATAGAGTAAAATATAAATTAATGTGAATGAGAACTGTTTTTAATATTTGGTAAAATAAATTTATTGAAAACTACATTTTAAAAATTCTTATAAATCATTCTTTTTATTAAAAACCAATTTTTCCTCTAATGAATTTAAAACAAAATATAATAGAATATTTGGTTAGGATAATACATGTATGGAAGAGTGAAGTTCCAGAATAGAAAATGTAACTAATGAAATGAAGACTTGAGTTATAAATATCCAACACAAGGAAAATAATATATGAATCATGAAAACATTGAAAAGAAATTTATATGGTAAGAATGTAATAAATTATAGAATACAATATAATATAAAAAATTATATGAATACTCCCATGTTATATGAAATAAATCAAATAGAACAATAATCACTCAATGAATGAAAATTGAGTTACCAAAAAACTCTTTCGACTGTGGTAACACTTGAGTGAAATTAAATTTGAAGAAAATAAATTGATCTAGATTAAGATATAAAATTAAATAAATGATATAATATCAAAAATTTCATAGGATTGTAAATCCATATAACACCATACAATGGAAACATGGTTCAAAACAGGCATTATGTCTTATTTAATCGATATATAGACCATTAAAAGGCATAAAATTTTGGAAACATTCCATTAAAAATGCCATAAATATAGGGATTGAATGTGCACTTCAAATTCCATGATTAAATCATAATTCATGATATAATATCTCAAGTAGGTTGTATATACACTACAAAAATGAAATTAGGTTTGTAATATTAAATATGTCTCAATGAGAAAATTTTATGATGATAACTCATACCTTAGTCTTGAATTGATAGATACATGAACCAAATATCCTGAATAATTGAATGAAGTTCCTTAAATACATAATAAAGTACCTTTTTATTAATATACCCATTTATACTCCCCATTTAAAGTCTTTAAACAATGAAATTTATTATATTTTAATACTTATTTTCATTATTTAGTGTATGTAATCTTTATTTCTTCAACGTTATTTAATAAAAATAGTATTGTAATTAAATATTGTTAAAACATTCATTATTTAAGCATAATTAATGTTTCTATAAGATTTTTCCAATATATTTTATGAGTTCATAATTTCAATTCATTGTTATTTTGGTTACGATCAGTGAATTTGAAATTAAATATGACCATTTTTCATTGATTCTTAATGAATGAAATTTATTTTAGAAATTAATGAGTTAAATATTTTTAAAACCATAACTGATGAAAAAAAATTATTTATAAATTAATACCATATTATTCAAAAAAACATGTAATCATAGTCTTCTATGATATAAATGCATTGTATTATTCATTTTTATGAGGTTCATTAATTGTTATTTGATTATTAAATAAGGATAATGATATTATTTTATACTTATTAGTTTAATATATTAAAATATGATGGAATTGGGTGATGAAGTAATGGATATGATAGTTTTAATTTGTTAAATAAATATATTTTCCTTTTAGAATGTTTCCTTAAGATTGTTATTGTTACAATGATTTCTTATTTATAATAATATATATTTATAATTCCTAAAAATATTTATAGAATAAGTATAATTTTATATTAAAATAGATATTCAATAAACACATTTCTATAACCATCCTAGAATGTTAGTAATGAAAAGTGAAACAGTAATTTCATAGAGGAGGTAGCCCTCACATGCACATGAGATTTTTTTTCATTTTTTTCAATTGAATTGGAGGCGAGTCAATAATGGTTGTAACCTCAATATAAGAACATTTAAGTATTTAATTTATAATTTTGTATCTATATACACTTTATTTTAGTGATTTTAGAGGAAGGTGGATGGGATAGATAACAAATAAATGTAAAAGGGTACATAATACTTCTACTGATAATTTAGATATTCTCTTGAAGTATCCCATGTAAATGAATGAATCAAGAGACATTTTTATGCTAGGTGTAGTAATCATATAGTAGTGCCCTATAAGAATTAAATTCAAGATATTTTCTTGGTAATTTTTAATTAAACTTTTGTCTTGTATTGGGAGGAATTTAACTCCTTTTACAGGTGAAATGGTTGGAAAATATTTGCAAGAGAGTGTTTGGTAAGGGATAAAAATGTGATTTCTAGATATTTTGTTAGAGAAAAGGTATGTGATACATTAAATATTATCATTACTAAAAATAAAATATGGACTTGTTTAAAATATTACCGTGAAGAATCCAAATTTTGGATCCATTTTCCAAATTTCATTTTCTAAAATGAAGAAAATTTACAATAAAATTAATACAGAAGTTACAGGTAAAACTATTTTTATAGAAAAATTTAATTTAATATATTAACCCTTTATACTAATTTCATATAATTAATAAATGAATGAGTTGTTATTTATATTTTTGGGTTCCTTAACACAATATTATTAACATATTTTAAATTTTATTAATGTAATTTTTTTTGAATAAAAATTATAAAACTATTAAAAAATTAAATCCTTAATAAAACACTCTTAATTATAATACGATAATTAATAATTATCATTACTAATTTAATTTTAATTATTTAAAACATATTTTAATATTATATAATTTTAAATAACTGATTGTATATATAAAGTCATTTTTTATCAAATAAATATAACATGTTTCAAGAAAATTATTTTTAACATTTGTATCAATAAAAAAAATTTCAGAAAAATACCAAATATTAATTCCAAGAAAATATTAATATTATTAATTACAAAATTATTTAACTTTTTTAATGTTGAATTTATTTAATTTTAGAATTTCAATTTATAAATTAAATAATACTATATAATGAAAAAATGTTTTTATTTAAAAAAGAAATTTAAAAATTACAAATATTATTTTCTTTATTTCATAATTTTTTAAAAATAAATTTTTGAAAACAAATTAATATTATAAAATAGAATTTTTACCATCAAACATTTGTTTCATGAAATAGATAATCATATAACATAAAAGTACTTTTTTGAGATATAAATTCCAAGAAAATAAATGATCTTTTTAGTCATTTAAGGTAAACTAATTGATTTTAATTAATATTAAAAGTATCTACAATATTATATATACAGATATATCCTAGAGTGGTTAATCCTATTTCTTCCAACTAAATCAACTGATGGGTTATAAAAGTGATAGTTAATATTTATATTTTTATATAAATATACCATAGTTTTGTATTAGTTTGATATTGTATGTGGACCAATCTTCCAAACACATTGAACTATTTAATGGTAACAATAATTTTAAAAAATGGGGTGTTATACTTAAGTTCTTCTAATCATTTCATAGGGAGGACTTATGCATTTGAGATCATTTTCATGGTGTGGTAACAAATAATTGTTGTAAGTGGTTCCAATATTGATGAGGGATAACACAGCCCACCAGGTGGACAACTATGATCTCAATAATAATATGGTAAGAACATGTGCACACTTAGTATTCATGACGGATGGTGGTGTGTTGGTGGTGGAAGGGGTACTTGAGTTATTTGAAAAGTTTCTCACTTGGAAAGGTTAGAGGTTTTCACCTAGCACGGGTACCACACATTTGTGATTAGGGATAAAAGAACAAGCATGGTGACAACTTTTTTTGAAGCCTATTAGGCTTGATTAGAATTATCATTTATCGTGGGTATTGTGTGACCTCATGGTTCACTTCAGGAAAGTGGTTGTATAATGTGTGCCCAATGAATCACCAATATATTCAGTTTAGGGGATGGATCTACCAAAGCGTTCATTGGGTAGACTCCTAAATCAATTTTTAATGGTGATTGGGGGATTTACCCTTGTGTAGTCTCTACAGGTGGAAGAGTTTGTGTAATTGTTTTGCATTGAGGTCATATCGGTACATTTCTTGGGTTGGGATGACCCCTTCTTGTTCGTATTAGTAAAATGTGGTTTTTATCACCCTATAATAGATAATTTCATAAGTAGATATGGGGATAGGAAAATAATGTGTTACATGAGTGTTGTCCATTACAATAAAGAGTAATTATTTAGGTCTCACACACCCTTATTCCTCCTTCCAACATGCAATTTGGTGGTAGGATGGCAATCATTTCTAGCTATTATGTTGATTATGAGAAATATTATGTCAATATGTTGTACATTTCTAGTGAATGTTATTCCCAACATGACCAATTATTCTCATGCACTATCAAGTGGAGGAGAAAATACTAATTTCAATTATTCATAGAATTAATGTTACCCAAAACTCTTCATTTACTCATATTTTTTGAAGAATATATTCACATTCGGTTCATAATTTTGTTTTCTAACTCTTTCACTGGGGTGAAGATTTGATATTCCTGAATATGTTTGCATGGGTGGTTTATGGCCTTCATTCCCATGTATTAATTATTTATACTGGTGAAAAATATCTACAACATTTTATAATGATGTATATTATTTCATCATAATAGGATGATGGGAGTTTAGCTCTTCCTTCCATGGATTCCTCCTTGTATTTTATTTCAATGTCTGGGTATCCACAATAGATCTATTAAATGCTTGTGAATCTTGATATATGTACCATATTATAGTGGACAGCTATTAATTTCACTTATTTTTTCAATTTCATGATGTATACCTAAGAGTGGTGATGATGATGATGGTTTGTATACTAGAAATATGTAAAGCTCTTCTTCATTTGGACTTTCAGGAAAAGCTATTCTCATTAAATAAGGTGTCTCATATATAAAACCCATGGCATATTATGATCATCATTATGTAATTTATATTTAGGGCATAAGGAATCCACGGATCACCCCCTCATGCATCATATGATTATTTGTTAACTAATTTAAATCATAACCATAGAAATTAATTTTTAAATCTTAAATGATTATAAGTTTACTTATATGGAGAAAATTATCTCATAAATAGTATCATAAGGAAATTGAAGGCCATATATTATCTATTTGTCACTATTCATTATTATTAATATTTTTAAATAATTTGATAATATATTACTATCATAACATATTATTAATTTCATCTTTGATAAAATTCATCTAATTTAAAATTAATGAGATCATGAAATATGTATAATTCAAATATAGACATTCAAAACAGCTTTAATCTTTAATATACATATATAAATACATGTGAAACTATTATTAACACAGAAAATATTATAGTAAATTTATTTTTTAAAAAGTATTATTTATTTATGATAATTTTTTAAATATTATATCAGTGTTGAATAATTATTTTAGGTAATTATTTTATCACTAAAAATTAAAAATAAATTACCATGATAAAAGATAATCTACCATGATAAAAAATAAATTATATGTCAAATAAAAATTTATATCCAGAAATATATTTTTTATCCCAATCATAATATACTATATATATTTGAACAAATAGAGTTAAATTTTAGGATTTGTTTATTTTAAATAATATAATTTCTACTACCAAGGTGAAATAGCACATAAATTACATTTGTAATATTTTTAATGGATATGGATGATATAATCGAAGTCAATGAAATAAAGTTTTTTCTTGGGTTGTGTTAAACTCTTTATCATATTTTTTAACCTTAATAACTCAATTTACCCATATTGATTTGATAAATTTTACCATGTTTAATATTCATAAGGCCTAAAAATCAAAGGGTTATATTCAGAATTATTTTAAGTAATTATTCCAAATAAATAATCCATTTTATCTAATTGTATCTCAATAAGTGTTATAGAATGATTTTATAATAATCCACTAAAGGTTGATGGAAAAGAGTTGTCTAAAAAATCCATTCTAATGTGTAAAAATAATTTTATACTAAAATCTGTTACAATGTTCATCTATAAGGTATGAATTCAACAATACATTATAACAAGAATATGATATAATTGTAAAATAATTTGAAATTAACAAAAATATTTCAATTTTTTTAAAACTATCAATTTCATTATTAAGCCACAAAATAAATTCTGTAGAAAATTTAAAAAATTACATCCTTATAAAATATTAAGAAGTTGGATTAAAAGTTGATAACAATTTCACATAATAATATTTTAATAGGTTTTAATGGTTTGTTTAAACATGGGTTTCCAATGAAAAAAATCTATCAATTAAATTTATTTAAGGTGAAATATAACTTAAATTTTTAGAATGTTACATTTTACTAAATTTTATGAATGTCACTCTTGAAATTAAATCACTTTAATACAAACTACTATGTATAATTATACCTCATCACACCATATGGTTCCCACATATCTTTCTTATTTTTATGATTTCTCCACAAAACATTGATCATATGAGAGGTCTTATTTCATAGAACTTTCACTCTACTGTCTAAAATTTAAATTGGCTATTCTTCATGAGAAAATAAAATTTCCAATAATAAAAGATCTTCGTTTTTTTACATTTAAATGATCATATATTTTCTTCCTCATGAGAGATATATAGATCACATCATAAACATGAGAGAAATTATGTAGAATTTACAAATTATAAGATACACTTCCGATATAATCATGAATTTTGATGTGAATGGTATATCTAGGGATCATCCTTCTCATATTTTGAAATATAATTATATTATTCCTAGGGGATATATGAAGGAATAACAATTAATAAACATTTCACTCTGGATATCAGTGACTATTTTTATTATACATTTTTTTCATATGTTCTTTTTTTATGTGTGGATGAGTGGATCTAAAATTATTTTCCATTTACTCAGTTGGATCATGTCCCAATAAGCTTATTTCTCCAACTTCATCCCAACAGAATGTATTTCCACACTCCCTCCCATATATTTCATCATAATGAGCCTTCTAAATTCTCATGTGAAAGCTCATGTTGTAAGAAAAATCCTCCAATGGTATGTTTTAATCCCAACAAACTTTTAAAAACAAATTTAAATATCTCAAACTATATTCCATAGTTTGAATAGTCCTTTCAGCCTAACTATATATATATGGATGATGAAAAGTATTATAACTCCAATTCATATATAAATCCCACTTAAGGCTCCTCCAACACATCAAGGAAACCATTAGATCCTAGTTATATTTGATTGAGAGTTCTATTACATTCAATATCATGTATATAATAATGTATTAACATGTTTTCCGACCAATAGAAGAATATTATTTAATATAGATAAAATGTGTTGATTTTATAAGGTTATCAACTATAACCCAACTAGAATTTCACCCATTAGATTTTTAGGATATCTAATGAATAAATACATGGTAATATTTTCCCATTACGATTCGAGCATGGGTAATGGCTCTACCATTCCCTTAGAATTATATCTATCACTCTTATCTTTTGAACACACCAGGCATCTAGAAACATACACGAAAATATCCCTTCCCATGTTATCCCAGTAAAATATTATTTTATATTAGTATACATCATTTAAATTCTAGGATAAATAGAGAATGATAAAATTTGTTCTTATTCAAATAGATCCTTCAACAAACACTACTACAAAACGGGGCAAGCAGAGCGCACCACATTTATCAGCGCTTTTTTTAGCACTGATAAAGAACCCCCCTTTATCAGCGCTTTTTATAAAAAGCGCTGATAAAGGGAAAATTTAAAAAATATATATATTAATATATAAATCTATTAAGCTATTTATATTGATATAAATATAATATTTATTTTATAAATACGTTTTAGAAAGGATCTATGGAAATATAATATTAATTTATAAGATGTTTAGTAAAAGAGGGTTATAAAATAAATTAAAAAATATTTTTAATTAATAATTATGTAATTTTTACCAATTAATAGTCATTTAATGACACTTTTAATTTTAAAAAAATTAAAAAATTAATGAAAGATCCAAAATAAGTTGAAAATGAAACCCAAACTTCAAACGGCCATAACTTTTGATCCGGGACTCCGTTTGAGCTCCACAGCATATCAAATCGAAGCCTGCGACGAGCTCTACAGCGCTATGGACCGGTAGAACCCGTCCAAGGTTGTTTCAAGGACAAAAAAAGCCCAGAAGACCTCCAAAACTGAGTTTTTAGTCGGGGTACCCCGGTTTTTCACCGTTCAAACAGTTATAACTTCTGATCCCGATGTCCGATAAACCTCTACCATATATCATATCGAAGATCATTTTATGTTCTTCGATTTGACTGATTGTGGAGCTGAAACGGACTCCTGGATTATAAGTTATGGTCCTTTTAACATTCAAACGGCTATAACTTCCGATCCGGATGTCCATTTGGCCTGTACCGCATATCATATCGAAGATCGTTTCATGTTCTTCGATTTGACTGGTTTTGGAGTTGAAACGGACTTACGGATTAAAAGTTATCTTCGTTTTAACATTCTCATAGGATTTTCACCCCCTCATTTCTATGGATTCATTCATAACTATATATATATATATCTATGTATATATATATATATATATCTCTGTTTGTGTGCGTGTATTGTATCTATGTATATATGTATGTATTTATTTATTTATTTAAAAACACACATAAAAACACATATTCTATAAATGTATTTGAAATTAACTTTATAAAAATATATATTAATATACAAATAAATATACAGATAAAAAATTATATATATATATATATATTAATATACGAATATATATATATATTAATATAACTAAATAAATTTATTTTAATATGGATCTATATTAATATACGAATAAATATATCTATATATATATATATAACTAGATATATCATCAAATGGAGAACAAAACAAAATGGCTAAGTGGTAAAGTGGCAGCGCGTTAGGGTGGAGGTCCTGTGTTCGAATTCCAGTGGCAGCAGGGTTGTGCGGGACGCGAGGGAGGCGGGGTGCAGCGTGCGGAGTGTGCAGGGGATGAGAGGGAGTGGGGTGCGGGTTGGGGGGACAAGCACTGATAAAAGGGAGGGGTCAAGCGCTGTGAAATAACCCCTGACGAATTATATATATATTTTTATTTTTTCAATTTTTTAGACACCTTTTATCAGCGCTAAAAAAAGCGCTGATAAAGAACCCTTTTATCAGCGCTAAAAAGGCGCTGATAAAAGTACCCTTTATCAGCGCTTTTTGAGCGCTGATAAAAGTACCCTTTATCAGCGCTTTTTGAGCGCTGATAAAAGGGACCCCCCTTTATCAGTGCCGCGCTTTACAGCGCTCAAAAAGCACTGATAAAGGGGGTTTTTATCAGCGCTTTTCTTAGCGCTGATAAAAGCACCCTTTATCAGCGCTTTTTGAGCGCTGATAAAAGGGACCCCCCTTTATCAGCGCCGCGCTTTACAGCGCTCAAAAAGCGCTGATAAAGGGGGTTTTTTAGCGCTGATAAAAGCGATTTTTGTAGTAGTGAAAAGTTTTCAAGAGACAAATACCTAGTTATTGAAACCTATAATTCATGCTTGATCATGGTTAAAATTATAATCATTCTTCATGTTCATATATTGTTCGACCTCTTCCTTATATGACTTCTTCATTCTCTTAGGGGCAGATTGTCAAAAATTCATTTGAGAATATTTGATGTTACCTTACCTTAATATTTCATGATCTAACTTAAAAAATTCTATAATTATCGGATCTATTTCAATCCTCATCATTGAAAAACTAGCATGTTATTTCTAACATAGAGTATAATTCACCATGTTTTCCAACCATGGGTGGTATTGTATTTTCAAGTCCAAATAATTGATCAACTCCAAAAATAATTTCTATAACATAATCTAAACCATCAGTGTAAATATAAACTTCAATATTTTATTATTATAATATGTATCACAAATTGCACTATACAACTAATAAATCCATATCTTAAATGAAAAAATGACCATTTCAAAAACAAAACCATCATTCAGGTAGTTTTTCTCATGAATTTTCAATTGGAAAGAGGTATAAGATACCAGTATATCATTCTTCAGGAGTACACATACATGTCCCTTTTGATGCATCAGTATAGGTAAAACCCTATTCATCACTCTAGGGTATTGTAAGAAGAAATCTACGGACCAAATATCACTTATGTTCATTAAAAATATACTCACATTCATTTATCCATAAATATTAACTCCCTTTATTGTCAATCTAGTGAGTGGATAAGATATTCATGAGAAATATCTTACAAAGTTTCAATACTATACAACCAACACAAGAAAACTATGGATGTCAATTAACATGGTTAATCTAGTCTATTACTAAAAACATCCATCACTGAAGGTATTAGGGAATTAAATGACTCAAGAATGAGACTTTTTGTACAAAAATTCCCACATAGTAAATATGATATATAATTTATCCTTCCTTGGTTTCTTCAATTTATTTTATTATAAATAAATCAATATAAAGATGTAATTATAATCTAGAATTTTAATAGATATATAATTTGTAATATCAATATATAATATTCATTATACTATGTAACTGATGAAAAAAATATTACTTTTTGAGGATTCAGAATAATGTTTTCATATTATGTAAATAAATATTTTTTTCAATGTTGCATAATAATTTTAAGGTAATTATTTCATCAATAAAATTTACAAATCTATTTGGAAGATAAAGATAAATAATTTATCTATTAAATAATAATTTATATCTGGATATTAGTTATTTTATCTGTTTTCTAAAATATTATAGATATTAAAAGCAAGAGAATGACATTTCATTTTTTTATTAACAAAAAATAATATAAATTTCATTAAAAAGGTCAAATGGAACCATAATTCCATATATTATAATTATAGATGTTTATGTTGAAATTCTACCCATCTTAAAAAATGAAATATTTAAGGGTTTTAAATGCATTGTCACATTATTTTTAACATTAATAACATGATTTTATCATTACCGAGGTAATAAATTTTACTATAGTTTTTATTCATAATGTTTAAAAATAAATCTATTCTATTTACCAAATTTGAACATCATGATTCCAAATATGGGATCTAATTTATCAAAATCAATCTTTATGAGTAAAATATTTTCATTTATATTAATCCCAGAGAGTGCAATAAAAAATGGTTTTCTTAAAAATGTAAGTATATAAGTATTTTTGTACCAAGATAATGTATAATACAAATCCAAAAGTAATAAACTCAATTTTTCTTATCAAGAAGAATATAATGAAATGTTAAAACCATTACATATCAAAATAATGTTTTGAATACTATATAAAATATAGTTCATTACCAATTTTTTTTTAATTATTTATCCAAAAATTAAATTTTTCAAAATTTACCCCCAAGTTCAACCTAAGATAATTTTGGCACGATATATTCAAGAATGATATAATTTTTTCATATGACTGTTTTAATATGTTTTTTGGTTCCACTAAACATTATTTTGTGTGAAAATAAATCAATCAATGTAATTTATTTAAAGAGTAATATTTCATAAGAAACCAGGTTGTTACAGTTCAACATTCCACATCCATAATAATATTTTTTCCCTAATAATTTCCATCACTCTAAATAGAAAACAAAGGATACTTCTTCATTAACACATCTTAAGGATCCTGTATAGTTTCCTTAATTTTTTATTCCTCTAAATAACATTTAATAGGTGTGTAGTATTATTCCATAACACTTTATATTTATAATCCATGAATTCAATATGTTGTTTTTTAAACAAAATATAATGATACAGAGGCATTCCCAATAAGTTTAATACATGGTAAGGATTGAGTATATACTTATTCATGAGATATACATCTAAAAATTTTTAACATGAGAGAGGTTCAATAGAAGAGCCAAGAAACAAAAAAAACCATACTGATTTTATCGAGAATCATACAATGACTGATATATCTAAGCATAAGATTTAAATTTATTCTGAAACTTATAAACTTATTATATGGAGAAATTTACAGGAATAACTTCATTCCAATTTGAATTATAGGTATCTCTAAATATTTTCCCGAAAACTATTCATTTTACTCAAATATACCCTAATGAACTACTAAATTGATCTAACCTTATCCATTATTCTATAGTTATCTTAGTTCCCAAAAGAATTATTTCACCAAAATAATCCAAACATTATAGATTTTGACACTTAATTAGGGATAGGATATGAAAAGGAGCTATCTTAATACCAGAATGAAAGTAGATTCTAAAAGATAATTCAACAAGGTAAATGTGTTTATCAGAATTACCATTGAAATACAGAGTACATGATTTCCAATATACCCTCTATGTTTTTAATGATTCTATTAGGATATTAATCATTATATGGATGAAAAAAGTTTTAATGGTAAATATAGTGTTCATATTTTGTTGAAGAGTTCTTCAAACTATAAAGTTAAATCTCACATCCTTATCAAATATAATATAATGTGTCGCTCGACACAAACATACAAATTCATTAATTTATAAACAAAAAATTTGACCAATAAATAAATCTTCTATGATTGTTATAAAAATATATTATTTCATACGTTGATCTTCTACTACCAAAATAACCTTATTCCCTTTAAATGTTTTAATTAGTTTGATGAAAAATACCATTGTAATAATTTCCATTTCCATTTTGTTATGGGTATTGTCTGTAACATACCCTCATACTTCTATATCATAGAATTAACATATGGAAATAAATAGAATAGATATACACTATCTACAATATCAATTTCCATTAATCACAGTAGAAATTATCTTTTAGATATATTTACATGTCCATATGATTCTTGCTCAAATTTACCCAAAAGAAGAAGGTAGGACGGTCCTTGTAGTCTAGCTTGGGTTGTCGAATCCTCAGAGACCTAAGAAGTAACCTATAGACATGTACATTTTATGGATTTTTTTGGCTATGAAGTGACCAACTTGGGTTTATTTTATATGGGTTTAAGTAAACTCTAATATAATTAAGTGAATTCAATTTAAAAGAGTAAGTTGATCCAAGGTTATCACTTGGGATGGATTGGACGTATTTCCTTTTCAATGATTTCAATTTCTTATATTTGAGATGGATTCATTTAAGAAGTTAAAACAACATAATCACCTACTGGTTTAATACTTGAACCCTTTAATACTAATCACATATACACTTTAAGGATCAAAGTTTTGATCACTTCAAGGTAAAGGTTCGTATTAGTACATGAAGTGTGTGGCCTTAAATTCAACAAGGATGATGAAGTTTAAAAATCATCAAATAAAAATCTCAATTAAAGAAGTGATTGTACATTATTGGGGTGATAAATAACATCAAATCCATCCTCTTAATACTCCCATGGATCAACCGATAAGTGGGTTATCCCTCCATTGATCTGATGGTTTCAATGGAAGCGGAAAGTAGACTCATGAGGGAGGAAATGGAGAAGTAAAAAAAACAATAAAAATAAAATGATCACTCCACCGTTGTGTGAATAATTTCACAAGGTTTGGTGTGAATAAATTCACACCATTAAACAACGGTATCAAAGTGATATTAAGATAAATAGAATAAGATGAAAAGAATATATTTTATTAAGTAACTAAAGTGAATTGAACAACTTACATGTGAAAGAAAAACTTGAGACAACAAAATCCCAACATACCATTACAATTGAACAAAGCATCCAAGATTAAAAACTCCTTCACCACCACTACATTAAATAGTCATTTTGGGAGCCTTTGGTAGAGCCTACAACAATACAAAAGATCCCACTTGAGTATGGTAGGCCTATGGTGGTGGAAGGTAAGGGAGAGGAGATTTTTCCACCCTTGACCCGAGGTGGCAGCCAACTTACTTCCACCGAACAGACACGCTTGTAAGTCCATTTAGATGGCCGAATCAGAGTGAGACATAGAATAATACAATGGATCCCCGGATTTCTCCTATCCTCCTATAAAATTTGTGGCCCTTTGGAGTTGTGGATTCAGTGATATGATTGGATTAGTGGACTATTTGTCTGGGCCGCAAAATCTGGCCCAGAATTTTATCTCTAAATTGGGACACAATAATGGACACCATGGAGGCCGAATTAGCATCGAATCTTGAAGAGTGATTTGTTACTCTACAGGTCTTATAGCATCCCATGAAATATGGGATTCATTGGGACTATATGTTGGGCCCCACAGTCTCATCAGTGGGCTAGTGTCTAATCTGACTTCTTCAGAATTGTTTCTTTTCATCACAAAATATCCCTATCTTCTTCCATGAATTCTCCATTGATCCCTAAATCAAACATATTAATATTTAATGCAGATAAATTTCAAACAATATAAAATTAAAATATTTATAATTAGATTCCTTAAAATCATATGAATCTTTGGGTACTTCAAATGATGTTCAAAAATGTACCACATAATAGTGCATTTTAAGAAGGTATTACAATCGTAATCTGAAATGATGTTCACAGTTTAAAATTCTCTAAAATAGTGTTTATGAATAATAAAGAACATGAATATTTTATATATTATCAATGAATATTAGTCTCATTTAGAGGCTAATCACACCCCCCAAATTGAGTTTTCTTAGTCCCGAGCAAAATGTATCTCAACAATATGAAATTCAAATTCCCTTTTCCAAAATCATTTTAATACAAAATGATCACCAGAAACCCTTATACCAAACAATCATGAAACCCATAAAAATATTTTAATACATGATAGTTTCATAAGTAGATCCCAATCCCAAGCCCATTCCTTTGTTCAAATTCATTGCCATATTTCATCCAATATCAATTAAGTATGAGGATGTGTTTTTCATCACAATAGACACGGGGGGTTCATCTTTATTCAAGGGGGAAATTACAGAAGCACTAGGTAGAATCAAATTTCAATTTTAAGATGAGTATCCATTTTTTTATTATATATTTTTTGTTTTTTTTCAATTTTTCCATGGTAATTGAAATTGCACTCAAAAGAGTCAACCCTTGTAGCGAGACTTTACTAATGACTCCCAGGCTCAAAGACCATAGGGAACCAAGTGAATCCCACATACTCAGGTATCATATCAAGTTAAATCAGTAAAAAAAATCAAATTATAAAAAATAGAGATAAAATTACTAACTCTGGGCCAGAAAACTATGGAGTCACAATCCCCAAGTGCCGAAAGCCACGCATTAAGTCATTTAATTGCTCTATGTGCAAATTTATTATTATTTTTTTATTTTTTTTATTGAAAAATCATACTAAAACTAAAATTATCACCAAAACTATGTTATTTATTTGGGTGACCCCGTTAACTCAAACTAATACCCCACTATCTAAAGGACGTGCATTGTGATCTTTTTTTTATTTGGATAAAAATATAAACGATGAAATATCACATTGGATAGCCAAACTTTCCAAAATCTATGCTCATGAAATTATTCAAGGATTAAAATTAGAATCAAGGCATGCTAAATTATTTGATATTCAGTTTCAGAGTGTGCAATGTGTATTACCATGTTTAAAGTTAAAGGAATTTTTCCTTCCATTTACACTTTATTTCAAATCATTCATTTTTTTGACATAAAAGAATTTTTTATTTTATATCCCTCCCCAAAATTAAAATAACACTATCCGCAATGTTTAAAAAAAGAAAATTTCTAAGGGGGTTGAGGTAGATAATGAAATTTCAAAAAGGAAATTGAAAATGAGGATCATGGAATGAAGTCACCTGGTAGTTGAAGTTGAAATTCTTACTGCCCCAAATTAGTCCTTTGATCTATTAGGGGATGTAGGAACCTCCTTGATTGAACATGTATCACCCAAAATAGTCCTTGAACCATACAAAGAAGAACAAACTAGACAAAACCAACAACACAATGACTTATTGAATTCCATGTATCGTCATTTTTATGGTTTTCCCTTTTTGTTTTTTGTTTTTCTTGTTTTTTTTAAATCAAACTAATGATACATTGTCTTCTTTTAAATTTCCGGGTAAGGTATTACTCAGGGATCACACCGTGTGACACGGATGAATATGATTCTCCCCTTTCATACCCATCCATACTCATAAAAGAATAACATGTCAATAGTGTAATTTTTTTATTAAATATCAAAATGATTAATTAATCCTATTTAAAATATAATGTTGATTAAAACAAAAAAAATGATTGGAAACTTAAAAACCTTGGGTTGCCTCCCATGCAGCGCTTTGTTTAACGTCGTTAGCCCAACATGGATCCCAAATTAATCAATTTTTCCTGGTTCATAGGTTGGCTCAGTTAACTCAACCTCTATTTCCTGTTTGTTGAACGATTCAATGAATAGTTTTAACCTTTTACCATTGACCTTGATAATGTTACCACTTGTGGGATCTTGAATCTCTACTACCCCATGAGGGTACACATGATGCACTATGAAAGGTCTTGACCATCTAGACCTTAAATTTCCCTGGTGTAAATGATGTTTTGAACTATACAAGAGCACAGGTTTTCCCGGTTCCAAATGTTTGACCATGATATTCCTATATTGGTAGGCTTGAACTCTAGATTTATTTATCCTTGAATTTTCATAAGCCTCCATCCTTAGTTTCTCCAATTCATTGAGATCTAATTTCCTTTTTGTTCCGGCCAATGAGAGGTCATAATCCATTTTCTTAATTGCGTAAAAGGCCTTATGCTCAATTTAAACAAGTAAATGGCATGCTTTTCAATAAACCAGCCTATATTGTGACATTCCAAGGATGGTTTTGTATGCTTTACGATATGACCAAAGAGAATCCAAGAGTTTCTCGAACCAATCTGTCCTAGAAAAATTGACAGTTTTCTCAAGAATTTGTTTGATTTCACGATTGGCTAACTCATCTTGTCCATTGGTCTATGAGTGGTAAGTAGTGGACACTTTGTGAGAAATTACATATTTTTCCATGAGTGATGAGAATGGACGATTGCAAAAATGAGTTACATGATCACTAATGATATCCCTAGGAATTCCAAATCTAGAGAAGAGGTTTTCCTTGAGAAATATAATCACAATTTGATGATCATTGGATTTTGTAGGAATGGACTCAAACCATTTAGAGACATAATCAATAGCTAAGAGAATGTAAAGATATCCCCTTGTTTTTGGGAAGGGACCCAAGAAATCAATTCCCCAATAGTCAAATATTTCAACCACTATGATGGGAGTGTGTGTCATTTGATTCCTTTTTGTGATGAACCCTACTTGTTGACACCTAGGACAGCTTTGAAAAAATGTGTAGGAGTCCCTTGAGAGGGTGGGACAAAAGAGACCACATTGAAGAATCTTATCAGATATTTTCTTAGAGGAAAACTAACCTCAACATGCCTCACTATGACAGAATTTAAGGATGGAATCTTATTCAGATTCTGGAACACACCTCCTAATGACTTGGTTAGGGAAAAACTTATAGAGGTATGAATCATCAAACACATAGTGTCTAACATCAAAAAGGAATTTCCTTCGAGCTTGAGTCCCTAAGAATTTTGGAATGACTCCTGTAACTATGAAATTGGATATGTCGGCATACCAAGGGCAGTCACTCACAGAGTATAGGTGTTCATCAAGAAATGAATCAGACACAGAAATGTGATTTGAGTTGTCTTTGAATTCCACCATAGAGAGGTGATCATCTACAACATTTTCAACCCCCTTTTTATCCTTGATTGTGAGGTAAAATTCTTGTAAGAGAAGGACCCACCTAATCAATCTAGCCTTAGCATCTTGTTTTTGGAAGATGTATTTTAGTGCAGAATGGTCAGTGAACACAGTGATGGAGGATCCTAAGAGGTATGACCTAAAATTCTCTATGGAAAACACAATAGCAAGTAACTCCTTTTCAGTGGTGTTGTAATTGATTTGGGCATCATTTGAGGATTTTCTTGCATAAGAAATGACATAAGGAGTTTTATCACAATTTTTTCCTAACACAGCTCCTACAGCAAAGTCACTAGAATCACACATAAGTTCGAAAGGAAGGTTCTAATTTGAAGATTTCATGATGGGGGAAGAGGTGAGAGAGGATTTGAGGGTTGAGAATGAACCCTCACAGCTTTATGTCCAAACAAATGGGGCATCCTTTACTAGCATAGAACAAAGGGGATGGGAGATTAAACTAAAGTCCTTGATGAATCTTCTATAGAAACCAGCATGTCCTAAGAAAGACCTCACTTCCTTGATAGGTTTGGGTGATGGAAGGTGACGAATGATGTCAACCTTGGCTTTATCAACTTCAATACCCCTGCCTGAGACCATATGGACTAGAACTAGTGCCTCTTTAACCATGAAATAGTATTTTTCCCAATTTAAGACCAGATTGTTTCTTCACATCTGGAGAATACTCTCTCCACATTCTGCAGACATCCCTCAAATGTATCCCCAAACACAGAGAAGTCATCCATGAAGACCTCTAGAAAATCCCCTATCATGTCTAAGAAGATTCCCATCATGCACCGTTGGAAGGTTCCAGGGGAATTTCATAACCTGAAGGGCATGCGTTTCAAGGAAAAGGTGCCGAATGGATATGTGAATGTAGTATTCCCTTGATCCTATAGGGAGACCTCAATTTGATTATACCCTGAGTACCCATCTAAGAAAATGTAGAAGGCATGACCTGCCACTCTCTCAAGGACTTTGTCAATGAATGGTAATTGGAGATGGTCCTTCTTGGTGAATGAGTTTAGCTTCCCATAGTCAATACAGACCCTCCATCCACTACTCACCCTTGTTGGAAGAATCTCTCCATCCCCATTGGTTATCACTGTGATTCCAGCATTTTTTGGAACCACTTGGATTGGGATCACCCATTCACTCTCATCTATAGGATATATGATACCGGCTTTTAACAATTTCAGAAGTTCTTTCCTTACTACCTCTATGAGATTAGGATTGAGTCGCCATTGAGGTAGATGACATGGCTTTGAATCAGATTTCAAAAATAATCCTATGAGTCCTAATAAGTGGGCTAATCCCAAGAATATCAGACAAGGTCCAACCAATGGCTTTCTTATGTTTCCTAAGGATATCTAGAAGCATCCTCTCAGGATTGGCTTCAAGAGAAGAATAAATGACAATAGGATGAGTTTGATTGTCCCCTAATAAAGCATACTTGAGTGTAGCGTGAAGTTCCTTCATTTATAGATCAAGTTGGTTCAGAATTTTAGTATAATATTGGGACATTGGATCAAGTTCAATTTCTTTTTTTAGAGTTTCAGATAAGATTGATTCCCCACATGTAGAAGATTCAGCTACTATATTGGCTTGATCAGATTTAGGGAAGGAAGTTTGATTAGTCTCCATGAAATTGGTTTCCTAAAAGGTTTCACTGATTTTTGGACCTAAGACTTCATCATAAGAGCAATTTGAAAATGATTCAAGCCAAGGAGATAAACTTCCTTCATGTGAACAATGGAAATCAATCTCATCATGACTTAAACATTCATCACATATTCCTTGATGTTCTATGGATTCATTATCAATGCTTCCTATCATGTTTACTCCATGAATTTCCTCGTCATCCCCTGTTTGTGATCTTTCATTATAGATGTTCAAGTCTAGAATCATGTTCCCAAAGGTGATGGTCATGTTCCTATTTCAGACTCGGATAATAGAGTTGAATGTTGCAAGAAAAGGACGACCAATGATGATTGGGGTTTGTTCCTTATTTCCTAAGTTTGGATGGTTGTCAAGGACAATGAAGTCAGCAGGGTAGATGAAATTTTCATCCCTTACCAGAACGTCCTTTAAAATACCCTTTAAAACCCTAATGCTATGATCATCATGTTGAAGTATGACAGATGTGGGTTGGAGTTCTTCTAGCCCTAACTGGAAATACACGACATAGGGGATGAGATTAACACTAGCACCTAGATCAAAAAAGGCCTTGACAGCTTTGCTTTCTCTTAGTTTAACATTGATGTAAGGGTAACCTGGTTCTTTCAACTTATGAGGAATGGTCCCTTGAATGGTGGTACTCACATTAGCATCCAAAAGAACTTGGTTTTTTTTGTGAAATTTTTCTTTTAAAATTGTACAAGTCATTAAGGTACTTTGAGTATGCAGGTATGGTTTGGATGGCATCGAGAAGGGGAATGTTCAAATTGACTTGTGAGAAGATTTCCAACAATGTTTCACTCAGTTTAGGCTTGGGTTTCTCCCTCATGCGTTGAGGAAATGGTGCAGGTTGTGGGGTTGTTTGTTAAAGATTTGTTTCTTTCACATTGCTATCAGTTTCATTAGTTTGATCTTGTGGTTCATTTGAATTTTCATCCAAGTTTGAATCTTCAGGTGGGTTCTTAATTAGTTGTTCAGGTTTCTCAATTGATTTCCCACTTCTTAAAATAGTCACATCCTTTAGTTGTTCATGAGATGTTTGAGCACAACTTGACTCTCCCCTTGAAGTTGTGGATGACACCGCCTGAGTAGGCATGGGTGCCTTTCTAGTTTTGATGGTTTAAATTTCTTGTTTTAGGGAAGATACTTCTAAGTTCATCCTCTCTATTTGTTTTCACAGTTTTTTAGTAGGCTTTGTGGAACAGTTTGGGTTGGTGCTTGAGAAGATTGGTTTATCCCAGGGGGGATATTTTGGAGGTGGGATAGTTTGTTGAAAATGGACCAGTGGATATTGGTATTATATAGATTGGGTTTAGAACTGGTTATGGGTTTGGTAGTTCTGATGGGGGTAAGGATTTTGTCCATGTGGTTGGCTAGGTTGTTGGGTATCTTTCCAGTGGAAGCCTGGGTGGTCATTATACCTGGGGTTTAAGTTGTTTTGGTATTGAGGATTTTGAAAGTTCAAGGCATTTACTTCCACTGGGGGTCCTCCTAAAAGAACATCCTTAATGGATGGAATTGTTGGGTAGTTATCTGTCTTATGGTCATGTTTGTCACAAATTGTGCAAACAGGGTCTACAATTTGGATTTCATGGACTTTCCTAAGGTCTATTTCTTCAACCTGCTACAGAGTGCTGCAAGTTTAGCACTAAGGTTTTCCTCTTCTCTTAGTGTATGAATTCTAGTAGTTCTTTGTGGCTTTTCAAAATAAGGTGAAGTTCCCCATTTTTGGTTTTTTTCAGAAAGGCTTTCTAGATACTCATAAGCATCATTTGGGGCTTTGTTTTTAAAGGTTCCATTACACATCATGTCAATGAATTTTTTATACCCTAGACCCAACCCTTCATAGAAAATTCTCACTTGTTCAGGTATAGAAAAAACATGGTGTGGAACCATGTTTAGAGTGTCTTTGAACCTCTCCCATGTTTCATAGAATGTCTCTCCCTCATTTTCAAAAATGTTTTGGATACTCTTTTTAAGTGCAATTGTTTTGTGGTGGGGAAAGTATTTTTTGTAGAATTCTTTTTGTAGTTGGTACCAAGAGTTTATAGATGATGGTCTCAAATTCTTTAGCCAATTTTTAGCTCGGTACTTTAATGAAAAAGGAAATAGCCTCATCTTAGCAGATTCTAGTTGATGTGGGGGACACGTGGTTTCTACAATATCATTGAACTCCTTAATGTGAAGGTAGGGCATCTCAGACTCCATTCCATTGAATGTGGGAAGGTGGTTTAGGACATGGGGATTAAATATGTAGTTGGAATATCCTAGGTAGTTATGTCTAATGCATGAGGGGGCATTGGTCTAGGAATGTGTGAGGTAGTCATTCATGGTTTGATCAATTGCATTCCCCAAGTTTGGGGCTACCTCATTTGGGTTTCCATTTTGGTTTCTACCCAGGTTTATGAGTTGGTTTATTTGAAGACCTTCCATTGAAATGGGCTCAATTTTGGACTCTAGAGTATTAGGAAGATTATTATATAATGGAATGAGTTCCCTTGGTGTACATGACTCTCCAACCCCAGGACAATCCACCCTAACTAGACGGCTTGATTGATCACGGGTGTAGGCGGACATGTGCCAAAAGAAAGAAAAAAATGACAAAGGGACAAGATAAGATAATTTGGATGAGAAAATAATAAATGGGGGAGAATAGAATGGGTGTTTATATGACTTACTTGGGTCCCTGGCAGTGGTGCCAAAATTTGATTCTCGCTCAAATTTACCCAAAAGAAGAAGGTAGGACAGTCCTTGTAGTCTAGCTTGGGTTGTCGAATCCTCAGAGAACTAAGAAGTAACGTATATAAACATACATTCTATGGATTGTTTTTGGCTATGAAGTGGCCAAATTGGGTTTATTTTCTATGGGTTTAAGTGAACTCTAAGATACTTAAGTGAATTAAATTTAAAAGAGTGAGTTGATCCAAGGTTATCACTTGGGATGGATTGGACATATTTTCTTTTCAATGATTTCAATTTCTTATATTTGATATGGATTCATTTAAGAAGATAAAACAACAGCATCACTTACTGGTTTAATACCTACACCCTTTAATACTAATCACCTATACACTTGAAGGATCAAATTTTTGAGCACTTCAAGGTAAAGGTTCGCATCAGCACATGAAGTGTGTGGCCTTAAATTCAACAGGGACGATGAAGTTTAAAATTCATCAAATAAAAATCTCAATTAAAGAAGTGATTATACATTAATGGGGTGATAAATAACTTCCAATCCATCCCTTTTATAATCCCTTGGATCAACCCATAAGTGAGTTATCCCTCCATTGATACCATGGTTTCAATGGAAGTGAAAAGTAGACTCATGAGGGAGGAAATGGAGAAGTAAAGAAAACAATAAAAATAAAATGATCACTCCACCATTGTGTGAATAATTACATAAGGTTTAGTGTGAATAAATTCACACCATGAACCAATGGTATCAAAGTCATATTAATAACAATATAATAATATTAAAAGAAGAGATTTTATTAAGAAACTAAAGTTAATTGAACAACTTACATGTGAAATACAAACTTGAGACAACAAAATCGCAGCATAAAATTACAATTGAACAAAGCATCCAAGATTAAAAACTCCTTCAACACCACTAATTTAAATAGGAATTTTGGGAGCCTTGTGTGGGGCCTCCAAACGTACAAAATATCCCACTTGATTATGGTAGGCCTAGGGTGGTGGAAAGTAAGGGAGAGGAGACTTTTCCACCCTTGACCCGAGGTGGCAGCCAGCTTTCTTCCACCGAACAGACGCGCTTGAAAGTCCTTATAGATGGCCGAATCAGAGTCGGCTATAGAAGAGTACAATGAAGCCCCAGATTTCTCCTATCCGACTGTAAAATTTATACCCATTTGGAGTTTTGGATTCAGAGATATTACTTGATTAGTGGACTATTTTTCTAGGCCGCAGAATCTGGCTCGGAATGTTGTCTCTAACTTGGGCCACCAAAATAGACACTATGGAGGCCGAATTAGCATTGTATCATGAATAGTGATGTGTTCCTATACATGGATTCTATAATCCTACAAAATTTGGGATTCATTGGGCTTGTATGTAGGTCCCCACAGTCTCATCAATGGGATGGTGTCTAATATGACTTCTCCAGAATTGATTCCTTTCATCACAAAATATCCACATCTTATTCCATGAATTCTCCATTGATCCTTGAATAAAAAATGTTCACATTGAAGTTTAGATCAATTTAAAAAAATATAAAATTAAAATATGTATAATTAGATTCCTTAAAGTCAGATGAATCATTGGGTACTTCAAATGATGTTAAACAATGTACCACATAATAGTGCATTTTAAGAAGGTATTTCAATAATAATATGAAATGATGTTCAAATTGTCAAATGAACTAATATGGTGTTTATGAATAATAAATAACATGAATATTATATATATTAACAATTAATATTATCCTCATTTAGTGGCTAATAACCATACCTCTGAGATGAATAAATATTGACAAACTAGGAGCTTCATCCAATGTTTTCATCACCTTGTTTGGTATTGATAGTAATCATATATGGTTAAAAACAACATCATTAAATTATAATCATTGTTATTCCCTAGATTTTTTCTCACCATCATCTCTTTTTCCACATCGTCCATCTGTGAAGGTTTACACCACACATGGATGGGAAGATTATCATTCTTATTAGAAAGATATGATATTCCACCTTCCTTGATATTTCATGAATTATATTTAATAAATCTAGAAAAATTGGATCTCTTTCAATCCTTACCATGAAGCAATAATGTTTTTTCTAACTCAGAGTATCAACAACCCAGTTATCCTTCCTAGGGTAGTAGTGTATTTAAATGTCCTAATCCTTAATCAATTACAAACAAATCCTTTTCCCATAATAAATTATTTCTATGATAACATGTAATTAATTCATTTATGATCATTTTATACATCACATTTATCACCATAAAGATAATTTCCCTATATTTTCAATGAAATAATTACTTTTTCCAACAAAAAATTACAATTAGGGTAATTCATATAAAGAATTTTTATTTTGAGCATGGAATAAATTATACATATATAATTATACATGTGGACGTATCTTAGTCCCTTATTCAATGGATTATAATATACCAAAATCCCTTCTACTCAATAGGATAACGTAATTATAGTTGGGCTAACCAACCTTCTTTTTAGATCCTTCATATTTTCATGAAATTTATCTATAAAAATGATCTTGGATCCCATCATATTAAACTTGGTTATTGAATTAGATATCCATGATAATTATCTCGAAAAGTGCAAGTAGTATACATAAAATAAAATAGACCTATGGATCTCAATTAATGGGGTTGGTTTGGACTATTTTTTAATAACTTAGATGTTTTATGGATTCTATGATATACCATATCATGTGATTATATGACCAATGAAAGATACTGTTTGTTATATTTTTTCAAGCATGATTAATTAGGCATACAAATTTTCATTACTCAGGGCCATATACAAAATCTACAACTAATCGTCATTATCATTCTTTAAATTGGAATATATAACTATTTCTTTAATAAAGAATATGGAAAACTATTCATGTTAATATAAAAGGACATTATTTATTAAATTAATAAATATAGTGCAGGAATTTGTTAGTTCAGATGGAATCACTATAAATTAAAAATCACAAAACATCATATGGAAATATTCCAAATATATCATCCTTGTTGAACCCAAATGAGTGAAATCCTAAATGAAGGGAAATAATAAAAATTATTTTTCTCTATTATGTTGGTTAAACAATTCATTAATACAGGGTTGTTGATACATTTTCATGATAGTGATCTTGTTATGTTCTAGATTATCAATGAAAATACGTATTTACCAATAAATCTTCTTAACAATAAGAACTCGTACAACCCAAGGTGAAGTAGTAGGTTTTCAGAATCCCCTAACAGTATTCTAGATGGGTTTTTTCTTTATTTCACTTAAATTAATTTGTGAAATTGTATATACTGTCTTTGAAATAAGTGTAGTAGTATTTATGAGAATATTGATAACCCAATATCATGATTTGTGGAAAGAGTATGAATATATTTTGAAAATACATAACTATATTCTTGAATAGTAAAAATGTGTTTTATAATGAGTTTTTGTCTAACATTCTTATATAAATATCCCTTACGAAAAGGTAGTACGGCTTAAATTATTTATGTAACTTCTATTGATTGTCCATATTAATCCTAAAAAAGAATGAAAATCATAGGTTTATTTAAAATATAAATGGTTACATACATTCCTTGAAAAATGATATAGGATCTATATAGAGAGATCCAATCTAATTATTAAAATCACATAAAGTTAAACAAGATGGAGGATCACATGGTTTTCTAGAATGAAATCCCCACAAACATCTATTATAGGGTAACTATCGACATGAAATGTGATCTCATACCATTTTGATCTATTACCCAAAACTAAACAAATAATCATTGATATGGTGATTTGATAACCTTATTAAATTTATCAAATTTAAAAGAGTGGGCAGAATTAGAATTTAAATAAACACTTATAGTCCAATAGTGGATTGCATGTGTACCTTTCAACACTTTTTTCACAAGACCCACTTTAACAGTTTTGATCATAATAGTTGTCATTTGTATATTTTTTAATAGGATGCTAATATTGATTTTCATTATTAACAATCATATTCAGGCACCAATTTTCATATTGTGTGTACTCCTGACAATTATTATATTGAAGTGTGATAAGAATGTATGGTTGATCTTATTCACCATTCATTTCATTGAAATTATTCATTACATACCTTCAATATTATTGTGATTTCAGAAATTCTATTCCACACATTAGATATTTACTAGGCCCAAAAATTTAACTTCACCCATGATTACATCCACAAAATTAAAATCAAGGAAGATCAATTTTCATCCCTCTATGGGTTTTATTACTATATTTCAATTTAATTACTTATTCCTTTTTTGTATCAAAATCCTATAGGATATAGAGAGTATCTAGATTCAATTTTTAACATGATAGCACGTCGAGAATTTTTTTCATACCTATCAAAGTATATTATAACAAATAATTTTCAGAAACCTAGTGTAATGATACTAAATAACTAGACAATTTTGATTTCATGATCACTACTAATACCAAAATTATACCTAGATGGTCTTGTGAAATTTTACACACTAGAACTAATGAATTCACCAACTTTAAATTTTAGTCACTGGAATTACCTCTCTATTTTATTGTGAATCATTTTAGGAAAGTACTTATAGAAAAATTGAATAATAATAACTTCTCATGTCATAGAGTTAATTTCCACCTCTTTCCCCATATTCCTAAAATGAGTCCACTATTTATTTTCTTGACCATACAAATGATATACATCTAGTACATGTTTTTCCCCTTAAAATAGTAATTAGTGGATTAATAGAACCACTGAAGGAAGGTGGAATTTTCTGTAAAAATACACAATAGTGGGTAGTCCCTTTGGAAATTTAAATTTTGAAAATGATTATTTTTACCATTCATCTATTGAGTGAATGGAATATAATAACCATATAATTTCACAACCAAACTCCCATTTAATTTGCTATCTCTTATGGATGGTCACTTCATTTCCCATCACATTACTTATTAACATGATTCCCTTTAGATCCCACCAAGGAATAAAATGAAAATATTATTATGGGTCAAAATAATTATAGTGAATAGTATTGAAATAATGAGAAATCATTCATAGGATGTGTAAATTATGAATCATTATTTTCATAACGATATATTTGTAGTTTTAAACTAGGCCATTAATGGACATAATGTATTAAAATCCATCATTATGGTTCATAATGAAAATGTTACATAACCAATTATTATCCCTTGATATTCTCTATCTAGAAGTGAAATAATAGTTCCAGTCATCAAGAAGTAGTAAAGATATAGTTATAACTAAATCGACACTTTTTAGAGTAATTCCAGCATGGTTCATTGGTGTCATAGCCACATCCTCAGTCTAGTATATATTTTGGGATGTATGTTTTAGGAAATCCATACATACTCTACTTTACAATTTCATTAGGATGTTATCATATATTTAGATTTATCCCTTGGTTTTTCAATAATGTTCTATATTTAGAGTATCCAAAAATAACTAAAACCATTTTGGATACAAACTATGGTGTCCCAAGTATAGAATACACTAATATTACATAATTTAGACGAATATTAAATAAATATCATCACAATACAAACCTTAGAAACATTATGTTTTGGTTTATATTATGACTAGATAAATAATCATCATATTTCATGAATGTTATTCTACATTTTCTACATTAATCTTTTCACATACTGCATTTCTAGAACATACCCTATTTATAATCATTCCACATAATCCAGAGAAATAAAACATAAGATAACGTGAGATCAAATAAGAAATAAGGGTAAACATGTGATATATCAATAATTGATTATTTTTTAGCATATTATATGAAAAAGTACATGATAACATGATAATTTTGCACACAAAACATACCCAATCCATCAAATATCATTAATCATAAATAATGGAACAAGGTTTTTTCAGAAAAATAAATAAACAAGTCATATGTTTTTAAAATAATAAATAATGAATAATGAGGAATTATATCATTTAATAATTACAGAACTAATGTTTTTGGTATACACATAATCATAGAAATAATTTAAATAGTCATGGAACACTACCAAGACTATCAGAGGGGATTGGGTTCACTTCTCATTCCATCATTTATTTAGTTAAGTTTTACTCCCAATATAATCTTATTAGACATAGTACCTTACCAAATTTTGTTCGATATATATTCTTATCCTTTCTATCTCATGAGATATAAATATATAAACAATTAATTGATGGGAAATAAAATAATGGTCCCACTCATCACTTAATAAATTCCTTAAATATGTGTTTTGAAAGTTCATAAATTACTTATCATATCAAATTTCATGGAATTAAATATTATTTGATAAAATATTCTCATTTAATAATAACATAACATATGGAAAAGAATTGAGTTTCATAAATGTTTGAACATAACATAATTAAATAATGGGAATTAAACAAGTTTCATAGATTCACTATTAAATCATCATCATCATGATCTATCCAAATATAAAAATTTAAGAGTATCAAAAGATCTTATAATAATTGAAACATAAAAAATCATAAAGGATGTTGACATAGATTAAAAATACCCATAAAATATAATTCAAAGAATTAATTGAAAACATGTCAAAAATAATATTTTATTTTATTAAGATTTTAAGTTAAAATTTTCGTAATATAGAATTTTCATAATATAGATAAAACAAATATCCTCAAATGTAACTCTAGAATATTTTTAAGAACACAAAAATTAAAATAATGGACATGATGATAGAAAAATCCATTTATACTATATATTTCAAATTATAACATTCCTTTTCCACATTTTCAATAAGTCAAATGTGATGTTTTTGGAGAACATTTAATTCCAAATATTATTTTTTTCATTTTTAAACAATTAAAAATGTTGTAAAAATATTATTTGAAAACATTTCAAATTTATGAAAACATTTTCATAAACCAAATTTGATGAGTATGGACAAAGAATAAAATTTCCAACAACCAAAGATGAAATAAGATCAATATTTTAATAAAAACATTTTTCTTGATCATTCTAGACCAAAGAGTAAAAAATGTAACTAATACAAAACAATTTCCAATGTAAACAAATAAGAAGATATTATATGTGGATTAAATGAAAATATTTTCAATTTCCCTATCATGACCCATCCTCGGGACTCGTGTCGTGACTACCCCAAGCCCGCCTTCCATAGGCCAGGGGCTGGCGACTAGCACCAAGGTGTAAATCTCGACAAAAAAGGGAAGGAATTTCCTTTATAAAGTAAAAAAACACCACATAGTAAGCCAGCAGAAGTAAAAACTAAGTAAATTGAGTATAATAGTATGTGTGGAAAGTAAATGGGCCAGAATACAAACCCAAACTGAAAGTGATGTACAACTGGAAAGAAAGTATAGAAACTGAAAGTAAAGTAGCAACGTCGAGCTGTCCACTGGAAGTCCTACCTGAAGGGTGGGTAGAGATAGCCTCCTCAGCTCCTCAGGTCCAGCCGTCCACTCCATGTATGTCCCGCCCAGTAGTCCACCTCCAGGTACCGACTTCTCCACAAGCCTCAACCACGATCAGCACTGTCCGTCGTCTGCATCCAACACAACGTAGTGCATGCATAGCCCGGGAAGGGGTGAGTATACACTACACAGTAGGGACCCCGAGACCCACGAAGGTATCCCAGAATCCACAAAGGATAATCCACAATGAATGATACAATCACGAAGTAACATCCAACACTACTTAGGAATATTCCCATACATATACCTAAGTCATCAATTCCAGTTTGGCTCCAACATCTGAGCCCAAGTTCAATCACGTCCACACAGGATAGTACAACCTAATCCACACTGGAAAGCACAACACAATCCACATAGGAAGCAAGTCAATAATATCAAAGATAATGATTGAAAGTTAAGACTCAGCTCACATAGGTATAATTCTTTGTAAGGTGATAGATATGATCAGATGTAGCCACTGATTCATCTAAGCTGGGACCCACATAGGATACTAAACCAGCTAAGTTGTCGGACCCACATAGGATACAATACCAGCTACTCTGCTATACCCACATAGGATACAAGAATAGAGTCAAACACTACCAGACCCATGTAGGATACAAGAACAATAGTACTACCGGACCCACATAGGATACAAGAATAGTAGTCATTGCTGTCGAACCCATGGAGGATTTCAGTACGGTCGTCATCACTGCCGCACCCACGGAGGATTTCAGTATAGTCATTGTCGTTGCTGAACCCATGGAGGATTTCAGTGTAGTCCTCATCGTCGTCGTAGTCGAAGCCATATCTGTAACGCCCTAACCCTAGTTACCCAGAGTCGGTGCATTATTACATAACATTGGCATGATCAAAAGAAAGATCAAATCTCGAAAGACCGATTGGTTTAGTAGCCTTGGAAACACTAGATATATTCATAAGTTTTACATTACATCATAAAATGAAAAACTAATACAACAACATAATGTCTCCATAGTCCACACTATTATCCCCCCATAATATCCCTACAGGTCATTCATAACTTACTTCTTCAATCCTGGAAAAAAAAACATAGAAAAGGGGTGAGATCAAATGCCCAGTAAGGATAACAATATAGCGGAACATTCAAAATAAGCATAAACATTTAAGGCAATGCATTAATAAAACAAAAACCTTTTAAACTTGAACTTCAACATAGTATGGAAAAAGTAAAATGAAATAATGTCATTTACTTGTTCACATGGATATTCTACTAATCGAATAATCACATGCAATATCAATAACCACTTTCATAATGTTGGAATGCATAATGCCAGACTATCATAACTACATAGCCAAGGCCTCGCGCTAAGACTACAAATAAGATTTTGCCAAGGCCTTCTACCAAGACACTAGTTTGTCTCATGAGACCTACCGATGCATCGAGGAGCTATAGCGGGCTCCACCCGTCACATATTAAGTCCAATGCATTCCCATATGAAAAGGTTTAAACATAACATAAACATTCGTATTAAAACTAGCATACGAAATGTCAATAATTTCACCATAAACTATGAATGGTATAAAAATATCACATCCACAGACAAACATATCACAAAAACTTCAATACAATATAGAAGTTTTGTATCATAATAAATCAACTTCAAATATGCGTAAAATCCATCAAAGGATGTTGACATAGATGCAATCAAAACACTTTTTAGAGAAATATATCTTTCTATTTTTGAAATCATTTAAGAGCCATATAAAATAAAACATTTTCTTTGAAAATATTTTTATAATCTTGTAAGAAAAGCTTTGAAGATTTTATAACGGCGTAATATAACCGCACCCACCGTATAAGTTAAAAAAACATTCTTACCTTAATTCTGTCGAAAAGGTTAAAAAGGACCTTGTTTTGAAAAGGACGGAAATATTCTTCTTATCAAAAGTCAAAAAAGGGTATAAATGACTTTAACCCATATTCTTGTAAATAATAAAAATGTTTTGAAATACATTTTTAAGAAAACATGGATGTGGATGGTAAAGAGATCCCAGTAGATTATTACATATAAACAACCTCGGATAATGAAGAGACTGTGAAATAACCCTTACCTTGTACTTTTCCTTGGTTGGGGTAGGTTAAACTCCTGTATAATGGTGAAATAATTGTTATTAAATTATACAAGAATCATATAAATTAATATGATATCATATATGATCTTTTAATATTGATTTGATAATAATATCTTAGTATTATCGTTGTTTCGGGTGTTAACTTACTTGTTTTCTTTTATATGTTTTGTTACCTAAGACATGTTTGTAAAGGATAGGTTGTATATTATTCATATCCATAATGATATCAAGTCCTTAAACATCATTTTTTATATCATCAAATGATAATTATACTTGAATGGATATGATGGAGAATGAATCTCATCGCGTTCGTGGAGACGGTAGTCCGTACGTACGCACGAGCGACAATATCATTCTTTTGATATTAAAATAATATATAAATGGATGGTATATCATGTATAAAGAATCATTAACATGTTATATTTATTATTTACATGAGTTATATATCATTATTATACCCATCCAGATAATAATATATTGTATAACAATTACACCACGACGTGGAGACGGTAAGCCGTGCGTACGCACGTATGGTGACATGTTATTCAAAGGGTGGATAGAATACTGAATATGGTTGTACCATATTTATAATAACATCACAGTATATATATGATACTGGAGTTATTATTTTAGAATGGTAACAACAAAGGAAGAAGAAGTGGAAGAAGAAATGAACTTGGAAAAGGGTGGTGAAATCATTACCTCTTCTTCGGGTTCTTCCTTTTGATTTGATCAAAAGGGCTCCTTATGTTGGCTTTATGATCACACTAAGGCCTCTAGGTTGTAGTGAGGGAAGTTGGGAGAGTATTGGGGCAGAGTTTGGCTGAACCAAAAGTCTTTGAAGGTTTGAAGAAATGAGAAGGAGGAGTGCCCTTTTATAAGAGGGGTGAGGGGCACCTTTGGAAAAGCTAGAAATATTAATTTATAATAAATTCATATTCGGTTTCCAATGTCTCAAAAGTTGATTATTTAAATTTTAAGGTGGGGATGGGTCGAAAAAAACTCAACCAATAGAATTTAGACAGGTTTGGGTACTTATATTAACCTTATCTTTAAGTATAAACTCTAAGTTAATTAGTTTCACTTTTACAATGTCTCTTTGTATTGTTATATAATATGGTTAATAAACTTACTATATACATCCAAGAGACCCCCAAGTGGTCCATTAATGATGAACCTATCATGATATAAGTCTCTTGGCCGAACCATAGATTTTTAGGAATTTAATATCAACTAATAATATAATATTTGTTTTAAGAACTCTTTTATGTCAATTTTGACACTATTCAATAGTTGATTTTTTTGAAACTCATAACAGATTGATTACTTCTAAAAAATTCAATTAAATCAATCCTAATATATCATATTATCCTAGAAAATTAGTTTAATTCATTTAAAGTTTCATATTATATTTATTTGGGTATTTATAATATTAATTATTTTAATTTTTCACTATTATAGTAATTAATTCATCATCATTGTGTCATAAATAAACTAAATTATTTAATGTCTAAAAATTATAAATAAAATCTAATTATGTAGGAACTCTTTTTATCTTTCTAATGAATATTTATAATCTAAAATCAAACATATATAACCCTATGTAAAGTTTTTTTGCTAAAAGATATATGCTTGTGTCATTTTTGTATTCATTTTAACTTAATTAAACAAGTGTCCCTATCACCTACAAGTGGCACCATGGGGTCCCAAAATCGACCCAAAGATGACTATGGTTGAACTTGTATCAACAAATAAGTCTAGGACACGTTTTAGGGTAATTTAGTATTATTATAATATTATTTTTTAACCCTTATTTACCGGATTTACCCTTAACCATGGTAAATAAAATATTTACCGCAGTAATTATTCAAAATGTCTAAAAATAAAAGTTACCTATTTACACAATTTGAACATTCTGATTCCAAATATGGAAACCATTTTTCTAAATTCAAAACAGATAAGTGGCAGAAATTAATTTAAAATTAATTCCCGCTGTCAAAACAAAAAGCGGGTTTTTAGGAGATAATAACTATCAAAAGATTGACACTTGTTTATGTTTGGTTTAATTGTAAAATTATGTCCAATGACCAAAATTATATTAAATGGTAAAAATATATTCTAAATATACTTTAAAACCACTCAAATTCATTATTTATCACTATTAATTATTTTGATTAAAAAAGTTGTTTTTAATTAAAATTTAGTAATTTTCACTATTCATCAAAATATGAAAGTTATCCGAAAAGTACCAAAATTTCACCTTAGGCTAAATTCGATATTACAAATCCAAAAATGAAGTCCATTTTAAAATATAAAATATATAAAATTTCAAAAATTAGGTATTACTATTCATAACGGCTAGGTTGATTGGTTATGGTGTGTTAGAACTCGGTGTTGCGTACAACACACGCTATCACATTATTCAAAGAGAAGCGTACCATAGAAGCTTGGGGTGTTACATTCTCCCCTCCTTCAAATAATTTTGTTCTCTAAATTTCTATAATACTACCGCATGAAAAGACTCAGGTGGTTCTTCATCATATGTTCCTTGGGTTCCCACGTTGCCTCTTCCATCTTATGGTTTCTCCACAAAACTTTTACCAGATGCGTTGTCCAGTTTCTCAGCACTTGTTCTCTCATATAAAGAATCCTGACGGGATCTTCGCAATAGGAAAGATCTGGTTCCAGTTCTAATTCCTCATAGGTGAGTACATGCGTTGGGTCAGGCATGTATTTCCTCAACAGAGATACGTGGAATACATCATGAACTTTGGAGAGACTTAGCAGCATTGCCAATCGGTAAGCTACATCCCCAATTCGTTCTAGAATTTCGAAAGGTCCGATGTACCTGGGACTCAATTTACCTTTCTTACCAAAATGTATGACTCCCTTCCATGGAGATACCTTCAGGAAAACATGATCACCGACTAGAAATTCCAAATCCTTCCTTCGATTATCGGCATAGCTCTTCTGCCTACTTTGAGCTGCTTTGATGTGATTTTGGATTACCTTCACCTTTTCCACCGTTTCCTCCACCAGTTCTGGGCCTACAAGTTTTCTTTCACCAACGTCATCCCAACAGGTTGGTGTACGACATCTCTTTCCGTATAACGCTTCATATGGTGCCATCTGAATACTCGAATGGAAGCTATTGTTATAGGAAAATTCTACCAGAGGTAAATATTGATCCCACATACCCTGAAAGTCAAGTGAGCAAGATCTCAACATATCTTCTAAGGTCTGAATAGTCCGTTCTGATTGTCCGTCTGTCTGAGGGTGGTAAGTAGTGCTCAAATGAAGTTCAGTATCCAGGGATTTCTGAAGACTTTTCCAAAATCTTGAAGTAAAATGGGGATCACGATTAGAAACAATCGATAGGGGTACTCCATGAAGTCTCACAACTTCATTAATATATTGTCTTGCTGGACGTTCCAGGGGTAGATCTTCTCTTATAGCAAGAAAATGTGCTGACTTGGTAAGACGATCAACAATAACCCATATTGCATCATTCCTTCTAGGAGTCTTTGGTAGCCCCATGACAAAGTCCATCGTAATATTGTCCCATTTCCACTCCAGTATGGGAAGAGGTTGCATGACTCCTCCAGGATGTTTCCTTCCAGATTTCACTTGTTGACAAACCATACATCTTGACACAAAATCAGAAATCTCCCTCTTCATGTTGTCCCACCAAAAATGTCCCTCAAAATCTCTATACATTTTGGTGCTCCCAGGGTGTATAGAGAAATTGGAACTATGAGCATCATCCAGCAATTCCCTTTTTAGATCAGGTATATCGGGAACACAAAGTCTCTTCCCAAATTTCAAAATTTCATCTTCATATACAAAGTCTCCCAATCTCCCATCATTCACAGCTTTAATATTCTTTTTAAATTCTTCATCATCGGTCTGAGAACTCTTAATTATTTCTGGTAAAGATGGTTTGGCAACCATTTGAAAAAGAATAGATGTTTCGCCTTCCCTGGTTATTCCCATGTCCATCTTCACTAGATCCATAAAAATTGGATCCCTTTCAATTCTCATATTGTTCAAAAATCCATGGTCTTTTCTTCTCAAAGTATCTGCCACCTTGTTTGCTTTCCCAAAGTGGTAGTGTATCGTACAATCATAATCCTTGAGTAATTCAAGCCATCTCCTTTGCCTCATGTTGAGTTCTTTTTGTGAGAAAATATACTTCAAACTCTTGTGGTCAGTATAAATCTCACATTTTTCACCATAGAGGTAGTTCCTCCATATCTTCAAAGAAAAGATCACAACTGCTAACTCGAGATCATGAGTTGGATAGTTTTGTTCATGAATTTTCAACTGTCGTGATGCATAGGCAATAATTATATCATTCTGCATAAGGACACAACCAAGTCCTTTCTTTGATGCATCACTATAAATAACGAACCCATCATTCCCCGGTGGTAGAGTCAATATAGGAGAATTGACTAATCTTCTCTTCAGTTCTTTGAAACATTTTTTCACACTCTTTTTTCCAAACAAATTTAACCCCTTTACGTGTGAGCTTCATTAATGGGTTAGCCAATCGGGAAAAATTCTGGACGAAACATCGATAATAACCTGCCAAACCAATAAAACTACGTACCTCAGTTATACTCGTAGGTGCTGGCCATTCATGGATTGCCTTGGTCTTAGAAGGATAAATAGAGATTCCATATTTAGAGAAAATATGGCCAAGAAAAGAAATCTCATGAAGCCAGAAATCACATTTGCTAAACTTTCCATATAATTCATGCCTCCTCAGAGTCTTCAAGATAATGTGCAAGTGATTTTCATGATCTTCGTAGGTTTTGGAGTATACTAAGATATCATCAATAAATACCACCACAAATTCATCGAGATACTCCTTGAAAACTCTATTCATCAGATCCATGAATACAGAGGGTGCATTAGTCAATCCAAACGGCGTTACATTAAACTCGTAATGCCCGTACCTGGTTCGAAATGCTGTCTTCGGAATGTCTTCCTTCTTCACACACAACTGATGGTATCCAGATCGAAGGTCAATCTTTGAAAAGTATTGAGATCCATGTAGTTGGTCAAATAAATCATCAATACACGGTAGGGGATAATTTTTCTTTATCATTATAGCATTGATCTCCCTGTAGTCGATACATAACCTCATAGATCCATCTTTCTTTTTAACAAAAAGAACAGGGGCTCCCCATGGAGAAACACTAGGGCGAATAAATCCTTTATTACTCAACTCCTCTAGTTGTTTCTTTAGTTCGACTAACTCTACAGTGGCCATTCTATAAGGGGTCTTCGATATAGGCCTTGATCCAGAAATTAAATCAATGGAAAACTCAACTTCTCGTTCTGGAGGATGTCCAGGTAAATCTTCCGGAAATACATCTACAAATTCTTTCACAACAGGTACATCCTCTATTTGAACATTACTTTCCTCACTGACAGTTATTTCATTCTCTTCCTCCCCAATAATTGAATTAAGTTGACCTACTGGGGGTGGATCTAAATAAGAATTAGGTGGTGATGATTCTGCTCGAAAGATAAGGTGTTCCTTATCATTATCATCAAGAATCATAACCTCTTTCTTCTTACAATAAATCTTCACATAATAGTCCGAAAGCCAGTCCATACCGAGGATTATATCAAACTCAATCATAGGTATGACGATGAGATCAGCAGATAAATAAAATTTATGTGCTCTAATGGGGACTGATTCGCAAAACTTTGTTGCAATGATACTTCCCTTAGGAGTTTTAACTGACAACTCCCTTATTAAATCAAATTGGAAATATCTAATTTTCTTAGCAAACTGGGAAGATATGAAACAATGTGATGATCCAGAATCAAATAATGCATTTTCTAAACTTGAGGAAACCATTAAATTACCTGCCACCATGTCTTTCGGAGCTTCTACCTCAGTAGTAGTGATAGCATAAGCCTGGCTTTGATCCCTTGTCCTTTTCTGAGGTAAGTTCTCATGACGCTTAGGACATTCATTTACATAATGCCCCATCTCCCTGAAATTGTAGCACTGAATTTTGGTAGCTTCTTTCTTCCCCTTGCAATCACGAGCTTGGTGGCCTGTTTCACCACACTTGTAACAGACACCCATTCCCTTCAAGCAAGTACCAGGGTGTTTCTTCCCGCATCTACCACAGGATGGATATTCAACCATTCCCTTCTTCCCCTTATTTCCATTAACAGATTGATCATCAGGTCTCTTCTTCTCTTTCTTTGCTTTAAAGTCATAAGACTTAGAGAATTCCTTTTCGGTCTTGATAGCACATGAGACAATGTCTTCGTATGACAAAAAGGATTGTGAGACTAATGCTCGACGAAGAAATGGTTTTAACCCATCAAAGAAACGATCAATCTTACTTTTTGGGTTACGTATATAATCTCCAGCATACCTTTCTAACCTTGTAAAGTTAGCCTCATACTTTGTGACATTATCATCCTCCTTTTGTCTCAGACTCAGAAATTGTCTTTCCATATCTTCTCGATGGTCGCAAGGAAAGTATTTTTCTAAAAACAGATCTTTGAACTCCCTCCATTCCATATTTGATACTTCATCATCTTCCTTCATGTTTTGAATCAATGACCACCATTGATCAGCATCTCCAGTGAGGCGGTAAACTGCCATGATAACTTTTTCCCTTTCACTGCTCCACAAAGACTGAAATATTTTCTCTAGGGAATTTATCCATTGCTCAGATACTAAGGGATTTGTACTCCCATTGAACATTGGTGGTTTTTTCCCCATGAATCGATCTAACATTGATCCTCAACGCTGTGGATCAGGGTGCTCCATACGGGTAAGGTTATTATTCATAACCTGAGTAAGTTGTTTCAGTATGGTGATTAGCTGATAGGCACCAGTTTCATCACCAGCCCCACTATAATTATCTTGACCAGGAGGGCAATCCCTACATGGAGTGCGTGCATTGATACGGTTTCCATTTCTTCCACTAGGCACCATTTATAAGCAATGGAATAAACTAGATCAGTTTATGAATCAAAATACATAATCCCATACTTATAAAACACTTAAAATAAATTGAACTAATTATGGATATAATCCATAATCATAAAAATGTTTTCTTTGAGGAAGTATATACTCATAAACCCTTCATAATGATTTGTAAAGAAAATGAGAGTCATCCTAAGCATATCCCCCGGGAGTGTCGTAACCAAGAGTGCAGCAAGGCCCGTTGTCTTGCACCAGTTCCCATTCGAGTCTAGCTCAAAGCGGTGTTTTCGAGTTTTACCCCTAGGTACATATGTTTTAGAGCCGACTCTACCTGCTCATATCCAGACAGGGATGTATTGCTCAGAAAACTCACAAAATCTCTACAATACCAAAATTCTAGGAAGTTCTTCTATACTAATCCTCAAAGTTCATCTTAGGTCTACGTGCTCTAATCAGAGTTTATCTAAATCTAGCTTCCAAGGTTTGTACTAAACTTCCTCTGATACCAACTATAATGCCTCGACCTTAGTTACCCAGAGTCGGTGCATTATTACATAACATTGGCATGATCACAAGAAAGATCAAATCTCGAAAGACCGATTGGTTTAGTAGCCTTGGAAACACTAGATATATTCATAAGTTTTACATTACATCATAAAATGAAAAACTACTACAACAACATAATGTCTCCTTAGTCCACACTATTATCCCCTCATAATATCCCTGCAGGTCATTCATAACTTACTTCTTCATATCCTGGGAAAAATAAAACATAGAAAAGGGGTGAGCTCAAATGCCCAGTAAGGATAACAATATAGCGGAACATTCAAAATAAGCATAAACATTTAAGCCAATGCATTACTAAAACAAAAGCCTTTTAAACTTGAACTTCAACATAGTATGACAAAAGTAAAATGAAATAATGCCATTTACTTATTCACATGGATATTCTACTAATCGAATAATCACATGCAATATCAATAACCACTTTCATAATGTTGGAATGCATAATGCCAGACTATCATAACTACATAGCCAAGGCCTCGCGCTAAGACTACAAATAAGATTTTGCCAAGGCCTTATACCAAGACACTAGTTTGTCTCATGAGACCTACCGATGCATCGAGGAGCTATAGCGGGCTCCACCCGTCACATATTAAGTCCAATGCATTCCCATATGAAAAGGTTTAAACATAACATAAACATTCGTATTAAAACTAGCATACGAAATGTCAATAATTTCACCATAAACTATGAATGGTATAAAAATATCACATCCACAGACAAACATATCACAAAAACTTCAATACAATATAGAAGTTTTGTATCATAATAAATCAACTTCAAATATGCGTAAAATCCATCAAAGGATGTTGACATAGATGCAATCAAAACACTTTTTAGAGAAATATATCTTTCTATTTTTGAAATCATTTAAGAGCCATATAAAATAAAACATTTTCTTTGAAAATATTTTTATAATCTTGTAAGAAAAGCTTTGAAGATTTTATAATGGCGTAAAATAACCGCACCCACCGTATAAGTTAAAAAAACATTCTTACCTTAATTCTGTCGAAAAGGTTAAAAAGGACCTTGTTTTGAAAAGGACGGAAATATTCTTCTTATAAAAAGTCAAAAAAGGGTATAAATGACTTTAACCCATATTCTTGTAAATAATAAAAATGTTTTGAAATACATTTTTAAGAAAACATGGATGTGGATGGTAAAGAGATCCCAGTAGATTATTACATATAAACAACCTCGGATAATGAAGAGACTGTGAAATAACCCTTACCTTGTACTTTTCCTTGGTTGGGGTAGGTTAAACTCCTGTATAATGGTGAAATAATTGTTATTAAATTATACAAGAATCATATAAATTAATATGATATCATATATGATCTTTTAATATTGATTTGATAATAATATCTTAGTATTATCGTTGTTTCGGGTGTTAACTTACTTGTTTTCTTTTATATGTTTTGTTACATAAGACATGTTTGTAAAGGATAGGTTGTATATTATTCATATCCAGAATGATATCAAGTCCTTAAACATCATTTTTTATATCATCAAATGATAATTATACTTGAATGGATATGATGGAGAATGAATCTCATCGCGTTCGTGGAGACGGTAGTCCGTACGTACGCACGAGCGACAATATCATTCTTTTGATATTAAAATAATATATAAATGGATGGTATATCATGTATAAAGAATCATTAACATGTTATATTTATTATTTACATGAGTTATATATCATTATTATACCCATCCAGATAATAATATATTGTATAACAATTACACCACGACGTGGAGACGGTAAGCCGTGCGTACGCACGTATGGTGACATGTTATTCAAAGGGTGGATAGAATACTGAATATGGTTGTACCATATTTATAATAACATCACAGTATATATATGATACTGGAGTTATTATTTTAGAATGGTATCAACAAAGGAAGAAGAAGTGAACTTGGAAAAGGGTGGTGAAATCATTACCTCTTCTTCGGGTTCTTCCTTTTGATTTGATCAAAAGGGATCCTTAGGTTGGCTTTATGATCACACTAAGGCCTCTAGGTTGTAGTGAGGGAAGTTGGGAGAGTATTTGGGCAGAGTTTTTCCGAACCAAAAGGCTTTGAAGGTGTGAAGAAATGAGAAGGAGGAGTGCCCTTTTATAAGAGGGGTGAGGGACACCTTTGGAAAAGATAGAAATATTAATTTATAATAAATTCATATTCGGTTTCCAATGGCTCCAAAGTTGATTATTTAAAGTTTAAGGTGGGTATGGGTCGAAAAAAACTCAAACAATAGAATTTGGACAGGTTTGGGTACTTATATTAACCTTATATTTAAGTATTAACTCTAAGTTAATTAGTTTCACTTTTACAATGTCTCTTTGTATTGTTATATAATATGGTTAATAAACTTACTATATACATCCAAGAGACCCCCAAGTGGTACATTAATTATGAAACTATCATTATATAAGTCTCTTGGCCTAACCTTAGATTTTTAGGAATTTAATATCAATTAATAATATAATATTTGTTTTAAGAACTCTTTTATGTCAATTTTGACCCTATTCAATAGTTGATTTTTTTGAAACTCATAACAGATTGATTACTTTGAAAAACGTCATTTAAATCAATCCTAATATATCATATTATTCTAGAAAATTATTTTAATTCATTAAAAGTTTCATATTATATTTATTTTGGTATTTATAAAATCAATTGTTTTAATTTTTCACTATTATAGTAATTAATTCATCATCATTGTGTCATAAATAAATTAATTTATTTAATGTCTAAAAATTATAAATAAAATATAATTATGTAGTAAAGATTTTTATCTTTCTAATTAATATTTATAATCTAAAATACAACATATATAACCCTACTTAAAAATTGTTTTTCTAAAAGATATTTGCTTGTGTCATTTTTGTATTCATTTTAACTTAATTAAAAAAAAGTGTCCCTATCACCTACAAGTGGCACCATGGGGTCCCAAAATCGACCCAAAGATGCCTATGGTCAAAATTGTATCAACCAATAAGGCTAGGACACATTTTAGGGTAATTTAGTATTATTATAGTATTATTTTTTAACCCTTATTTACCGGATTACCCTTAACCATGGTAAATAAAATATTTACCGCAGTAATTATTCAAAATGTCTAAAAATAAAAGTTACCTATTTACACAATTTGAACATTCTGATTCCAAATATTGAAACCATTTTTTAAATTCAAAACATATAAGTGGAAGAAATTAATTTAAAATTAATTCCCGCTGTCAAAACAAAAAGCGGGTTTTTAAGAGATAATAACTACCAAAAGATTGACACTTGTTTATGTTTGGTTTAATTGTAAAATTATGTCCAATGACCAACATTATATTAAATGGTAAAAATATATTCTAAATATACTTTAAAACCACTAAAATTCATAATTTATCACTATTAATTATTTTCATTAAAAAAGTTGTTTTTAATTAAAATTTATTAATTTTCACTATTCATCAAAATATGAAAGTTATCCGAAAAGTACCAAAATTTCACCTTAGGCTAAATTAGATATTCCGAATCCAAAAATGAAGTCCATTTTAAAATATAAAATATATATAATTTCAAAAAGTAGGTATTACTATTCATAACGGCTAGTTTGATTGGTTATGATGTGTTAGAACTCGGTGTTGCGTACAACACACGCTATCACATTATTCAAAGAGAAGCGTACCGTAGAAGCTTGGGGTGTTACAATATCTAGGGTTTCCGCACACAACATGATCGATTCTGGGAGGGTCCGCCCCAGGAGACAAGGGGGGTCGAAAAATAAACTTACAAGTAGTCAAGAGTTGATGTATCCCAAAGTTACGTCTCATCGATAGGAACTCAAGACGATAGACTGCGCATCAATCGGACGCCCTGTCTGAGAGTTGTTGGCTTTTTCGTTCCAGGGGCTCGGTTGGATTTTAAGTCAAAACCAACTTGTCCGTACTCTAACTGCATTCAAACCTCGAGTAGAGTAAGCCAAAAGGTTCGTCTCACTTAGAGGAATCCAACAAAGTCGAAGGCACATCAATCGGACATCCGGAGCTCAAGTTATAAGTGTTTCCACTCCAAGGGCCCGGTTGGTTTCATGTTCTAACCAACCCGGCCATACCCAAAGTTCTCTTAATCCTTGAGTGTAATATAATGAAACAACCGTCTCGATCCAAGGATCGCAATGCAACTGAAGGCGCATCGATCGGAGGTCTATAGCCCACGTTACGAGCATTTGAACAAACCTGTACGGTTTTAGGGGGTTTCGGGCCCGAACCGACCCGGTCCAAGACCCCCTGGGTCAGCCCGAACTGGGTTGACCTGACCCGGTTCGGGTCCGGACCGGTCCGCACAACCCGCCCTGGACCGGCCGAGCGGCGCGCTGGCTCGGCCAGTGGGCCGAGCTGGGTGGCGGGACGCGGTTCCCCCCCTTTGCCAGCGGATGCGGCGCTTCCCTGGATCCCACGCGGCCATTGGATCCGGTCATCCTGCCATCACCACGGCTTCATCCACGACGGTTCTTTCCGATGGTGCGTCGGGGCACCACCGCCTCCGGGCGGCCGACAGTGCCTTTCGCGGACCAACGGACGCGCTCCAGTGGTCCGATTCGCCCGCCGTCTGCGCCTACGGCCCTCCCGAGACTCGTAGATTATTGCAAAGGGTCCAAATCGCCTTTTCGGAATGCTTCATCATCACCCGTCGATCCTCACATCAACAAAGGGGGGAAGGAGGGTCGACCGTGTTCGTGCGGTCCGACCCCCTCCCGTTAGTTCGATAGCAAGCGGCTAATCAATAACAACGAAGATCATTAAATTAATCATGAATGTAAATAACCCCTACCTCGCAAAGTAATTCATTATTGTCAAGTGCCGCAAAAAATATGGCGTCGTGGGGCGTGGTTCCGTAGATGTCGATGGAGAGCATTTGAGTAGATGTCGTCTTCTCTTTTATCACAGAGAGAAGAAGACGATTTCACATCATTAGAGAACTCCCGCGTCAGTGTATCTCCCCTTGTCGCAGAGGAGAAAGGAAATAGAGATACCGGAGTCATTGAGTCATTCTTCATTGAAGAGATGACGTTCTTCATGGGAGGATTGAAGCTCTTCGCGGGAGGATGATGTTCTTCCCAAGATAAAAGAGTTCTATCTCCCTAATATTCTCACATGACCATTAACCCCCAAAATCAAATAAGACTTATCTTATTTTATTAAATCATGCCAAGCATTTCAATTTTAAAATTTAAACACATTACTCACTTCATTAATTATGTTTGTTGGCATGATTAAAGAGGAGAGAAGGGGAGGTGAGTGGTCTCACATTAAAGGGGAGTTAAGAAAAATAAAGGGGAAGTTATGGAGTTATGGAAAGTGAAAGGGGGGAGGGGGGGATCGTGTAGGCCACACCTCCCTCATAACCACACATGGGATGTTGGGTGGTTGTGTGCCCCACCAACAACTTCCCATGAGAGATTTTAACTTCCATGGATAAAATAAAATTGTTCACAATTTTATTTTACTTATTATTTAATCCACATTTTTTACAACTCCTCCTAAGCAAATGAACCTTTGGTAAAAGTCCTCTTAAGCAATTACTGGAACTTCGGTTTCATCGGTGCCCTCGGATTTTGATTCTGAGAACTGGTTCAAAAGTTAGGAAATCCCGCTCGTTCGTTCACTAAATGTACCCGAACTAAACTTCGGAAATTGATTCTGGGCACACCGGGCCTCAGAATCAGGTGCCGTCAGAAACTGTGTACTCGTAAAATCCCAATGAAATTAAGAAAAAAAATTCCTTGAAATTTACGGGTCTTTACATTACCCCCACCTCAGGGCTTTACGCCCCTATAAAGATACATCACAAACTAGGGAAACAAATGAGGGTACAGAGCACGTATTTGAGCCACCCGCTCCCAAGTGCTCTCTTAGAGGTTCTCATGCTGCCACCTAATGCGCACTAGTGGTATCAACCGCCCATGTAGGACCCGCTCTTGTCGATCCTCGATCTCCACTGGGACCTCTGCAAAAGTCTCCCCGTCATCGATGTCCAGCTCCCCATGGTCGATGATATGCGTCGGGTCGTGCACGTATCTCCTCAGCTGAGATATGTGGAAGACGTCGTGCACCCGGTGCAACTGAGGTGGTAGAGCCAGGCGATATGCCACCTCGCCTATCCTTATGAGAATCTGAAATGGTCCGATGAAGTGTGGAGATAACTTGCTGCCCTGGCCAAATTTCTGTAATCCACATCGAGGTGAGACCCGTAAGAAAATGTGGTCGCCATCCTCAAACTCTAGTGGTCTCCGCCTCCTGTCAGCATAATACTTCTGTCGGCTCTGAGTTGTCCTCATCCACTCCTAGATGACTTGTACCTTCTCTGTTGTGGCATGGACCATCTCCGGTCCCACAAGTGTTGACTCCCTAGGGTCTGTCCAACACAGTGGTGATCTGCAAGTTCGGTCGTAAAATGCATCGTATGGTGTCATCCCGATGGTTGAGTGGAAGCTGTTGTTATACGTGAACTCCACCAGGGGTAGGTGGTCCTCCCAGATATGACCAAAGTCAAGGACACATGCACGGAGCATGTTCTTAAGGGTCTGAATGGTCCTCTTCGTCTAACCATCCGTCTGAGGGTAAAAGGCGGTGCTTAGACGTAGCTGTGTTCCGAATTCCTCCTGCAACCCCTTCCAAATCTGGGAAGTAAAACGATCATCTCGATTGGAAACGATAGATGATGGCACACCATGAGGCCGCACAATGTCCTGAATGTAGAGGCGTCCCAAGCTCTCCACTGAGCCCTTCACTATGATGGGTAAGAAGTGGGCCGACTTGGTGAGTCGGTCGACAATCACCCAAATGGAGTCATGACCTCTTGAAGTACGTGGAAGTCCAGTAACTAAATCCATAGATATCCCATCCCACTTCCACTCTGGGACCTCCAAGGGCTATACCAAGCCTGCTGGTACCTGGTGCTTTGACTTCACCTACTGGCAGGTGAGGCATCAAGAAACGAACTCTGCCACAACCTTCTTTATACCCAGCCACCAGTGCTGTCATCTGAGATCCTAGTACATCATCGCCACTCCTAGATATACCGCTAAAGGGGAAGTGTGAAACTCTCTCAGCACCTCCTCATGCAAAGCAGTTGGTACCATGGTATGTCCTCTGAAAAGGACGACGTGCTCCCCTCCTACATAGAATCCATCAAGTACCTGGCCTGAGAATATCTGTGCACACCGCGTCTCACAGTCAATGTCCCCACGCTATGCCTCTATGACCCTCTGAAGAAGTGGAGGAGTGACTGTGAGTGACTGAGGAAAGGCTGCTCCATCTCTATCTATTAAGGATATCTGCAAAGCGTCTAGCTGCTCTATCATCTCCCCAAGTAGATGAATGACCATCCTTCTACTGAGATCATCGGCTACTAAGTTTCCCTTTCCAGGAGTATAGTCTATCTCATAGTCATAGTCCTGGAGGAACTCGATCCATCACCACTGTCTCAGATTCAGTTACTTCTGTGGGAAGATGTACCTGAGACTCTGGTGGTCAGAGTAGACTATAAAGCGCTCGCCCATCAGATAGTTTCATCACATCTTCAGAGAGAAGACCACTGCTGCAAACTCCAGGTCATGGGTAGCATAGTTCTTCTCATGATGCCTCAAATGTCGTTATCCATAGGCGATCACCGACCTCTCCTGCATCAGGACACATCCGAGTCTGGTTTCTGATGCATCATAGTAGACTACGTACTCTACTCCCTCCTCCGGTAGCCTCATGATAGGTGCGCTGGTCAACCTATATCTCAGCTCCTAGAAGCTCTGTTGACATCTGTCTGACCACACAAAGGGTTTCCCCTTCTTCAGAAAAGCTAAAAGAGGTTTCTCCACTCTAGAGAAGTCTGGAATGAATCTCCAGTAGTCCCCTGCTTGCCCCATGAAACTCCGCACCTTCGTCACGCTCCTGGGTGGCTCCAAAGATAGCACTGCCTCGATCTTCGTAGGATCCACTACAACTCCCACCTTAGAGATGACGTGTCCCAAGAAGTGGACCTCACGTAACCATAACTGACACTTCGAGAGCTTACCATAAAGCTGGTGCTCTCGGAGTGTGTCCAGTACGACCCTCAAGTGGTGGGAATGCTCCTCCTCAGTGGTCGAGTATACCAAAATGTCATCTATGAAGACCATGACAAATCGATCAAGGCCTGGCTGAAAGATCATGTTCATGAGGCTCATGAACACCGCTGGAGCATTGGTTACACCGAATGGCATAACCAATAAATCATAGTGGCCATACCGACATCTAAAGGACGTCTTATGCATGTCCTCGTCCCGAACTCTGAGCTGATGATATCCTAACTTGAGGTCTATTTTCGAGAACCACCATGCTCCCTCGAGCTAATCTAAGAGGTCTTCAATCCTCGGTAGCGGATACATGTTCCTCACGGTCACCTGGTTCAAGCGACGATAGTCGACACACAGTCGCAAGCTCCCATCCGCCTTCTTGGCGAACAAAATTGTGGAAGCCCAGGGTGAAACACTGGGTCGGATGAATCTCTTGCCCGACAAGTCCTCCAACTATACTCGTAGCTCTAGAAGCACAGATGGGGCCATCCGATATGATGGAGTGGATATCGGGGCTGTCCTGGGGTACAGGTCAATATAAAAGTCTACCTCTCTGCGAGGAGGTAGTCCTGGAACGTCATCAGGAAAAATGTCCACATACTGATCCACCACAACAGGAAAACACGGGCTCTGCACATCAACTGCTCCTAGGATGAGGCTAGCCAACTGATGAGTGATGGGATGTCTTCTCCTTTGCGTGAGTCCATCCTATGTTGCAAAGGTTCCCTTCTCACCGGTGAAGATGAACCTGCTCCCGTTGGTGCGAACACACCGCAACTTGTGCCTAATACTTTCAATCTATTCATGTACTGTAGATAACCAATCCATGCCCAAGATGACATCGTAATACCTCAACACCGCTATAAGAAGATCCCAGCCGAAGCTCTCACCTCCTAAAGCAGGTTCACACTATCATCACCAGTGCGTAATATTCGAGTCTGCTCCTGTAGGAGTCTCTAGCCTTAAGGATCGATCTAACGGCTCCATCGGAATCTCCGAGATCTGAACAAGGGAAGCGGCAATAAAAGAATTACTCTCTCTTGTGTCTATAATAACTGTAGAAAGGGTGGAGTATACACCGATAGTACCTCAAATCATCTCTGGAGCATCGTGGTCGTAGGCCTCTGCTGCCTGAAGCTCAGCCTGTCTCTGCCTGCCAGCTCCCCGTGGTCTGGGTGGACCTCCTGGTGGACCTCCTGGTGGTGGTGGTGGTAAAGCCTCAAAGCATCGCCCACCACTCGCTGCTCATCCAGCTCCTCTGCCTCATCCTACTACTCCCTGCGGACCGCCATGGTCGACCCTCTGCCTCTGCCTGGGTGGCCCCTCTACTGTCTGCTACTCCTCTGCACGGCGGGTCGGGCAGTCATGAGCCATGTGGCCCTACCCACCGCATGAGTAGCACTGTCTTCTCCTCAGAAGGCTGGCTCTGCCCCGTGTGCCCCGCACCTCCGAGCCAGTGTCCTGAGGTCATCCGGCTGATGGTCTGGTCCGCCTGGACCCCTGTGATGTCTGTCGACTGCCAGCTACAGACGACTCTACTACGTGCCGCCCTATTGTAGGCCTCGCTACTGGTGTAGGCTTAGCAAGAAAGATCTCTATGAGAAGGGCTCACTCCAGTACTCCTTCCTGTGTCAGAATGCTGAGGGAGATCATCGATGCCCTGATCACATGCCTTAATCCTTACTCGATGGTCTGGGCCCGGAAGAATGGGTCCCGTATCATGTTCGTTGAATAGCACGAGAGATCGATAAATCTCACCGAGTACAGGGCGACCGTCATGATGCCCTGTCGTAGCTGTAGTATCTCCTGAATCCACACCGCACGGAGGGTGGCTGGGATGAACTCCGAGCGGAAGAGGCTCTCAAAGTCCATCCAGAGGAGAGATGCCTCATCATGCACCTGGATCATCAAGCTCCACCATCTGCCTGCTGCCGCGTGGAGGAGGCTAACTGCAAGGATCACCATGAGGTCAGCTAGTGTCCCTACTAACCTGAAAACTCGAACAACCACCTCCATCCAAATCTCGGCTGCATGAGGGTCTGTCTCCCTGTGGAACCTGGGCGGTCTCTAACGCTGAAACTCGTGCAGTGCACTAAGGCAACGTGCACTCTCAACAGCCGGGGCTGGTGGCATCGGTGGCTCGGTGGGTAGTGGTACCGCCGGGGCCTCCGCTATAAAAGGGACCTACACCGAGGCCTCGTCACTCAGTGGGCTGTCGTCTCACACATTGCTCAGAACCATAACAGGTTGCCATCGTGGGGCTATCCTGATAAGAAACAGGTGCGCCATGGTCAAAACAGTATACCTGGTGAGCTGACACAAAGTAATCACAAAGAAAACATTGAAACACAGATGAAATCAATCTTTTCATGCACTGAGTCGAAAATCAGAAGACAGGGTCCTGGGGTACGGATACGTCGGCCGCCGCACCAACACTGGACTCCCTGGATTGATAACCACACTCAATACCCATAACACTATTGCTTCACATAGAAGAAAAATCAGAGTCCTGAGTTCTGTGGTAGAACCGAACTCCTTTGATACCAATTTGTCACGACCCATCCTCGGGACTTGTGTCGTGACTACCCTAAGCCCGCCTTCCATAGTCCAGGGGCTGGCGACTAGCACCATGGCATAAATCTTGACAAAAAGGGGAATACATTGCATTTATAAAGTAAACAAACACCACAGAGTAAGCCAGTAGAAGTAAACACTATGTAAAATGAGTACAATAATAAGTGCGGAATGCAAATGGGCCAGAATACAAACCCAAATTGAAAGTAAAGTACAACTGTAAAGAATGTATAGCAACTGAAAGTAAGCAAAAACGTCAAGCCGCCCACTGGAAGTCCCACCTGAAGGGTGGGTACAGATAGCCTCCTCAGCTCCTCGGGTCCAGCCGCCTGCTCCGTGTACGTCCTGCTCAGTGGTCCAACTACAGGTACTGACTGCTCCAAAAGCCTCAACCATGATCAGAGATGTCCGTCGTTTGGATCCAACACAACGTAGTGCGGGCATAGCCCGTGCAGGGGTAAGTATACCCTACTCAGTAGGGACCCCGAGACCCCCAAAGGTCTCCCAGAATCCACAAAGGATAATCCACAAAGAATGATACAATCACGAAGTAACATCCAACACTACTTAGGTATATGCCCATACATATACCTAAGTCATCAATTCCAGTTCAGCTCCAACATCCGATCCCATGTTCGATCATGTCCACATAGGATAGTACAACCCAATCCACACACTAAAGCACAACACAATCCACATAGGAATCATGTCAATCATATCGAAGATAATGATTGAAAGTAAAGACTCATCTCACACAGGTATAATTATTTGTAAGGTGATAGAGATGATCATATGTAGCCACTGATTGATCTAATCTAGGACCCATGTAGGATACTAAACCAGCTAAGTTGTCAGACCCACGTAGGATACAAGACCAGATACTCTTCCAGACCCATGTAGGATACAAGAACAGAGACAAACACTGCCAGACCCATGTAGGATACAAGAACAGTAGTACAGCTGGACCAACATAGGATACCAGAATAGTAGTCATCATCATCAAACCCACGGAGGATTTCAGTATGGTCTTCATCGCTGCCGAACCCATGGAGGATTTCAGTGCAGTCGTCGTCGCTACCGAACCCACGGAGGATTTCAGTGCAGTCATCGTCGTCGTAGTCGCAGCCAGCTCTAGGGTTTCCGCACACAGTATGCTCAATTTCAGGAGGGTCCGCTCCACGAGCCAATGGGGGTAGATACATTAACTGACATGTAGTCTGGATTTTATGTTTCCCAATGTTCCATCTTGTCGATAGGAACTCAACACGACAGACGACGTGTCAATCGGACGCCCGCTCTGAGAGTTATTGGCTTTTTTGTTCCAGGGGCCCAAATGGTTTTTGAGTACAAACCAACCCAACCATACTCCAACTGCATCCAAACCTTGAGTGGAGTAATCCAAATTCTCCGTCTCACTAAGAGGAATCCAAAAAAGTTGACGGCACGTCAATCAGACGTCCAGAGATCAAGTTATAACTGTTTCCGCTCTGAGGGCCTGGTTGGATTCGCTTTCGAACCAACCCGGCCATAAACAAAGTTCTCTAAAACCATGAGTGTAATATACCGAAATGACCGCCTCGATCCAAGAATCGCAACGCAACTTACGGTGCATCAATCGAAGGTTCGTAGCCCATGTTACGAGTGTTTAAAAAAACCTGTCCGGTTTTAGGGGGTTTTCGGGCCCGGACCGACCCGGCCCAAGACCCCCTGGGTCTGGTCCGTCCTGGCCCGACCGAGGGGCACTCTGGCTCGGCCAGTGGGCCGAGCTGGGTGGGGGGATACAGTCCCCCCCATTTCCAGCAAACGCGGCACTGGGCACCGCGTCTTCCCCGGATCCCGCGCGGCCGCGGGATCCTATCTTCTCGCCGCCACTGCGGCTTCAGCCGGGGCAGCTCTTGCCGGCAGTGCGCCGGGGCGCCGCCACCTCTAGGCGTCCAGCTGACAGCGCCTTCCGCGCACCACCTGACATTATCCAGTGGTCCGATTCCCCCACCATCTGCGCCTGCGGCCCTCCCGGGTCCAAATCGCCTTTGCGGCCCGCTTCATCATCGCCCGTCAATCCACACATCAACAAAGGTGGGAAGGAGGGTTAGTTGTGTTCGTACAGTCTGGCCCCCTCCTGTTAGTTCGATAGAAAGCGGCTAAGCACTAACAACGAAGATCGTTAAATTAATCATGAACATAAATAACCCCTACCTCGCAAAGTAATTCGCAGTTGTCAAGCATCGCAAAAAATATGGCGTCATTGGGCATGGTGCCGTAGACGTCGACGGAGAGCGTCTGAGGAGATGTCGTCTTCTCTTTTATCACGAAGACAAGAAGATGATTGCGCGTCATTGGAGAACTCCCACGTCGGTGTCTCTTCCCTTGTCGCAGATGAGAAAGGAAATGGAGATACCAGAGTCACTGAGTCGTTCTTCATTGAAGAGATGATGTTTTTCGCGGGAGGATTGAAGCTCCTCACAGGAGGATGATGTTCTTCCCAAGAGAAAAGAGTTCTATCTCCCCAATATTCTCACACAACCATTAACCCCCAAAATAAAATAAGAATTATCTTATTTTATTACATCAAGCCAAGCATTTCAATTTTAAAATTCAAACACATAACACACTTAATTTATTAAGTGTGTTGGAATGATTAAATAGGATAGAGGGGGAAGTGAGTGGTCTCACATTAAAGGGGTGTTATAAAAAATAAAGGGGAAGTTATGGAGTTAAGTAAAGTGAAAAGGTGGGGGACCGTGTGGGCCCCACCTCCCTCAAAACCACACATGGGAAGTTGGGTGTTCATGGGCACCACCAACAACATCCCATGAGAGAGTTTAACATCCATGGATAAAATAAAATTGTTTAAAATTTTATTTAACTTATTATTTAATCCACATTTTTTTACAAATCCTCCCAAGAAAACGCACCTTCGGTAAAAGTCCTCTTAAGAAATTACCGGTGCTGCGGTTCCATCAGTGACCGCGGAATTCGATTCCGAACATCGGGTCAAAAGTTAGGAAATCCCGCTCATTCATTCACTGAACGTACCCAAGCTAAACTTTGAAAATTGATTCTGGGCACACCGGGCCATGGAATCAGGTTCTGTCAGAAACTGCGTACTCGTAAAATCCCAAAAAAATTAAGAAAATAATTTCCTTTAAATTTACGGGTCTTTACATTCGAACTGGATTCCAAAATATTTGTGATCCGATATAGTTCATTATGAGGGCTCAAGCACACCATTCCATGTTCTAGAGTCTGTTGACTAGTAGTGAGGGCCCAGGGTGTATCCATATATATTTTATGCCCTCATATAAAAGTTAACACAATAGAAATAATTATATAAAATATAGAGAAGTAAATAAACAGAGTGAAAAGGCAGTAATTAAACTAACATATAAAATTTGGTAATAATATATCAAATTCTATAATCGTGAGAAAACCCCTCAAGAACATGATGTTATAATAGTGGGTTCCCTAGACACAAATATAATGTATTTTTCGATTACGAGATCATTTATAATGTTAGATATACATGATGTTCACTTACAATTCTGGTGTATAAATTTCTGCATCCAATATTTTATGGTAATTTACATAGATTAAATTTTATATCAAAAGGATATTGAAGATCCCATGTTATAATGATATCCTTGCGATACTATGACATTATTCTTGAAGTGGTCCTTTTATCTAGATACATCATACTGACAAGATATAGTTGATATCTGACTATGAGGTGTTGGGAAATCATAATCATTGATACTTCTTCACATGATTTTCTCACATGGTGATCTTTTGTAAGTGAGATCATGAGGACATACACACTAGTAGGAACACCATATGTTTATGGTGTCGTTGGTTGTTCTTATATATGGGCATGTGTATTGGTCTCCTAACATGATATTATTATCAATGTGTTTTATTTGATCATGTAATGTGTTGTTAAATGAAAACTATGATAATGAAATTTGTATGAGGTAGATCATGTTTGGTGTGTCATTAGTTTTATGGAATTGGTTGAATGATCATGATAGGTTTTTCCCTTCTGAGTTGTGAAAGAAATATACCATGGGCCCTTACGACGGGGATGGAATTGCCTTTATAAGTCCTTGTCCAAGGATGATGAGGGTAAATCCATCCAGTAATATCAAAAAAAAAATAAAGGATGATGACATAAGTATGCGTCCATCATTTTGATATATTTAAAGACAAAGAGATTATATTACACATTGTGTGCTCGTAGGCCATTTTTCATTTCTATGACTTCTCGTTATCTCTATAGGCTCCACGATCAGTTGGTAAACTCTACTCTAGGTTTGTGAATACTATTAATTACTATCAAGATAGGGACCTAGTGGGTTACATATAATAGCATATTCAAAGATCCTCTCAATTCTGATGAATATGAATATTGGACATGGAGGGCCCCAGCTTGGGGTCCGAAACACTTCCATATTTTAGATCACCAAAGAATAAATAAATTCATTACTATTCAGGTAATGAATATTGGGATTGAATTTATTTATTAAAATTATTGAAAAATTTATTTAGTGAATAAAAGAAAAATATTATAAGAACATTTTTTTAATATCCCATGTTTCCTTAATTTTATTGGGAATTACAAGTCAAGTTAAATGACATAGTTTTATCACGTAATATATTTAATATATATTATAATTATGTGATAAAATTTATATAATATTTCTGATGCGGTTTATTGCATCATAATTATTATTTTCTGCTTATTTGCTGGGTTTTGATCTCCTGAGGGTCAACGAACCCTATCGAGGTATTTTCTATGCCCACTATATAATGATGGAGAGAGACTTATTCAAATAACTATTCTTTCATTAGGAATGAGTGATTCTCTATCCTCCTTCTTTCTAGAGAATGTTAAATTAACTCTTATATATGAAAAGATCTATTTTCTTATTTATATTTTGGACTATGTTGAATTCTCATGAGATCTTCAAATCATAGTGGGGATCAGATTGCGAGAGATGACAAGATTAGTCGATTCTATGATAAAAATTACTAAAATCCATAGACCGCAAGATTCTACTACTTCCCTAGTACCTACAATTGGTATAAGAGAAACCATAAGAATTTTACAAGCTAATAAAATTAAATTTGAAATAAATTTATGCACTAGGATTGTACTCATTACAAACTGTTTTGACAAAGATTCGATTTGATGTCGAATACCCAAATGATTATTTTAGAATATGTCTAATGAATATTCTAAAAAATAAATTAATAACCGCTGGAGGTGGAAAATTTTGAACATGAGTTTGGTGTATGTGGTTTTCCATATATCAAAACATAACATAAAAATTATTGGCCACTTGACCCACGTACGAACAAATAATAAAAGGTGGTAAGGGAGGGAGACATTTTCCCTTTCCCCCCTCTTGATTATGTAGCCAGGCATGTTGGAAATTGCAAACCAAAATTAAAAGCTGTCCGTTGAGTTCCGGATCTTCCCCATGCAACCCCTATTTTCTATGTGCCTCTTCATTTATCCATGCATTTGTTTAATTCCAAGAAAGCATTAATTATTGCCTTGTTTTTTGTTCCTTTTATTAAATGCATGGGCTGTCCATTTTTAGTGTATTTTTCATACCCTATAAATATGGGTGCATATGTAATCCGTTGAAAGAGTTGTGTGCAATACAAAAAGGTTGCTTATTTGTGTGAAGTTTTTCTCCTCCGCTTCTTTTTTTCTCCCGTGAATTATTTGTCTCGGCTTTGTAAAGTCATCTCCTACCAACAAACTGGTATCAGAGGCGGTTCGAAGGCATCCTCCAAATTCCAAAGATGGCCACCGCGATCCAGCCGCAAGTTCCGACCTTGTCTAAGGACAACTATGAGAGGTGGTGCATTCAAATGAAGGCATTGTTCGGGTCACAAGAATTATGGGAGATCATCACCGACGGGTATGTAGTACCCACTGCGGAGGAAGAAGCGGCCTTCACGAATGAAGAAAAGACGACCGTCAAAAATCAAAGGAAGAAAGACAACAAGGCGTTGTTCCTTCTCTATCAAGGGTTGGATGAATCGACGTTCGAAAAAATTGCCGAAGCAACATTGAGCAAGCAAGCTTGGGATACACTTGCCACCATTTTCAAAGGAGTTGATCGTGTGAAGCGGGTCCGTCTTCAAACATTACGAGCGGAGTTCGAAGCGACACGAATGAAGGAAGGTGAGAGTATCTCGGATTACTTCTCACGCTTAATTCTCATTATTAACAATTTGAAAAGAAATGGTGAAAAAATAGAGGATATTCGAGTTATTGAGAAAGCACTTCGATCGCTCACAACCAAGTTCGAGCATGTGGTTGTGGCAATCGAAGAATCGAAAGATTTGGAAAAAATTATCTATTGAAGAGTTGATGGGGTCGTTGCAAGTACATGAGCAGCGAATGCAGAAAAATGCGGGTTCAACAATAGAGCATGCCTTAGAGTCCAAGCTGACTCTGCAAGAACCCAAGAATGGCCAAGCACAACGAGGCGGTTATCGTGCAAGAGGTAGAGGACGTGGATACCATCCAATCTATCCGCAAAAGCAACAAAACTTCAGTAGCTTCCGTGGAAGAGGATACGGTGGAGGCCGATTCACGCGTGGTCGTGGAAATGCAAAAAATATTCAATGCCATAACTGTAAAAAATTCGGCCACTATGCCTCTGATTGTTGGAGCAAGGTGAATCATGATGAACGATCCAACTATGCCGAAGCGTCACGCCATGAAGAAGAAGGTACGACACTCCTCCTCGCACAAGAAAAAGCATCTGAACACCCCGATGTATGGTATCTTGACACGGGTGCGAGCAACCACATGAGTGGTAACAAAGAAATTTTTGAAGAACTTACTGAAGAAGTTCGTGGCGACGTGACCTTCGGCGACTCATCAAAGGTACCAGTGATTGGCAAAGGTAAAATCAAAATCTATCTGAAGAATGGTGAGTCGAATTACATTTCCAATGTGTATTACGTACCAAGTATGAAAAACAACATCATAAGTCTCGGCCAACTCCTTGAAAAGGGGTATGTTATACACTTAGAGAATTCTTCTTTGTCAGTAAGAGATGCTCACAGGAGGTTGATTGCTCAAGTCCAAATGGCGAAGAATCGCATGTTTCCACTGCACATCAAAACAAAGGCCGAGGAGTGCCTATTTGGGCTCATGAAGAATGATTCGTGGAGATGGCATCTGCGTTTTGGGCATCTCCATTTTAGCGGGCTTAAACTTCTATCCTCCTCAAGAATGGTGCGTGGTTTGCCGACGATTGAATCAACAAATCATGTGTGTGAGGCATGCACACTCGGCAAACAACAAAGGAACTCCTTCCCAAGTGGAGTGTCCAGAAGAGCAACAGAACCACTTCAGTTGGTTCACACCGACATCTGCGGACCACTTGAAACACCCTCACTTGGAGGTAATAGGTACTTCATTACCCTTATTGATGATTTCAGTAGAAGACTCTGGGTGTATTGCATCAAGGAGAAATCTTCCGCCTTTTCTATCTTTAAAATTTTCAAAGCTCGTGTTGAAGCTGAGAGTGGTCACAAAATCAAAGTGCTGAGATCTGATAGAGGTGGAGAATACACCTCAAATGCATTTCAAGAATTTTGCAGGGAGCATGGCATCAAGCAGCAATACACTGCTGCTTACACCCCACAGCAGAACGGCATTGCAGAAAGGAAGAACCGTACCATCCTCGACATGACGAGGACCATGCTGAAGGAGAAAGGGCTGCCAAAGAGTTTTTGGGCAGAGGCTGTGGCGTGTACTGCCTACTTGCTCAATCGGTGTCCAACGAAGAGTGTCAAGAACTTTACACCACAAGAGGCGTGGAGCGGCTACAAACCGAGCGTGGCGCACTTAAGAATCTTCGGGTGTGTCGCCTATGCTCAAGTTCCAGAAGCAAGAAGAAGGAAGCTGGATGATCGTGGCGAGAAATGCATTTTCATCGGCTATTGTGAAGCCTCTAAAGCCTACAAGCTTTACAATCCACTAACCAATAAATTAGTGGTTAGTAGAGATGTGGTCTTTAGTGAGGAAGAAGCGTGGAAATGGGATGATGAAGAACCAAACAAGGATGTTGTAGTCGAAACTGAAGATTTTGAAGAAAGACATGATCATCAGGAGCAGACACCCACAACACCTTCCTCGGGTGCATCATCAGTTGGAAGAAGTCCAGGAGTACATTTCCTCACTCCTCAAAGCACTCCATCAAATCAAAATTTGGCCAGCTCATCCTCGCCTATGGCTCCTATGAAGATGAAAAATTTGAGTGACATTTATGAGCAGACTGAAGAGGTAAATCTTTTTTGCTTGTATGCAGATCATGAGCCTTTGACCTTTCAGGAAGCCATGAGGGAAGAAAGCTGGAGAATGGCTATGGAAGAAGAAATTCGTGCCATAGAGAGAAATGACACGTGGGAGTTGACTACACTCCCAAAAAGACAGAAGAGCATTAGTGTCAAATGGGTGTACAAAATAAAGAGAAATGTTGATGGCGAGATCGATCGATACAAGGCAAGGCTTGTAGCAAAGGGGTACAAACAGAAATACGGGGTGGACTACGAAGAAGTCTTTGCTCCTGTTGCTCGCCTTGACACTGTAAGAATGATTATATCCCTTGCTGTCCATCACAGTTGGATGATCTACCAACTGGATGTGAAGTCTGCGTTCTTAAATGGATTTTTGGAAGAAGAGGTCTATGTTGACCAGCCTGAAGGCTTTGTCATGCAAGGGGAGGAAGACAAAGTGTATCGATTAAATAAAGCACTTTATGGGTTGAAGCAGGCTCCTCGCGCATGGAATGCACGCATTGACAGTTATCTCCGAGAGAATGGCTTCGCCCAATGTCCATATGAGCATGCGGTTTACATCAAGCAGAATGATCGTGGCGATATTCTTATTGCATGCTTGTATGTTGATGATTTGTTGTTTACAGGGAATTGTCGACTAATGTTCGATGATTTCAAGGAGGCCATGTTCAAAGAGTTCGAGATGACCGATGGGGGTCTCATGTCCTTCTTTCTGGGCATAGAAGTGAAGCAACAACATGGCGGCATTTATATATCTCAGAAGAGATATGCCAAGGAGTTGCTTGAAAAATTCAAGATGGCCGATTGTAATGCTGTAAACACACCGGTTGCAACGAGCTTGAAACTGACAAAAGATGGAGAAGGAAGAAGCGTTGACTCGACTCTGTTCAAGAGTCTGATTGGAAGCCTGAGATATCTCACAATCACAAGGCCAGATATTGTCTATTGTGTTGGACTTCTAAGCAAGTATATGGAGACACCGAAGGAGTCACACTGGCTAGCTGCAAAACGTATCCTCAGGTACATTAAAGGAACAGTAGATTTTGGTCTCTTTTATCCATACAACGAAGAAGCAGAGCTGTATGGATACTCAGACAGTGATTGGGGAGGTGACCAAGATGAAAGAAAAAGCACTACTGGGTACGTATTTTTTCTTGGATCGACTGCTTTTACATGGAATTCAAGAAAGCAAAGTGTGGTTGCTTTATCCACATGTGAAGCAGAGTATGTGGCAGCATCCTCTACTGTTTGTGAGGGAATATGGCTGAGAAATTTTTTGAAGGAAATGAAGCATCCACAGGATGGATCTACGGTGATATATGTGGATAACAAGTCGGCTATTGAACTAGCCAAAAATCCGGTGCAGCATGAGAGAAGCAAACACATTGATACTCGTTTTCATTTCCTCAGGGATCATGTGAAACAAAAAACTATTAAATTGGAATATTGCCATACTACGGAACAGGTGGCAGATATTTTCACAAAGGCACTACCAACAGATGTATTCAAACGGCTTAGAATGATGCTCGGAATGAAGTCAGTTTTGGTTTGAAGGGGAGTGTTGGAAATTGCAAACCAAAATTAAAAGCTGTCCGTTGAGTTCCGGATCTTCCCCATGCAACCCCTATTTTCTATGTGCCTCTTCATTTATCCATGCATTTGTTTAATTCCAAGAAAGCATTAATTATTGCCTTGTTTTTTGTTCCTTTTATTAAATGCATGAGCTGTCCATTTTTAGTGTATTTTTCATACCCTATAAATATGGGTGCATATGTAATCCGTTGAAAGAGTTGTGTGCAATACAAAAAGGTTGCTTATTTGTGTGAAGTTTTTCTCCTCCGCTTCTTTTTTTCTCCCGTGAATTATTTGTCTCGGCTTTGTAAAGTCATCTCCTACCAACAAGGCACTCCTCCACCTCGTGCAGGCTAGAACCTCTGCTCACCCCTTGAGCTAGGTAGTCCGGTCCTCCCTCGATCAGTACAGATTCTTCTTATGTGACCGAGATAGCTGCAGGTCGCACCCTGCTTCAACCCCTAGGAAGCCGCCTCTCTGGAGGACGCCGTTCCAGCTAGTTTTTGGCCACATACAATGCTCGGCCATCCCCGCAATGTCAACCCATCACCGCTCTAGACTGGCCAACCACCTCCCCATTGGGAGACCAACTCCCCGAGCCCCTCTTTCACGAGGGAAATGATCTAAGGCTGCCATAGATAACTGATTCCACCTCCCTCAGAAAGACACTATATGCATGATGCATCATCCTCAGGTTGCGAAACTGCCATGTAGAGAACCCCGGAGCCATCTGCAACACACCGCTCAGTAGCTCCCTTCCACTGGCATCATCCCGCCTCCTCCCGTCACCTTTGATGGTAAGATCCTGGCTACCACGGGACCACTGCTATCCTTATTGGGATTCGCATCAATGGGCAGTCCATATCCTACCATGTAACTACCTGACATACATCTAAGTGGAAAGGTAACCCTCGCCACAAGCTTGTTTTTCCCAGCAATGGGTTCCAGGAAAGTATTCTAATCAGAGAACCAGTTTTAGTGGATCTTTCTGGAACAGAATAGCCCTGCACAAGCTATTCACAGCTCGTTATGGTCAATAGAAGTTGGACATGACCCACAAAAAACCATCCAATAGTCGAATTTGGAAAAAAAGCAGGTGTTCAGGGTTCTCATTAACCAATGTTATGGGTGCCTCTTACTACCAAGGAGTTATTGTGATAATGCTTGATTGAATTTACCTAATTTTGTAGAAAATATGTATCCAATGCTACCTTGTTGCAACATTAGAGGGAAGTGTTTATAAAACAATGTTTTTGATTTTAGAAGCCAAGACATCACTCAACAAATCAATGAACCGCAATCTTTTGTGGTTGAATAGCCAAACACCTATCTTGATCTCTCTGATTAGTAGAATAGAAAATTCATATAGACAATGAGAGGAGGATTATATATCCTTTCTGCTTGAATACTTATGCGACATAGTATTCCGATTATATTACAGAGTGTTCCTAAAATTCTATAAAATAGTCATTAATATTTAAGGACATAATATATCAATAATTTATAATTCTGTAATGAAGATAAAAGTACAATATGTTATATATTTTTTTTATAGAAAATGGAAAATAATACCACAAAACCCACTATGATAATCTTGGAAAAATTCAATGTCTTATCCAGTATGAGTTTCCAAAGACAGTATAGTTTTGTTGTGCATATTATGAAAACGTTGGATATTCAAAGTGTGGTTTATCCAATACTAGTCTAACCACCTCAGGATGAAAGGGAGTAAAAATTCTTATAGGAAACTCATGTTTAACACATATTACAGTAATTTCATAATTCTATCATCAAAATCTGATGTTATTTTTGGATACAACATCAATGCATGAATGATTTTACATATAATCTCATCTCTGAGAAGCTTGTAGGGAGAAATAAAAGAAATTATATGAATGGGTAAATATTACCCAAGTCACGTGAAAATGGATTGATGGATAAAAATAATTCAATGAATATATTTCTATTATAATTTTCACCAGTATTCTTTAGTTTCATTTAAGAATACATAATGAATGGTTTTTATAGAAAAAAATCATTATATTTCACAAAATATTCACTAAGTAATTGAGAACATTGAAAAAATATTAATCATTAGTTCTTTTGGAAAAAAGATAAAAAAACAAGGTGAAACGGCCAATGGAAATAGAGAAGCAAAAGGAACCTTCAAAAAATCTTTAAATGATAGATGTAGGTTACTAAACTGGGTATTATTTTCATTTCATGTCATGAAATATGTATTTAAAAGGTTTCATTGCAATGAACATAATCATAGAATAAAACAATCTATTCTTCTTAAGGTATGTTCATCAACTATATGTAGTGATTTTGTAATACTACTTGGGTATTAAATAAAATATTATAATGAAATATTTGTATCAAAATACCACAACCAAGTGATTAATTGAAACATTTTAGGTTTTACAGTTTATTATATAAGTAGATGGGGAAGGGTGGTTCCTAAATTAGTGGTGAGAAGTACAAAACTTCTAATTTCCAAGTGGTTGATTCTAGTTGAAGATGTTATTAAGTATAACAAATAAATTTATCTCATGTGACTATTGGACATTAGGATATTTTATTCTAAGTTTAGGAATCAATTTTTTCTTTGTTTTTTCATAATCAACCAATAGTTTAGGGATACAAGAATCATAAGAAATAAGTGAGGAATATAAAATGTATGAATTATATACCATGTAATGGAAAGATAATTATTATTCATGTAAAATAAAATACTTACTTCAACGATATGTCTAATATGGTATTTAGAAAAAATGGAGATAAACCCCTTTGGTATTATCTATATATATATATATATACATATTCAGTTTTGGACAAACAAACCTTTAGAGATTCAGGTAAACCATAAGGCTTTAAGAATTAACTCAACAAGGGAGAGTGAACTATAGGGATCTTCTTATACATAATTAGATTACATTTTGTGACTATGTGATATAAGGGTGAAGTATTTTACAATCATGGTCAAAATATATGAGAGGCTTCAGGATGTTATGCCGAAGAATATATTGACTGAGAATTTAACAATCATTATAATGTTGCGGGGAGTAATTCCTCAACGCACATTATGTTATCCACATTAAAGCTATGATGATAGTAAGGAGGATTAATAAAGAGTCTTAAATGATGAAATTGATAAATAGAATTTAGTGTTGAGTAGTTCTTAAAAGCACATTTCCTTAAACACATCAGATTCAGAATTTTAGTATAATGGGCATCAATATTGATATATATTAAAGAAACCTCCATTATTTGTCATGATGCGCTTCTCAAATAACGGTGTTACGCATATACATATGCCAAATATAATAAAAAATGGATAAAATATGATTCATAGTATGAAGGAAATGCATTATTTCATAATACATGTGTGTAGATGCAAAGAGTTTGTTACTGCATAAACAAAATCGCATCATGAAAAATAGTAAGTTCATCTAAAGTAATTATCCTAAAATTTTATTAGGATATTACAGATATCTCTAAGATAAAAATGTGACAGTCAATTTAATTGAATATATTTATATATATGGGTGAAATTTTCTAAATGATATAGTGAGATAGATATTGACTTGTATTTAGTGAATTACATAGAAGTAAAAATAGTTGAGATATGAAAGAGTTACACAAGAGATCATGGAAGAGAAATGTTCCAGATACAAATACTATTTAGGAAGATAAAACCATGGTAATTTTTCTATAATCATCATGGTTGGTGATACATTATTCATTGAGAATAATAATTCATAAAAGTATGAATTATATGGAATTTAGTTGCAATTTAAGAGATCAACTAAAATTCAATAGTGGATTCTCTGTATCAAAGTGAAAAGTGGATTATTATTTCGAATATTGTACTGGGTATTAAAGTAATATAATATGTGTGTGGTACGAGTGTGGTACCAATAAGGCTAGATTGGTTATACCATGTCTCTATTCTTAAATCCATTAGAATTTTACTTGTACTAGATATGTTCTATGATTATTTTATTGCAATTTGGATGACAACACCAAATATTGTGGAATGTGTCTATATGATAAATGTAGAGAGGGACGATGATATCACATAATGATAATAAAGAGTCCATATTACACAAATCCAGTTCATGATTAATATAGGAAACAATATCGTAGTATATTCAGTTTAAATGAATTTATCCACATTATTACTAGAGGTTTGTGGGAGCTACATAGTTTTCCAAGTGAAATTTGTTTTGTAACATATGGAAAATAGATTTTTTTTCTTATAGTTAGTTAACCTCAGAATGAGTGTATCTGTCTTTGTATTGACTTAAACTAGCAACCTATGTTCTAGTGTAAATAATATATTGAGTTAAATCTAACTATTTATTAGACCCCATCAATTGTACATATATTGATATAGTATTTAAAAATACATGTTGGAATAATTTGGGGGAGAATTATCACCACTATCACATGGAAAAAATATCTGCAAGAATATAAGGATATTAAAGATGTGTGTTAAGTTCTATATACTTATAGGATTGATCAATCACATATTCCATGATATGTAAAAGAAATGATGTTTCAAAAATATAATTTATGATAGAAAAATTTCAGTTATATCATGGAGTACTATAAGGGAAATAATTAGAACTATGTAATTGTAATTGAACGGTAAAATGGATATATACCCTGTAAGTGGAGAGGAAAGAGTACTAGTTTTAATGGAAAGAAACTAGAATTACTTAGATAAATGTTATATAGTATTGAATTCATGATAAAGGTGATAATTGAGAAAAATCATAATTTCTAGAGGTATCCATATCTATAAATACTAAGTGTGTTGCAACTTTCGAGGCTGCTAAGAAGCATTGTAAAATACAAATGATTTGTTCATGTGATTGGAATCACACATAGAGAGTAAACTCGTATATGTATGAAATTATATTAAGAGTAGTAGAGAAGATTTAATGTTATGACTATTGGAAAAAGGTATATAATTGGGGATAAAATCTCTTGAAATGATTTACCCAAGGAGGCAAGAGCCCACATAACATAATAACAACACAACAAAAACATCGTAGAACCAACAACTCAATCTGAAACTCAATTGAAACATGATCATAATCATTTTTGAGATAACAAGGATGGTTAACAAGTTGTATCTAGTACATGTGGGAGTGTTATAATAGTGGATACACTATACCCAACTATACAGTACCTTTTGATTACAATATTGTGTACATAGTTCGATAAACATGATGTTCACAGAACATTATATTTTAGTAATTTCTATGTATAACATTTAATAGTAATTTTCAAAGATTAATTATAGTATCATAAGGTTATAGAAAATACTAGGATATACTGAGAACCTCACGATACTATGAAATTAATCTTATATAAGGGTCATATTGTAAGAATTTGGTTTTTGCTGTGAAAGACTTTTTAATATTCTTGATATTATTTCAGAGCAGCGCCTTCAGACGGCGTGCGATTCCGAGTCCCGGTGTGGCCGGAATTAAATTTTCAACGCGTTCACACTGGGAACGCCAAATAAATGTGATAACTCTTAAACGGTGATTTAGATCCAAAATCTGAGTGTATGTATGGTCCCGGAATGAGGTGTTTAACCTAGAAACGACATAAAACATGTCAGCGTGGGGGCGTTTTGACCCCTCGCTCGCTTCTACAACGTTAAACGGATAAATTAAATAATTAATTTATTCGTTTAATGGCTTAACTCAAGTATCTCTTAAAAGGTAGCTCAGATTTAAAAACCGATGGCACCGTTGAGTCTGGGGCGTGTCGTTTACCCTAGGAGGGGTGTAACTTTCACAGGCGCATGCCTTCTGTGGAAAACGCCGCTAGGGGCATTTTCGTAATTATGTGGTCTCGGGCTTTAGATTTTATATCTTTCGAACGGAGCCTCGGATTAAAAATCCAAGACAACCTTTGTGCTTGGGATGTGGTGTTTACCCTAAGCGCGGCCTAACTTTCACTGCGTTTGGGGTTTCAGACGCGATTTTAAATTGGGTTGAGTTTTTTAAAATTAATTAAAGTCTTCATTAATTTTATTAAAACCCTTTCTTCCTACAACCCTCATTTCCAATCCCTGGTGAAAGATCTCCCCTATCTCCCTCAAGCTCTCCTCTCCCACCTCCTCCCTCCCGACGACAATTCGATGTCCGTTTTTCATCGGATCGTGACGATACTTTAAACGCTGATAGATCAGAGCGCAGCGAACGCAACTGCGGGACCAAAATCGAGGTAGGATTTATATTTTCAATTTTTCATCTCCTAACTGATGATTTTATTGTCAATTTCAACTTCTGATCAAAATCAATGCTTTGAAAACATTCATCGATGCCCAGATTAACAACGTCCATCGTCCGATTTTTTTTTTCTTGATTGTCGTTCTTCGCATTCGTCATCTGTTCTTTGGGGAAAACTTTTCAATCCATCAAATCATCGATGAAACATGGAGTAAGGCATATGTCTATGAATACCTTGATCCGTGGAGTCCAGATCTGTTCTCCATTTTGATTTTTGGGTGTCGGTGGAGACGCGACAACGAGCGGAAGTGGCCGCTATTTTCGCCACGTTATAATAGCGACGAATCTTCGAGCGAAGGCCACAACGCTGTAGATTAGGTTCCGAGGATCCCAGATCTAGTCTCGGAATAATTTTCCGGCCACCGGAGTTGTCCCGGCTACTTTCGGAAGGTGCGGTCGGAGAATATGTTTGAGCCGGTGGTCCGACCAGCAAGCGGTGGAGACACGCGTGAAAGGGGGGGATAACGTGATTGAAAGGATGAAAAAAAAGAAAAAAAATTAATATATATATATATATATAAATATATAAATGGATGTGGGGAGCTAGCACTGATAAATGGTGGAGGGGGTGCGTGCAGGGTGCTGGAGGGGGTGGAAAGCACTATTAAAAGTGGGGGATCAAGCGCTATAAAGCCCCCCCAAATTGGCATGATGATCAGAAAGGTTGAGTGGTTTCCCCTGGTTTTGTTCTGGACTTGGGTAGTTTCACGATACCTACTCCGAGTTCTGTTGACCAGTGTTGTACCATCCAGTAGGGATGGCCAGAGCAGTTCCAGGTTTTCCCTCCAGTAGAGACTGGGCAGTGTGTTTCTCATCAACTTCTTCGGGCTTACCCTCCAATAGAGACTGGGTAGTGGGTCGCTCACTGACCTCTAGGGTTTACCCTCCAGCAGAGACTGGGAAATGGGTCAGCTGACACTCTTAGAGTCTACCCACTAGTAGAGACTGGGCAGTAGGTCACCCGAAGACCTCTTAGGGTCTACCCTCCAGCAGGGCTGGTTAGTGGGTCGCCCGTCGTCTAGTTCCAGGTCTACCCTCCAGCAGGGCTGGGCAGTGGGTCGCCTGTCGACTTATTCCAGGTCTACCCTCCAGCGGGGCTGGGCAGTGGATCTCCTGATGATGTATTAGGGTTTACCCTCCAGCAGGGCTGGGCAGTGGGTCACCCGATATCTTGTTAGGGTTTACCCTCTAGCAGGGCTGGGCAGTGGGTCACCCATTGACATTTCAGACTCAGTCCTTTATAATAGGAAAGTCTGTGGCTTTACTCCGTGACTATAGGAGCGGGACCCTCATTTGTACGGGTCAGTGATGTGACATCTTTGACTTTGAGCAGACCTCTCGACTGTGTGATAGTGAGGAGGTGTGGTTTGACTTCACCTGGAGCTGTCAAGTACGAGGGGCACTTTCCCCACCAAGACGCATCCTTGCGACGCGAACTAAAACCATGAGGGAAAGTCAGTGCCGCCCAAAGCAGATAGTACCAAGGTGCGTTGATTTGATCCCCTTGACTTGTAGTTCAGGGCATACGTGTGGGATGCTGGCCATCGATGGTGTTTACTTCTAGGACTATTGGCTACTCACTTTCTTGGGCTGAGCTATGGGATGAAGATCCCCTTACAATCTTGTTTGGGCTTCTTGATTGAGCATATATATATGTATACATTGTTCCATTGCCCTCTTCTTGGTCTTGGATACTCTCCCTCCAAGAGATGCGAAGACGCACAGGGTATGCCACGTGCTTTCCGTGTCTAGCTTTTCGTGGTTGGACGAGTCTACTCTCCTGCTATAAGTAGCGAAGACTCGACAAGAAGTTATTCTTCTCACCGTTTCTAGCTCCTTGTGTCTGGATGAGTCTAACTCCTTTATCTTGTTGGGTTCATCTAGACTCTCTACTGTTACTCTTACTGCACTCTCGGTTGAACTCCTTTACTATTCCCTGTTCGATCTACTGCTCACCCTTCGGTACCTCCTTTGTTGCTCCCTCGAGCCTTCGGGGTATCCTACTGAGTATTTTTATACTCACCCCTTCTTGGGATTTTCCCGCACTTGGTGTTCCCTTCCAGACGACAGACAGGTTGGTCGTGACTTCAGCGGAGCATAGGAGTTCGGAAGCTTGGACCGCGTGTGGTGGTCGGAGTCGGGTTCCAGGTGGGGGACCCTTCCAGATGTTTTTCTTTTTCTTACCTATTGCTGGGTTGTGGCACATTTCTAGTTGGGAGCGTGTTTTTTCCCTTTTCTTTTCAGTTTACCTCAGCACTTGCTTTGTACTGTTTAGAGGTCGATGAACTTTTGTGGTTTATTTATAGCAGTTGGTACTTTGCCTTTCTTTTTACTCTGCACTTTTTCATTGAGTGTGTTGCATGTGGGTGTACTGGTACTCAGGAAAAGGCCTCCCTGATTTGTTTAGCCTTTGGCACTTGTCGCTAGCCCCTGGCCTATAGAGGCGGGCTTGGGGTAGTTGCGGCTCAAGCCGGGTAGGGTCTGGTCATGACAAAGTGGTATCAGAGGTGGTTCGTTCCTGGGGACATTGTTCGGAAGTTCCTAAAAAGTAATTGGTTGGGATTCAGGGTAATAGTCTTAACATGTCTCGAGAGCAGCTCTCAGGCCAGGGATTCCAGTGATGGTGCGGCGGCCGACGTATCCATTCACCAGGACCCTGATAACCCGCTTGTCGACTCGGCATGCTGAGACACTCGTTGTAGAGAAAATTGGTTTGTGAATCACATAAGATTGAGTCTTTGACTGTCTTTCTTGAGTCATCTCCCCATTGTTGTTATTGTATTATACATATACGCTCATCTGACCGTGACATTCCTTGATAATATTCAGGCTGTCTCCGTGAACACAGTCAGCCAGGATACTAGCTTTGGTTCGTGACGACGACCCTGTGAGCTATGAGGCCTCAGTTCAGGACCCATCATGTGAGCCCCTTTCTCTGGGTGGGCCGGTAGCAGAACCCTCACCTATTGAGCCGCAGACAACTTCAGCAGAGCAGACTGAGCTTGAGTGCTGGTTGAGCACGCTCCACGAGTTCCAGCGGCAGGGACCACTGAGGTTCAGTGGTGAGCTAGACACTCAGGCAGCAGAGGTTTGACTGGAGACAGTGGTTCAACTTGTTAGGATTGTGCAGACGCTGATAGATCTTATGGTGGGTTTGGCCGCCAACCTTTTCCGCGAAGTAGCTTGGCCTTGGTGGAGTCTGGTGACTCAGTTTCTTGATGAGTCGTCACTTTTGTGGGGTGACTTTCAGTTGTTGTTTCGTGAAGAGTTTTACCCCTCCTACTTACGCTCCGTTCAGATTCAGGAGCTCCTGCAGTTTCAGCAGGGAGGGATGACGGTGGCCAAGTACACGGCTAGTTTCACAGACCGTGCACGCTTTTACCCGGACTTGGTCCATGACGACAACTTCCGAGCGCAGAAGTTTGAGCAGGGTCTCCGTTGAGAGATTGATGCTGTCATAGTACCCTTGGGAATTCCCACTTATGTCGGGGTGCTAGAGCAGACGCTGGTGACAGAGAGCTTCCGGTCACGTTCTTCAGTTGGTGGTGGCAACGACCTCGATAGAGCCGAGACGTCTGCTGCAGCTAGTGGGCATCGGGTGACAGAACCTCGACACAGGTGGCTTTCTAACAACTGGACTCAGTGGTGTAGTTGTACACCACAGTGGCACCGAAGGCCACCAGTGTATCCCAGAGAGACTTGGTGCTATGCTTGCAGTGGGAGAGGTCACTTGGTGAGGGACTGCCCGACCAGGCATGCAGAGAGCTTTGGGCAGGCAGCAGGTGCACCACCACGATGGAGGCAGCACCATGATCAGAGTAGTACCCAGAGAGGTGGTGCTAGCAGAGGAGCAGGAGAAGCTCGAAGTGGAGGAAAACCTTATGAGGTCTTCCCACCACCACTAGGTGGTCCACATCAGGCTCTGGGAGCTGATAGTTGGAACCGCGGACAGCCGCGAGCTTTGGATGTCTACGATTCTGCAGAGCATGAGGTGATAAGAGGTACACTCTATATCTCTTCTACATTTTGTAGTAGAATTGTTACTCTCTGTGAAATTCTTTTTCTCCCTGATCCTTGTTTGAGTTGTTACCAGGGTGGTATAGGGCTTCAGTGTAACCCTGTGTTAATAAGATAAAAGGTGTGGGACCTTGTTCTTTAGTTTATGGTATTGACTCTTTCGCCCTCCGAGCATGTAAGAGAGTCTTGGTTGTGAGACATCGACTGTGAAACCTTGAGTGACCAGATATCCTTGTGTGTTTCACCATATGGATATTATGAAGGAGAGAATCACCATGCCTTGTTCTAGGTGCGAGTGGTGATTTCAGTCATGTCATGCAACCTAGAGGTTTGGTTAGGGACGTGAGCTAACCCAGAGAGCCTTCGGGCCATTTCTGACCGTGCGAAGGGATGGCGAGGTTCCCTACCGCCTTGCCCTAACCCCCCAAGGTCTGGAGTGGGTGCACGGTGTCTCCTGCATGGATCACCCGAGAAGAAGTGTACGTTCTCCTATGTACGACATCAGTGAGGGCAGACCTCGCGTGAATAGATCAAATCCTTGGTTCTTGTGCGGTGACGTGGGACTGTGCAAGATTTATTCTGGGTACGGAGGAGCCAGGTGTGGGCTTAGTACCCTGAGTTGTTCCCTGGTTTTTCTTTTCGGGGACGAAAAGCTTGAAGGAGGTAATGATGTAAGAACATGGTTTTTACAGTGAAAGACTTTGTAATATTCTTGATATTATTCCAGAGCAGCGCCTTCAGACGGCGTGCAATTCCGAGCCCCGGTGTGGCCTGAATTAAATTTTCAACGCGTTCACACTGGGAACGCCAAATAAATGGGATAACTCCTAAAAAGTGCCTTAGATCCAAAATTTGAGTGTACGTATGGGCCCGTAATGAGGTGTTTACCCTAGAAACGACATAAAACATGTCGACACGGGGCGTTTGGACCCCTTTCCCGCTTCCGTAATGTTAAACAGATAAAATAAATAATTAATTTATTCGTTTAATGTCTTAACTCAAGTATCTCTTAAACGGTAGCTCAGATTTAAAAACTGAGGGCACCATTGAGTCCGGAGCGTGCCGTTTACCCTAGGAGGGGTGTAACTTTCACGGGCGCGAGCGTTCTGTGAAAAACGCCACTAGGGGCGTTTTCTTAATTATGTGGTCTCGGGCATTAGATTTTATATCTTTCGAACGGAGCCTCGAATTAAAAATACAAGACCACTGTTGTTCTTGGGACGTGGTGTTTACCCCAGGCGCGGCCTAACTTTCACTGCATTTGGGGTTTCAGATGCGATTTTAAATTGGGTTGAGTTTTTTAATGTTAATTGAAGTCTTAATTAATTTTATTAAAACCATTTCTTCCTCCCACCCTCATTTCCTCCCCCTGGAAAAAGAGCTCCCCTATCTCCATCAAGATCTCCTCTCCATCCTCCTCCCTCCCGACGGCAATTCAACGTCAATTTTTCATCGGATCACGATGATACTTCGAACGCTGATAGATCAGAGTGCAGCGAATGCAACTGCGGACCAAAATCAAGGTGGGATTTCTATTTTCTATTCTGAAGCTCCTAACTGATGATTTTATTGTCAATTTCAACTTCTGATCAAAATCAATGCTTTTAAAACATTCATCGATGGCCAGATTAACAACGTCCATCATCCGATTAATTTTTTTTTCTTGATTGTAGTTCTTCGCATTTGTCATCCGTTCTTCGGGGACAACTTTTCGATCTGTCAAATCATCGACAAAACATGGAGTTAGGAATATGTCTGAAAAGATCTTGATCCGTGGAGTCCAGATTTGTGCTTCATTTTGATTTTCAGGTGTCGATGGAGACGCGACACCGAGCGGAAGTGGCCGCTATTTTCACCGCGTTATAATAGTGACGAATCTTTGAGCGAAGGCTACAACGCTGTAGATCAAGTTCCGAGGATCCCAGATCTAGTCTTGAAATAATTTTCTAGCCACCGGAGTTGTCCCGGCTGCTTGTGGAAGGTGTGGTCAGAGGAGATGTTTGAGCCGGTGGTCCGACCAGCAAGCGGCGGAGACCCGCGTGAGGTGGGGGGGGGGGCTAACCTGATTGAAAGGATGAAAAAAATTAATATATATATATATATACATATACATATATATATAAATGGATGTGGGGTTGGGCGCACATGGAGAATAAATGGGGGGATTCACGATTCCCTCCCCAAAACATAATTCTTGTTTAATATATATATATATATATATAAGAATATAATAATGATAATATCATTATTATTATAAAAACATTGTTTATCATGCAAGTATTTTATACGGCGTTCGATTCACACACCGTCAGCGGCAGTGTGATTCTATCTTCGATGTGGTATTCTTAAGCCCAATGTTGGGTACCTTTCATTGACTCATGGAGCGGGTCAATAAAATGCCCTATAAATAATATTATCACTATTGTTATTTTTAAAGTATGACTCGAACGTAAATTCTACATGGAGCGTCCGATTAACGTGTCATCTGCAGCAGTGTACTCCATACGTCAAGGCGAAGTTTTTGAGATGGTCTTGGGAATTTTTAATTCCCGAGATGAGGGGTTCGGTGGCACGACACGTGCGTTATGTAAGTTTGACGTTTTTCCGGGGGTTCGTGTTTTGAGTGGTGCGAACGCTTCCGACATTTGATTTGAGCACCGTTAGTGGCGTTCGGACCCTGGTGCCGAGGTGGAGTTTTCCAATGTGGTTTCGGGCGTTGGAACCGGAGTTGAGGCGTGAGCCCCACGACCCGTCTGTTGAGCTGTTAGCAGCATTTTGTAACTTTTTCATCGGACGTCCATTCGGGGCGTGCAAGCAGTCGTTTTTGGGTGTTTTTAGGAGGTAATTGCATTGGCGCAGTCTGCCCACTTTAATTCCGCACGCTGGTGCGGGTCCCGTGAGGGTCGTTTTAGGAGTTGGCGGTGATTTCCAGTTTTATCATCGGGTGTCTATTTTGGACAAGTTAATAGTACATATTGTGTACTTTTTCAAGAGGATCGCAGTGGTGTGATTCGTTCGTTGTGCTTCTGGACCGGGATGCGGGTCCCACATAGGACCGCTCGTGTGTGGTACGGCGAAATGCATCTTTTTCTTCGAACATCTGTTCCACACAAGTAAGAATTCAGTTCGACATGTTTTTCCGAGAGCATTGCGATGGCGCAGTTCGCCCGACCTTTTTCGGGGACGTGTTTTGGGTCCCACCTGACCTGACTACAACAAATAGTACCTTTTTCATCGGGTGTCCATTATGGGTGATTGAGTAGTCAATCCTGTGTGTTTTTTCGAGGGGATCGCAGTGGTCTGATCCGTTTGTTCAGTTTCAGGATCTTGGGGGTGGGCCCCACACAGGTTGGTTATGGTGAATAGTACATTTTTCACCGGTTGACCATTTTGGGCGAGTAAGTAGTCTATCTCATGTGTTTTTTCATGAGGATTAAAAAGGTGTAATCTGTTCAGGCGAGCGGAGCCTCCTACGTGATCTTATTAAATGTGGAAACATGAAAGGTGATCCAGTGGTGGTTCTTATTGCTGTGTTCGGAAGCGAACCCTTAGCATGAGATCACGTGCACTCCCGTGTGAGTGAAGTAATGCTTTAAGGGTTGTGGTTGGTCGTGCCTCAGCTATTGAGGTGGAAAGTTGGAGTTGATACGATTATGACTTCGCGTTGACGTTGGGGGCCGTGTGCATGTTAGCCTTTGGGCTGGAGACGTGGCATACTCTGGGAGTATGCGAGAACGTTGGGAGGTATATGTGGTTGTTTGTACCTGAGAACGTTTGTGTGCTTGGTTGGAGTTGGATTGGGGCCACACGTCATGTGGGCCCCATGTGCATGCTGTGTTCTACTTTGCATACCTTTGACCTATCATGACATAGAGGGTCCTATTATTCACGATGGTTTAGATAAGCAAGGTTGAGTGGTTTCCCCTGGTTTTGTTCTGGAGTTGGGTGTTTGCACGATACCCACTCCGAGTTCTATTGACCAGTGTTGTACCATCTAGTAGGGATGGCCAGAGCAGTTCCAAGTTTACCCTCCAGTAGAGACTGGGAAGTGGGTTGCTCATCGACTTCTTTGGGTTTACCCTCCAGTAGAGACTGGGTAGTGGGTTGCTCACAGACTTCTAGGGTTTACCCTCCAGCAGAGATTGGGAAATGGGTCACTCGACACTCTTAGGGTCTACCCACCAGTAGAGACTGGGCAGTGGGTCACCCAATGACCTCTTAGTGTCTACCCTCCAGTAAGGCTGGGTAGTGGGTTGCCCATCGTCTAGTTCCAGGTCTACCCTCCAGCACGGCTGGGAAGTGGGTCGCCTGTCAACATATTCTAGGTCTACCCTCCAGCGGGGCTGGGCAGTGGGTCTCCTGATGATGTATTAGGGTTTACCCTCCAACGGGGCTGGGTAGTGGGTCACCCGATATCTTGTTAGGGTTTACCCTCCAGTAAGGCTAGGCAGTGGGTCACCCGTTGACATTTCAGACTCAGTCCTTTCTACTAGGCTAGTCTGTGGCTTTACTCCGTGACTACTGGAGCGGAACCCTCATTTGTATGGGTCAGTGATGTGACAACTTTGACTTTGTGCAGACCTCTTGACTGTGTGATAGTGATGAGGTGTGGTTTGCCTTCACCTGGAACTCTCAAGTACGAGGGGCACTTTCCCCACCTAGTCGCATCCTTGCGACGCGACCTAAAACCGTGAGGGCGAGTCAGTGCCTCCCAAAGCGGATAGTATTAAGGTGTATTGATTTAAGCCCCCTGACTTGCAGTTCAGGGCACATGTGTGGGATGCTGGGCATCGATGGTGTTTACTTCAAGGACTGTTGGCTACTCACTTTCTTGGGATGAGCTACGGGATGAATATCCCCTTATGATCTTGTTTGGGCTTCTTGATTGATCATATATATATGTATACATTGTTCCAGTGCCTACTTCTTGGGCTTGATTACTCTCCCTCCAGGAGATGCGAAGACGCGCAGGGTATGCCACGTGCTTTCCGTGTCTAGCTTTTCGTGGTTGGACGAGTCTACTCTCCAGCTTTAGGTAGAAAAGACTCGACAAGAAGTTCTTCTTCTCACTGTTTCCAGCTCCTTGTGTCTGGATGAGTCTACCTCCTTTATCTTGTTGGGTTGATCTAGACTCTCTACTGTTACTCTTACTACAATCTCTGTTGAACTCCTTTACTATTCCCTGTTCGATCTGCTGCTCACCCTTCGGTACCTCCTTTGTTGCTCCCTCGAGCCTTTGGGGTATCCTACTGAGTATTTTTATACTCACCCCTACTTGGGCTTTGCCCGCACTTGGTGTGCCCTTCCAGACGACAGAAAGGTTGGTCGTGACTTCAGCGGAGCTTAGGAGTTCGAGAGCTTGGACCGCGTGTGGTGGTCGGAGTTGGGTTCTAGGTGGGGGACCCTTCCAGCTATTTTTCTTTTGATTACCTATTGCCAGGTTGTGGCACTTTTCTGGTTGGCCACGTGTTTTTCCCCTTTTCTTTTTAGTTTACCTCAGCACTTGCTTTGTATTGTTTAGAGGTCGATGCACTTTTGTGGTTTATTTATAGCAGTTGGTACTTTTCTTTTATTTTTACTCTTCACTTTTGCATTGAGTGTGTTGCATGTGGGTGTACAGGTACTCAGGCAAAGGCCTTCCTGATTTGTTTAGCCTTCGGTGCTTGTCGCCAGCCCGTGGCCTATGGAGGCAGGCTTGGGGTAGTTGCGGCTCAAGTCGGGTAGGGTCGGGTCGTGACACATATGGTATTGATACATCTTTCTGACTAGAACCAGTAGACGTTTGACAATAGAGTGTTGTGCGAGGGTCATATGTATTGAGACTTCTTCTCTTGAATTTAACTCTTAGTGATGTCTGGTATATGATATCATCAGGATAGACCGACCAATAGGAACACAACTTCTTTTAGGGGTCATTGGTTTTCCCAATCTACAGACATGTATATTGGTCTCCTCACATGAGATAATTATCAATGTGTGTCATTTGATCACATACATTGATGAATGAAAAAACCACAATAATAAAATCATGGAAATGTAACTTGTGTTGGGTGAGTCATTGGTGTTATGGAATTGATGGAATGATCAAGATATGATTTTTCCCTTTTGAGTTGAGGTAGTAATATATCTCGGTCCTGGTTGAACATGATGGTAGTACATTCCTTATCCAAGGCATCTTGGGGTAAATTCATCCAGTTAGATCAACAAACGATAAATCAAGAAATCATAATGACTCGAGTGTGTGGAAATATTAATGAGATATTTATTGAAAAATAGATTATATTACAGAATGCATTCCTATAGATCAATTGTAATTTCTGTTACTACTCCTTATCTATTTAGGTGCCTTGATGAGTTTCTAGAATCTAATTTGGGTCAGTAAATTCTCTCACTGTAATCAATATATGGTCCTAGAGGGTCGCTCATAATAGCTTATTCATGGATCCTCACTATTCTGATAAATAGGAATATTAGACATGGTGGGACCCACAATGATGTATGAGAGTTGTCTGTGTTATCAATCACCGAATAATAATGAATTTAATTATTATTCTAATAATAAACAATTGTTTTGAATTTATTTATTAAATGTATTCACAATGTATTATGTGAATACATGAAATAACGCATAAAAATATAAAGTTAATTTTCTTGGTTTGTTTAATTATAACAAGAATTATGAGTCGAGATAAATGAATTAGTTTTATCATGTAATATAATTAATATATATAATGGATATGTGATAAAATATAAATAATATATATGATTTATTTTATTCCATCAGGATTATTATTTATTTCTTATTTAGTTGGTGTTGATCTTTCATGGTCTAGGGAACCTAATCCAAGAAATTTCTACAACCACTATATAAAGATAGAGAGAAGAACATTCTAATGACAATTAATTCATAAATAATTAGATATTATCTCACATATAACGTTATATAGAGAGATATATAGAGTCTCTCTTTGAATGAATAATCCATGGTGCCTTCAATGGACCAAAATTGAGGGATCATAGTGATCGTCACGACAACAATGTGATTGTCGAAGATCCGTGCTAGCACCAAAAATTTGATGAAAGATATGATCATAGATTTTTGATGAATGTGTAGATGATATTGAGGGATTATACTTTGGATCATTTGAGTAGTGATTTCTAGTGACAAGAAAATGTTGAGAACATATTCTGATTGAGTAATTTATTTTTCGACTTAAATTTTGTTTTTTATTTAATTCATGCGGGATAATTGAAACTTAGTGGGGATCAGATCACCGGAGATGAAAACATCTGTTGCTCTGGTGATGAAATTCATTAAAATCCCCAGTCCATCAACTTCTTATGTTTCCCCGAGACATACAGAATAAACATTGGGTCACCCATTGGGAATACTATACATGAAGGAGTACATAAATTAAATTAAAATATAAGTATTGGGATATACTACCAACTAAGACCCATACCACATATGCATTCTCCAAGACACTACCCGGATACTACAGTCTGATCAAAAGAATCTTCATGAGTAGTCCTACTCAATCTTATTACCTTGGGACTTAACCCTATCCATCATGTATCTAGGACCAACATAAAAAAATAAATAAGCTATTAATGCACACTAATGTTCATTTATAGGTATGATAAATAATATTAGTAGTCCAACTCAATGATAAACTTACATATTGATACCATAAGTGCATGCTCATGCAATATGCTCTGAATAGTAGGAAGAAAACTAGAATAAATAACTAAAACAAGACCACAACCGATTTTTATATCTGTGACCCCAATCATCAGGACATTGAACCATCCTATACGAACACATGAATATATGGATACATATATATATATATATTCATATATATATATATTATTGTTCTCATATACATACTTAAATATGAAAGGAATAAAATAATAAACAATTATATTCACAATAGATCCTTGGACCAATGATATGATTAAATGGAACTATTTTAAAAAGTATTCGAGCTGGATGTCATAACACTCAAGTTGGGCATCATTAAGTTGATATCTCATTCTATAATCCCAATTGACAATATCTCTTTCATCCAGTGCTGGAAATGTATCTCAACAAGTGACATCACCAAAATAGAAAACATGTCATGACCTTGGATACTCACGCACTCCACACAAATCAATATATTAAAAGATACCATTTACTGACAAGAAATCCTATAAATGGTCACTAAGATAGAGGTCATGACACTCATGATATGTAAATCTAGTCCAATATATGAGTCCCAGGTCCTAGTATGTAGGAATTCACAACATTGAAACTTGGATGATTCATAAAGGGATGACCCATAGAAAATATGTATAAGTTATTCTATCCGAATCAAAGTAAATTCCCTAAATCATTTCATATTTAAATAGATAAACATCCACATCATAGGAAAAAAATCTGGGAAAAGTAGTCATAGTGCATCCACCTAATGTTAGGGATCTTCCAAGACATAACTCATGGAGATAATACTCATCAATCAAGTATATAAAAGACCCGTCATATGATTCCATCCAAGTAAATACTACCATGGTTTCCAAGTATCACTCAAGGTTCATCATAAACCATCTCACCAATGATTATTTCAGAGGAATTCCTCCTATGAGATTCTAATTATCGCCGAAGAAATATAATAAACCATCTAGACTAAGAGTTTCAACAAGGAATTCATATAAAATGATTCTAGGTATCACCTATATCATACAATATAAGTCTGATATGAGGAGTAGAAATGAACAAGGAATCCTTAATTGTCATGTAAATATGATACAAGAAGTATAAATGTCCATGGAATATCATAATATAAGGCTGAAAAACTAGATCCTAGGATGTACTTCTAGGAATCCCTGAAAATATCATTAAACTATGTAGGCTAGATAGTTGGATCCCATGAAGTACATCCTAGAATCCTCAATAAATAATGTTTGAAAGAGGGATCCTAGGTAACAAATATCTGACTCCCAATGATGAACATCACATCTTGTGAGGCTCATTAGCCACAAACCAGAAAGCACCTCTGGATATCATCATTGCATAAGCAGTAATTAAGTGAATCCATAAATATTGACTGAGAGTGAATGAATGCCAAAATACACAACCTCATTCATAGACTCATGGAACACAAGTATGTTATGGGTTCTAAGGTGGCACCCACTATCATCTCTACCAAAACATGATGTACCAGACCATGGTTGTTCAACATCAAGGAACCCATTGGGTCCCTCAAGTCATAATGCAATAGAGGAATCTTAATTAGGATCCTCAAAGACAAAATATTGGAAGAGGCATCCTAAAACGGACCCACAGTATCTATAATGAAATAGATTCATCCTACATGGGATCCGCTAGGTTGAAATTTTGGAACATGACTCCTATATGGGATCCTTAGGGGAAAAAAATCTCACAACGTCTCATGTGAGGAGGGTAGATATCATAAGGGATACATTATTAAATAAGGATATGAAAAGTACCATCTAAGAGAAATAGATTGTGGATGGTATCAAATAAATGTATCACTCCTAGGATACCATTGGATTCGACTTTCAAAGCAGAAACCTCTTCATATGGGAAATTCCGAAACACATCCCAAGAGTCCCCAAATCATCCCATGGTTTTAACGATATGTGTCTACATGGAATGATATATAGAATAGACTCTAAATGGTTCCCATTCTGAATCATGGAAATAAAGAAATAAAAAATCCTATGAAAGGAGGAATGGGGTCAGTACATAGTGTGTTTACTAAGAACATGACATGTAACCCCAAATCACCACATGGGTGTGTGATGAAACTAGACATGGTGTGTCATCCGATGTACATGGTGTGTTTACCATGTACAAAATGTGTACCCTACACATGGTACCTTCCCATGTACCTCACAAGACCAGTCATTGTACCTCACCTAACCATGAAACACTATACAGTGTGAAACCCACATGAGGTATGACTGTGTACCCTACAAGACCATGTGATTCTAAGGCTATTTGGTTAGGTACGTGACTACGTATCCAATTCTAAGTACAAGATATATATACCCCATACATAATGCATACTTATAAAAAGGAAATCTTTCCCAAACATGATGAATACACATTGAGTGTCACCTAAACCACAAATCATTTACAATAGTTTTCTCGAATGGAAAATTACCAAATCACTTCGAAACACCTATTTTCCTAGAAAACAATATAGATTAACCCAATAGCATTCCTAAATAGTTATTAGAATACATTAAAACAAGAAAATAGAGAAAATATTTAGATTTGGGGAAAAAATAAACACAACATATCTTTGAATAGAATCTTCCAAACCTTCACCTCTTTCCCCATTCAACGGCTTCTGCACAATGATATGGTGAATCCTAATATTCGTGGTGATACCTATCTTCCCCTACATCTATTTATATCTCTTCATATACATATTATATCTAGTTTTGGGTGAAGTAGATCCCATTGGTGGTGTTCATGAGAATGTAGAGAGGAAGAAATAAAAAGTGGAAAATGAAATAGGAATAAGAAAAGAAAAAGGAAATAAGAGGCACGTACCGGCCCCAATTCTAAACATGTGTTTATGACCATCCTACACATAGATCCAATTCATGAAATAAAAATAAGAGAAAAAATTTCAATCCAAAAAATATTTTAAAGGACATGGCAGAAACAACCAATAGAAATAAATTAATATTTGACTAATTAAATATTAATTATTAATTATTTTGCTAAAACATGAATAGATTTGAATTCTATCACATTTCTGTACATGGAAAGACACCCTATTGTTAGACCAATGTATTTTTTTGAAAAATAATCTAATATCATCCATTATGTGAAAATTACCATTTTAACCCTTAAAAATATATGAATGAAAAAAGTCAAATTTATGCTCAAAATTCCAGTTTGAAAAAATATGGGTCCTTACAACCCACCCACCATAAACCTTATCATCCTTGAGAATCATAACTCAGAAAAATTAAATCCATGCCCTCATCCCAACAGTTTATATGACTATGTTATTTAGAATTTCAACTAACTAGTCCCACGGTTTCAGTAACCCTTCCATAAAAGAAGAAACTTAATTATGTTCTATCTGGTACTCCTGTCCATAGTAATAAATTTATTTTTTCCTCATAAGAAGAATGGTATCTCAAAGTCCAATGGTAAACACCAACTTTAAACTAAAAACAAGGATCACTACCCATAATTGGACAACTATTCACTCCACACCAACTGTATTACCTTATACCACTCCCCAGGTGCAACCTTAATTGGTTACTTTATGAACCAAAAGATGTATTTAAAAGAAAATAATATCATATTAGAGCCGACACTCTCTTAGTGTACTCAAGATGTTATAAATATAAATAATTATCATCTATGACTTGAAGTACCCTAATATTCCTTCAAAATACTTTACATCACTCTCGAGACACACTCACATAGAACAAGTATATACTTAACTTTACCCCAACACTTGACACAAAATCTCTTGAAAATTCATGTCTAGGTCCAACCATGGTCGAACCGTCTCATGACACCCAATTCATTCTTGATTAATTTTATATTGTAGAGGGATATTTCTCTTATTAGCCACAAATCAAAGGAATACATGCATATAGAAATTCTTGAGAACATTATTCCTCACCTAACATAAGTCCACCCACCAATTCACTATTTAAAATGTATCACACATAACCAATGTGTACCTTTATCACCAGAATCATACTCCAATGATCTATCCATTACAAGGCAAAGCTGACCATGTGACATGGAATTTCTATCCAAATAAACCAAAATATCCCTTGGAATTCCTCTACAAAATTAGACACCTCATCTATACCATGATATAATCCATAACTTACAATAACATGGAATAATTCTAGACACGAGAATATACCCATTCTATGAAAACATTAGCAATAGTGAAGACACTGTTCAAAAGTTGTTAGTACCTTAAAAGTCCAGCTCATCAAATATAGTCTTAAAGAATCAACACATTATGTGTTTTATCATAAATATAATGTATCACCCTTAATATTTAGAGAAACCCAATAAATAACCCTTTATTGGACTCTAAAATATTACATAACCAAGATCAATGCCTAAAAAATGAATAAAATGATTGGGCCATTCTCACATGCAGGATCCCCTTGGTTAAAAAAACATCAACCTACATGGGACTGCCTCAAAACCAAGGTCCTCAAAGTATCCCCAAAGACCTACTATTAATGTCTCATAACTAGGTCATAAGGTATAACCATTTATCCTAAAAACTCAATCCTTTCCATGAGAGGTAATGATAAAAATGGCCTATAAAGGTCAGCACTGTTAACACTAGACTACAAGGGCACAATCCACTCTTAGAATCCTTATAAGGAAACTCTCCTAGGAGGTACCGATATGAACATAGAGGATATACTGAATTAAAACTCATAGGGAAATACCGTATTGAAATACACCCCTAAAGGGCTAGTTCAAGAGAATATTCTTATTACCTATAGAGATCATACTCAGCAATCTGATTAAATAACCCTAAATGATGGTTAGTAATGTTGACCATCATTACAACCTATGTATGATAAAAATGTATCCGTTATTACTGACAAATTCAGTAATTGAACATAAAAAATACCATATAATGGGGCAAAACACATAGTCATTATCTTCCATATTGACCTACTTGGGACATTTTCCATCTTGTGCACTAGGACTGATTCATCAGCTTCACCATCAAGTATCTCAACGTAGATCCACATACCGTTCCATAATATGAAAATATATATTAATTTCATCCCAATTGAGAAAAAATACTTCAGAAAACCATATGGTTAAATAAAATTTATGTTTTTATTGAAAATTTAAATAGTTTGCCCCGACATTCAGCAATTATGAATCTCTATAAGGCTTATATCATGTGAATCTGACATGCCAAATATGATGCATGATATGGCACTTTCCTTATCTCTCCATGAATCAAAATCACCCATTAGCCTCTTTATAATTGTTGAGTTGCAGAAATCCATAATAAATCAATACATCCAGACAAATTGTGTGTCTCTCAACGTGAAAATCATATACATCTATAACATCAAATATCATAATAGATATACCATATCCTTAAAAACTAGGAAATCCTATTGGAACATGTGTTCTTGATTCAACAGTCTGACAGAGATCATAAGTTTTATAAAATTATTAATAATACTTTATTCCATATCCTATATTCTAATACAAAAGGAAAAGAAACACCTTTTATACCACTTTTTTACATTAAAAATTGGATGCCACTAAATCAAGCTTCCATGAAGGTTTATTATGAGTCCTCAACCAAACCTCTTCATATTCCACAGGCTACTAATTAGTAGCAAATGACTAGGGTGTGTATGTTAAGAGAATATGCCCTTATATTAGATTATAAACAATGGAAGGAACTAGATAAAATTATTTTCATTAAATAAATTGAGTTCAGAAGAATTAAATAAACTTTAATAGAACATTCTGTAATAATAAATGATATTCTATAAATACCCAAACTTCCATTTTATACATACAACATTGGTCACACACTGGGAGGATCATACATTGAGGGGAACATAAAGGAAACTGAGATAAAATTATAGGGTTATAATACTAACATTAATTCAAACAACATACCAGGTCTCCAAGACACTATCGAGCTTCTCTAGCATGGTCAATAGAATTCGCACAAACCTTACCACTTGATCATGAATCCCTAGACCTTAGCCCTATACATCATGTATCAATTATCATCCTGAAAAGATAAAAGATGATTTTCATGAACACTAAGGTCAATCTATACGGGTGATAAATAATCTCAGTAGGCTACGCCAATGATGAACCTGGAAATAGTTTCCATAAGTGCATTCTCATGCATTATGCTCATCCTATCTTAGAAGCAACCATAAATAAATAATATACACAAATCCACCATCGATTCTTGGGTCTATGACCCCAATTTTCAATATATATCTCCACATAATATGAGTACGAGTATCCATGGATAAATATATATCCTCTAATATATATATATATATGAATGTGATAATATACGTACTTATATAAGCAAATAAGGGAAGAAAAAACAACACAATTCACAATATATCCTTGGATCCATGATCTAATCAGTTGGACATCTAGTATAAAGTCTTCGATCTATATGTCATACCACTCATGTCATTTATTAGTAAGTTGATATTTGGTTCTGAAATACAAATCGACAATACCTACTATGACCAGAACCATCAACTTCTTTGAGTAGGTTATGTCACCATAGGGGAAAACATGTCTTGAACCTTGGTCCACCCATATATTCATGAACTCACTTTAATAAAGGATATTTTATACCAATTAAAAATTATAAAAATGGTACCTATGTTAGATATCATGCCACTCATTCATTTGAATCAGTCCAATGTCTAAACCCCGGTCCTGGTATATAGGAATTCATGCCATTTCAAATCGGATGATTCTTAAGGGGATGACACATAGGCAATATGTATAAGGATCAGACAATATATCTTACACAATAAGCTTAATTTTACATATAAATAGCACAAAATCCATATCCCTATAAGAAAATCTCAGCAACATAGCCACGATGTGCCCACCCAGTCATAAGGAAAATCGTAGGCATCGCTCGAGAAGAACGTAATCATTCACCGAGTATAAAATATACACTATATAAGTCAATAAAAGGAATATATACTAGGTAATAAAAGTATAACTCAAGTATTATGATAAACCATTTGGAATTTAGTCCACTAAAGTCATTCCTAATATGAAAATATGAGTATAACTGAAGGCGTATAGCAGACCATCTGGGATATTAGTCCAGCTAAATAATTCCTACAACAAGAATCCAAATATCACTATATTCGTAAAATTCAAGATGAATAAAAGGTGTAGAAATGTCAATGTAATCCTAACAAGTCATGTAAATTGGATCAAAGGTGTATAAATTTCCATGGAATCCCATCATGTAAGGCTCAAAATTAAGATCCTTAGAACTACCTATTTGTATCCATGACTATTACAATTAAACATAATGACTCAACACCTGGATCCTAGGATGTAAGATTGGGTATCCCCAATAATAATTCATTCAAACAATATCCCAAATAACAAATATATTCATCCCAAAGATAAACATGACATCATTCCATGCTTATCTGAAATAACTCAGAAAGTACCTCTAACTATCATCGCTGCATCAATAGTAAAGTAGTACATCCCTAAATAATGAGTTAGAGTGGATGAGTTACTAAACCCACAAATACAATCACAACATCATGGATAACATGTTATGTATGGGTTATAATGTGACCCTCACAACCATATCTACCCAAAATTGACATAACATCTTAGGATTGGTCAACATCAGGGCACCCATTGGGTTCCTCAAGTCATAACACAAGAGTTGAATCCTACTTGGGATCCTCGAGTTATACATTTAAGAAGATAAATCCTATAAGGGACCCTGAATAACTATAATGGTATTGACACATCATACATGGGATCCTCTTGGTTAAAACGTAGGAAGAGGCTTCCAATAGGGGATCCTAGAGAACAACTAATCTCATAACCTCTCTGGCCATATGAAAATATCTCTTATGGGAGGTATCCACAATGAAAGATATAGGTAGCATGGATCAAGATAGATAACTCATGGATCATCTCAAATAATGGTCTCTCTCTTATAATAAAACTATATTTTATTACCATATGTGAGATATCTCCATCTATGGAAATCTTGAACTCCTCCCTAGAGTCCACAAATCATCTTAATGGATTCAACATCACAATCTACATGAAAAGGTACTTATATTGAAATAGTCATAGGTCCAATTCTAAATCATGGGAATAAAGACATGAAATAACCTAAAAAAGTTTAAAAAGGGGTTATCACATGGCATGTTAAATAAGTACATGACATGTACCCCCCAAATACCCACATGGGCATGTACTCCTGCCAGACCTACTGTGTCAAGCCTATATCACAACGTGTTCATCCTACACATGGTGTATACCATTTATAGGGTTTCTAATCATATACCTAACATGTCCTAGCCATGAACCTCTATTGTTCATGTACCTTTACATGACAAGTAACCAACACGAGGTCTATTCATGCACTCTACTAGGCAGTGTGCCCGCACAAGGGTTATATGGATTGTTACTCAGACGCATGGATGAGTCCCATTACATGGTATGTAAACCCTATACAATGTGTTTAATTATAAAAACATCATCCTCTATAATCAATAAGAAGACAGTGCACATGTTATCTAAACCACACATCTTGTACATGTGATTCCCCAAATGGAAAACTCTCAAATAAACATGAAACTCCTGTTAAAAAAAGATATTGATCCACCAAAGTGAGTTCATAAGCCATAATATAAAGAAATTTAATCTTTTAAATTATTAATATATGCATATTTATGGAAAAATAAAAAAATAACAACCTTTGGGAGGAATTCTCCACTGCTTCTCCCATTTCCATGATCAATGAAAACTGCACGATGATCTAGAATGTCACAAGTTTCATGGTGGTGAAATTATTCCCATGTATCACTATCTCTCTCTCTCTCCCTCTTATCTCTAGGAAACTATGAAGAAGATCCCATTATTGGTTTTCTTGAGAAGATTGGGTGGAAGAAAAAAACAATGGAAGAAAAAAGGAAAACGTAAATAAAAAGGAAAAGGGCCTCAGGTCGGCCCTATCATCCAACATGAGATTATTCCACACCTAGGAAAAACAACCCATTCCAAAATCAATGACGGAGATGAAATATCAATCCAATACTCTGTTAAAATGTCATAGGATAAAGAACATGAATGAATTAATTAAAAATTTTATTAGATAAAAAATAATTATTAATTATTCCATAGAAATTTGAAAAGATTGAAACTCTAAAAAAATCCTATCATTGAGTAAACACCATATTCCTATACTAATGGAGTAGTCACAAAATTATCTAAGATCATATGCTTGGGTAAAATGAACATTTTACCTCTTAAATTAATCTGAATGAAAAAATTCAAATTTCTACCCAAAATACTAGTCTAAAAAACCATAGGTCCTAAAAATATTAATAGAATTTCCCTTTATGTAAATATATAATAGAAAATCCCAAAATGGATATGATATTATAACATAAACCCTTACGTCGAATAATATATTCCATTATATGCATTAAAATATTTTTTGGATAAATATAGATTTATTATAAATATATTCAAAAAACTATATCCATACATAAATTAATATTTATGATTCAATTATAATTTCTAAGTATCTATTTATTTAAAATTTATTCACAAATGAACAATCGGGAGAAAACTAGTCCGTTTTACAATCATGGTTTAGCTCGATCAATATAGTACATTCAACACGGTAATGGTTTCATAATTTCCAAAATATAAATCTGTAAATAATGTTATAATTTATTCAACATATAATATTTTATAATATTTATATGAATATGTGAAGAAAAATGAATCACATCACCAAGTGTAGGTGATATTCAACACATACTCATGAGTGACATTAACCATTTCAAAAGGCGAAAAATATAAAGTCTGATAAGATCATATAATTAGATAATAATAATAATTTCATAAATATGATACATAAAAATTAAATAATTCATAATAAATAGCCACAAATGATGGTGATGGAAAATTAATCGAATCAGTATGTGGAGGTGGTAGTCCATACTATGCATGATCGATACATTGATTTCCCATTTGATGAAATAGTGGTTGTAAATGGTTACTAAATCATAACAATAATAATAATTAAATAAATTTATTATACTTAATAAATCATTTTATAATGTATATCATATATTTTTATGAGGAATAAGAAGAAAAATAAATTCAATAATCTTGGTTAAGATTTGTACCTCATCCTTGAGAATCCTCTTTTGGATTACACATTGATCCTTGGAATGATGGTATTATGACAAAATAGAATGTTGGGGAACTAGTTAGTAATTCTACGAAGTGATTGGTGTAGAGATTAGCTGGAAAATAATTCTCAATTAGTGGGAGGAAGAGAGGATATGTGGTGTCCTTTAATAAAGTCAGGAGAGGAAACGCTTGTAATGTTTCAAATGATTAAAAAAATTTAATTTCTTACTCAACTAAATTGGATAATAAATTCAAAATATTATAATATAATTTTTAAAAATGAAAAATACCAAAATAAAATAATTTAATTGAATAATTTTTTAATATTTTTAACCTTATTGCATAGATTATTCCCCATTTTAACCAACACAACACAAACTGTGTAAATAATATTTTAATCATGATAACTATTCATTATGAAAAAATAACCAATCATTTTTAATTTAAATGAAATATTATTATTAATTATATGTTGCGAGATTTGTGAGATTTAATTTCAATACATGGATGAAAGTAATTTTAAATTAAGTTTATAAAACATAATAGTTTTTTCAAAAAAATAATATTTAAGTATAAAACCAATATTACCATCATTACTAACTATGAAAAAATTATTTTATTAATTTTAAAATATTTTATTGAATATATAATTTGTTAGTTTCAGTAAAAAAATTATTAATAGTGAATAATTTCATTTATTAATAAAAAAACTCATTGTTCTCATAAGAATAGTTTTTTCAGAAAAAATATTTTTTCCCATCAAAAGATTCAGTTATATTTTTTAAACAATTAAAAACTAATAAATTAATTTTTTAACAATATTGTTTTATAATTTTAATTCATATTCATTCCCACTAATCTATCATCTAGATGATAACATAGACGTTAAATGATAAAATATTATTAGTATATCATAGTTTATCTAAACATGGTTGAGCGTGTAAAGAATGCTGTCAATGAAATAAAATTTATTTAAAGGGAAATATATCATAAAATCATTGGGTGTTACATCGAAGTAATTTGAAAAATATAAAACTCACTAGACTATTTTATTATAGAATTAATCCAACACCTATAAATTCTAAAATAAGGATTCTATATTTGATTGCATGTATGACACACAACCCCAAGAATAAAAGAGAATAAAAAACCTCAAGACCATATAATATATATATATATTTAAATTAATTCAATATCTTAAATATCCTAAATTACACACAATAACTAGTTTCCTAGATAACTTATGTTATACACAAGACCCAGTTTCACCAAATAATAATATATTATTAAAATATTAATATATATTATAATAATTATAACCTAGACATTAATTTTTATTGTATGAATATGATTAGATAAGTTATTAAAATATATATTATAGTAGAATTTATCATTAATATACAAATTTTTAATAAAATGAGTATCCTAAAAAAGTAAACATAATATTTCTAGAAAAAAATATTTTTTCTAAATAATGGTTTAGTCGTGCTTTGGAAAAATAAATTAAAATTATTTTTTACCCATTTAAGAAAAATTATATTACAAAATAAACATCTGTTTTTAAACAATAATACCAATATTTTAATATGGTGATTTTTTTTCAAAGAAGAATATTTTTTTATGAATAGTAAAAAAATAATGATTTTTAATTGGAAACTAAATTTTTATTTAAATAATTAATAATTGATAAATTATATTCAGAATAGGTTTTAATGTAAATTTTGATAAATTTTTATTCATTAATATAATTTATTTTATAGAAATCATTTTCATATATAATTTTGAAATAAAAACGTTGTAATTCATATCTCCAGATCCATGGAATAATGATAACTCCATTTACACTTTGAAATCACATCAAAAAACGTTTTCATAACATCCATTATCTTGAATATCTAGATCAATTTGAAGGTGTTGTTTTAAACTACTGAAGAATCTATATATTTTTTATATTATTTTTTATAAAAAAACTAAGGTGTACATTAAAATAATTTTCTTATTTTCTTTATAAGTTGTTTCAGATTAACCTTATTTCTTCTTTAGATCTATGAATTAGCTATCAATATTTATACAAAGATTTCATAGGAAATACTTAATAAGAAATATTTTCTTAAAGTCTTCACACTTCATCTCTTAAATTTAATCATTTGTATTAGCATTCTTATTCAAACCCATCAATTTACTAGCCTCCCCATCTAAATGTTGTATGACTGGAGTCACTTTCTCCTTCCCATAATAATGAAGCACAAAAAATTTCATCTCTATTGAGTTGAACCACTGTTCTATAAAAAGTATATCAGAAAATTCACTAAATTTCGATGCTTATTGGCGCATAAAAGATTCAACGGACAGTTTCTACCACTAAGGTGAATGAGGAAATTCCAAATTATTAAGGTTATTAGTGATAGACTAATACAATTGGGTAAGAATTATCAAATGTTTTGAATTGCACCACCCATGGAATTATGGATTCTGTTCAGGTATTCAATACATTTTCCCTCACATGGGTTGTTGGCCTGATTCCTCCTCATTCACACAATTTTATAATATTGAAAAGGTATGAAAAGAACATAAGACAAAATGTCATGATTTAATAAATTATTCCATTTTTAAATTAATTCTAATAGGGTATCTTTTGGAATCCCAATATTTATAATTTTTTATATTAATTTGTCTTGGATGCTTACAAATACTTATTTTTATACTAAACATTGTCATTAACACTATCTCATCATATTTCCCAAATTAACTAAAATGTGCTATGATTCCAAATATAAGAACCCACATTATTTTACAAGACTATTACAATATTTTAAAGATAAATAAATAATAGGGTTACAAAACCAGGATCTAAATGTTTTGTGTATTGGGAAAATCCAGACCTTACATAACATTTACATAATAACATATAAACATTTTTAATTCCTTCTTCTCTAGATTTTAGTGACCTTGTGTACTTGTAACAACATATAATTTTATCAATGGGAAATCCCTCATTATAAATATTCCATATAGTAAAAATCACATAAAATCATATAGAGAACATAAAACAAGCATAATAAATTTATAATGAATTAAATAAGAGGTATTACTTGGAGTTAAAGAATCAATAATGATGAAATAATAAATTTACCTAGAGAGTAGTAATATGACCCTTATGATTATTAATAAGGAAAATATAGTAGTAACCTCATCTATTATTGTATAAATAAAAGTTATTCATATTATAAATGAAAATATTGTATAAATATATCAATATAGATGTAAATTAACTATTTTTATCTTAATAGATTAAGTGTTGGTATTTTTGTAAAACATAAATGTTTATTTACAATTATAAAATTATTATAATTATTAAAAATAAATTTTTATTACCAAAAATATATTAATAAATTAAAATCATGTGGTCTTATAATTATAAGATAATTTTTTTGAGACCTTATTTAATTTTTCAAAGCTTCGTTAAATTAGTTATAATTTTAAAATAAGTATGTTTTAGAATAAATGTTGATTTAAATTTAAAAAGTATCATATTTAGAAAATTAATTTCTTAAAATGGGATAATTTTTTTTATTTCTACACAATAAAAAATGTTGTGGGTTATTTTTTTAGATTTTTCTACAATAGTTGAATTTTTGTGATTAGTGAAACATGATAATTTACAATAAAAGAAAAGTAAATGAATTTTTGAGTCATTGTTTGTGTAAGGCTGATGTAATCCAAAAATCAAGAACTAACCTTAATTAATTTAATATATATATTAATATGTTTCAAATTATTCATAGTATTGAGTGAAAATAATAAACTAATGAATAAAATAATGGGAAAACACCCCTCTCCTCCTTTATAAATACCAAATCTCACCATATTTTCTACTCACAAATTATATACCTTGAATCTCATACAAGATCTAACCAATAATCTTCCAAATCCCTCCCCTACCTCTAGGATTCATTTTTCTCATTAAAATACCAAACCCTTTTCATGAAAGAGGGTCTTAAGGAGGATAAAATCAAGTGTTAAAATCATCTTTCTTTTTCTCTAAATTTCATTTAAATTTAATTTATTTTCTAATTATACCTTCACATAAACTTATACAAGTGGAATTATAACTCTAGTATAATTTATATAATGTAATTTTATTTTGTTAATTGAATAAATCATCTTCAAATCCCTCCGATTTTCCATTTATTCTAGAAATGAAAATAACTTCTGCAGAGTGTCGACTAACTGCCTCTGTGGACGATGCATTTTCCTTTTTCACTACCTAATTCAAGGATGGTAATAAAATAATTATTATGTTAAAATTATAATATATTTTAAATATTATAAGATATTCAATTTTCTAAAACATATATATATATATATATACGATTATATAATCTCAAAATGGTCATAAAATCGACCAAAATAAATTAAATCATTTTCATTAACTATTTATCTAATGATTTATCCTTATATCATATAAAAAATAATATAAAAGGCCATTTAATATTTTATAATTTCATTAATAGAATATAATTCCCATTATTGATAATTAGACTCATTTTACATGTATTTTCACACATGTGTACCAGCGAACCGATCATGAAAACTAAGAATATAAACAATATCGAATAATATAATTGATCTATAAAACACATAATATTGTATATAAATTAACTTAGTATAATTATAATAAATCAAATACAAGTATTATAGGTTTATTATTTATTAATTAATGAATATAAGTTTATTATCTCAGATATTAAGGTGAATAATTCATTCAGACTGAATGTAAGGTTATTCTCGAACAGGTTTCCTTCCTATGTGTTATAACATTTTCATTCCAAATGTTAGGGTGGATAAGAATTTAATAATCCTCAAATATAATTTCATTATTAATAACGTATCCCTTCTAGGATATGCATGTTTCTTATATAGTTTTGTGAAAAATTGAATGTTTTTATGAAAGAACCCTTCTATTTAAAAACACATCTTTTACTTCTCTTGAGATTATTCCTTTGTTTACTGAAAATTGATAATTCATATTCTAGTATACTATTCAATTTTTGTTACCTGAGTTTTAATTTCATGAATATATTATTTATGAAATGAATCCCATTCCATTCCATGGGTTATTTCATTTCTTATATTGTTATACGTTCTATGTGGCATGCATGATTATGTAAATGCTATGATGTGATGGGTGTGCCCACAATTATATAGTGCTCCAATGCATTGGGTAATGTGATTTATCCCATTATATAATGTAAATTATGCATAAAATGGGTTCTATCATTGTTCACAATAATGATTTTATATTGATTTACATATTTTACGCATGAACATGATGCTACCTTTGTTCACAGCAATGTGGGGTCGTTGAACAAAAAGACATGATGTTTCATTTTTATGCATTGAAAAATTACATTACTTTATCTAATGATTTATATCATGATTATAATTATGATAATTACTAATAATTATATGACGATGATGTTTATGATAACCCATGTTTCATGTCTCTTATTCATCATCTTACTGGGATTTTAGCTCACCCCTTATTTTGATGTATATCCTCAGGTAAATACATGTCCTAAAGAGAACACAGGGGCCAATAAGTAGATATATGTTGAGGATTTAAATAATGTTTATTCTTTATTATATAAATGTTTTCTATAGTCATAATCTTCCCAAGGCACTAAGCCATTGGATCATGGTAGTGTAACAATTTTATGTTTCCTCCCTTTAAATTGAGGTAATAATCATGTATGAAAACTAGGGTCGCTATATTTCATTTCAGAGCATGGTGTAGTTCATTTGGGAATTATTATTTGATAAACTTAGTTAGAAACATTAATATGAGACTATTAATATGTTAGAATACAATATTTGTTTATATAAAGCTGATAAACATATGGATCTTAAAAGATATGCCTTTTGAGTTATTTTAACAAATGAATAAACTATTTATTCATTACTTGTGGAATTATGTTTTGTTAAAACATTTTCTATTTTAGAAAAAGGTTTGAACCAAGAGAAACCATACCATCAATCTGTGTGAGGGATGATGCAATGAATTCCTGAACGACATCCCCAATACCCAGGGAGGTGGGGTTCAAAATTTCAGGCAGATACTAACCCAATTTTCTCAGGATATGGAAAATAACCTAAATAATGTTGAACATCCTCCTTCACATAAGAGGGATAAACCTTCTATAAATACCTTTATGTGGAAATGACCACCGAAATAGAGTGGATCATTTGATAAACTAGTTGCATAGTAGTGGGTCAAATAAATGGGGAAGATCTCTTATTTTCTTTATTATTATAAAATAGTGAAGGTGAATCTAGATATTTATCATATAGATGTAGAGTATGATCAATGGAGGTAATATATTATTAAAAAAATATAATGGATGAAAATTTTAAGATGGAGTGAGAGGACATTATGATAATATTTTTAACTAGTATTTCCCTCGAACTCTTATTTCAAAGATTGAGAGACAATTTATAGATAAGGAAAAAAGGAAGGTCAATTTATCTTGAACTATGAAGAAACATTCACAAGGATTTCTTTGTATTTCAAAGATTTTTGTATAAAAAAATATAGAAAAATCAATTTATTATTTAGTTATTTTAAACCACACCTTCAAAGGGCTCTATAAATTTGAGACATTGGGAGTTATGATAAAGTTATCCGATGTGATCTTAATGTGGAGATGGAGTTTGTAGAAAGGTCCCATGTATATGGAGATAGAAAAATAGATTATTGAGATGAGGGATCTAATGAAAAATGATAAATGAAATCTCAACCACTCACATGTAACAAATGTGGGATGATTTCTTGTGGAAATTTCCTCAAAGAGAGGTGGAAATGATTCAAGTGTTGGAGAGATGGCCCCCAAGATCATGATTTTTGAGGATAAATGATGATACAATAAAATTTGGTGAAAGAAATGAGAGCACGAAATATGGTTAAATGTATCAATTGTAGGGATAAAGGGAACTATGAATGATAGTGCACTAAACATTGTGTTTTTAGGGTAATTAATGTCAATATCCACCAAAGTCAATAGATAAAGGGAACTATAATTGCATCACTACTATAGTGGTGGTGCCCAATAATGTTTTGGTGACATGTATTCTAGTTATTCATTCAAGAATAGTGAACATACTATTTAATCATGGTTCTATTAATTTCATCATTTCTTTTAATTGTAGTAGAATAATTCAGACACCACATCAAAAATATGGAGATTGAGTTATCTATGAGAACCAAAAATGGAGATATTATTGCCTCAAAAGTATATAACAACTCCAAAGTTAATGTTTGTGGAATTAACCACCACGAAAATGTTTTATTACTTCCTTTAGTGGAGTTTGATGCTATATTGTGCATGGATTAACTATCATTATAAAAAATCCAACATCAACTATTGGGAAAGGGAGACCACTCTTCACATCCCGGGACATCCTCTAATTCTATAAAAGTTTAAGGAGGAGGATGAATATTCATTAGAGACATCATCTCGATTTTGGATATTATTTCCTTATGAAAATGAATATCTAGATCCAATGATTGATACAATAGTTGGAATCATTCTCAAAGACATTCCCATTGTGAGGGACATCACTGATATGTTCCCTATATAATTTCCTCAATATACTCCTGGTCGAGAGGTTGAGTCCTCAATTGAACTTATTCCTAGGTTTCTACCTATATCAATGAATACTTGTAGAATGGACTACATTGAGATGGAGGAACCAAAGAAGATTTTACAAGAGAATATGGACAAGGGTTTTATCTTCCCAAGTGCATCACCATGGGGTTCACTGGTCCTATTCATCATTAAAAAGGATGGATCAATGCACCTATGCATTGATTATCATGAACTCAATTTTTTTAATAAATATCCCCTTCTATAGAGAGATTACTTGTTTGATCAACCACATGGGGAAAAGTATTTATCTAAGGTGATCCTTCATTCATGATATCATCAATTAAAGGTGAGGAAGGAAGGTATTCCCAAGAGTTCCATTCAAACAAGATGTGGACACTAGTAGTTCATAGTGATTACCTATAGAAACACTAATCCTCCAGCAATGATCGTGGAATTAATTAATATAATCTTTAGATATTACCTTAAAAAATTTGGGGTTTTCTTTATTTTTGATATTTTGATATATTCCAATAGAAAGGGGGAACATGAGTATCATTTGAATAATATTATTAAGACTTTTCAAATGGATATTTTTTAAGGTACAATAAATATGAGTTATGGACTAAGGAAGTATCATTATTAGGGAATGTTATCACTAGTAAGGGATTATCCCTAGAAAATTCTATGAAAAAGGAAATGTAAGAGTATACCAGGCCAAAATCTTTCATAGATATATGTAGTTTCCTTGGTGTATATGGGTATTATCGGTGATTTTTCAAGAATTTTTCATTATTTTAAAAACCACTCACCAACCTGACTTGTATGGGATAATAGTTTCTCTATACCAATGAATGTGAATATTTCTTCAAATAGTTATAAAAATTATAATCACAACTATATTTCTCAGACTTCTTACAAGTGGTGAACTATTAGTTGTATACAATAATGATTCATATAATGTATTAGGTTTTTTAATAATGCAAAATGATAAAGTGATAGTATAAAACTCAAGGTAGTTGAATATTCATGATAAAAACCTATTTCACACATGATTTTTAGTTTGAAGCTATGATCATTATATTGAAAATTTGGCGGTATTATATATTTGGGGAGAACAATGCAATATATACTGATCATAAGAGCCTAAATTATATATTCACATAGAATAAGATTAATATGAACCAGAAAATATTTTTAGTGATCATTAAGGATTATGAAAACTCAATCCATTACCATCATAGAAAAGATAATAATGTGGAAGATTCTCTATGTAGAAAGGATCCTAATACATTATCAATTATGACAATTGATAAGGATCCCATATTATTAGATTGAAAATGGATGGAAATGGGAATCATTAAGGAATGAACGTCATTAATTCTTTCTCAATTGATTGCTCAACCACCCCTCATGTATAAATTAAGCATGATCAAAGAAATGATGTTACAATTTAGAAGAATGTGGAAGCTATTAGAAAGGGGAGACCCTCATAGTTAAAAATTGACAACAAAGGAGTTTTAAGATTTTTTTTCATGACTATGTATACCATCCATTCGAGATACGAAGAAATATAATCTTAATGAATTATATTCTGAATCAACTCTATTCACGCGGGGAGAAAAATATGTATCGATACCTCCAAGACAACCATTTTTGGGATAATATGATAAAATAGATAGTATATACATAAAGGTTCTTTTTATGTAAACACATGAAGGATGAATGAAAAAATTTAAGGGGATGTTGTAACCATTACCCATACCAATATTGAAATAGGAAAAATCACAATGGTGTTTTTTACCATAATTCAAAATATGTCCATAGGAAAACCTTATATATGGGTTGTCATGGATAGTCTTAAAATGAAAAATAATATTATCATAATAAAAGAGGACATATTACTAGATCAACATGCAAAAATATACATTAAAGACGTGGAAAGTCTATGTGTAGTACCACAATCGATTTTATCTGACCGAGATATGAGATTCACCTCTATGTTCTGGAAAAGTATCCAACATGCACTAAACACCGAGTAAAACATGATTACATATTATCATCCTTTAGCTGATGGATTATCTAGGAGAAATATTCTGACACTACAATACATATTGAGGAAATGTTCAATGGACTTCAATGGGACAAACTTATTCATCTATTTATGTTCTACTAAAACAATAATTTGCAGTTGGGAATACAAATGGATCCTTATGAAGACATCTATGGGAAAATATTCATAACACAAGGGTGCTAGGATGATGTCAGTGAACACAATTTGTTATAACCAAAATGGTCAATTAAACAGAGGAAAAGGTGAAAACTATTCAGCTGGGCATCAAAGAAGCTCAAAGATGACAAAATAGCTATTAAAAAAATCATTGAATGCCCCCAAAGATTTAGGCCAGCGATATGGTATTACTATACATATATCCATGGAAGAGGAACATGAGATTTGGGAAGAAAGGTAAGCTATGTACAGGGTACATTGACCCCTTCTAGATTCTTGATTGTGTTGTTGATGTAGCCTATCGATGGGAACTTCATCCAACCATGTCATAAGTACACGTTGTATTCCATATATTCTTCTTGAGTAAGTACATACTAGAAACCTCACATGAATTGGATCCATAGGTGGTACAGTTGGAAAGTGATCTCTCTTACGAGGTGCAGATGGTGACAATCTTATACAATAAAGATAAAATTGTAAAAAAAGTCTACCCACCTAGTAAAAGTACTATGGTGAAATCATAAGTATGAAATGGAAAAGTGGGTACTGGAGGAAGAGATGAAGGAGAAGTACCCTCAATTTTTTTCAGCATAGTTTGTAAAATGAAATTTTAAGGGAGAAATTTCCTAAGGGTGGAAGAATGTGACAACACATATTCTAATCAATGGATAATCCCATCTTATAAACATAAATATAGTATAAACCCCATAAAATCACACATATAACACAATAAACACTTTATAAATGAATAATTGATGAAATAAGAGGAGTTTCTAGATGATAAGAAACCAATCCTGATTAAATAGTAACTTGAATAATAGAATAGTAGTATGACCATTGGGAATAGTAATTCTGCCATAAGAATAGTAACTACATCTATGAATGTATAAATAAAATTTATTTATCATATAAAAGATAATATGACATCATTATATCATATTAAAAGTAAATTTTCATTTTTAACCTGATAGAATAAGTGTTGGTATTTATGTAAAATAGAAATGTTTATTTACCATTTAATAATTAATATAATAATTTAAAATAAAATTTATTTTCAAAAAATATATTTATAAATTAATATATTGGTTCTTTATGATTATAATATAATTTTATGAGAGTATAATTAATTTTTCAATAAATCATAAAATAAGTTATAATTTTAGAATTGGTATAACTCAGATAAATAATGATTTTAATTAAAAACTAATTTTATCATATCTATAATTTTTTTTTCATAAAATAAGTTCATTTTTTAATTCTAAATGCAAAAAATGGTTAGGGTTATCTTTTGGTATTTTTCAAAAATAGTAGAATTTTTAGTGAATAGTAAAATTTCAGAATTTATGATAAAAGCTAAATATATGAATTTTTGATTCATTATTTATTTAAGGATAGTTTATTCATAAAATCTAAAACTCTCATTCATTTGTTTATAATATTTAGTTTTAAGGTTCATACTATTCTTTGTCTTGAGATAATAAACTAATAAGTCAAATAATGAGAAAACATCCCTCTCCTCCCCTATAAATAGTACACCTCACCACCTCTTCTACTCACAAATTCAAAGCCCTGAAGATTTTAAATATGTGACCAACACTATTCCCAAGTCCCTCCACCATTTTTAGGTTCCCTTGGTCACTTCAAAATAAGAAACCCTTTTCCTTAAGGAGGTTCTTTAGGAGGAGAAAATTAAGAGGTAAAATCCCCCATTTTAATATTAATTTCTTTTAAATTTCATTTATTTTTTTATCACATTATCACCTGGACTTGTCCAAGTGTCATGATGTGTCCTATATCTTTTATATACTATAATTTTGTTTATGTTAATGGAGTAATTCATCATCAAATCTCATCCATTTTCCTTTTCTTCTAAAAAAATAAAATATCATTTGCGGTGTGTCGATTTACCACCACCGTGGACGATATGTTTTCAGTTTTCCCTAACTCCATAAATGAGGGTCATAACATCATTATTATGGTTAAATAATATTTTATTATATATATTATAAGTTATATAATTTCCTAGAATGTATATATATAAACATGATGATATAAGATCATAAGTGTCATAAAACCCGCCCAAACAAATTTAATCATTTTCGTTAACAATTTATATAGTTATTCATCCTTATATAATATGAAAAAATGATATATAAGACCATAAAATATTTTTTATATTCATTAATATAATAAAATCTAAATTATGGAGAATTATCCGCATTTTAGATACAATTCCATACATTTATACACCTAAACTAATCATAAAAACCTAGAAAATGAACATTGTCTGAATGTTGGAATTAAACTCTATAACACATCATAATGGCCATAAATGAACTTAATTAAATTTTAATTATTAAAATACATGTATAAAACGTTTTTTATTTTTTAGTTATTTAGTATAATTTGGTTTTCAAGGATATTAAAGTGTTGATTTCATTAAGATATAAGGTAAGGGGATTTTCAAACCCAATTTCCTTCCTTTAGGTTATTCCTCCTTCATACCAAATTTTATTGTGGATGTGAATTTAATACTCCTCAAATATAATTTCATTATTCTTATATTTTTTTGTGGGATATAAAATTTTCTAATCAAGTTTTATAAAAAATACCATGTTTTCCCAATTGAACTTTTCTTTCTTAAAACACATCTTTTATTCTCTAGATATTGTTTATTCTTTATTCATGATTGAAAATTCATGTACAATTATCCTTTTACATTTTTGGAACCCCAGTGACTTTTAATGGATATATTCTTTATGAAATGAAACCCATTGAATTATATGGGTTATTTTATGTATAAGATTGTAATATATTCTATGAGTCATGCATGACTACATAAATGTTATTATATGATGGGTGTGACCGAGATTGTATAACGCTCCAATGCATTGGGTAATGTGATGTATCTCATGATATAATGTGAAATCCATTTGAACACGATTCTATATTTGTTCACAACGATGATTTTATGATGATTCATATATTTAATGCTGGAAATGATGCTATCATTGTTCACAACTTTGTGTTATATTTTACCACTAAGACATGATGTTTCATTGTTATGAATTACAATATTTAGTAACTTTGTCTAATTCTACCTCTCATGAGAATTCTGATGATCATTTTATTATTTTATTATGATAATGATGTTCATGATCACCCATGTCTCATTTCTCTTAGTCATCCTCCTAATAAGCTTTTAGATCACTACTACTTTTGAAGTAAATCCTTAGGTGAAAACGTGTACTAAGGAGAAAATGAGGTCCAATAAAAATCTATAGAAGAAAGAATTAAAAAAAATATGCATTATTAAGTAAATTTTTTTATAGTGGTGAGTTTCCCAAGATAAATATCCTTTAGATCATATTCATTCAGTGTTTTATGTTTTTTATCATTAAAATAAAGTGATAATCATGGAAGAATTGTAGGATTGTTATAGTAATCCATTGTATATGTAATCAACTGAAGATATACATCAAAGAAAGAGGTGATGTAAAATACCAATAATAGGATATATAAGAACATGAATAAATTTAACATTTATGAGAACAATCATCCTAATTATAACATAATCATGGTACCATCATCATAATCATGATATGAAGCAATAAATAATGGCATGGGATGTGGAAATGCATAAAAATGAAACTACATGTCTTAGTGGTTAAATACCACACAATGTTCTGAAAATCTCCTACATAATATTGATGAATAACATATGTAAATAATAATAAACAACAATTTTGAACTAATATAGCATGAAATTAATTAATAATTCACATTTCTATCTTGAGATACATCATATTAACCAATGCATTGGAGCACTATATAATTCTAGGTGCTCCTGTAACGTCATAACATTTATATAATCATCCATTCCACATAGAACATATATAAATCTTGGCAAAAAATATCCCATGGAAAGGAATGAGTTCCATTTATTTCAGCATACATTAGAGAATAAACATCTAGTTTCTCAAATAAGAAATGAAAAAAATTATAAGTTTCAACATTCTTGATTGAAGAAGAAACAACTCAAGAGGAGTCAAAATGTGTTTTAGAAAGGAAAATTCTATTGGAAAATATTTGTATTTTTTATAAAAGTATATTAGAAAAATGTATATCCATGAATAGAAAGGTAAGAAAAATGAGATTAAAATTTTCAAATATTAAAATAACATTCAAAATGAAATTTTTCACGAATGAGGAATAACCCAAGAATGTAAATTGTGTTTGAGAATCCCCTAACCTTATGTATAATTTATTTATTTAGATTAATATCATGGATAATACGATTACAATAATTAATTACTAAATAAATAACATCTTGTACATTTATTTTATTTATTATATTTTGAAAAGTACATTTATATCGATTATGATGAGATATGATGTTCAATTACATCATTAATGAGTGTTCATTTTCTTGGTTTTCATGATCGGTTCACTTGTATATATGTGTGGAAGATCATGTGAAATGAGAATAATTATCCAAAAAAGATATTATATGTTATTAATTAACATTCTTACTTTTAAATGGTGTCATATATATATTCTTACCTATATGAGGATGCTTCCTTAGATAAAATGTTAGTGATAATCATTTAGATTAATTTGGTAGTTTTTCATTCATCAAAAAGTTGTTTTGTTTTATTATTTAATATTATTTATATATGTTAGTTCCAAAACAAAAAAAAGTTTCTACATACATTTTAAAATAATTTACATCCATATTAATGGTTTTATGACCATCCATGAAGGCGATAAAAGATAACTAAAACATGTCATCCTCGAAGCTGATACATCAACACATCACAAATGATTTTTTCATTATTATAATAAAAGGAAGAATATAAGAGGTTTTATGATGGATTATTCCATTAATATAATAAAATTTTTATATACATAAGATACTAGAGTTATCATTAATCTTGGATAAGGGGTGGGTTTGTGGATGAAATAAGAAAAAATAAATAAATTGAAAATAATCTAAAAGAAAATGAAAGAGGATTATACCGCATTAATTATTCTCCATGAGATACTCTTTGTGGAAATTTTTTATGGTATATTATTGAGAAAAAATTATTTTATATGTGGGGTAGATTATTGGTAAGATTTTTGTTTAGAATTTGTAAAATCATCTTATCTTTTTTTTGTAAGGAGAAGAAGTGGTGAGTGGATAATATTTTTATGGGGAATAGAGGGGTATTTTTTATTTTTATAATTATTCTTATATTATTTTTTCTCAAGACTAACAATGGTTTGAAAAATATCAATAAATATATTAAATAATTTATGTTATTTTGAGATTATGGGTGTACATTATCCTTATATCTTCTATGACTCACTAATTAATGTATTTTTTAAATAACAAAAATTATCAAATTTCACAATTCACAAAAAATTAAACTATTTTAAAAAAAGATTCCAAAAATTTAGCCTAACCATTTTATGACATCTAAAATTAAAAAATTAACTGAATTTTATAAAAATAATTATTTTAATTTGATAAATTAATTTTTTAATTGTAATAATCATTTATTAGAAAAATAATGCTTTTAAAACTATAACTGATGTTAAGACACTTTAAAAAATTATTTAAGGTCACATAATATAATAATATATTCATAATAAAACAAAATATTAATTTATGAATCTATTTTATGAAAATATATTTAATTTTAAATCTGTATATAATTTATAAAATTGCAAATAAACATTTATTTTTTATAAAAATAGAAGCACTTAATTTATTATTTTTTATACAATTTTTTACATATACTATGATATATTTATATCATATTTTCATTTATAAGATAGGAAAATTATATTTATACTTCCATCGGTGAGTTTACTATTCTATTTTTCGGATTACTATTCTGAATGGTCTCATTAATATTCTAAATGTGAAGATACCATTATATTGTTTCCAGTTCCTTAATTTTTATCAATACCACTAATTTTATTATCAATTAATAATATTTTTATTAGGATCTCTATGTTAAGTTTGTGTTTTATACCATATAACATAATTATAAGAAGGGAACATATTCCATTAGTAAAAATCTTGGTTGTGACAATATTCATTGGTGGATTCTCACTTCAACATTAAAATCATTACAAGTGTTTACATCATAATCTATTTTTAATCAGGATTATTTATTCATGTATTTAAATTGAAGGTAATTATTTTATAATTGATTCTTAAACCCATTAATTTTCTTTTCCTATGGTTATTCATGATATTTTCATGTAAAAATACAATTTTTCCACTCTTTTATACGTAAAATAACTGATGTATTGTTTTTAATAAAATATGAACTGATTTATCTTTTCTATATAAAATATATTTTATTTAAAAACAATGTTATCTAAACATGTTTTAAAAAGAATTACTTGTTCATAATGATTTATTAAAGAAAATATTATCCATTTCCTAATTTTTAATAATATTTTTCAAAGGAATATCTATTTCATTTTCAAAACTATGACCCTTTTTATTTTAATGAAAATTTTAAGGGAAAAATATTATGGCTTTCAAAATAAGGATATTTTCTAACCTTTTTTTAGTTAAAAAATAAATTTTATTTTATATTGTGTAACATGTATAGGTATCCTCAAAATCATTTCATTGATTCTCCCTTTTCATGTTTATATAGATCTTTTAAAGACTGTTTTCCTATTATTATAAGAATAATAGTTTTTAAATTTATTTTTAAAGAAAAGGATTATAAAAATATTTTGTGCTTTTAATTATAATTTTAAAAATGAAAATGATATATTATTCATGAATATTTTAAATTTACTTTTCGAATAACTACAAAAAACCATTATTTTTACTGTAATGGGATTATTTGGTATTGATACCATCTTTATTATTCATTTGGATGGTATATGATTGGTTAGAATGAGGATTGTATTGAAATTCACTTCATTGGTTCATTATTTTAATCATTAGATTCTCCATGAAATATTCAATTTCCTATGGTATTTAAACATTTTCCCCCTAATTATCCACATCATGTATTATTGATAAGATTATTACTTAAACCATATGTTATTTATAGATATGGCATTTTAATTTGAATGAGATTTGGTTGAATGCAGAAATATTGATAATCACTATTCTTTCTTCAATTCAGTAGGATATATTGTTTAAGAATTAAGTATAAAATTAAATATATGAGGAATTATTTGGACATGAATGACATGAGTTGGGGACCATTAATAGAAATCCCATCGATTCATCGATAGACTCATGGGACAAATTAGTTAGATATCTTTAGTTAAATCAGTTTTTACCCAGTATGTTATAAATTGACTTGTGTATTGTCTTGATAGAAAAGGTACGATATTAATGGGAAACATGATTTCTAAAAAATAATCATTTCCTTCATTTATAATTTAGTTATTATTATCCACAATATTTTCATAATGATATAATATGTATATGAATTTCATTATCATTTATTGATTTTATGACTTGTGTTTTTTTCTTAATTACATTTCCAAAACGATTATTCCTTATCTAGATATGATATTCATTTTTCAGATTAAATGGAATATGTATTGTATTACGTACCTTTCTATTGATTATCCTAGTATATTATTTAAACAACAAGTATGTTATGGGTTTTACCCTTGCATATTGTTCATTCTATATTAATGATGACTCATTTATTCATGATAACTCGCACTATACTTAGCACTTACTATGAATTTAAGCTCCCAATTATTTTGTTTCCTTTTCCAAGGATTTCATGAAGTGTACAGTGATTTATATGCAATTTTATTATAAAATGAATAATGATATTCTAGAGAGACAATTATGTTGTAATTTTTGTATTCAAATATCATTCAATACTCAAGTATATAGCTTGTTTAATAATACTACTAAACAATTCTGTTCTTCCAGATGTGATTACTTATATCTTATGATGATATAATATTCCATGAAAAATATCATGGCAAATGGGGTTAGTTTATAAAAATATAACTTCAAATATAATTCATGGACATTTTTACTTGATAATTGAGAAGGATTTGAAGAATGAAATCCATGAAAAGTTATTAACCCTAATATAAAGAGATGAAACGTTCCATGTATTTTAGGAAAATAAATATTTTTTCATTGATATCAATAGTTTCTAGTTTGATGTTAATGATAATAGGATTATAGATTTTTACAATTAATTTCACAAAAATGAAAAAATTAATCATGGTTATATTGAGAGGATAATAAAATATTTTTCAGAAATAGAGATAAATATTGAGAAATAGTAGAACACTATTTTGAGATGTTTCTTGAGTTTGAATTCAAATTAAAAAATCTATAATTAGAATAAATCTAATTGATCTTATAATATGAGAGAATAGTTTAATTAAAACAGAATCCCCAGGAGACTCTTATGCTAAAACATATATTTTTTAAAAAAATGTTCACATGATCATCAAATGGTTAGTCCCTTGAAACCTCCATGTAAAAGGTACCATTAAAAATAGAATTTTTTTTATTCTAATTATTCTATCATATAAATTATATGTTTCAGAATATAATATGTACAAAAAATGATAATGAATGTTTAAAAAATAAATAAATCTATGGTTGATACTAGAATGTTTGGTAGAAGATGTTTCTAATATAAAGTCCATTTAATGAGTAAAATAATACAATAATAGGAATCATTATATTTTGTATAAATTTAAACTCAATAGAACTTATCTTTTTTTCTATCCCAGTACCTATTTTGTGGTTGGATTAGGTTTATAAATGTAATTAATTTGAAATAATTGTAAACTCAGGTGAGATGAAAACATACAACAAGGGGGGATCAAGGCTAATCATTGAAAGGGATCTGATAGGAAAGATAAAAAATCATTTCATCTTTGACTACTTTTAAGGATTGGATATTTTTTTTAAAATTTATAATGAATTTATCATTAGGAATTTTGCTACATGTTTAAATTAAGAATATATATTCTTAAATAATTCAATGGAATAAATATAAAAAATCATGATTAAGAAATGATGACATAAATGTTATCATTTTGTATTAAAATATATTGAAAGTAAAATAAATCATACTAAATAAAACTAATAATAATTCAAAACCTTAGATAATGATTTTATTAATTTTCTTATAACATAGGACACATCATGTAATTTTTGGAAAAAATATATATTTGTTTTTTTGGATGAAGGAAATAAAAAGTTATCAAGGAAAACTTCTATGAGTGATATTGGAGAATAGGTTTGGGAGAGTAATTTCCAATGAATACTTATGTAAATTCCATAAATAATGACCATGATACTAATTAATTCCCAAACATTTGGCCAAACAAATAAAAAATTCTAATATATTTTAATAAAGAACAATAATGTCAATGTAGTAAAGATAAAAAAATGGTTTTGATAAATAAAAAATTATATCTATTGATAGTTTTTTCTAGGAGTGATGACCTATAAATCCAAGGGGATCAGTTTAAAATTTTTTGAAGTTTTGACACAAATATAAATATTTATTCATCATATTAAAAATATAGTTGGACCTATTAAATAAATTAAATCCAGAATCACAATGTTTAGGTAGTTTAATTTCATACCTGAAAATGGAGTTTCCATAAAATTATATTTTCTGAAAGAATCAATGAACCCATGTTTCCAAATATTGATACATAGAATATATTAAATTCAATAATAAATAGATAAACCAATCTTGAATCTATAATGAATTAATTATAATTTTTAAGAAGAAATTCTAAACCTCACTTATCTATTAAAGTGTAAAATAATATCCACTTAATTCTTATAATTTGTTAATTATAGATATAATGGGAATTGAATTTGATATATGAGTTTTCTGGGAGAACGTAGGAATTTTGAAACCTTTAATAACTAGATTGTATTCAATTCTCTATCTAGGTAGTGGTTTATAATTTTCCATGATAATGTATATTTGATGAAGAGGATCTCCCTTAATTGATATTGGATGCAAATTATCTATTTATAGGGTTTATTTAAAGAGGCTTCTATGTGTTTTAATTTCATATAATGTTGAAATTAATGTATTAATCATTAGATATGTCATTGAAGAAATTTAAATGAAAATTTATTCATGATTGATCTTTAATTTTAATTTTTTATGGTGTAGTTAAATTTATTACTATCTTTAAAAAAGAGGACACATCAGGAATAATCAAATGATGGGTTATAAAAAATAAAATTTATATGTATTTAATTCTACTAATAAATCTATTTAAATGCATACATAAATTTCATATTGAAAAACATCATCAGTATCAATTCAATAATTTCATATAAAGATTAAATAGGTTAATATACCCAATTAAAAGTATATATATATATTTTATTCAAAATATGTTTCAAAATTTATTTCTCATCAATATTAGATTATTTAATTTCTATACAATGAATGTCTCCCTTAATTTTAGAGTGGAAGAATTGATAGAAAATTTCATTACAAGATTTAAAACAACATTATCTATTTTTTCTTTTTATATTATTTGATATTATAAATAATGAAGTAAATGGATGATAAACATATTAAAATTAATTTTCACTAATGGTATTCAAAATGGATTCAATGTGGGATATTGTTATTCCAACTTGGTGTTTTCATATTTTTCTATTGAAAAATAAAAGTAATTACCATATTGTTAATATGTGTTAGATTATAATTTTTTTGATTGAATATGAATTTCCTATTAATGGTGTTTATATATATATATATTGAGCTTTGAATAATGAAAAAAAGAGATGAACTAACATAGTATTTGAATGATTTTTTCGATAATTTTTGTGGAATAAAAATGAAAATTTAAATTAAAAATAATATGTAAGAGAAGATCATTTTTAATTTGAAATATATAAATATTATTTATTGATATCTTTTCACATAGAAACATATGAAAAATTTTATGAGATTCTATACATAATAATATTCTATGAATAATGTTCATTTGGACACTTATGGTGAATAATGGTTAGGATTATTCTTCTTGGGTTATTAAAATATTGTTCATACAAATAGTATAGAATTAGTTTAAAAAGGTGTTATAATTAATGAAATTTATAATCTCACATGAGAATAATAGTTTTATAGAGTGTGAAAAATTATAATCATTTTTTCTTTTTGAAGAATATGGTTGAATTTATATTTATTTATATTCTTTGTAGAGAATATTTATCGAAATATTTAATGAATTTTTGGAAGTGGTGTTGTATGGATTTCCATAATTAACTAATACAATATCTATATGTGGAAGATAAATCAAAATGATCACCCAATGTGTTATAATTTTGTGAAGATTGAAATTTCATAAAGAGAACTCTAGGATGGTGTTAGAGGAGTTAATAATTGTTTTGGTAGTGGAAAAAATATTTTAATGAAGAAAGGATTTTTGATAAGTTGTAATTGTAATTGGAAATGAATAAAATGTTTAATAATATTATAAAAATTTAAAAACATATGAATTTTTTCATTCGTATGTTTTTACTATTGTTTGGATATTTTTTAGACACATTGAAGAGATTGTAATTAAATATGAAAAAACTATATAGTTTTCCATTAAATTAAAATAATCAAAAAAATTATAAATGTTAATGATTAAAAAGGTTAATACATAAAAAAATTATTTTAATGAAAAAAATCAACAAATTCCCTTAATTCATAAAATAATATCTAGTGAAATATCAAAGAATTGAAAAAGGGAAGAGACATATGTGATTTTTCAAAATAATAAATATTGGTAACTTTTAAGAAATATTGATGAAAAAGAAAAGGTAAGGGATAAAAAAAAGCTTTTTTTATCTACATATAGTGTAAATATGTAATTAGATTATACATGTCATTCTATAGGTAAAAGTAACCATGGATAAAAGAAGAAGAAAATGGAAATGTTTAAGTGTAAATTAATTAGTTAATAGAGAAGTTAAATTAGAAAAGAGAGGTATAACCTAATATAGATTAATATCTCAATAAATAATTTTTAGAGTATTTTCAACCCTATATATAACTATTTATCACTATATTTTGGCAATTTATTTAGACTCACAATGACACATCAATGTAGAAAACTATTGTATAATTCATAATAGATGATATGTAAGAGTTATCTGGTTTTTATTATTTGAGAAAATAATTACATTCGATAATTTTGATATGGATGGTAAATCATTCATTTATCATATATTTCTTTAGTTATGTTAACATGAAAATAATGAATATAGTGATATTAGAGTAGTTTTGAAAACATTATTTTTTTGGCACTTTGGCGATACTTATCAGGATGACATATTTTTTGAGAATTATATTTAACATGTGATAGTTATATTGATTGGGATAAAGTCAAATAATGGAAAAGAAGTTCCTTTCATGGTTCATTATGAATAGAAGTTTGATTGGAATGATTACCAGATGGATAAATCTACTACATGATTCCATATATACATGTTAATATATATAGTGTGGTCATATATTTCATGAATGATTTATAAATGACAATCTTGAATGTTTTTTATGCCTCAGGGGTTAATTATTTCATTTGAATTAAATTAGAATAATGGGTGATACACACTGCTAAAAAATAGGTATATTTATATGTTATAATAGGGAAAATATTTGAACTATATTTATTGTTGTTATAATATAAAATAGAAGAAATAGTGACGGATAAGGGAGTTGAAGAAGTTAATATGGAATTAAAATATGTATGAGCATCAGTATTGAAGTGAGAGAAAAAATAATACTATTATTCTTAATTTTCTATGTGCTGATAAATTAAAGAGAACTGATATTGATATAAAGGATTAATATATTCAATTGAAGATCAAGAAGAATAGAGACAATATTATTAAATGTATATTATAATTTAAGATGAAAATCTGTACAATGATCATATCATACTATATCAATATGAAACATTGTTTAAAGATGGGAATACAAACATTACATAATTATTGAATATAATTTTGGGAATCCTAATAAAACTTTTATAGGGGGATATGATACATCACTTACATTGATCAAAATAAATGAGAAACATTCATATTTTTATTAATCCAAGTAAAAAAAAAGTTGGTTCTAGATTATTATGACAATAAGTCAATGCTTTCTTTTGACCTTGTTTGTTTCAAGAGTAGGGGTCCATGGATATAACCATTCCTAGGGACCATTTTGATAAATAAAGAGGAGTTGTGTGTGGATGGGATAAAAAACATTATATATGAATGTAGTATTTACCCAACTTAGAGACGAACCTCATTAACAATTTCTATGTTACATTATTGTTTTTGTCTTAATTATAATACGACCACACTAATTTTTTTTTATTAACTATAATCAATCATATTTTTCATGTATTTCTTTTTAATATTATATGGATTATTTTCAATGTTAGGAACTAAGATAATGTGACATTCTATGTCCAATTGATCCCAAAATTAATTTTTTAAATATATTTAATATATTAAATATCATATATGTTTTTTTATTGAAAATATAAAAAATACCAAATGGGGGCCCACATAAAAAATTAAAGGTCACCGTTGAATTCAAAACATGTGATTTACTCTAGTAGTGAGATAACCTATGTTGCTATGCGGTTTTTGTGAGAAAGATTTAATAGGCATGAATTATAAAAATAAAGAAATAAATAAATTTATTTATTTCATTTACATAGCGACCTAGATTTTCATTTATTTAAACACTTTTATTGAGGATTTTCTATGTTTTCTGTATTACCCAACAAATTTTATTGGAGCCATTGGGAGCGCAGTTGAGGAGATCTTGGTGAATGATAATGAATCAAGATCAGTTCAAGGATTGATTCCCTATAGAAGTTCATGGATGTTTCCAATAATGGAAACACGAAACCATCATTCATAATTAATTAATCCAAACTCTATGTAGGATTTCGAATTTTTATTTACATTTCATTTAGAAATATCGATATAATGTAGACCGATTCCATAAAAAATAATTGATTCGACCATTGATGGTAGATTTAAATTGCTTGATTTATTTTTTTTGTTGATTTTATTTCACTTAATTCATCTATATCATTGAAAAATAAATAAATTCCACATGAAATAATGACTAAGGTTTAATCATCAAATATTTTATATTATGTTTTCTTACCCTTTTCGTCATTAGATCATGGTAGGAATTTCCTCTGGTATTGGTACAATGATTACCCAGTATTTGATCATTGACCAATTGTTCTTCATTGCAAGGGATCAAATCCATTGTTATGTCTTCAAATGGGGGTTTCAATTTTAGGATCTAAGACAACGATGGGCGATTCAAGGAAGATACAATTCATATTATACCTCGGATTCCATTTCCATGATGGTTAAATGAGAGAGGATTATGAAAATGACATATTATCTTGATAGACCATTTTATGAGATAATCAAGGGACTAAATCTAATGAGTAGACAATGGTAAGGTTGGGTGACCTCAGATATATAGGCACCACCAATAATGGAATTATTGGAGATGAAAAAAATGATGCGTAAGATATCTTGATGAATATGGAAAATCCCAGATTACATGGGGTGTAGTCCGTCATTACATGTCATTTGAGACCCCCTTATGTAGTGTAGGTTTTCCGTTCATTATTATATATCAGATGTCTTGTGACCCTATCACATGTCATGTGAAACATGTTAACGAAATGGCATGTATCTTGGAGTATACATGGTCATGAGTAAGCCATGTATACAAACATAACTACATGTACACAGGTTGGTACACATGCTTAACTATCAGTATAGAGGAATGGGAAGATTTCACAAGAAAGGTGCTGAGTGATCTCTACATGTTGTGTATTATTCATGGACACCATTTATATTGTAATATGCATGACATGTGAGGAATAGTTCCATGGGTAGAATGGGAGTTGTTTCAAAAACATAGTGTACCAACAGTATACAATGTGTATCATCATTGAGGGTGTTTTTAGCTCTTCATTTCATCTATGTGGACCAGTATCAGATGATTGATTTCCCTTGGTCTATTCTTTCAGTGGTACAGTGTAAAATTATATCTTCATATCATGATTTTGAAACCCTATGTAGGATGAATCTTTGATAAGGTTTAGTGAATCTTTCCCTGAGACTATATTGTCATCCTATATCATTTTTGTATGCTATGTGGGGTTTGTGGAGTTTACATGAACTTCCTGAATATGGTTTCCATCCTTCAAATAGAAGTCCACATCAACAACGTTTGTGGTATCATTGAAATATGATCACCTATGAAGTGAATTGATCCAAATTAGGTTCATTGTGTCCACCATCGGTCAAAGGCATAATCCCTTGTATGAGTATTACTTTCATTGATATCAATGAACTTTCTTGGGTGGGGCCTAGTAATTGTGACCCCTTGGATGAGTTTATCCTATGATGGCATGAATCTTGTAGTAGATTCATTTGAAAAAACCATTTCATAAAGCATAATAATGTGAATATAATTTGGTTTTGACTATAAGGTGACATGTAGTCATTCCTGATTATATATAGGTATTTATATTAGGCATCAGTTTTTAAATAATTTTAAATGATATGACTATTGTTTATGCTTCATGTTTATTATTTTAGTATTTCTGGGGATTTTTATACACATCCATGGATAGGATCTTTCCACACTTGTCCAGTCTTATGGAGAAGAAGAAACATTCAATGATTTCATGGGAGGATATTAAACTTTTAGAAGCTAGTGTGAGATTGACATAATGCGGTGTTTTTGAGTGATTTCATTTGATCATGGTCCTCAACATTGGAGGAATTTGGAATATCTACTATTTTTGGTTGGGCTTGTATTAGTCCCTCTTTTTTCACTACATTACTATAAAACATTGATTGTGGGATTACATGTATATTCATGAATTTTTTTCATTTTTTACATTTTAGAATTTTATGGGCTTATAGATGTCTGCATGTGTACATATACAATAGGCCAATGCCTCCCATATAAGAGATATGTCCACTCAACGTTGGTCACCATGCCATAACCTATTCAAGGTAGGATTAGGGTAGTTGTAGTCTAGACCTTGGTTGATTGGGTCAAGAGAGAGTGTTATTAAAACATTCTTCCCTACATTTGGAATTCAATCTATGATATTGGTTTCAAAAAATAGTGTTAAGTGTTTCAAGTTCTAATTTTAGGATAGGGGCTCTACTCTTTTTGTGGTGGCCGATATATCAATACATAAGGACTCAGATCACTTTCATTTTGACTTGGTAGATAAAAATATTGGTTTTAGAGAAAATATTAGAACACACATCATATAATAATGTGTTTTACTTTCCATGTCCTTCTTTAGTGATCCCCTAAATATATTCTTTGAAAGTGGTAGAAATTGTTTATTTTAGGATGCTTCAATTAATGCATACATACAGTATTACACTAGATGATCATTATGCTGATCTACTGAGTGACGATGCTTTAGTATAGGGTCCTATATCATATATATAACATCTAGGTGTTTTACCCTCTAGGACAACCCCATTGAAAAATATCTTGTGTAGACTATTCCAACTAAGGATGCACGTCAGTTGAGTGTGATCTATGAGTTACATAGGAAGAAAACTCCTAGGTTTTTTGGTGAATTTGAACCATAAGAATCTGAGGACTGGTTAGATGCATTCAGTAAAATTTTCAACCATGTGAGGAACCATTCAAATAATATGGAGGTCCTTATAGTGAGATTCAATTAGGGATCTTCTGGGTTATGGTAGAGATTAGTGACCTAGTCACAGAAATAGAAAACTATATCCTAGTGAGTCTATGGGCATCTTTTTAGGGGGGAGTTTTATCTTGAGAATTTTTGATTAGTATGCATAATAGGTATTAATTATTCATAGTAGGGTAGTTTTAACATGGTAGAGTATTTTGGAGAGGATTAATAATCTTTAATGATATATAATGGATATGGTTTAAGAAGTATTTTTTAGCACATAAATTTGAGAAGGGCTTCTGCTAGGATATCATAACTTTAGGGATATCCCACTTCATTCCCGCCTATGATGTATTGCATAACAAGGCATATGTTGTAGATATATTCCCAACTAAGTAGGTGCCTAAATTTGGTGGTGGTAGAGAGAACCCATGATCTGAGACTGTGGAAAGTAGTTTATGCTAGTAGTCATAGGGATGAATTTGTTTTATAGGCTTTATAAGATGATACTTGGATCACAGTTTGAGATGTAGTGAATTTGAGATGGATCAAATTAACTGAGAGAGAGTCAGTGTTTCTACTGCGATGGTAGGGGACATCTTTCACTATATTTTCTTGAATTGTTGTACAACTAATTGAGAGATGGTCAAAGTACCATCAAGGAAGAGACATAGGTTAGATAAGGTTAGTCCACTAGGTTGTGGATTCAGAAGAGCGTTAAAAGAGTAGTAGGAGGTGGTCCAATGTTTGAACCATTATATCAACCACCCATAGTAGTCCACACCTACATTAGGGAGCTGGTGGTTAGGGGTGAGGAAAGCTAAAACATATGTAGGTGTATGGCACTGAGGCTCTAGCGATGATTTGTGGTACAATATTCATATTTTCTATGTTATGTTCTATATTGATAGACACAAGTGCGTTTCATTATTTCATTTCCACATATCTGGTTCAACACTAAGAGATTTCTGTTGATCATTTAGATCAACAATTGTAGTTGGATACTTGGATAGGTGTTGGCTCAATGATTATGCACTTCTTCTAATAGTGATATATTATTCTTGGAGGTGAGATATTTCTATGTGATATCATTTTAGAAATGATGAATCCTTATGAAGTCATCTTAGGTATAGACTATCTACAAATAGTTCATGCTTGGATTTACTATTTTTTGAGGAGGATATGGTGTGTCCATAGTGATTGGATGATGTTTTTCTTTGTGGGTGAAACAGAAACATCTACAAAATAATATGTGATCAAGCATTGGAGAGTGCAGTCGATTACTCAAAATTTTACTAGCATGAATCTTCAAATAGAAGAAGATATGGTCTACTAGTTCCCTATAATAGTGGAAGAGTATGAAGAAGTCATTACATATGAATTTCCAAGATTACCTATCCACTATGAGCTTGACCTCTTTATTTATAAACACATTAGGGTGGCCCCAATATCTGCACTAGCATATCGGATAACTAACATATATCTTTTTTGAGATGATGGTTTTATTAGAGGAATTATAAGATGAGGGATTCATGAGACACAACATTCCCACCAAGATATCCCCACTATTGTACTCCACATAGGGGGATGAGAGATTGAGGTTATTATTAGACCATAGATAAATGAAATTGGTGACCTTTAGGAATATTTATACATAATAGAGGATCCTTAACATCTATGATTAGTTATAACTGTCTCAATTGTTTGTGAAGATAGACCTTAGATCAGGATATCACCAGCTGTGAGTACCGGAAAATAATACATTGATAAGGGTATTTACATGTCACAACAACCACTATGAGTAATTTTTGATTCCCTTAAACGTGAAGAACACCCCAGTAGTGTTTATGGGACTCAAGAACAGGATCATTTAGCCTTTCTTAGACTATATAGTGGGGGTCTTCATCGATGATATACTAGTTTACTCGACATCTATGGAGGAGAACACAAGACATATAAGGATAGTCTTAAAAACATTCTAAGAGAACCAGCTTTAAGGGAATCTGTTGAATAGAAATTTTTTTATTTGTGCGGTCCACATACTTGGAGACATCAAATAAAAGGAATTAGTAGAAGTAGAATCAGGATGGATGAGGTAGTGAATTCTTGGGAACCACCCAAAAGTGTTTAGGAGGTGTAGAGTTTCCTTTGGTTGGCTGGATACTATTGGTGGATTGTACATGATTTCTCCAGAGTGGAAACAATCCTGTAATATTTCACCAAAAAGAGAAATAATTACATGTGTATGGAATGGTGCCAAAATTTCTTTGTAGTGTTGAGATAGAGGTTGATGAGTAATCTCATCATGAGTTTTCAATTGGAGGGTGTCGAGTACATAATGTTGTGCGATGCATCAGGGGCTAGAATAGGTTTTTTTCTAACACAAATACTGGAATTGATTACCTATATTCCATGTTAGTTGTTACTGCATGAGAAAAAATAAATTACACATTATCTTGAGTTAGCAGTGGTAGTCGTTTCACTGTAGTGTTTCACTCCCCCTCCACTATAAAAAGAAAATCACTCTTCTGATTCTTCATAACTCTCTAACCACTTATTTTGAGACAATATCTACTCAAATATCATCCCAAAATTTATAAATTTCTCCTTGAATATTTTATTTATGATGAAATAAATCCATGTGATCCCTTCTGTGCAAACCAAAAGGATTTACCAGATTAAAAGGTAACACCCTCCATAAAACCCTTTTCTATTATTTTCTCTATCCACTCCCTAAAATAATAATTTTCAATTATTTTATATAAAAAATGTATCCCCAATATACTAGGACTTTTTTTATTTATGTTTAAACCTAAACATACACATATTTAAATATAATTGGTAATTAACACAGGATTTACATTTATAGTGAACTACCACCTCACGAAATGATGATTGTTCATTTTTCTATACCAGCTCTCATGGTGGAAATTATGATTGAAAATATGTTTATATATGTTATATATTATATTTATTATGTCTTAAATCTTATTTAATAATTTTCTAATATATATATTTATATTTCCATTTGGTGTAAATATGATAATTTCGTTTGAGCTAGTGTGAACTACTTTCTTCTCAAAGCGTTGTGATTTGTTCACAAGTTACATTGAATATATTAAGGAAGTGTTTAGTGAAATTATAATATATATATATAAAATTAATTATATTATAATTATAATGTATACATATATACATATATTACTTTTTCATGATTTTTTTCAATACATTAATGAAATAAATGCAGCATTCATGCATACGTACAACCTACCGTCACCATGAACATTGTAATTGATTTTTGTAATTCTTTATTATCTAAATTATTATAATTATCATATAATGAATATAATTTATCTTTATATCATGGATTAAAATAGGGAAATCATGATATAATTACAAGGGATAATTATATAACAATATAAGACATATGTAATGAAAAAAGTAGATATTATCAGAAGTGAATCCTTAAAATAGAATTGATAAAAGTGGGTACTATAAAGTCATAATCAAAACATATATGGTATTATATATGATAATATGGTTATATGATATATTTATAATAAATTTAAATTAATTATAAAGAATGTATTAACAAGTATAAATATATTTAAATCATAAGGTAATGGAATTTCATCTAAATTTTTATATTTGAGAGATACAAGCCATGTTCACTGGTCCTTTATTTTACGTGGTGTATATAATTCCCATGAATTTATTATATAATATGTATTAAATTTTGGGGTATTTAAATATCCATTATATGGTATTTATTTAGTAGGGTTAATGTCCCCAGTGTTACTATTGACACGACATAAGAAAACAAAAAGACTATGAATAGAACATTGGATATTTCAAATGTCAAGGGAAGGTTTTAAGAATTCAAAGGAAAATCAAAATAGTCCCAATGAGATTATACACAGACTCACTTCATAGGCCGATATAAAGAATCTACATGACTGACCTACATAGCGGAGCTATGCTACTGACCTACGTGACAAAGCTCCATGTCAGAAAATTGTTTGTGCTCCTACGCAGAGTACCTGCGTGGCGGAGCTGTGCAAAGGACCTTCATGGGAAACATATGTTCAACTAGTCCCCATTTGTGACTATAAATATATTTATTAGGCTCTACATTTTGGATTTAAAAGAAAGTTGAAAGACTCTCTGAAACTCCCATTGTGTATCTCTCTCACTGGGATGACTCATATTGTCTCAGGTAGCTCTCTAAACCATGAGAGAAGAGATAATTAAATGGGATAAGCTTTTTTTTAAAGTGTTTTTACAAATTATACATAGATTCGGTCATGATGTAAAACACATCATTCAGTTGTCCTTCGTACCTATGTGTCATAGGTGTGCGCTATACCTGCGTGGTATACCTTCACGGTACATCATTGCGGGTACCTGCGCGGCATACCTACGTGAGGGACCTATGCGACCAACTCAAGTACCTTTTCTAAAGGCCATTAATTTTTGGGTATCTCCTTCCATGGTCCCCTTATCTGAAAGTGACTATGTTGAAGAATCCACCAAAACCTCCTGACATATCAAACCTTTGGGAAAGACACATTAGCATGTCTCCTATTTAGATTTGTATTTCCACAGTTAGAGGTTTCCCACATTTGTTTCAAAATGGGGTAAAGAACCCTAGAGTATCTATGGATTTTTATATCTATAGTCACATGGACCATTCTCCCAGAAATAGTGCTTGGAAGTTCCCAGTTTTGAGAATAAGGGTTTGGGATCTGTCCTCCCCTTCTTATCTCTAAGACTCAGAACCTCAAGTTACTGGTAGGGATGGTACAATTCACACTTACATTTCCGTGTAAGCATAAGAGAAGTATCCCTCCCCTACCAAGATCAATTAAAGGGAATCCATCCTAGTATAAGCCCTTCACCTTCATCCCTTCCTCCTTACATTGGACACTTGTCCCATGTAAATAGAATAGAGGGAAAGTTCATCACCTCACCTACTTCCACGGTCGACGCGCCATCTTCCACCAGTGGGGGAGGAAATTTTTTTAAGTGTGAATGCCATTGTTGAATATTTGACATCCTCTTTTTATCACACTGAGCATGAATCACGTGGGCTTAGAGATTTGTCATAGTCATAACATTTGAAAAATTGGATGAACTATGAGAACTCTAATCAATGTTCATACGAGGATATATAGGAATCCTTTTTTAGGGCCCTAGCTCACTGAATATGCTCCTCACGAATCCAACAATAATTAACTTAATTTGGGAATCCTCCTTATGAATAATCCCAAAATTATCCTATAAATCATCAAGTCATCCTTTTCAAGAAGTAGGCCTAAACTCAACTCTGTCAAAGGACCATACTCTCCTATGTTAATTATCAAACTACATGGACATTGATTCTTATTCATATAGGATATGTAGGAAGCCACCATGAGGTTCAAACCCAATTATTCAAATAAAACATATTATCTGTGGGCCGTGTTCCCAATAGGGTCTAATCTTACTTGGAAACCCATATCCCATCCATGTTTCTTGGGATGCTTCAGGATAAGTCCCACACAATGTTTTTACTAAGCATCTTTCACTTAGAGGTTCTTATAACATGACCTTAAAGGGTATTATGTGTCCTATTAAGATGCACCAAACTATGAGGGTTATGATTCCTTTCACAAGGATATATAGGTTGCCCATTTTACTAGAACGATCCCAAGATCAGAATAAACCATCGTCTCCCTAGATGACAATAAATTATAGTGTGCCTCACTGAGTGGCTTAAAATACTAGTATCATCACAATGATGATTAAAAGAATCTCAAATCAGTATATTATAGGATACCATTGAATGAAAACCCCGAATACATATGCGTATTTCCATTAACGAAGAACCTTGAATGCATAAAAATGATTCTTAATTTTACACATGTCAATAAATCATTGCAAATTCCAAGGGATACTTATGATATACAAGGTGAATTAATAAGGATTCATAAAAATATATTAATTTTACAAAGAGAGTTCTAGAGTAGGAAATAATTCCCCAAAAAAGGATGTGATGAGTCTGAACTCCCATCCTCTCGACCAATGCTTGTACTTAAGTATCGTAAAGATCAAACTGAATGAATGGATGCCTTTGAAAAGAATTTCCTTGTTGGATAAAGACCTATTTGATGTTTCCATTTCCATATATAAATTCAATGGAAACCTCTTGGAAACTGTGATTCTTAAAACAAGAACCCACGTTTCAAGTAATTAGGAAACCAAAATGGTGAACCCGACTTGAATCCTTAACTAAGTTAATAATGTTACCCACTTGTTATGCCCCTATCAATTGACAATGGAAGACCAAAAAAAGAAATCAATAATGCATGTATCCAACTATTTTTTGCACTAATGAATTTTGATGTTTTCATGTTTTTCCCCATAATTCTCTTCATTCCAATAAAATGGATTTCTCTAAGACAATATATGTGAAATTCTGAAATGCTGCTCAAGATGTATCTTCATCAATTGGAAGGACTTAATCACCAACCCAGCGTCTTCAATGTTGGGTCTCTAATGTGTTGGAAAAGGAATATCACCATCACAGTACAATCCCAACTTTGGAGGCTGCTCCACATGCCCTCTAGGACAATAGCAATCCTTTATCATCTGGCCATTGATGACCGATGATCAAGAAATAAATAGTTCGAACCACCATTTCAAAATATTTCGTGTCCTTATCCATGGAATGCAATAATCAATCCCTTCCGTACTATAGAGAGGTGGATCAAGAGGTTACTCAAAGCCTCAATTCAAGAATTTAGGAGTCCTTCCGGAGGACTCCCACCAGAAGTCCCCACCAGAATTGTGCGGTAGTGTACCCCCAACATAACGGGGGTGTTGCCTCTAGAAATTTGGCCCAGGACTCTCAGACCCGGGCACACAAGATGAACCACTAGGGACAACATTCGGTCAACAGGGAGCATGTTCTCACATATGATTCCTCCAGAGAAGTCCATTAATTTAACTTAATGGAAAACAATGAGAGGGAACATACACCCATCTGTTTTAATTTTCCTACTCAGCAGACTCGTCTGACAGAAACCCACAAATTCCAGCAGATAAAACTAACGGACTATCGTGAACAGGAAAAGACACCTGCTTACAAGTTATTAGTTGGTCAGTAGGAATGTCTGACTTCATTTAAAGAAACCCGCCAATCTAATGTGGTGGAAACTGGTAAACTAGAACATAAAATTGTTTACAATCAACAATTATGTCAGCAGTCTCATCTTTCAGTATTGAAGGAATTCTGTCAACCATTCTTGATGAAAAACAACTAGCAGGTACATACACCCGCTAATGTTCATCAAGCCTACAAACAGTCTCATTTGGTAGCACCCAATGAAGTCAGTTGGAAAGCTCCGATGACAAATATGGGTCATAACCAACTCTATGCCCCCATTCATGAGTACTGTCAATATCCATTGATAGGAAAAGGAGAACAAGAGAAGGAACATACACCTACTCCAGATATAGAATGGACGTATATTCTCGTTCTGGCCACTAATGTCACAAAACATATTCTATCTGTGGTGAAAGGGTAGACGCAAATCCCAGCCCATATTCTAGAAGTGTTCTAAGATATTTTAATTAATTCTACAATATCAGGGGAACAAACACATAAATATATACCCAGACATGGGATGACACATCAACATGTCATATAGGAGCAGATACACACATCTATTTCAGTCTAGGAGGGTCATGTGGCATACTCCCCCATATCAAATGGACAACAAGATCAGGAACATTTACCCTTTCAAATTGGAGGTGATCGATCTATTCTGGTAACCAATCTAATGCGGGCACATACACCTTCCCATGATATCAACTTTTACCAGCAAGTGGATCCAACTAAGTATAAGACAATATTCAAAAAGAAGTGTTGCCAAGAACTATTGGAAAATCAAGAGTCAAGCTGTAATTTGGAACCACTTAATGATGGAGTTCTTAAATCCCTCATACATTTATCTATTTCATCTCAAGATCATACCCTCCAATTAGCATATTATGTAAATGGTTGTTGTAATTATGATGTTCCTCATTAGACACTTCATTATGAAGGCTTGCATCATGAAACTTCGGTCAATCCAGAGTGCCTATCTCTAATTGAGAGCCACAAAAACCTTCTGTGTGGATAGAAGACCGAGGAGAAAGAAGGTTTATCCCTTGCTGTAATCCATCATGCTGATTCCCCCCATAATGGATGTTGCTAAGAAATTCCTCTCTATAGTAGTATTTCTCAATGTCAAGACAATTCTATAATTTACAATGTAGCGATGAGAAATCCCTCCTACCTCGAGGCACATGAGAACCCAAGGCCAGTCATGTTTGATGCCTTGCCATTTACTGGTGAAACACTTTCTCAACTAGAAGACATATTAAAGGAACATTCATTCTTCAAACCTCCCTTGGGAAATTTTTCTTATAATACAGAGAATCTACTTTGTTCAGACCAAGTGGAGAAACTTGTAGTGAAAGATGGTGATGATGTGTTAAACAGGAGGAAAAAATTTTCTAATAAATCAATACCGGTCATGTTTTGGCCTTTGGAAAATTCTTAGTAATACATTCCAGAATTGATGATAGAAGATTGAATTCATGATATTCACCTCTACTTATAGAAAAACATCATCATTTGAAAACAAAAATATTTCCATATGATTAATATCAAAATCACGTAAAGGTAATAGAAGGTTTACAATGACAAATTGGCATAGCCCCTTGTTGAGTTTCCCAACATCCAAATATTGAAAAACAACAGAGACCACTCCAGTGTGCATGTCTCAATTCTCTAAAGAGACTACACCAGTTAATTTCTGATTCCCCATCAAGTGTATGTATTAGTGGATGGGGTGCATATAGAGCATTGCATTTCACTGCAATCCAAAATCAGAAATGTCCACCACAAGTGGTATCATGAAATGTTATTGCCCACAGTCAACCACAATTAATAGATTTTGTATGTAATCAGATGTACACTGAAGAACATGCCTCAACCAATTCTCATCAGAATCAGGATCAAATAAAAGATGTTGTCGAGTTTCTTTTACATCAAGCATCCAAGAATCTTGAGCTTCCATCCCGTTTAGAGGACTTCAGGCATCCGATAATGAAAATGTCTGAAATAGAACAATGATCTTCCGAAATAGGCGATTTAATTGGTTTTCGGATGATGCACCCAGCTAATGCCCGAACCAAAATCTGCCAAATCAAAAGAGCAATGGAACACATTTCAGCCATAGTAGATAAAGAATCATCCCATATTGTACGGTTGGGGCTCATTTAATTCAACCTTCAAATTAATTCAACAATGTTAAAATATTTGAAGAAGAAGAATAAGAACAACCCCAACCTACAGGGTACGGGGCCTTTCACATCTACAATCCCCTCCTCAACGGAAGACATTTTTCTCCTGATTAGAGAAGAATCCACAAGGAAAGCGTACAACTGAACTATCTGAAGATTCCCTTCGGGTTACTGTCCACCAAAAAGTTCTAGGTAATTCATCATATAGGAGAAATAAGTCTCATGAAAGAATCAAAGGAAGATTATCTCGCCAAAATATTGATAGAATGCCATCAATTCATTACTCATTAGTAAATTTCATTTACACCATTTTAGAAGATCCTCCCGAAAATAAGTCCAGTTCAGGGGAATCAGAAGTTGAAGTTCTTGTCTATAATATGGTATGCATAGAGGTAAATGAAGAAGGTGTCGACATTGGAAATCAGAGGCCTACCATGAATCTTGGAATGCCTTCAAATAAGTACTTACCCTCTCTCCTAAAAGCATCTAACAAGGGGAAATGAAAAAAGACAGATTGCATCTCACTTTTCCAATGAAGAAGGTAAATCTATTTCACTTCAAGAGAGATTTTAATATTAAGAATTGGAAATGAAGGAGTTAAACAGACTCAATATTGAGTTACTTAGAAATAGAATTTCTACTAGACGTACTCCCCAAACAGTTTCTCAGCTTACAAATCCTGTAGGAGATCCACCGCAAAGAGGATTTATAGTAACTAGATATTTGGATAATGAATTCCCCCCACTGGGTACACAATCATGGAAGGACCATATACATTTGGATAAGCCTATTCCCATGGCTTATCTAAGGCAGATATCAACACTACCATCAGTGGTTTTGTAGGTCGTTTCACCAGCTCATGCTCTAGTTGTTATACTTGCACATGTTCCAGCTCGTCCAGATGTTCCCCTAATTATTATGAACACAATTGAGCAATTAATGAATCAATTGGAAGCTATAAAAGAGTGATGTGCTCCATTTCACCTAGAAAAGGGAGTTTTCCATTAATTGGTGGATACAATTCCTCCCCCACAAAATTTTGTGAATATCACATTCCAAATCTTTAATGGTTTAGGAGATCCAGAACCACACTTAACACATTTTGTTTCTATTTGTGATCCCATGATGGGAACTTCTCAACAATAAGAAGTAGTTAAGATTAGGTGTTTTGTGTAGTCATTACAAACACCATATTTTGTTTTGTATACAGGTTTACAATCTCAATCAATTATTGGATGGGAAGATCTCCCTCAGAAATTCCTTCTTCAATTTAGCTCAACCCTACCATAGATGATAGTTTTTGATCTTACCAATTGTAAACAAAAGTATAATGTAAGAGATTCGTGTTTTGTTTCATGATGGAAAGGATTAAAATATTCCTTAAGTTTATCACCCCCTCAAGATGAGTTTCTTCCAATTTGTGTAGAAAATATGCATGATGAATTATGCACACAATTGATCCCTGGGAATTAAACATGAGGGTTTCAAGAACATACATGAATCGCTCAATAGATAGATGACTCTATTATAGAAACCAAAGATAAAACTTGTGTAATTCCATTAGATCCAGGGTTGAGGATAGGAAAGGAAGAAGCTGCTATAGTCACACTGAAATAGGAACCTGTACCTTCTTGTACTTGAAGACCTTCGTTATACTGAAGGGCTCTGTCTCCTGAGCATCATCAGCAACGACTGCCTCATTAAGATAATAAATGAGATCAAAGGAAAAAATAGTTTGAGGAATTAAAGAATAATGTTTATTATTTTATGAATGAATAGATTCTTGGCCACTCCATCTCAGCCTTAGAAAGAAATTTGGTTCAGTTCCCAAGGTAGAAGAAGCCAAATAAATTTGGAGATGATGATCCTCCAAATTATTGTCCCTTTCACCAAATTCTAGGACTCACCATTCAAGAGTGTTTTGTTTTCATAGTACTTCTGTAAAAGATGGTATACTCTGAACAAGTAAAACTGAAATGTTCATCTGCTCAAGAAATATGTGTTATTGCTACTGATCCAGAGAAAGAAGGTGAATGGAAAGAGGTCAAAAGTAAAAATGTGCAGAAATATGATGATAAGATGATCAGGAAAACAATTAAAAGGACTCATTCCATTTTACGAACATAGTTGAAACAACCAATTGTGTCTTATTCCACTCCTACCAAATCAAAACCACCTTTATCAAAAGGTTGTTTCTCAAAGAAAAAAGCGATTATAAGGATAAAGAGAATTCAGAAGAAGATGAGGTCATGTTAAAGACAATGTTTTCCTTAAACCTAGCAGATTTTATGAGATTTGTTTCAAAAGCATGGGAACTACCCCACCAAACTGCACAACCAGAATTAACCTGTCAATAAGAATATTTTTCAGAGGAAGAATTGATCTTTGGTACTGTTAATGTTATCAATTTAAAGGATCATTATGCCAATAGTGATTCAGATTATAATGAGCCATAATTACTTATACCTAATTGGTGAATAAGAGAAAGAGGCCAAGGTTGAGGATACAAGGGAAGATGTGGGAATTTAATAAACCATCATTTTAACTCTACACCATCTCAAACCATATATGTGGCATAAAATTGTGGAAGATCCCTTCTACGGGCTCAATAAGAACAAGAAGTCACTCCCATGAATTATAGGTTCAGTTCTAACACAATTATTTTGGAAGATCGATGAGAAGTCACATCATCTTCTTCTCAGTAAATGAATAGACCTAGTAAGTCTAATTTACCAAATCTAGGAGTATTTCCATCTACTGATCCAACATAAAGTATGTATACATCAGAAGCATCAACTTCAAAAGAACCTGAAAAACCAAATCTTGAATCTATGAAACACAGAAATTTGGACCAAATGTATGATGTCCTAAAACAGTAGGCCCATTTACCAGCCAAGTTATCAATTTTTTATTCTTTGAATCTGTAAAATGTTCTTCGAGAAGCACTCATTGAGGCTTTGTCAAGTCCTTTGAAGTTTAAAACTGAAGTTGTTGCTGCTGAGGTTTACTGTATAGAGAATGATTCTGCAGAATTGCATTAGAAATATCTTTTACAGATGAAGATGAATATGATGTTGTGCATGGGTATATCAGACCATTGTATTTTTCTTGAAAATACAATGATATAGATATCCTATGAGCCTTTATTGATAATGGATCTAGATTCAACCAAATTCTTGTTCGTACACTTTGTCGATTGGGATTGACTGAATCTAACTTATCTCCTTTGACTTTAATGTTGAAAACATATGATAAGAATGAACAAGAACCTCTAGGAAATATTACACTCAAAATCCAGTTTGGAGACTTTGTGTCTAATTCAGATTTCATGGTTATTCGTCAGGACACAACCTTTAATATTATACTTAGAAGGCCTTGGATGCATCAACATGCAACCATATTTTTTTCATACCATCAATGTCTTATGTACTATTTCAATGGTAAAATCCAGAAATTGTATGGTGACAAGGCTCCATTCAAAACATGTGAATCTCAATAAATTGAGGCAGAGTTTTATCACACAAAAGCAACGAAGCCCATGATAAAGAAAATAACCAGAGGTAATGATCCAAATGAAATAAAAAATATCCCATAAAATCCATTTATTAATTTGAGTATGGATTATGTGTTACCCATAAACCAAATTGAAAAGGTAAACCCAAATCTGGGTCGTCGCCCAATAATTTCAATAATGTCAATTATGAAAATTGAGCCTGACAACATGAAATAAATTTTTGATCCTCTAAGAAATGATAAAATCTTAAATGGAGATGTTTTCATTTCATCCATTGAACTACATCAAGCCGCTACTTATTTAAACAAAGTAGAAGATATTGTATCAATACTAGAGGAAGTCAAAAATGATGATTCCAAATCCATCATTCCCTCTTTATTACCACAAGAAAACCCTTCATCAACAGCAGTGTCAGATATGATGGCCTCTTCATCGGGATGCTCAAATACTAATTTCTCTTTTAACTCTAGGGGTTTTTCCTCATTATCTACAATGAAAATGGTAACAGAAGAGGTAACACATAATAAAGAAGAAGAGGATGATCGCGTGGATGCTCCTCTCATATTTGAGGATGGTGTGTCTAACACTATGGATGATCTTATAATAATAAATCTATGAACCGAAGGGGATCCACTCCCCACTCTAATTAGTGAATCCGTGACCTCTAAATATTAAGAGGTGTATATTTCATTTCTAAAGCAACATAGACATATTTTTTCATGGAATTATATTGAAATGCTAGGTCTTAATCCTGATGTAGCCACCCATTATCTGGGTTTTCCATAAGAACATTGTGGATTAAAGCAAGAAAAAAGAAGAACACACCCAACTCATTCCTCTAAAATTGAAGCTGAAGTTTATATACATATAATGGTTAACTTTGTTAGGGAAGTTAAATATCCCAAATATTTGGCCAATATTGTCCCAGTGAAAAAGAAGAACCAGAAAATTATAGTCTGCATTGATTTCAAGGATCTTAACCAGCATTTTCTCAATGATTATTTTCTAGTTCGGATTAAAGAGCTTCTAATTCATGCAACGACTGGTTGTGAGGATATTTCTTTCATTGATGGATACTCTGTGTATAATCAAATCTGTATAGCCTGAGAGGGTGAAGAATATACATCTTTCAGAGCTCCTCAAGGTGTGTTTTTCAATTGGGTAATTCTATTTGGGTTAAAGAGTGAAAGTGAAACATACCAACATGCCATTCACCATATCTTCAAACCCATATTAGGGAAATTTGTTGAATGTTATATGGATGATTTGCTGGTAAAATCCAGAAAATTATCCCATCACATGGTTGATTTGGAAACTAGATTACATAAACTTCGGCAACATGATTTGAAGATGAAACCCTTGAAATGTTCTTTTAGGGTAACCACAGGAAAGTTTCTTGGCTTTATTGTAAGCCATAGTGGTATTAAAGTTGATCATGAAAAAAAAATCAATCCGTATTATGTCACCTCCTTGATATTTGAACGAATTAAGAGGAGTCTAAGGAAACATGGCCTATATTTAGAGATTTATCACTAATTTGTAATTCAAGTGTATTCTCTTCACCAGAATAATGAAGAAGGGAGTCAACTACCATTGGACTAAGGACTACCAAGAAGCATTTAAAACCCACAAGGAATATCTCTTGAGTCCACCAGTATTAAAGCTATATATTGAAGGAACACAACTTATTCCCAATGTGACAACTTTAGCGCGATCACTAGGTGCCTCCCTCACCCAAAAGAATTGTTGGGCGAAAATCCCTCAAGGTATAATGGAGGCATTTTTGAGGTGATTGTGTGTGTTGACAAAGTGGGCCTTCGTGGTGTGTTTTTTGACAAAGAAAACCATGACATGCAAATTTGTTGACCAAGGGGATTTCATGGTGGCATGTAGAGTTGAAGGGATGATGTTATCGATCCATGATTGATTCAATAACTTCAAAAAAGGAATGGTTGATCTGGAGGCAGTTCAAAAAGAGAAGATACAAGGTGGCACCGTTTTCCAGTGTTTTCCAAATTTTTGGACCTCAACATCGACAAATGGAGAGAACTATTTTTTTGCAAAGGGACTTGAACATAGGTGTCTTGGAAAATTGTAAAATTGTACACCATCTGTTTTTCAAGATCATAACATCAAAATATGGAAAAGGAAGAAGGTTCACCCAAGTTTTGGGTTTGGTCGCGCAAGTGACTAGGGCGACAGGGACTAGGGTGGCTGGAGTTGCACGTCGAGAAAAGACTTTCACTCCATTGATCAGGGTGCCCAAATTACTATAAATAGAGGTCTACTCCTCCTCATTCAATAGAGAGTTCAACACTTAGAGAAAATCAGAGCTCCCATCACCCTGGTGTTGTGGTCGCGGAAGTGGTGATGTGGTCGCCCAAGAATAGAGATATTCAGAAGTTGCGTGCCAGTTTATAGTTTCGTGTCCAAAGTGGTTTGGGTGAGAAAGGGTGTGTGTTGCCCACGTTTAGAGTTGAAATAAGGGGGTGTCGCACAGGTGGTTTGGTGACACTTGCGCACCAGGTTTTGAATAAGAACGAAACTTGATAGTTGCACGCCAAAATTTCTTTGGGTGTAAAAGGGTGTGAGTCTCACAGGTTTGGAATTGAATAAGTGAGTGTCGCGCAAGTGGTTGAGGTGAACTTGTGCGCCAAGGCTTGAAATTGAGTGCCATATTGGAGAAGTGTGCCCGGTATGGTTGAAACAAGCCAGTCATTTTAGGGCTGTGTGAAAGCTGGAAGATTGCCTGATACCTTCATTGCAAAGTGATATTCATCTATGGGTGAAAGTTAGACTTCAACAGAGTATATGCATATAATAGAGGATGTAATAATTAGTGATAATGAAGAGACCTACAAGTTTATAAATTGTGAGTGGATCCTTTCTAGAGTAGTGAGCAAAGAAAGAGGAAGAACATTATCCTCTCCACCAGTAGTGAGCCAGAGAGAGAAATAAGGAGTGAACCTTGGGAAAGTCGTGAGCTGACCCTAAACATTTTAAAGGCAGTGAGCCTGGGAAATGAAGTGATATAACATGTACCTTGTAAAAAGATGTGTGATTATAGTGGATTTGGTACATCGGCACATTTCCGGTGTATACCCCTTAGACGTATCCTAGTGTGGGTGAACCAAGTAAACTTACTGCGTCCTGTGCATGATTTGCTTTCTGTTTATATTGTGCAATGGAAAAGAGAGAGAAGGGTGTTTTTCTCAATAGCAAAACAAGATCAGAAGGGGATTTAATTTTAAATTAGTCATATCATGATTCACCCCCCAGGGAATTCAGCCTACTGGACCTAAAAATTAGTATCAGAGGGAGGTTGATATCAGTACTTCTCTCTCAATGGAGGTCACCAATCATAGAGAAATTATGATCTTCGACGGAAGTAATTTCCAGATATGGAAGAATCAAATGAAACACTACTTCTGATATTTGGGAATGGATGTGTTTACAGTAGCTATGAATGGTATCTCAGCTGACATCAATAGTGGAGCATTATCAGAAGCTAAAAGAAGGGAGATAAATGCTAAAGCTAAGGGTATTAATGCTTTAAGTAGAGCCCTTTACAATGCTATTTATACGAAGGTTGTGTCATGCAAAACGTCACATGCTATGTGGGAAAATATTTTGAATATATATGAAGGGGATACAAAAGTCAGAAAGGAAAAGCTGCATGTTCTGTGGAACAAGTATGAAGATCTGAGAATGAGCCCGAATGAATCTGTTGATGCATTTTTTGATAGGGTAAATGTTGTTGTGGAAGGCATGCAGGGTTTTGTAGAAGTCATCTAAGATATAAAGATTGCGAAGCGTATCTTGAGTAAACATCCACCTTGGCTTAATCCGAAAGTCCCAGTCTTGGAAGATAAAGACCCGAAAGAGTTGACGTTGGATAACCTGCACAATACCCTTGTTGCATATGAAATGAGGAATGATGACAATAATTCTATGGAAATGGGGAAATCCAAGGAAGTTGAATTTAAGGCCATGAAGAATCTCACCATTTAAGAATCTCAGGAGAATGAAGAGATAGATGATGTGATGTCATTCCTTTCCTCGAACCTTCAAAGAGGAAAAGGAATGTTTAATGGGAAACTTCCACTTGCATGATTTAGATGTGGAAAGGATGGACATCTTGCGGCAAGGTGCCCAAGGAATTCTCAAGATGATGAATAGGATGAAGTTGAAATCCCAAAAAAGAATTCTTCAGCCTATGTGAAAGGAATGAACCTGTTTAAAAGAAATTTCTTCAAAAAAAGGAATCTTCCTTCACAAGACAATGAAAGTTCAGATGAGTATGAGGATGAAAAGGTTGAAGAGATAGAAAACTACAAAGATCATGGGAAAATGCCATGGTGGTGGTAGTTGGTAGTTCTCAGGAAAAGGAAGATACTGATGTTGGAGAAGAAGAAGAAGAAGTTGAAGGAAGAGTAGATTTGGAATCCAAATTGGAAGCACCTCTTGGGAAGATAGGCATTTTGAGATCTAAAAAGAATAAAGATAATAAAGTGGTTCATGATTCCAAACTCTATATGAAACAACAGGATGAAGAAAATTATTATCTGTTAGAAGAAATTGAAAAACTAAAATCTTCAACACCAGAGAGCACATAAAATATTGTTGATTATAAGCTTAAAATTGAGGAACAAAATAATGAAATTGATAGTTTGACTAACACAGAAAAGGAGCGGGTAAAACACATGAAAGAACTAGAAAAGGAAGTTGTTGGTCTGCAACAAAGAATTAAGGATCAAGAAAAACACTTGAAACCCAGTACGGTTCCAAGAAAACAAATTATTTAGAAAGATGAAAAGTTATAAGTGAAGCATAGACCTCCAACGGAAAAGAAGAAACAGTCATGCTCCAATGATAAGACTGATATGGGACAGGAATGAAAAATGAAAGTAGTCATGGATGAAATCAAACTGCAAGAAGATGATTTGAGAATGAAGATAGATTTGGGTACAAAAAAATCATAATATTAGCAGATCCCAAGGGAAAACCATCAGTGCATAAGTGACCCAAAGGAATGCTCCTTACATTAGGTGCTATTGCTGTGGAAAGATGGGACACTCACAGAATGTGTATTCTATATCCAAGATATACCAAAGGGCACAAGAAGAAAAGTTGCAGTAAAATAGAGATCAATATTATAGAACATCTTTTTGAGGTCATTGTTTTGGGTGTTGAGGATTTGGAATCATGGCTAGATATTTCACATCAATCATATAGAGGAATGTGCCAAAGAAAAACTCGAGCAGTCATAAGCAGTATATTAGAGAATCCACAAGTGGGATGAAAACACAAAATTGATTTGAAGAACTATAGGATGAAGCTCATTCATCACACTCTAAGGAAGATCAAGATATCCAAACCACACCGAGTGTGAATTTGAAGACATGGATCGAAAAGAAAAAATATGAGAAGGCAGTAGTTGTGGAAATTTCCCTTAAAGCATTAGATTGTTTAGGAGAATAAATCCTTGAAAGTGGTTTCACATCCCATATGATTAGTAACAAGGATCTCATTACAGGCATAAAAAATGACAAATAAAAAGTTTTCAAGTTTGGGAATGATGAAGGGATGAAGAATATTGGTTTCGGGAAGGCTAAATTTGGGGTAAAAGAAATGATACATGCTGATGTATTTGGTAGTAGAGGGTCTCAGTCATAACATGCTCAGTGTCAGTCAACAATGTGACTCTGGGAACTCTATCCAATTTACTAAGAATATGTGTGTTGTGAAAGGAAAATATGGGGAATTTGTTCTATAGGGGAAATGGAAAAAGGGAAATATTTACCCAGTAAGTGGGGAAGAAGATACCTGCCTTTTATCCAGAGAAGAACAAAACAAGATATGGAATAAGAGACTTGGTCATCTATGCCAACCATCTATGAAAGATATGGTAAAGTGTGATGCTACTAGAGAGCTTCCTAAACTATCACATGATCGTACTCATGCATGTGATGATTTCCAACAAGGGAAGATCATCATAAAGAAATCAAAGTAAAAAGAACAGAAATCAACCAGAGTGCTCGAATTGGTTCATACAGATGTATGTGGAACTATCTCACCACGAGCCATAAATGGGATACTGTACTATGTCCTTTTCATTGATGATAATAGAATAATGTCTTGGTTATTTTTCATTAACCACAAGTCAGATGTGTTCAGTTGCATCAAGAAATATAGAAGGGAATTAAAAAGGATGCATGAGCAGAAAATTCTGAAGTTTCATACTGATAACGGTAAAAAATTCACAAACATTCAAGTAGAAGACTATCTTAAGAAACACATGATAAAGCATCAAGTTTCATCAGTGAGAACTCCCCAACAGAATAGAGTTGTTGAAAGGAGAAATCAGATCATCAACAACATGGCCAGAACAATGCTTATTGAAAAGGACCTACTAGAGAAATTTTGGAAGGAAGAAGTTTTGACATCGGTCTAAATTTCAAACTGAGCTCTGTTGTGTCCTAAATAATGGAAGACTCCATATGAAATGTGGTACGGATAGAAACCAACATTGATATAGTTTCAGATATTCAGAAGTAAGTGTTTCATTCTCAACAAAGAAAACCATAGGAAGTTTGAGTCATGGGGAGATGAGGGGATATTCCTTGACTACTCAGGTAAATGAAAAGCATATAAATTCTTCAACAAAAGGATGGGAAATTTTTTTGAGACAATGATGTCACTATAGTTGAAAATGAATAGAATACTCAATGACCAAGTGAACAGTTTTTTGATGACAGTGATGAATAGGTAGGCAACACATGGGGAGTAGAAGTGGAAGAGGCTGACTTAGAAGAAGATACTAATGATGAGCAAGAGGGAACAAAATATGAATCTACTAGGAAGCCAAAGAGTCAAGCTGAGATTGATAGGAAAAATATCATAGGTGATCAGATAGCTACAGTTCAAACATGAAGAATGAAATCATTGTAGAAAATATCATTTTTATCTCAGGAAAAGCCGAAATGTTTTTCCAATGTAGTAAAAGATGAGTACTAGGTTCAGGCTATGAATGATGAATTAGACCATATTAAGAAGAATCATATGTGGGAGATTGTTTCAAGTCCAGCAGATAAGAATGTCATCAGGACTAAATGGGTTTTTTGCAAAAATATAAAGGAAGATGGCACATTGATTCGAAAAAAGCACAAATGGTGTGTAAAGGATACTCCCAAATAGAGGGGATTGATGTTGATAAGACATTTTCACTAGTTTCAAGGCTGGCGAAAATCATATTATTTTTAGCCATAACAGTGCAAAGAAAGTTCAAAGTGTTCTAGATGGATGTCAAATCTACAGTCTTGAATGGGGTTCTAGAGGAGGAAGTGTATATTGCGTATCCAAATAGTTTTCACATTCATGAAGATGAGAACAAGGTTTTCAGATTGAAGGAGTTGTATGGGCTAAAACAAGAACCAAGAGCATGGTACGCAAGGCTTGATCAGTACTTGAAAAATCTTGGCTTTCATCGTGGTAGAGTTGATTACAATATCTACGTCAACAACAACATTAATAAAAGGATGATGGTGCTGGTTTATGTCAATGACATAATATTTGGTGGATCAGATGAAGCTCAGTGCAACTAGTTTTCCGAATTCATGAAAAATGAGTTCAAGATGTCAATGATTGGTGAGATAACATTTTTCCTTGGTCTATAGGTGACACAAGGAATAAATGGAACATTCATTTCTCAATCCAAATATTACAAGGAGGATTTGAAAAGGTTTTTAATGGAAAATTACAAGGAGATGAAGACTCCAAATGATACCTAGACAAAACTATCCAAAGATGAGGATGGCAGGGTTGTTAATATCACAGAATATAGGAAAATTATTTGATATTTTTTGTACATGACTATAACAAGGCCTGACATTTTCTTCACCACATGCCAAGCAGCAAGATATCAGAGTAATCCCATAGAAATCCAGATGATTTTAGTGAAAATAATACTTCTGTATATCAAGGTCACAGTAGACTTAATCTTTACATATAATGAAAATTCTCAGACAGAGTTATTGGGATATACTGATGCAGACTGGGATGGTTCAGTGGATGATAGGAAATCAACATCAGGTGGTGCTTTATTTCTTGGTAGATTGTGTATTTCTTGGCTATGAAAGATACAAGATTGCATTTATTTGAGCACCACATAAGCTGAGTATATTGCGGCCACTCAAGCATGCACACAACTATTATGGATGAAGCAGTAGCTTGATGATATGGGAGTTGAAGTGAATTCCTCGATCAGAATCCAGTGCGATAACTCTAGTGCTATAAATCATAGCAAAAATCTTGTCCATCATTCAAGTACAAAGCACATTGAGATAAATTATCATTTTATCAAAGAGAAAGTTGAGTATAGAATCTTAAATATGGAGTTTGTGCCTATAGAGATATAGGTTTCAGACATTATGACAAAGGCCCTATCCAAAGAAGCTTTTGAGAGGCATCAACTAGCTCTGGGAGTTTAGTTGACTCCCCGTACTTGAAAAAGTGTGGATGTGGGCATTCCCTCTATCCCGAAGGTATGATGTGCTTTTCCTTAATGTACGTATATGTGATCTCTACTCTATTACAGACTGCAAATGAGTGTACTTTGGGTTTGTTGACAAAGGGGGAGAAAATAGTTATTGTTCAAGGGGGAGATAGTGTGTCTATTTTAGAAATCATGAAAGATATGGGGAGAAGCTGACAGGTGGAGCCGCAAGATAGGGGGATTTGAACATGCTTAGCCAGGGCATAGCTTGGACAACACAATCAACAGTGCTAAAGAGGATTTGTAGCTGACAAGAGTTAAATCTGTGAGAAGAAAAGGAGAGTATCAAATCTAACGATGCTAGAAGTGATCGATCAAAGAATAGATATCACGACAGCTAAGGATCGTGATAAAAGTAGAAGAGTGGTGTTGTAATGTGGTAAGAATATTTCCAACAATTGGTATCAGTTTGGTATCAATAGTAGGTGTCAGAGTTGAAGTGATTCATTGATGAACTTTTCATTTACTCTTGTTTCTCACACCGAGCATTGCTCTTGTGGGCTTAGAGTATTTGTTGAGTAAATCCTTGATCACTGTTAGAATAGAAGTAGGCGAATGGTGGTTGATGAATTAACGATGTATCTTTTTATTGAAGAGTTCATAACAAACCCAAATGGGATATTGTTGGGAAAAAATCCCTCAAGGTATCATTGGAACATTTTTGAGGGGATTGTGTTTGTTGAAAACGTGGGCCTTCGTGTTGTGTTTGTTGACAAAGAAAACCATGAGATAGATATTTGTTGGAAAAGGGGATTTCATTGTGGAATTTAAATTTCAAGGGATGTTTTTATCAATCCATGATTGATTCATGAACTTTGATAAAGGAATGTTTGATCTGGAGGTGGTTCAAAAAGAGAAGATACAAGGTGGTGCTGTTTTCCAGTGTTTGCCAAATTTTTGGACATCAAAATCGAAAAACAGTGAAAACTATTTTTGAAAAAGGGACTTGCACGACGGTGTCTTGGAAGTTTTTAAACTTGCGCACCATATGCTTTTCAAGATTAGAACATTAAAATATGGAAAAGGAAGAAGGGACACCCATGTTTTGGGTTTGGTCGTGCAAGTGACTAGGGTGACAGGGACTAGGGCTACTGGACTTGTGCGCCAATAAAAGTCTTATGCACCATCGCTCAAGGTGTTCAAATGCCGATAAATAGAGGTCAAACCATCCTTATTCAGTAGAGAGTTCAAAATTTAGATAAAATCAGAGTTCCCATTGCGCAGGTGTTGTGGTCGTGCAAGTGGTGATGTGGTCGCACAAGTATAGAGATATTCAGAAGTTACACACCAGTTGGTAGTTGTGTATCCAAAGTAGATTGGGTGAGAAAGGGTGTGCATCACCCAAGTATAGAGTTGAATAATGGGGTGTCACACAGGTGTTTTGGTGACACATGCACTCCAGGATTTGAAGAGGTGCGATAGTTGATAGTTGCATGCCAAAATTGCTTTGGGTGTAAAAGGGTGTGAGTCACGCAAGTTTGGAATTCAAAAAAGTGAGTTTCGTGCAAGTGGATGAGGTGAACTTTCATGCCAAGTCTTGAACTTTCATGCTGGCTTGGAGAAGCATGCTAGGTATGGTAGAAGCAAACTAGTAATTTTAGGGCTGCATGAAAGCTGGAATATTGCCTGATACCTTCGGTGCAAAGTGATTTTCATCTATGGGTGAAAGTTGGACTTCAATAGAGCATCTATATAAAATAGAGGATGTATTCATTAGTGATAATGAAGAGACCTACATGTCTATAAACTGTGAGTGGATCCTTTCCATAGTAGTGATAAAAGGAAGAGGAAGAAGGTGATCCAATCCACCAGCAGTGATCCAGAGAGTGAAAAACTGGGAGTGACCCTTAGGAAAGTAGTGAGCTGACCCTAAACATTGTTAAGGCTGTGAGACTGGGTATAGAAGTGATCTAGCTTGAACCTTGTAAACAAAAATGCGCTTATAGTGGATTTGGTACATCAGCACATTGCCGATGTATGCTCCTTGGATGTAGCCCAGTGTGGGTGAACCAAGAAAAATTTCTGTGTCCTGTGCATTCTTTACTTTCTGTTTATATTGTGCAACGGGAAAGAGAGAGAAGAGTGTTTTTCTTAACAGCAAAACAAGATCAGAAGGCGATTTAATTTAAATTATTCCTACCCTGATCACCCCCTCTCAGGGAATTCATCCTAGTGGACCTAACATGAATGATATTGGAAATGAAAACAACCTTTACCATCTCATTCAAACTATTCTTGATGTGGAAACTCGGTATACAAGTATCGAAAAGTTATTCTTGGAATTAATATTTTTAGTTCATAAATTGAGGCACTACCTACAACATCATGAGGTCTAATTGGTATCTTTCAATTACCTGCTCAAATTTATTCTATGTTTTCTATGATCACAGGGCGTCTGGCACATTGAACATTTATTTTTCAACAGTTTGATATCCACTATGTACCTCAAAAGTCAATAAAAGGTGAAGCTCTGGCAGACTTCCTTGTTGAGCATCCATCTGTAGAAGATATATTGCTTAATACTGAACTTCTTGATGAAGATATCTTTGCTTTCCAAGATAATTACCAAACATGGTAAATGTATTTTGATGGTGCTTACAGAAGTCCAACATGGAAAAGAATGGAAAATCCAAAACACAACAAAGTTGGGTTAGGAATTGTCCTTATTTCCCCAGAAAAGGTAGTATTTCCTTATTCCTTATTGTTATAAGAAGGTGGTACCAATAATGAGACAGAATATGAAGCCCCCATCATGGGTTTTGAATTTTCCCTTCAGGTGGGAATAGATCATTTAAATGTGAATAGTGTTACAAAACTGGTAATCAAACAAATCAATGGAGAATATTCTATCAGAAAAGAAGAATTAACGCCTTTGTGTAATTATGGCAGATGGTTAGTGGATGAATTTCCCTGAGAGATGATATTTTATTATGTCCTACAATCACAATATTCCCAAGCAGAAACATTGGATAATGTAGCTACAACCTTGGTAGATCCAAGTAGGGATACGACAGTGATTAACATAACTCATCATCATGTGATTTCACATGTTTTTCAAACCAGAATGGAGGAAATTAATGTAATTTTCTCTATTTCCAAACCATATGGTCATACCATTGGATGGAGAACATCCATCATGGAATATCATCACAATTGGGTACTTCCACCAGATAGGGTTGAAAAGGAAAAGATCTGATGGAAAGAAACTAATTTTACTCTTTATGATAGTCCAAATAACCAAAAGATCATCTTAAAGAGAGGATTTGATGGAATTATGTTGATATGTATTAATGGAGAAGAGACTAAAGCTATCAGGAAATAAGTACATTCAGGGGTTTGTAGTGCCCACCAATCTGGGCAAAAACTCTCTGATTAGATCCGAAGGCTTGGATACTTTTGGCATTCAATGGCGCGTGATTGTACTGATTTCACTAAAAAACGTCATCCCTTCCAAGTGCATGGAAAATTCATTCATCAACCCCCAGATTTTCTATATATAGCTAAATACTCTTGGTCATTTTCCACATGGGGAATAGATGTAGTTGGACCTTATCCTCCAGCCACAACTAATAAGTTTTAGTATATTTTCACTGATACTAACATATTCTCTAAATGGGATGAGGCAATACCTCTTAAGGAAGTCTGAAACAAAATCATTTTATTTTTTGTCAAAACTAACATCATCACCAGATTTGGTGTCTCTTATACTATTTTGATGGATAATGGCACAAATTTTTGTTCTGCTGAGGTAAACAAGTTATATCAAGAACCTAATATCAAATCCAACAATTCATCTCTCTATCATGTGGTGGCCAATGGATAGATAGAGGACTTCAACAAGACCCTAACAAATATACTCTAGAAAATAGTGGATAAAGATAAGAAATCATGGCCTGATAAAATTTTGAAAGCTTTATGGGCTTATCAGACAATTACTCTTACTACAACTCAAGCAAGACTTTATTCATTATTATATAGAACTGAATCAATTTTTCCAATTGAAATGAAATTTCCTTCACTCAGAGTTGAAATCTAAGATCATTTTTCTACCGATGAGAGGTATCAAAAATGGTTCAATGTGTTGGAAAAATTAGACGAGAAAATATTGCATACTTTTCATTATTTAGAAGTCCATAATAATATAGTATCATGGGATTTTAATAAGAAAGTTCACCTCTATTCATTTCTTCAAGGAGAATTGGTATTGGTCATTAGGACTCTAATGATAGCAGGAGAGAAATCTCCTAAAGTTGAGCCAAATTGAGAAGGACCATATTCCATATATAACGTTTATTCAAATAGAGATTATACCTTAATAAAAATGGATGGAGAGATAATTATAACTCAAACCAATGCAAGAGTCTTGAAGAAATACTTTGTATAGTTGTGCATATTTTTCCTCACTGCAGGATTATAAACTGCACAGTAATTTGTCCTCACTGAAAGACGTTAAACTACATAGTACTTTGTCCTCACATCAAGACTTTAAACTGCTCAATAATTTTTCCTCACTAGAATGCTTTAAACTGCACAGTAATTTTTCGTCACTGCAAGGCTTTAAAATTCATAGTACATTGTTCTCACTGTAAGACACGAAATTGAAAAATACTTTGTCCTCACTACAAGACTTTAAACTTCACAATACTTTTTCCTCACTGCAGGAGTTTAAACTACACAATACTATTTCATTGCTGCATGACATAAAACTTCAGAACACCTATGTCATAGTTTCGAGACATTAAATTTCATGACAACCATAAGTGTCCATGATGCATGACATTGAAATATTTATCATCTTCATCCTTGTCGCATGACATTAAATTGCATGAAATTATTTGTACAACTAACACTTTCTCCATTTTGATGTTAGAATATTACATAAGCAAACATCATTGACATCATAATTACTACTTAGTAGTATATGAGTCCCTCTCTTTCATATTTTTAGTTAGATCTTCATAGAGACCTAATTTCAAGAACTATTTATGGTATGCTTTTCATCATTCAATGAGATAAGTAGACACACATAAATCTCTATTTTTCGGCCCAACAACAATCACAAAAATCTTCTTATTTTCTTTTCTCCTCATGTATATGAATCAAATATATATAGAGTGTTTCTTTAAGATATATTATCTGGTCCTTCTTCCATTTCAGGTCTTACGATTTACCATTATCTCAGAATGTTTCCAAAGTTCTCATTCTTCATGTCAAACTTGATCGGCATGAGAAGTGATTGTTTCAAGAACTATTCATGGAATGGCTATATTCTTTAAATGAGATACATAGATATGACTAGATATCTAATATTGGGCCTAGCCACATGAAAAAAACCCCTTTATTTCTTATGTAAGGATAAAATCGACATAGATAATGTTTTATGTACTATGTATGTCTTGATTCTTTTTCTAACAAAGACATATAGTGATAGTTGGGTTTTATCCCTTAACCTAGTTACAATATGTCTCTTCCTTTCACATCGTTTCATCTTTTTCCAAACCGCATGACATTGAACAACATGAAAATATAGCATCCCTATTCTTCATTTTCATCACATTTTTGCTGTAAAAGAAACTTTTAGTGCTCCTTGTTTCTCAAACCAAGCATTGCTCATGTGGGATTAGGAATTGTGTAAATGGATTATTTATGTACATAAGTTGTGACAAATTATTATGGGATTGTAAATGTCTTCAAAAGAAGACTTAAAACTATATAGTATATTTTCCTTGGTGCATGACCTTAAACTAAACGTTATAATATTAATTCTGAGGAAATAATGAAAGTCTCCATTTTACATTTGAATCAGATCTATATAAAGGACGTCAAACTCATGGCCAATATAGGTTCAAATATTTCTCATATTAATTGAACATAAACCCTTTACATATTTCATACTCTAAGCCTTGAATATTTTCAGATCTTCATAATATTTATTTGGGTTTCTGGTAACTTGGTTTCTAATACTTGAGAGCTCTTTTCCCTGACTATGCAGCATGTGCCCTTAGGAGGCCTTGCCAAATTTTCCTACATAACATGCCTTTCAGTCAAAAGATGCCACTATTTGGTTATGCAGCATATTCCCCAGTTGGCCCTACATAATTCAGCCCCCATAACGGTTTTTTTCAAATTATGGTAACCTCATTCTTGGTTATAGTATCTTTTTCCCCTCTAATCATTGATGGAAATATAGAAGAATCTGTATTTTAAAAATGTCTTTCAAGTATACTTTTCCCATTATCATTCTCACATTCTGAAAACCTTCAATACCACGGTTTACACATCTCCTTCACCTTGTGTTCGGTGCACTATGAAATAACCATTAAATCACTTAGCCACATGTTATATATTTTTTATATTTTTGGTCTTAGTTGAATGACCTACAACTACAGAAACCATACCTATTACGTTTGAGTTAGAACCTCATAAAAGTCATATTCAACCGATTATTTGTTCATCTTGGTTGGAAATACCTTTTTTATATTCAGGTACCTTTTTCTATAAACCAAATACTGTGCTTCGGAAAATCTGAATCTTCATAAACACTCTTCAGCTTTTAGCAACAGAACGTCAAACATCTGAGATCTCTTTTTCCTAACTATACAACACATGCCCTTAGGTGGCCTTGCATATGTTGCCTACATAATAGGCCTGTCAATCAAATGATGCCACTATTTGACTATGCATCTGATGCCCTATTTGGTTATACATAATACATCCCGCATAACGGGTTTGTAAAATAATGGTAACTTCGTTCATGTAAAAGACTTTCTCTAATGATTTTAGCCCTTTTTCTGTATCATCCCTTGGTTCTAGAAATTCTCAAACCATAGAATAAAATTTTCCCAACCATACCTGAATAAGATCGTATATTTCCAAAAATAATTATCAAGAAATTTGGTGAGTTTCATACCTTTGTTCAAAAATAAAGGCTTTAAATTAATCCTAAAAAATGTCCTCACTGCATGACATAAAACTACACCGTACAATGTACTCACTAAATAAATTAAAACTTCAAAATATAATATCAGAAAATCCCTTTTCTGATAAATTTTAAACCATTACTCATACACCAAATTTGAATAGAAATGCTTTTCCTATTCATGACTTATGTCATTTTAAAATAGCCCATTTTTTCATTCTTAAAATTCCTTTGGAGAAACCACCCACTATGGTATTGAGTCACCTAAAGCATATTTTCCCATATATATCAATAGTAAAAAGTAAAACATTAATGATCTATGTTTCTTGACTATGAAGCATGTTACCTTAGGCATCCTTGAATAAGTTGCCAACATAATAGTCTTATTAGACCAAAGATTCCACTCTTTGGATATGTAGCATATTCCCCAGTTGGCCCTACATAACAGAACCCCCATAATGGGTCAGTCAAATAATGGTAATTTCATTCATGGAAAAGACACCACTTATGTTGACACTGGTTTTAAAATTTGGTGACCATAAAAATCATGGCTCAAGATTCTCCTCTATAATATTTAAATAATGTTAAAGCAATTCTTAGCCACAATGTTTATTTTGGGATCAAATTTCAAAATTTATTGTCACAACTATTCAACCTTGAATTCTAGACTTTTATAGTTTAACATGCATGACTCTAAATTTCCAATGACAAAAGACTTGGTGATCATTAGATTGAGAACCTATGAAGGGAACTCTAAACAAAATTTGTGTCCCATATCACTAAACATACATTTTTTTATGATCTAGGTAATATTGAGCAAAAAAAGGGTCAAAAGATATGAAATTTGTGGGGTTATTCATATAACCCCAACAATAGTAAAAATTATGCTCATTAGGGCCATCATCTTAATAAGAAAATTTCGATCACTCTATTCATGCTATTATAATAATGATTGTCTAACATAACGGAGTTGTTATCATCATTTGCCTTTAATATGGCAATCATATAAAAAAGGAATAAAGAAATATATGATTAAAGACAAAATTTCTTTCATTCATATGAATATAGAGGTCCTTCCACAAAATGAAGCCTCTCTATCATGTTTTAGAATAAATTCTCTACATGAATTTTCATTTGATGGACTGCTTCATAGGCCCTATCAGCTAATTGTTTAATTTTAGATAGTCGAGTAACTCCATCCTCATCTTCCTGCTGAAGTGCATCCATAGAAGTTGAAATGGCAGTTATCCCCTCTAATTGGGTTTCTCACAATGTCTGATTCAACCACTCAAGATTTTTATGAACAACATTCAGTTGCTATTGATGATATAACAACTCCTTCATGGTTTTATTGGTTTTTTGGCTAATTTTGAACAATTTCTTATTATGATTTTCCTCCACCTCAACTTATACATCTTGAAATACCCCAATATTGACTAGTCTTTTAGCCTTTTAAAACTTTTGTCACAGCTTATACTCCTCCTCCTACCGGTGAATGATCTATTTCATAGCATCAGGGACCAGTCGATAATTAAATCCACCAAATCCCAATACGCAGAAGAATGCTGTGAGTTTAAAAGAATGGGACAACAATTCATCAAAAGGATTCTCTAAAATTATGCCCCTAATATGACTCCATGTATTCTTATGTTCCATGTCAAGAGCATATTGAATCTCTATATCTGAATATGAGTCACTACCATGAGGTAAAATGTACAATGGAAAGAGGTCACTTAACGAGCGACCTTGTTCTGCTTCTCTTGGGAAAGTGGAAGCTTCACCTTCTAATCTAAGAGAAAATAATCCTAAATGGTAAATAAATATAATTATCAGTTTCAATAGGATGAAATAGATATGATTTAGACAACTGATTATATTTACCCAATAATAAGTCACCTACTTGACTGAATTAATCCCCTGTATTTTAAGCTTCAGTATTTTGAGTTGATGTTTCTTAATATGGGGCATTTCATTGAGTTTGCTCAATTATCACATATGAAGTCTTTGAAACATCCCTTGATGAAGGATACTCTATAGGTATTTCCCTAGCTCTAACATAAGGATAAAGTGGGATACCTTTCTTTTGAAGAGATTTTATGACATTTTCTGCAAATAAAGCTACGTAAGGAGAACCTTGAAGTAAAGAATAAAATAAAGAAGAATAATTATATATTAAAAATGCAAGAATAAGGACTTATGTCTTTCAGATTCCTCATGAAAATCCCCAAACTCCTTGAATGAACCTAGAATATCTATATTTGGATTAATGGTGTCCATCATTTTAGTGTATACAACATGGAATGTTATAGCATCCTCACAATTTAAGGTATCCAAAAAACATTGGTTGATGGAAAAATTGGATCTTTTGACATTTGTTTCCATTGTCACTTCAATTGGTATAACATAATCAAGTCTTTTAATGTTTGGGTCAATATCAGTATTCATCTCAGATTTCCCTGGGTCATCATTCCTTTCTTCTAGATTAATAGTAATATCAGTACTGATTATTTCAGGATCCAATAACAAAAGAAACTGAGGAATGTATTAAATTTTACTGTGGATTTACTCTCTCTCCATAGAACCGTGAGAAGGTACAGTTGAATCTTTTGACGATTTATCAAATAAATTCCAGATTCATCAGCCTGAAGCAGGGTTTCCCCTGGGGTTTCTTTTTCTGGACTCAATGAATCAACGCTTAATACCTTGAGATAGAAGAGATACATAGATTCTACAAGAAGGAAAAACATGATTTCCAAAGTGTGTTGATAAAATTATATTCCCTAAGGATAGTAAAAATACTTACTCCTTCGACGAACACTTCAGATCAATCTCATTTCTCTCTTGCATTTTTGTTCAAAAGATTAGGAACAAATTGAAACACTCCTCTTTTTAGGAGAAACATGAGGTAATAGTTGGGGATTATCTGTCTCCATTACAATATTCATGGTTCTTCCACTATGATAATGTTCTAGCGACCTAGGAGGATCATTCGTTTCATCAATAGGAGATCCTACGGGACCATACTAAGGTGATTTGAGAATTGGTCCAGAGCTTCCTTCTCTACATTCAACCTGCACAGATTATTTTCATCATGATTAATGATGAAAAATGGTAAATCAATGTTGAGATTAAATAAAATGGAAAATACATTCATAGTATTAACATAAATATCCAACTCTTCCTCAGATTCGAAAATTACCCCTTCATGTACTCCAAAGTCAAACATGTGAGATACTCATTTAGAGACTGGGATTTGTTCATCAGTTTCATATATAAAAGCCTCCAGCATCATAATATTCTTCTGTACTTCAGCCAAGTTATTGTCCGGATTTCAATCAGAAGGTGCCTTGAAGTCACCAATAGCTGGTATTTGAATGTCATGCTCAAGTAATTCCCATGCATCCCTAAGATCAAAGGTTACCCCCTCCTAATGATGAATGGATGAAGGCCGCACATAATTCAATCTTGGTATGGTTGATTGTGGAGGAGATTCAACGCCTTCTAAATGGTGAGCTTATTTAGGCCTCCTTTATTATTCATAATGATCAACAAATGAAATAATATCCTCAGTTTGATGGTGGTGATGAGATCTCCCTGGCGTTGAGTGTTTTACTTTTCTAGCCCTAGTCTTCCTATTATACCTCCTGAGAGGACGTTTTTAGGGCTCTGAATCCCGTGAAAGTTTTGTATCATCTATGGACATGGATTTATTACCTCGATTACCATTTTTAATAGTAATTATATCTACCAGTCAGTATATTCCTTTTGTCAAAGACCCATGAGGATATGAAGAAGCACAATCTTTGGAATACTATGATTCGTATCCAATCGCAGCTTCTGTTGGAGGTAATGTAATCAATAGTTTGGATACCACTAAAACTGTTAGAATCCATAATTGTTGTGTGACCATTTGGTGTTTCTCCTGTCTGACATACAAGGGTGGAAAAGCGTTTGATTGTTGGGGAGATATAAATTGATGAGCAAACCTATAGGGGACATAATCCTCACAGATAATTTCACCATCAATACTGGTTGATAATATACTATCCTTGAATCCCATCACATAAGATCTCTACTCATAAGTATTTTCTTTACCATCATTAACAAATGTACCATCTAGTGGGTTACCAAAAGGAAAGAAGATAAATTCTACTGAGACATTCAATGTCTTTATCACCACATCAGGTCTCAAATTTAGAGGCTGAATACCAAACAATTCTATAAAAATGGGGTGAATCAACCATTGGGAATTCTAACTGAATTAAACACTAAGTATGAAGAATCATGTGCTGCAAGAAAGCCTCACAACTCTTGGAACAACCCTATAATTATAAATAGAGAATTCCCATTGTATAAATGTAGTATGAGATAGTAAATTCTTGCCAATATAGGGTTTTCTAATCCAATATACTTCCCTTATACTAGTTTAGCTGCAATGACAAAAGTCTCTGATCTCATACCACCTTCGGATTCACAGACTGGAAGTAAACACTTAGCCACATAGAAAGGAAGGAAGCTAAGCATACCATTGAATCTATATCAGGTTTTATGTTATAGCCCTATTTATTATAATCACCTCTTTCCAGTATAGGACAATATGTGCCTAAACTTCACCAGTTATATGCAGAAGGATAATCAATAAAAAGTCCATAGGTTGGACCTTTCTCTGTTGTTGGATCTAAGAAGGCTTCTATCCACACTCTAGCACGAATATCATTCTTGTCATTGGGTAAATTCTTCACTATCATAAATAATTCTTGGGCCAATGGTGGGGTTCTAGTAGCATCACCCCATGTTGTAGGAGGAATTAATTCCTCATACATTTCCCCAAGAATGGGAATTCTAGATATTAGGTAAATATCCTAGAGACTCATACTAAATTCACCAGGAATCAAATAAAAGGAATTCATTTGTGGAATCCATCGGCTCTGTAATTCTGGAATGAAATCGGTTTTATAAACATAAGTTTTCCCCATCCATAAATCATTATATATATAGACGTCTGATAACACTTTCCTGAATTCTGAACAATTCCTACATACCAAAAATTCCCACATCAATTATGGCTTGACACCTCCTCCAGAAAAAAGATACAAATCTTCTTTCCAACCATTAGAATGATCTATTTAACAAGCCCAAAAATTGGAATCATAAAAATTTGGTCTTGGTGATACAACATGATCTTTCATATAGGGAGTGCAAATCCTATGATGAAGGATGCAACTAATAGGGATTGTTCCTTCCTTTTATGGAACCCCCCTTGAACTAATATTCATACACTTACAGTTGGGGTATTGAAGAAACCAATTCTTTGGAAATTAGATTTTAACAAATGAAACATGGGAATCGTGAAAAATCCCATGCTTGTATAGGTTTATGTAAGGACTTTTTGGATAGTCACACTGGTATTGAATTAAACCTTTCCATATTCATGGAAGATTACTTCAAACAACATCACAGTAGTCTGGTCTAACTATCATCATAATTTTATTTTGACGTCCCTTAGACTATTCATTATGGGTCATCAAATGTGTCATTCTTTCCTACAAAGGAATTACCAAACTTCTACAATTAGGTTGAAATTTAATAAAGATAAATCCAAAATTCAGAAAAGGACACTATTTGCGTAGTTCCTTCGATGAGGTCCATCTCCTAGGTCCTTCGATATAGTCTTCTACGTTGGTAACTCAACAAGGATTCTAGCATAAATCCTTCAATGAACTAATTTAGTGTAGCTCCATCACTTCTAAAATTTTACCTTGAAGAAATTTCAAGGGAATTGTATGAGATCACAATGCGACGGGGTTGGGAGAATTACCTATGCAATGAGAGTTGTCAAATTTTAAAAAACACAGTTAAAAAAATCTCAAAGGAGGAGACCTATTTATATGAAACTGAAGACCAACATGCCAAGACAACACTTAATATTTACACAGGATATCTTTGTGGGGTACCTAGGTGGAAAACCTATGATGTTCATAAATTGATCCATTACCTTTTTCCCAAAAAATTCACCTTAGGACTCAACCCTCTTTCAATTTTCAGATCCAATCCTGAGGGGGGGATTTTGTTGACATGAAATAATAAAAAAAATACTATTAAGAGAACTCTAGATATTTCTAATCCAAAGGCAAGGTTTGAAGAATTAAAAGGAATGAAAAAACAATATGAACGAGCTTCGTGACAGACTCGTTTCACAGGCCTAGGCGGTGATGTTACACGACTAACCTACACAACATATCTCCATGCCAAAAAATTATTTATGCCCCTATGTGGAGTACCTGTATGGAGGAGCTGCGCAATGGACATGCATGGCCAACATATCTTTGAACATGCCCCATCTGTGCCTATAAATAGTGCCCTTGGGCTCCCCATTTCAGATAAAAAAATGTGGAAAGACTCTTTGAAGCTCCCATTACGTAGCTCTCTCACCCAGATCCCTAAAATTGTCTCAAGTAGCTCTCTATACCATGACAGAAGAGATAATTTAATGGTTTAATCATGTTTTGAATGTCTTTCGACAAGTTTTACATAGGTTTGGACCCCATGATAAACACATCCTTCAGTCATCATTCATACATGCGCAACAAACATACATTCCATACCTACAATGTATACATACATGGTATATCAACACAAGGTACCGACACAACATACCTCTATGAGGGACCTACATGACCCACTCAAGTTCCTTTTATTAGAGGTCATTCATGGATGGGTATCTCTTTACTTGGTTCTCTTATCTGAAAGGGATTATGTTGAAGTCTCCACCAAAACTTCCTGACATGTCAAACCATTGGGAAAGGCACATTACCATGTCTCCTATTTGGATTTTTATTTCGACAGTCATAGTTTTCCCACTTTTGATTCACAATGGGGTTAGGATTCATGGAGTATCTATTGATTTGTAAATCTATAGCCACATTGAACTTTCTCCCAGAAACAGTTCTAAGATGATTCTAGTTTTGACAATAAGGGTTTGGGTTCTGTACTCCCCTTCTCATCTCTAAGACTTGGAACTTTAGGTTTCTGGTAGGGATGGTACAGTTCACACTTACTTTTCTGCACAAGCATAAGAGAAGTATCCCTCCCCTACCAAGATCAATTAAAGGGAATCCATCCTGCTATAAGTTCATCACCTTCACCCCTTCCTCCTTATATTATACCCTTGTACAATGTAAATAGAATAGAGGGAAAGCTCATCGCCTCGCCTTCTTCCATGGTTGATGCTCCCTCTTCCACTAGTGGGGGAAAATATTTTAAAGTGTGAATGCCTTTGTCCAATCAATGACATCATATTATTTCCCACACTGAGGAGGACTCATGTGGGCTTAGAGATTTCCCATTGTCACAACATTCTCACAATTGAATAAACTATGATAACTTTGATTTTTATTCATACCAGGATAAGTAGGAAGCCTTTTTTAGGGTCCGAGCTCACGAGATATCTTCATCAAGAATCCAACCCCAACTCCATTAATTTGGGAAACCTCCTTAGGAATAATCACCCAATTAACCTCTAAATCAATAAGGCATCCTTTTTAGAAAGTAATCCTAAAATCATATTTCTCAAAGGACTAGATTCTTCTACGAATCATATCGAACTACGTGGGCTTTGATTACCGTTTATATGGTATATTTAGAAATCCTCCATGAGGTTCAAACACAACACTTCAAATTAACCCTATTCTCCTTGGGACATATTCCCAACAAGTTCTCATATTAATTGGAAACTAATATACCTTCTTGTTTCTTAGGTTGCATCAGTATATGACCTTGAAAGGTATGATGTGTCCAATTAAGTAGCACCAAACTATGAGGGTTCTGATTCCTTTCACAGTGATGTGTAGGTAGCACATTTTATAGGCATGATCCCAAGATAAAAATAAGCATTCATCTTCCTGGATGACAATAAATTCCATAGTGCCCTGCTAAGTCACTTAAAAACTAGTATCATCACAATGATGATTAAAAGAATCTCTAATCAGTATATTAGAGGATACCATTGATGGAAAACCTCGAATACATATGGGTATTTCCATTAATGAAAAATCTCGAATGCATACTGATGATTCTAAATTTTACACATGTTAATAAATGATTGTAAACTAAAAGGGATACTTTTGATATACTTGTTGAATTAATAAGGATTCATGAAAATATCATAAATTTACAAATGGAGTCCTAGAGTATACAATAATTCCCCCTAAAAGGGTGTGATGAGTCTGACCTCCCATCCTCTCATCCAATTCACGTTCTTGAGTATCGTGAAGTTCAAACTTAACAAAAATCATCCCTTATAAAGTAGGTTGTCTTTGGATAATAAACTATTGGAAGTTTTTGTTTCCATTAATAAATCATATTGAAACCACTTGGCAGAAGTGATTCTTAAAACTAGAACACACATTCCAAGGAACTATGAAACAATTACCGAATTGGCTAGATAGTTTTGACTCAATTTTCCTTCTCTGAATGTTTCTTTATGCACCTAAATTCTTTTTAATGGTGTATATTCTTATAATTTACATGTTATATCATGAATATCATATTTAATGATAATTTAAGAATCATGAATTTTATTTTTTTACATGGGTAATATTATTCAATTTATACCAAGTGGTACCAGTTTGTTGAAACAATCTCACCTTTTATTGAGATTATTCATTATTAAGCTTCCATTGATTAAATATTATAATATATATCTCAGGTAATATAATGAAATTTATTACCATATAGATAGGCATGTTATATCTAATTAATGGTATGGTTTTCCCACACATTGTTACATAAGATAATTAATAATTCTTTTGTGAAAATATGACTTTATCTCTCCTTTCTGTTAGAAATCCATGTTCTTTCAAAACCATATTTTCTAAAACAAATTCAATTATTTTTCATATGTTTTCAATGTAATTTCAATTAAAAAATATTTTCAAATATTTATGAATAATTGTTTATATTTAATCAATGTATTTTCACAGAAATGGGTTTCAAATATTTTTATGATTATTTTAAAAGTTTTTAAGGAAATTGATTTTCAAAAAAATTTCATGATTACTTCATAGGGTTTCATCTTTTTCTAAAAGAAATGATTTTGGAAATATTATCAATAGAATTTTTAAGTTCTAAATGAATTTTTTTTCAAAACATTTTCATGTTTAATTTATAAATTTTCATGAGAAAACGTTTTTAAAATGATTTAAACCCTTATTTTTATGTTTTAAATCATTTTTGAAGAAATTGGTTTTCTAAATTTTTTATTTTGTACAAATAAATTTAAAATAAGAAAGGATATTTACCTAAAAAGTGATTTTAAAATATATTTCCATGTTATTTTCTATATAAGAATTCATTGGTTGATATTACTATTTCCCTGTTAGGAATTGATCTAAAAGGTCTAGAAATATTATTTATCGAATGGTTTGTGTTTTTATAGATTTATTTTTATGACACAGGTTCTTCAGGCCCATGTTTTATACTTTTGATACCATATTATTTTCATGGTAATGCCTTGATTAAGTGATTATTGAACCCATTTATTTTCCATTGGTTATGATGTGATGAAATGTTAATGATACCTATTTTATTTCAGGGGTTATGATTTGATGTTTATAAAACCCGCTTATTTTAATGTGTTAAGATATGATGAATGTTTTGGTTGAAAATGTATGTATTATTTCATTATGTGAGGGGTGGGACCTATATCATCCTTTAATGGATTGGCTAATGATAAGTTGTGTGTGATCTCAGAGGGAAAATGGGCTTTAGCCCATGACAAAAAAAAGAATGTACACATGTTGTTGACTACACCTAAAATTAAGAGGGAACAATAGTTGTAGAGAGAGCCTGAAAGTAAGAGGAAACACAGGTTGTATCCCATGAAATCAAGTAATAGGGAACATAGGTTTTATCCCAAGCTTGAAGGTAAGAGTATCCATGGGTTGTCGCATAAAATTAAAAGTAAGAGAGAACATGGGTTATAGCACAGGCCTGAAAGTAATAAGGGATTTGGGTTGTTATCTTCAGACCGATGTAGGTACATATTTCATATATTACGACTAACATGTTATAAAGGTATTGTTCAATATCATTAATATATGTTTTTATATATTTTTTGCCACAAATTCTATGGTTTATTCTTTTGTTATTTATTCATGTCTTATGTTCTTTATTTCCTTATTGTTCTTGTTTTATGAACTTCCAATATTTATGTAATGGTAGATGATTACGATCTTATGATATACATGGTATGATCTTATAATGTCATGATCACATTATCATACCACTATGCTCATGTTTATTCTTATATGTCTCACTTTTTTACCCTTACCGAGTATTTGAGATCCCCCCTTTTTTATGATTCCTTACCCTAGTTTTAAAGATATATATTTAAGTAAGATGTTTCTAAGAATGGTTCTAGTCATGAAGAAACTAGTGGGAGATAATATAGCTCTCTTATATATGAGTGTTATTGTTTCTATATTTACAAAGGAACTAAACTAATATGTTTTTTGGGCATCTCCTTGTGTAATGTTTTAGGTATTTTAAAAAAGTATTGTGTTATCTATTTGTGGTTTTCCTAGGTCACAATAGTTGGTACTAGGGAAATGGTTAATTTATAATTTGGAAACTAGGTTGAGAAAAATTTATTGAGATCCTTGTCTATATTTTTAATGAAATGTTTAGGGATGTCTCTAAGGATAAATATAAGGATAAGATGATATGTAAGAAAATTTCTCAAATTTTTTGAAGATGATAAAGTGTGTGGTTTACAAGAAATTCATCTAGGTTTAGATAATAGAAGTTGATGTATATCTGGCATAGATTTACCTAGGGGTAGAAACTCTAACTAGGCGCATCGAACCTGACTCAGCATAACAAGGTACCCGACAAGAGGCCTTATGGAACATATAGTTTGACACACTGGGGTTATATGCTTTGAGAATTCACAAACTTTTTATGAACCATATTGAAGGACAGAAATAGAATATTCATATGAATTAACAAGGAAAAACCAATGGTCTCATCAATTAAAAATTAGTTTTTATGATTTAGACATCGTATAAGTAAATTTTTTTGATTATCTGGTTTTCTTTTATGATATCTGTCTCTCATCAATTTAATTCTGGTTTAGGTAAACTGTATGAAAAATAATGAACATGGTTAACTTTTAATAATTTAGGTGTGGAATATATGGTAATTATGAAAATATATTTTACATATGAAAATATTATAATGATAATTAGTAAGGTGGTACGAGTGATTTTATACTTTAGAAGATAAAGAGATCACAAATAAAATGTGAAAGGTAGGTGATGTTCCTCGAGTGTTTTTTACCTAAGAAGAATGAATAGATTATGTTTTAGGAACCATAAAACATGAATTATAATTCATGTTATATGAAAGAGGTACTAATGAATAATTATAGAAATAATAAGTAGTTATTTAAGAATAATGTTTCATGGATAAGGTATTTATGTTATGGAATTCAAGGATTATGTTATATGAATCATGTTATATATACATATTTTCAGTATATGTTTTAATTAAGGATTGAAAAGGTCATGTTGAATGGCGATGAAGACATAGATAATTGATTTCAAGGAGAGGTGATATTTTTATTAGGGGAAGGTAACCATAAATTAATTCTTAACATTGAGATGATGATGTTTATACAAAGATATTTTGGATATGAACAAGTAAATTGGATGATAAGGGTTACCCGAGAATTGATAATTCAAAAGTGGCCTATGTAATAAATAATGATGTCTAAAACAAATAATATTTAAATAATTTATCTATTAATAATTTTAATAAAGAATCATTAATGTTTTCTAAAATTATTTATGGTAATTTGGGTTATTACTATGTTTCAAGGTAATATATGGTGATGGTATTCACATGTTTGGAATGTAAAAACCAAGTGGTAATTTTTTATATATGGGTGAAAATGTTAATCCAATTTCATGAATTCGTTTCTAATTTTTCATTTTTCATTTTTTAGATGGGTTATAATGTAACATTCCATGTTTTTTAAAAGAAAACACAATGTTCGATAGCGTACATGATTCACCACATCGAGTTTAAAAGAAAAACTAAATATTATTATTTAATATCTCAGTTATCGCATAACTATTATAATGAAGGGAATGAATAGAGTTTAATGAATTATGAAAATATGGTTTACCCATGTTTATATAATTATTCAATTATTAGAAATTAATTATATGAAAATAACAATTGAATGTAAAGGATGTGTTTTTATGAAAAACTATTTTTTTTGAATAATCATGTTTATAAAATAATAATCTCACACTTATTCAACTATATTAATAAAATATAAATTCAACATGATGTTTAAAATTCTTCTTAAATTATTTCAAGACATTATATAAGAAGAAATTTAATTTTATTCACAAATGGAGTATTTTTCAAAAAAGGCATTTTTGCCGCCTTTTGATGGAGAACCCATTTCAAATATAGTTTTTATCATTTTTATAATTTTTATTTAAAAAAATAATATTATTATTTGGAAGAGGTATATAGAAATTTACTCTTGGTGAATTTTTCATATTTTTCTGTCAAATTTAACATTTTAATGAATAGTGAAAACACTACATTTTAATTCAATATAGATTTTAATATAATTTTTTATATAATTAGGTTATCCTTTTATTTAGTATTAAAGTGTAATTAGAGAAATTTTTTATCATTAAATTCTATGTATTTAATTGGAATAAATTTAAAATTTAGATTATTTGTAAAAAATTCATGAACTTTTGAAACTTTATGCTTCAAAAACCCCTTTTCTCGATCTGCCAATGAGATAAACGTTTTCCACTTCTGTGAATTGAATTTTCAAAATATTGAAATACATGGTTTTAATAAGTAGGAATATTTTGATATAATAACCTAAAATTAATTTTTTGTTAATAGTAAATTTTTATAATATTTACTACTTCAAAAGGGTAATTAAGGAAAATAAGGTTAAAATGAATATTAAAATATTATTAAAATACAATAACAATTGTCCTAATTTAATTAGATGAGTGGGTTTTGACCTTAATCAACCTTATTCCAAAATTAAAAACTTTTAAACCAATTGGGTAAGAAAATGGAATCTATTGTATTTTACTTAAATATATGTTAAAAATTTTATAATCATCTTTTTGATAAGTAAAAAAAATTAATATGGGGACATATAAGTGATATTTACAACTATAAATAGTCATTAGAAATACATAAAGTTTATAAACATCATGATAATTTATTTATATTTTTTGGACATTAAATAAATAATTTAATTATGACAATTGATGATGTAATAATATATTTATTGAAGGAAGAATAAAATAAATGATATGAATAATATTAATTACTAGTTTATTGGGAGTTTAATATATTGTGGTAATTATTTTAACTCTCAAAAGGTAGATTAATTAAAAAAAATAAGAGTTAAAAGGGTTCAAACATAAAGATAAGGATTAGAGAATATCCAAAACTTGAAAAACATTGATTGGATTAATTGGGTTCATCTTAAAATCATCAATCTCTCATGGTAAATCAGTTTGGGATCATTTTTAATAGAAAATAATTTTATATTAATTTAATACATTAAAAAATTTCAAGAGTGCCTCTCCCCTCCTATAAGAGGCAACACATCCCACTCAATTAACCACAGTTAAAATATCATTTTTATAGGCCAATATCTACCCAAAAACTTTACTAAAATACCTCCCCACATTTTATAAGCATTATTTAATTAAGAACACCCTCATTAAAGTTGTTAAGGTGTTAAGAAAGGTAATCATCTGATTGAAAGATAACTTATTTAATTGATTATTTCTATTTTGATTCTTCTTCATCTTCATTAAAATATTAACTAAAAAATGTTGAATAATAACTCTAGTATCCTAAATACTCTGAGATTATATTATTTTAATATCATTACATAAATAATTATCCACTTCTATTAAGTGGTAAATGAATTAAGCATTCTTGCGTACATGTGAACTGTCACCTCCCTAAACTGATCTAATTCATTTTTCTTAACCATCTCATATGAATAGTTATAGTAATGTAATTATTATTAAAATGTTATATTAATCACATATTTATCATTATTGTATAATAATATATCAATTACAATTATACATTTCATGCGCATAAAAATGATAACTTCGTTCATGCGTATGAGAACACTATCACCTCCACAAAGCGATGTGACTTGTTTTTATGAATTTCCTTAATTTATATATATATAAGTATACATAATTAATTAATATGATATTAATATGTTATGATCATACTAGAAATAGAAAATAATACATATCTTCTTTTAATAGCGATTAATGAAAAATGGAAGATGTTACTCATGTGTACATACAAAAAACCATCTCCATGATTATAATGTTGTTCATGTTTTATAAACATGATTCATGGGTTTTTTTAAAAGTTTAATTGATATATAAAAATGATAATAATTTCATGAGTATTATTTTATATATTATGGAGTTATGACCACATGTACTATTGACATTATACCAAGTTCATTTTCGACTCAAGTACCGAATACCGATCAAATGTCAGACATGAAATTAAATAATTATGTTATTGTTATAACATGGTTATAATTGATATAAAAGGATTAATAAATTTTAAGAAGGTTATAAATAAAATAAAAAATTAATCTAATCATATTATTTACAAAGATAAAAAATGTACAAGATGAGTCAGACTCGAGGTAAGAGACTTTGTCTCAATCTCATTTCATTGAGGCATATTTTGATGTTATACACCACATTCTTTTATATGGTGTATAATCAACCCATATTAATATAAATTTCATTAAAATGTTTTTAAAAGGAATATATTTATATGAATAATTTTACTAAATGAAAAAGTAATTTTTTTTAATTTATATAATTAAAAGACTTTTCCACTGCCATGACCATTATTTGTATCTAGCTTACACTACAAGACATAATGTTTTAAGAGAAAAAAAAATACCACTTTACAATTTTAGGTATTTTAGTATCAAAAATGGTTTTTAGAATGGCTTAATTATTTTAATATTTTATAAATTATATCTTGTGATTTCGATGTGGAAATTTTATTTTTCCTTTATGCATGATTTATGTGTAGTACTTATATTTTGGATCTTGGGAATTGGTTTTGAATATTTGTGGCTTCATGATAAACTGAGGGTAGGTGACCCCCTGATATATCTCTAATGAATTGGTCAATTAAATATAGTTTAATTTTTTGGTACTTAGTAAGATATTTAAGAAATATATTGTGATGGGTATTCTAAACATTACCATGAACATCACTCCGTATATAGACCTGAAATATATAATGTACGAATAATATGGATGCCAAAAGTTACCTTTTTTATTTATTATTTCTAAGAGTTTTATAAGAATCTTAAGATTTCAGGAGGTAGGATAGAGGATTAATGTTTAATGGGTTAAAGGTATGATTTTGTGAAAATATTTTCATGAGATTAAAATATTCATGGATAAATAGTTTCTTTACTTATTTTATGACCCTTACAAAACTTTCTATGCACATCCAAAGTATTAAAATGGTTTTAATAGGGTATAAATATTGATAAGATACAAGAGGATGTCTAGATGATATTTATAATGATTTTTATCAAGAAAATAAATGTATATTCTATTTTGAAAAGTTTTAATTTGTAAACAAATGGATAGTGAGTTGAATTATCTACATTGTAATATTTGAGTTGTTGTGTAATAGTTAGTTCCTAATTCTATAAAACTATAAACATTAAAAGATCCTAAATTTGAAAGAATTTAAATTCATGACATAACTCAATATTATGTAATGATTAATCCTGGGGCCTTACAATTGGTATCAGAGGATAGTTTCGAAACCTTTTGAGGTTTGCATATTTTCTTAAGTGTTAAGATTATCATTATTGGTCTAAAATTTTAAGTATTATCGTAAGTTAAATGTATTAGAAATAACTTTTGAGGAATTATGTTCTTAAATATTAATGTTATCAATGGAATTTTTATAGGATTTTATTTCTGAAGAAATTATGGGTTATTACATTTTAGGATGAAAAATAAAAGTCATGAGATAAAATTCTAGGATAAAATATTTTATGGTTATTTTTTTTTGATTTTATCTCATTTTGGTAATGTTATAATAATTGTATAGTTTTATAAAAAGGACAACTACACGAAGTGTGACTACGCATCACACCAGACAAGGTTTCAAGAATCAAAACCACAATTGAAGGGTGATAGGGCTTTATTCCCTACCATTGAACAATGTTAAGTCCCCGATTAGTAGGACTTTATTATTTTTAGTTAAATGATTTGATGTATCAAATAACATTGATTTCCGGAACCCATGTTTTATCGAATAGATAATATTTGGATTGGAAAATGATTTAGTGATTAATTTATAAATGTAACTTTGGAAGGTGTTCTCTATATTGGGAACCCTATATGACTATGGTAAAAAGAATACTCGGGGATTTTATTAGATGATTAACGGTTGAATTTTATTTTTGAAGAATATATGATTTTATTTAGGAATTATAGAGATTCAGGATATTTTTTAAATGAATAACCTATATTAGGGAATATGTGATTTCAGAAACTACATATTTAGTATGTGACATTAATAGTGATTGATGTTACTTGGAGATAAATGTTAAAATTTTGGCCTGAAGATTACACTAACAAATATTTTTAAATTTTGGATTTCAATCTTTTTTTAGATTATTTTGTAGAATTTTATGGATAATAATTTGTTGAATGGTCTAGGTTGAACTTTTTGTATTAGAACTATAATTTATAGATTAAAAGTAGTTTTATTCATCTAATGATTTATTAATTTTGGATTATTGTTTTATTGTATTCTAAAAATATTGGTTTTGGATAATGTTTCAAGACATGATAAATATATAATTAATATTTTTTACAATATGTGATTCTATAGATGTTGATTCTAGTGCTTCAGGTGTAAAAATCACTTTTAATTCTCATCATTGGGGAAAACGATGAGTTTACGGTCAAATTTACAAAAAATATGAATCTCTACTTGTAATGTATGTATACTTCCATTTGTAATTATTCTAAGTAGAAAAATAATTCCTCAACTCTATGAAAATGATCTTAAAAAAACGTTAACCATTTATTTTTATTTCATAGAAATAAAAGACTATTTAACCCATCACAATTACTGGTTTTGTGATAGTTAAACTTATCCTGATCATATTTTCCATCACTCTTCATCAGAATATTATGATAATTTTTCTTCCATATCCATATTTTCTTATATGGAATCCTAGTATTTTTTATCTTATGTAACCTTCATACTATCTTTTATTTATTTTAAAGTGGATGTTTTATTAAACCTTTTTCCAATGTGGGATTCCAGAAAAGTTATTTTGAAAATTCATACCTAATTTAATAAACTAGAATTCAAATTATAAGGAAAAAATTTCTAAGGGGGGATGTGACATCCTGAGTGTTTTTAAAAGGAAACCCAATGTTCAATAGCGCAAATGATATGCCACATCGAGATTAAATGAACAACTAATTATTAGTATTTAGTATGGCTATTATCACTATGTTATTTGAATATAGGTAATTAATATTTTTAACTAAATTATGAAAATATGGTCTACCGATGTTTAAAAAAATTCAATGGTTTTTAAATTAATTATAAATGAAAATAAGAAAACGATTGAATATAAAGGATGTATTTTTATAAAAAAATATTTTAATATGAATAATTATGTTTATAAAATAATAAAATAAATCTTGTTGGATTATATTAATGAAATATTATTTTAATATTATTTTTATAATTCATTTTATATAATTTCTAGACGTGATATAAGAAAATTTCAATATTATGAAAAGATGAGTATTTTTTTTAAAATATAATCTTTACCTTTTTTGATGGATAACACATTTGTAATATAATGTTTTTGACTTTTATACACTAAATTTGATAAAATAAACTTATTATTTTTAATAAGAATATAAAAAATTACTTTGGGTTTTTGTTAGATATTTTTCTGAAAAAAATTAATATTTTAATGAATTGTGTAAAAAACATGATTTCAATTCAAAACTAATGTTTCATATTATTTATTTTTATAGTTAGGATATCAGTTTAATTTATTTTAAACTTTAATTAGAGTATGTTTTTATAATTTAATCCAATTTATTTCATTGGAATAAATTTCCTATTGGAAATGGATATAAAAACTTTGTGAACTTTTGACCATTTTTAATTCAAAAACCTGTTTTCTCAATCCATAAATGAGATTAGAATTTTCCAATTATATGAATAGAATTTTAAAAACATTACATACATGGTTATAAAAATTATTAATAATTTTATATAATAGGATAAACTTAATTTTATTTGTGAATAATAACTTTTCTATTTTATTTACCATGGTAAAAGGGTAAATAAGGTAAATAATGTTAAAACTTATATTATAATGTTATAAAATTTCCCTAACCATTGTCCTAATTTCATTTTATGATTTGTGTTCGACCTAAATCATCCTAAATCCAATATTATTAACTTTTTAAGACACTTGTCTATGAAAATAACATTTATTATATTTTATTTATATATATCTTAAAATGACATATTCATATTTGTGATAAGTAAAGGAATTTTAATATAAAGTTATATACGTGATATATTTGACTCTAAATAGTCTTTGGAAATTTTAAAAGTTTATATACATCATGGTAATTTAATTATATGTTTTAGACATTAAATAATTTAATTTAATTTTTAAAATAATGATGATGTAGAAATAGGTTATTAAAGGAATAATCAATTAAATGATATTACTAATATTAAATAAATATAAATTGAAATATTTTATTCTATTAATGAATTTTATGGATTAATTTGACACGATATTGATATTTTAACATTGTTTTGTATGGAATCAATTTCATATTATGTTTTAAAGAAGTACTATAATTAATGGTGTCAAAATTGACATAATTCATAAATTAGAATATATAATAATTAATTAAATGATATTGAATTTATAAAAAATAATTTTTAGCGAACATGTTTTTAAAATTCTTGAAATGTAATTAATGACTCATTAATTTGTATTTTTACATGATATGGTAATTATTTTAACTCTCAAATTGTAAATTAGTTAATAAAATGTTAAGAATTAAAAAGGTTAGAACATAATGATAAGAGTTAAAGAACATAAAAAAATTAACTAATATTTATTATATGAATTATATTAGATAAAATATAATCATATATTCAAATAAATCATTTTGGGACCATTTTGAAAAGAAAATTAATTTATATTAATTTAATACTTCTAATAATTAATAGAGTGCCTCTCCACTCTCCAATAAATGGGAACTAATTACTCCCTATTTCTCACACTTCCTAACCCATTTTTTTCATCCATGATCTACCCAAAACCCTTAGTATAATACATAAAAACATTATATAAGCCTTATTTCTCTAATAACAGCTTCTTTAAGGGCATTAAGGTGTTAAGAAAGGTGATCATCTAAATGAATGGTAACATTTTTAATTATGTATTTCTATTTTGTTTCATATTCATATTCCTTGAAACATTCTCCCAACATGATGAAATAATTACTCATTTATCCTTAATATACTGAAATTTTATTATTTTAATATCATCACTTAAATCTATATTCACTTCCATTAAATAGGTTAGGAATTAACAATTTGTGCGTACGTGTGAATTATCACCTCCACGAACCAATCTAATTCATTTTCCATAACCACATCTTATGACTGGTTATAATAATGGAATTAATGTTAATGTTTCATATTCATGAATATTAATCATTATAATTTAATAATATGTCAATTACGTTTTTACCTTTAATGCACATAAAAATAATAATGTCGTTCGTGCATACGCATGAACTATCATCTCCATGAAGCGATGTGACTAATTTTTTTCATTAATACACTTGTATGATGTGTATAAGTATATTTAAATTATTAAACTGATATTAATGGTTTTATGATAATTTTTAAAATATAAAATAATACATTCCTTCTTTTCATAATGGTCAATGAAATATGAAAAACGATACTCTGGCATACATATGGAATACCCTCTATATGATTATAACATTGTTTATTTATCATAACCATACATAATCGTTTAATTTAAAAGTGTAATTAATATATAAAAATGATAATGATTTCATGAATATTATCTTGGAGATGATGGAATTATGATCACCTGGACAATTAGCATCATACCATGTTTATTTTAGAATCGTGTACTGAATATCGATAAAACGTCTGACAAGAACATAAATAATAATGTAATTATATTAACATGGTAATAAGTGATATTAAAGGAATAATATACATTTAAAAAGTTCTAAATTATTTATAATGAAACCTAATTTTACTATTCAATAAAATAAATACATACGAGATGAGTTGGACTTGGGGTAAGGGACTTCATCTCAATCTCTTTTCATTAAGGTATAAATTGTTGTTATACACCACCTTATTTTATATAGTTTATAATCAACCAATATGAATTTTAATTTCATTGAATGGTTTTCTAAAATAATCATTTTATATGAAGAGTTTTACTAAATGGACAAACTAATGTTTTTTAACGTATACAACGACAATGAATTCTATACCACTATGACAATTATTTGTTATTTGGATTCCTCTACAAGCTGTAGTGTTTTTAGAAGAAAAGTAAAAACCATTTTCCATTTTTATGTATTTTGATTTTAAAACTGGCTATGAGAATGTATTGATTATATTAATATCTTGAAAATATTTATTTTTATTGGAATGTGGAAATGTTATTTTTCCTTTATGCATTATTTATCTATTGATCTTATGTTTTGGTTCATGGGAAATGTTTATATATACGGGTCAGTCTGTGAAAAACTATGGGTGGGTGATCCCATGATAGATTTCTAATTCATTTCGTAATGAGGCATAGGTATGTATTTGGATTTCTACCTAGATATTAATATAATATAATGTGATGGGTAATCCAAATGTAACCATTAAGGTTACTCCCTATGTAGCCATGAATCCTACAATGTAGAAACTATATAGATGCCATAAGTTAGCTTTTTTGATTTATGATTTCTATGAGTTTTATAGGAATCTTATGATTTCATTAGGTAAGATATAGGATTTATTTTTTATAAATGAGGAGTATAATTTTTTGAAAATGTTTTAGTGAGTTTAAAATATTCATTGACAAATGGTTTCTTCCATTATTTCATGCCCTTTATTGATCTTTTTGGTTCTCATCACATGTTGTAAACTGTTTTTCATATGGTATAAATACCGGTAATAAAAAGGAGGAATTCAAGATAATTTTTTTGAATATTTTTAACAAAAAAATAAATTAATGTTTTTAGAATGTTTTACTTTTTGAATAAATGTTTAGTGAGTTGAAGTATTTACTTTTTAATATTTGAGTTGTTATGTAATAGTTATGTAATAATTTTATAAAACTGTAAACCTAAAAAGATAACCAATTTTAAAGAATTTATATTCTTGAATTATCTCAATATTATGTAATGCTTAAGTATTTGACCTTATATATAAGGTTAACTATTTATGTAAATATTATGTTAAAATTTGGATGAAGTTTGTGAGAATAAATTATTATCTCACCACGTGAATATTTTATCATATTTGATAACCTACTCTAAAAAATCTGAATTTTGGTTGTTTAGGATATATGGGATGACTTATCATGGATCTCATGATCTTAATAATATTGAATAATGGAAAATTCACCTTCATTTTTGTATAACGAGGGGCAGTGGAAATTGGGTAAGACATGACCCAAGGGAATGATTTTACTTATGAAAAGGAATGAAATCATGTATATATAACCTATCATTAAAATTATTCAACCATAGGTAATATTTATTAAAGAAAACATATTTATATTATTACATTATTTTATGACTAATTAAAGGGTCCCATATATAATCACGTATTTATGGCTTTTGATTGTTAACTTTCTCCTAACCAAGTTATCCATCACTCTCTATTAGAACATGATATTTATATTTCTCTTCTTTATCCACATTTTAACTTCTCAAATATGGTCCTATTTATATAAACATATTTATATGTTACTTTAGGTAACCATTATGGTTACAAATTTCATTTTTAAGAGAATTTGTATTATTCATTTTTACGATCTGGGTTTCTATGAATGAATATTTAAAGCATAAATAGGTAATTTAAAATCCATTTAATGGATTTTAAATTTTGAATATAAGTTTTGGAAAATTTTAAATATTATTTGAAAAAATATACATATTTTTTTAATTATAATATCAAAATTTAACTTTGGTTAGTATTTTATAATTTTCGAAGAAGTTTCATTTTTTATGAATATTGGAAAACACTGAAATCTAAATGACTGCTACATTTTTGTTTAATTTATATATGCAATTAAATAAAATTTTAAATTATTTTTAATGAATATTTAGAAAAATTATACATATACTAATACAATTTAGTTCATTAAAATAAATTTAACCATGATATTGTATATAATAACATTTCTGTCTTTTGTACATTAGCACTTTAAAAACTCGTTGTCTCGTCCCAACTATGGGTTTAATTTTATATTAAATTATACCAAATCTATGTTAATAATTTTTAAAAATTTATTCCTTATTTTAATTCATAATAATTTATTATATAAATTATTGTCTACATAGTTTTTGAACCAAAATATTAGAAAAATTTATTATAATTAATTAAAGTAATAAATGTAAAAACGAGTTTACTTAGTGGTTAAAATTTATCTTAAGGGACAAAGTAACCAAGCAACATGTCCGAAATCCATTTTATATCCATATATCTACCATATCTTCCCATTAATATAAAAGTTTACATTATTTGGGGAACATGTTATAAGGGAAACATCTCAAAAGCAATTACTATTTTATATTTACAAGAATGCCACTCTGTCTCCAATATAAAAGTTAACTCACCCCCATAAATTATTCTCACCTCTCAAGCCCATTGTGTCATCCAAATCCATGAAATATAATCTCAAATATTCCCTCGTATAATCCTATAATTATCACTTTGGGAATTAAGGAAAGTAAGTTAGTCATTTGGTGCAAACAAAATGGGATTACCCGAAGAAGAGGTAACTTCCTTCAGTATGAACTTATGTTTTATAAACAGCTTATCTTCTCAAGATGATTCATCAATAAAAACATATTTATGAGTTCTATATAATTAGAGAATATAATTAGTGTAGGGAGACGAAGCATAATTTTTCATTATCCAAAGAGGTAATTCTTTGATTCTCGAATCACATTGTTTTATCATTAGCGGTTTGTAAAGATATTGTGGGTGATTTCCATTATTACTAGTGGCTGGTTAAATGAGGAAAAATTATTATGTTCTATTAAATGCGGTGAAAATCGAATTGATTTTAATTATATGGGTCATTGATGATTTTTTTCTCTCATTATTATATGTGCCAATAGGTCAAGGCTGAGAACCAAAATCCTTTGTGTTTCCTTCATCAACTTCCAGATACGACATGGAAGTGGGAAGAAATATCTATTGACTTTTTGGTTGCGTTTCTTTGTATCTAGATAAATAATATTATGATATGGGTTTCGATTGATCATATAATAAAATAAGCATACATTACACCCATTTGTGACTCAACCAATGTTTAGAAATTGGTAAGTCTCTACGTAAAAGAGATCATCAATTTACACGAAGTTCCATCTTCTATAGTCTTTAATAGGAATCCTCATTTCACTTCTCAATTTTTTAGAGTCCTTTAAGAGGCACTGAGATCTCAATTCTATGTACGTTTGGTATACCATCCACATTCGGATAGCCAGGCATAATGATATATATAGATCAATGAGTATATGCATTGTGCTAGTGTTAATGAATTTTGAGGGGCTTGTGATGAACATTATAGGATGGTTGGGTATTCTTATAATAATAGTTACAACTCTGAAACCAAAATTAAATATTTTGAGGCCTTTTATGGTCAACCATGTAGATCTCTATTTTGTAGGTCAGATACAGGTGAAGTCTACTTGGTTGGACCGATCTTGGTTCAAGAGAAGATGAAAAAAATCAGTTAATTCTTTAGATAATGTTGAAACCATGGAGATGGTATACATATTATACTAGTAATCACTATAGACCATTTTAATTTTTAGTTTCTAATCATATTTCTTTGAAACTTTCACCTTATTTTGGTTATTGATGGATTTTAAGGAAAGTGAATCTTTCTCATAGTTTTTTGGGGACCTCTTGATGTTTTTTAACATGTGGGGAAGGTTTCTTATATTTAATCACTTCCACCATAGTATATTTCGATACAAACCATTTTCTATGTCTCATAGATCTAGTTTTATCTATTTAATTTATCTTATTTTGTAGATATGGAGTGATATTGAGGTTGAAAATCATTTTCCCTAGACAAAAAATCTATTAAGGATAATTAGTTATAACTTCATATAAGGATGATTCAATATGTTGTTTTATAGGGAATCATGGTTTTGATTCTCATGAGACAAGGGAGATGGAGGAACTAATGAGAGAACAATGGTATCATCTTTTTGGCACTAAATCTTATGAGTAGGATTTCTCAGGAAAAAATATTTCTATAGTGGAGAGGTTGTAACATCCCATGAATATTTTTAATTATTACTAAGCTAAAATTTTATTCAGTATTTTGTAGGGTTTCATTTGGTTTTTTAATGATAATTTTTTAAGGTTTTATTATTTCTGGGCTATTCAAGGTTGGCATAATATTCTCCAAAACCATACAGATTCTCAAGGAGAAATATGGAAAACTCGACAATGAGGGTTATTATAGCTGGAATATAATTTGGAAAACTTCATTCCCACCAGGTAAAAACCATGACCCCCTTTAGAATGTGGAACATGATCAGGGTGTGTGGCTTGTACAACCTAGTAACCCTACCCAGTAAAATACATGCCAGATTTAATTAATATGAACATATTTTTTTAATATCCTAACACCTTCTAACTAGTTTCCCAACGTACCTATCTTGACCCCTATAGTTTAATCTTCCTCTGGATCACCCAAGAGGAAATTTTTTCCCCTCTACACCATTCTATAATCATTTGGAAACTTGGATAATGGCACTCAATCTCTACCTATTAGGTTTCCTCTTCTTATTCCACTTCTTCCTATCACTCTTAATTTTTCTAAAGAGTTTTATAGTTATTTGATTTCTTGGATGATCTTATATCTAACATTTTATATCTTGAATCTAGGTTTGATTCTCATATATTCATTTTGGAAATTCATTGATGTAGTTTAGCGATTAGGGATTCACATTTTGAGAATCTGTGATCCTGAGGCAGGTGGTTCCATTTCAATTAGGCTTTTTGAATAACCCTAAACTGTATGGTATAAATAAAAATGGTAGGTTTAAATTGAATTTATTTTAATTAATTTATTAAAAAATAATTCAATTCAATTATGGTCTTTGTATTTGAAATTGGGGTTGGTAAGAAATTGGAAAAACAAGAAATTCAATTGAATTGGGGTGTGTTGTGAAATTGGATAGAATTTGATTAAATTAAACTATTGAATTTAATTGAGGAACTTGAATTCTGAAAATGATTTGATGAAATTTATTTCAATTTGGTATTTGAAAAAATGAATTAAATTGGGTTTAATAGAATCACATTGATTTTATTATAGAAAACGGTTGTTTTGATTGAAAACTAGATTCAGTTTTTATATGAAAAATTGGAAAAATTTTAATGGGAGAATGAGATAAATTATATTTTAATTTATTCAAAAACAATTTCCAATCATTGATTTTTATTAGTTCAAATGAAATCCCTAGAAGTCAGTGAGTTATCTAGGACAAAACTCTAGGATTTACAACTCTAGCAATATATATGCAGCATTAACATCCCTGATGGGATTGTGATCAGTCCTCTTTGACTTGTTTTAGGGTGATGTGTGTAGAAAAAACATTGCGACAAATATTTGTGTGTGAGGGAGTCCTATAGTATATAACTATCATACATTTTAATAAATGACCATGTTCCTCATTGTTTCTAATTGAAATGTATATATTTAAATGTCTATAAACTGGTTTCTATGCCTTCTGAATTTATAAAATGATTTATATGAAATGCCTATTAATCTATTTTTTTTGTAGTATATCTATAATTTTAAAGGTAAATAATGATTTTATTTATGTATTGTTTTAAAAGAAATTTCTATTTATTTAAAATTTAAATACCTTTATTTGTATAATTATTTTTGGCATCTGATTATGGAACACTTAGTGACACTATATTGGTGTTTTATCTCACACCCTTTATATTCCTTTGAATATTTTTTATATTTTTTCTACCAGGTTCATGTAAGGGTATGTTTCCACTTGGAGGTGGTATTAGTTTTTGATACTTGGTCTTTAAGGGTTGTGTCTACTGGGACATGAGTGTTATCCTGTATTCTAGTTATTTGTGGTTCTACCTTCGGTTTTCTTACCTATTTGACATCGAGTACACATCTTCATGTGGATTCTTATCAGATTCATATAGTTTTTTATATTTCATCAACTATTTTTGTGGAAAATCCAATCCAACATTTATATTTTATGATTACAGGTGGTAGTTTCGAACTCTTGTGGTTCAGAATAGTCATCCAAGCTATGTTTGGACTGGATTGGTTATTATGTTATTAGGGAATTCAGGTTGATTATTGATATGTTTGGTAAACTTATATCATACTTATGAAATAAGAATTCAATTTAAATGATAACATGTGCGCACACACAAGTATATATATATATGTATTTCATTTAGTTTCATTCTTTAAATATGAAAATAAAATGGAAGCAATGTTCATGTGTACGTATGACCTGTCATCTCCCTGAATAGAGTATTTCATTTCATATTTCTATATTTTAATGATTATTATAAATATTTATATAATATGAATATATGTGAAATTTATATCTTGTTTTTCATTCTCATACACATCTTCTCATTGGATATAAACCTTAACCATTACATATGACAGAAATATATTTCCATATTTACACATCAAATAATGATAATTCCATACATATGAGTTCCCCATGATGTAAAATTCTAGAACTAAAATCCTAGGAAAGAATTAATATAAATACATTCTTTATAAAAACACATTAAATTGAACTGAATTGATCCAATTTTAACCAACAATAATTACAATATAACTAATAAATATGTAGTCACTTACATTTAATAAACCTTGTATGTATATAGTTTTAGAGATATATGTAAATAATTTTAAAAAATACAACATAACTCCTATGAAATGAATTTGTTTTCACTATATAATAATAAACTTAATAGTTTATACATATTCAATAAAACAGATAAAATTCTCCATGCATTCTATTCTTTTGGAAATAACATTCTTAATAATTTTCCTCATAAACTAAGGAAAACGAATCATAAAAGGGTTACTTTAAATACATTTTAAAAGAAAATGTATATTATAATCTATAAATGTAAAAACAATATATGTTGTTACTTATTTTCATAATTTAATTTATTCAATAAATTGTGGTACATGAAATACTATGATTGAAATGAACATTTATATACTACTATTATTTAAATATGACCCCTATGACCTAGTTGTTACATTGGAAGGTATAAATATAATTAAAACATATATAGAAAATTATGTTAAAATATTTTCCAAGATATAATGAACAATAAGTGATGTATTTATTATAAATTTATTACAAATAAAGATATAATCTTTTGAAGGTAAAATAATAGATTCTCATATAAAAGTTTTTAAGTGTGAAATGTATTTTTTATCTAAATATATTAAATTTGTCACTATTGATAAATTATTATACTAATATAATTATTTAGTGAATTAATATTAATTTAATTATTCTTAATAGTAAATGAAATAGAATAAAATAATTTTATGATTTAAAAATACATTTCATTCGAAAATGGTTTTTATTTTAGTTTGTGTTGTTTTAATTATAGTTTTTGTGCAAATATTAAAATTAATAACTACAAAATTTATAAATTTTATATTAATAAATAATTATAATTTTTAATTTATTATATATTAATTAAATTATTATGAAATATAGATATTTTCCTAAGGTGATATGTTTTTAGAGAATAGTAAAAAACTGTAGTTTTTTTATTGAAAAAAGAGTTTTCAAATCATGTTTAAAAAAATCCCATTTATTATGTAATTTTTTTTAAAAAATTATTTATTTAATATTTATTAAACATATTCAAATAAATAGAAATTTAATCATATTTATATATGAATTTTATATAAAAAATTTCATATAGAAAAATTCGGTTTTTCGAAAATCAAATTTCCATCACATTTTGCAGGTTTATATTAAATGTAGATTCTTCCTGTTATAGTAATTTGTGTTGAAAAATATGTTTTACATTTTTAGAATAATCATTTAATAATATATTAATTAATACACTCTCATTAATGGCCATTATTAGTTATAACGTCTATTAAAGGTTTTGTTACAAAGGAAAGAGTTAAAATTAGTTAAAAGGGTCAAATAAAAAATTATATGGAATTAATTCAACTAAAATAGTGTAAAAATCCTACTTTATTACCATATTTCATCCATATATTATATTTTTTTAATAACATAGCCTATTTTGGATGGATTTTTCTAGAGTAAGAAATTAATATATTTAATATTTTGAAATATTAAAAGTGTATCCTCCTCCACATATAAAAGGGAATCCCATGTAATATATTATACACATTTTAGAGCCTATTATAATAGAAAAAACTACCCAAATACAATTATATATTCTATAAGGAAGTCATATAGTCCGTTTATATTCAGAATACACACCTTATAAGTCCACATGTGTAAACTTATTAAGGTTGTTTGAAGAATATATTACACACTGATCTAATTGTTCCTATATCACTTCATTATTTACCTCTTTAAAACCTCTTATAATCATTAAAATATAATTACATCAGAATATCACATATACAAAGATTTAGTTATTTTGATTTAATACCATTTACCATAACCTCCTCCATCAAAAGGGAGACTAATCCAATGTTCGTGCGTACAATGGAAAATGACCTCATGAACTAATGTAATAAATATTCATTGAAAAAATCATATGGATGGCGAAGGTGATGGATAAATATTAAATAATCTAATATATATGACATTAATTTCATTATATAATTTAAAATATATAATTTATTTCATTCATAACAATCAAATGAAAAAGAAAAATATCGCTCAGGCATACATGAATACTATTACCTAAGAAAATGATGTTTTTCAATTTTATAAACTACCCCATGTAGATTTTATATATGAGTGAGTAGAAATAAATAATATAATATATAATATATAATTATCATTAAATAGTATTAAAACAATACATACTTTTTTACACAAAATTTGTTGAATAAATAGAATTGTTACTCATGGTCACCTACAGACTACCATCTCCAAGACGTAACATAATTCATTTTTCAAAACCAATTTACATGATTGTTTCTAAAATTATAATTATTTTATAAAAATGATAATTATATAATTTAAATTATTCTATAATTTATATAATCCAGATCTTTTTGATTGTAGTATACTTATCAAATTCATTATTGACACATAAGATAAATGTTCCCAGAATGATCAAAGTAAATATAATAAATATATTAATTAAATATTACAACGATATAAGAGAATTAAAAGGAATAATAAAAATGGAAATGAATATTAATTGAGTAAATAATTTACATAATTTTATTAGGTAGGTTGATAATTAATGCACATGGCCTATCTGACTCAAGTTAAGTGACATTTATCCTTAAAAATTCATTTAAAATGTTTTATTGATTAATTTTATAAATCTATTCCTTACACATACATAATATTAAAATTATATTGTTATAATATTTATACGTGCATAAATTAATTCTTAATAAAATTTTGTGGTACTTTTTATTTAATTAAAAGGTTTAGAAAAAGAATATTTTTATGTATTTTATATGGAATGTTTCGGTTTTTTTATAAAAGAAAATAAAAATGTTTTATTAATCATTTACAACATGAATAGAATTTCACCCCACCATGAATGTTATTATTTAATAATATTTCAATTTATATTTTCATGGTTTTTCAAGAGAATATAATTTTTATAGTATATCTAAAAATTTTTGATGGAAGAGTTTTTTAAAAATAAATTATCTTAAAACTAATTTTAACATAGATTCATAAATTGCATTTAAATTTATGTTAAACACTATATTTTTTGGTATTCTTGATTAAAATTAAATACAATATATGTGTAATGTATGTTATGGTTCTTGTACATTTATTATAATTATGGTTGATTCTGATATTTATCTAAAATGGATTTGGAAATGATTATACTCTCATAAAAAATATATTTCAATTAAACAAGCAGGTTATTACATTTTTATCTATTTTTATAAGGGTAAATGAAATGGATCTATACATATGATGTCTCAAATTACCTTAATTTATTTTATAAGAATGTTAATGAGTTTTCAGGGATATAATTTAATTTCATAATGTATATTAGTGATATTTTCTAAATGTAATGATTATTACCTTTAAGGATTATATGATATGTTTTTATGGAAATGTGTCTCAAGTTTTGTCATATTATCAGTGTAACCCTCATGATATTTATTTATCCACTATATTTTCTTATATAGTTTTAATTAAAAAGCGGGTAATAAATCTATTTTCATTGTAAGTAAACTATTACTAAAACTCAATGTTTTTACTACTAATGGAAAACCATTCTATTTTATCTCTCAGCTATATACAAAATTTCATGTATTTTCTCCATTTTTTATATGTCCATTAATGATAATTTTTTTCTCATATGATGTTTTTAATTATTTTTCATGGGGACTATGGATATGTAGGAGTAATGATGATATTTTGTTGAAAAGTTTGAAGATTTTACGAGGAATGAAAATGAATATATTTTAATTTTTTTTGTATTCTGATAAAAAGGATACAATGTGGAAAATACCACTTTGAAATGTTTGGGTTTGTAATGCAAGAATTAGGACGAAATTTTTAAAGACTATAATCTTGATAATTAATCAATAACTAAAGAGAATAAATTATTATTGGAAAATTAAATTACATGCAGAACGAGGATCTATTACTTATAATTGGAATCCAATTAAGGGATTAGATTACTAAGTATGTTAGGATGTTATCTTACTAGATGATAAATATCCTATAAAAACTCAATTGTTTGAATGTTATAGAAACTAATTAATATGTTTTATTAATTGAAATAGTTGAATATAAGATGACATGGTTAAGGTTATCTTAGTATTTATCCTCCTCTTAACATGGTTTATTCTAATTTTATATGATATACATATAAAAAATATTTTTTAATAACTGGATGGAACAAATAGTATTAAAATTAATAATGGATGTGAAGTGAAATAAATTAGATAATTAAATGAGGAACCTAATGGAATTGCTATTATTGTGAGAAATATTTTGGTGTTTCATAACAAGCTATAAAAATGTTTAATTGACCATCTATAGCAAGGTGGTATTCCAAATCCACCAAATATGATTAAAAGGAGTTCAATGAAATATTTGGTTCTAATGATCATAAAGGTACCAAGATTCAATGTACTATGATGAAAGAAGGTAGGAAGAGTATCCTAGGAAAATTTCTGAAAATAAACATGTCGCTTTATATATTTTATATTAGAAAATAGATAAATAAAATTACATGAATAAAAGGAAGAGTTCAGTTAACACTGGGAAGGTAAATAAATTTCATCCTAGGGAACCAATGTAATGGTTTAAATGTGTAGAGTATGGGTATAATGAATATTGTTTTACAAGCGGGTAAGCATACTAACAGAATTAACAAGACCATTTAGATAAATGTTTAAGAATACTTATAGCTATATAGTTGATGAATACGAAACTATTAGTGAATTATAAAAGATGTGGATTTATTGGCTTCTTATGATTTAAAATTGATTAATATTTTGAATTGGTTTATATTTTTGATTATATAAAAAAGTTAATTGATGAAAAAAATATAGAAAATGATTATTAAATAAAGATAAAGTATTCTAACATATTGATTTTTCTATATAAATGGATTCATGATTCATGATGTAGTGTTATAATAAAATATGATCATTAGTTAAATGGAAATAATACATTTTTTCGGGATTTTTTGAATAAATTAATTTCAAAGACACTAATTAAAATCTACCAATTTTTTGAGTTATATTTAAAACTTATGTTGAAACAATGTTTTATTAGAAATTTTATTTGTGGGATAATGATTTTGTGTTTTCCTGATATAGTTATAATTTTATTGATATCCCATAGGGTTAAGATGATATGTTATGTTGATGTTATTATTGTCAATTAGGATAAAACTGTTAATCCAATTTAGGAACACATGTTATATTATACATATAACCTTTGGATTGAAATGTTGTTTGGTGAATTTCAGAAAACATAATTATACACCACACACTTTTCCGTTGATGATTATAGATTCATGAAACCCATACATAAATAGTGATATAGTTTTCAAGGGATTTAGATAATTATTAGTGAATAATAATGGTTGGTCTTCGAATTTCACTTCTATAAGGGTTCATATTGGGATATCATTTAACCCTTTTACATTGATTTTTTTTCTATGTATTTGGTATTTCCCTTAGCCAAACAAAATTTTCCAATAAAGACAACCAAAAAGCCAACTCAAACAAAGGAACATGTGGGATTCTCCTAAACCACCCCAAGTTCAAACTTAACAAACCATTATGGTGCAAATGTACTTTCTTGGATATCACTCACTGTGAGTGTGCAGAGTATATACTGGTGGTCAGTAGGTAGGCCACCCAAAGGCGTGGCATGGCCGGTGTGGGTGTGAGTCTAACACAAAGATATTTTGTGAATTATATAATTTTTAAAATTAATTTAAACCTTTTGAAATTATTTATTACATCAAATATTGAGTTTTTCATTGATTACATGCAACACTGATTTTAGCCTACATTATACCCAACACAAAATTTAAACAAAATTATTTATATTTAATAAATTATATTATTTAACATTATAGGTATCACTAAGAAATTTAAATAGATGTTTTGGATAATATTATGTAAATTAAGAATATAGATGGTATACACATGAATATAAAATTAATTCTTTGGTGACTAATGAATATAAAAAATTTAAATTTAAATTATTTTAAAATAATTTAAATCATTTTATAAAAGAACTATTTTTATTAAAAAAACATTTTTTACATAAATATAATAAAAATATAAATTTTTAAAATGATTGAAATTAAATTTAGATATTACATGTTAATTATAATTATTAAAATTCATCCTCTGTTTTTTAGACAGGAGTTAAAAATTAATACAATTTTGTACTTAAAACTGTATTTTATATAAATTAGTCATGTTGCCTTTTGTGCACTTATATTAACTTTTATTTCACAATTTTATAAAATAAATTTTATAAAATTAAATTCAATTTGTAATTCAAAATTCCGAAATTATCTTAGGTTGAAGTTTTCCATTTTTTTGGAGAAATATCATTTTTTTTGTGAATGTAAAACAATACAGTCTTTTAATTGAAAATTTTATTTTAATTTCATTTTTTATAATTTTAAAATATATTTAAAAATGGTTTTAATTTATCATTAGATCAATTATATATAAATTTATTAAATTTATTTCATATGAATAAATTTAAATTTTTTTATACATATAATTTCTAACTTTTGATCTTTTTCTCTTTAAAAACCCGCATTATCATAACATCTACAAGGTTTTTTTAGATGAACTCTACCACATCTATGAAAATAATTATAAAAAATAGATTCCATATATTTAATAATCATAATTTATATTATCTAATATGTTAAATTTTTAGATTAATTATAGTAATTTCTGTAGTTCATGCTTTGGTCTTTGTTATCTTCATTTCAGTTGTCATTCGTCTCGTAGCTCAGCAAAGTAAAATAGTTATGTTCCCATTTAGTTGGAGGCGTGACCATGTATTCCTGGCACGCAGACGAATCCATACATGATGGAGGGGGGTTCATGTTTCTCCCTTATCGCTGCTAGTGGGAATCCGGATGTTGTTGCTCCGATTATTGAAGGTCCAACTGGTGTAAATTCAAGCTTGGTCTCAGCCATGGTAAAGGGACATGAACGTGATCCTCCATGGAGTAATCCCTTAGTTTATAATGTATTCAATCATTTGAGGGATGATTTGGATGTTCTCTCACTAGTTGTGCATGGTTCGTTGGATCTTGCGGAACCTAGAATGGCTAAGGATGTTGCTGTTATTATTAACAGGGGAGTAGTGATTCAAAAGCCATCGAGGGAAGGTGAATGTCATAAGATATCTTCTTATGTGGAGGCTATATGTACATGGATTGATGACACTTTATGTGAGGGCCCTAGGATGATCTAACTCCTATGATCATTTCAAGGCTGAGAAGAGTGGTGTTAATTATGAAATTGAGTAACCATTTTGAGATCCTGAAGAAATAAGGGCCTACCCAGGAGGCAGACTAGGAGGAAAACTTCAATAAGGAGTAGATTATTCTATTGGAGGAGTATGGGGATGAATTATCCAGTCAGCTTTCATGGGTTAGTGCTCATGAATTTCATGAAAGTGATGCCTACAGTCCGAGAAGTAGTAAGGGATGGTAAAGAGGAAAGAAAGGCTGAAAGGACTAATCTTATCTACCTTCTCCAATAAAGACCTGATCTACCATGAATTTGAAGGACCTAGTGATAGAAGGTACTCCCATATCTAAGTGTAATGTAGTCAGTGTAGAGGTTTCAGTCTGTAGGGAAGAGTTTGATAGTATTTTTCTGCAATATCAAGGCAGCGTAGCTGCACAACCAATGGAGCTGCTTCTGCATTCCTGAAAAGTTATGGAGGATGAATCCCTTTTTCTTAATGATTGAAAAGAAGATAGTGAAAAGATTATGTTATGGTCTATTTGTGTGTCCACAAATAGAGATCATATGGATTGTGTTTCCAAGTAGAATTTAATCCTAGTTAGAGGCTTCAATGCAGGGAAAATCAACCAAGATGATTTCATGAAAGTTTGGGACAGACTGGCACACTGCTTTAAATACATTATTCAGTATGAACTAGAAACACTGGTAACATCTATCTCCTAGAATATTTTTATGGATAAATATGCTAATAGTCTTATATTTTCCTTCAATAAAATTTTTTTCTCCTGGGGTTTCTCACTTTTACCATAAAAGTGGCTTTTGGTTGATAATAAAAATATGAATTTGTTCGGGTAAGATTGAAACATGTTTATCATATTACATCCATTTTAATTGATTTTTTTTACATAAAAATAAGTTTTTAATTAATAAATTTGATTTAAATTTATAATAAGTATGTAATAATTGTATAATAAATATCATTTTATTATTATTCTTAAAAGATAATTTACCTCGGTAAATAAAAGTATATTGGTTGCTTTGGTAAATAAAAAGTAACATAATAAAATTGAGTAAAATTAACAGGTAAGGAATAACCTTAAAAATGATTATTTTCATTTTTTAGGTGTTTTTAGACCAAACAATCACTCCACTCCATTATTGATATATTTTTTAAGAACATGAGGCAACAATGACCTACCAATAGTTAATACTTTTGAGTATTTACAAAAATTCCACTCCTCAATTTTAAAATGCCACCTCCCCAATATATTCCAAGAAAATTAAAACTCATTTTGGTTAAGAAAATACACTTTAAAATAACATCCCAACTTCGTATACCACATCATATAAGACTTGTTTTGGGAATAACGTTATCCTAGAAATGGTTTTACTGTAATCCTAGAGATGATACTCGAAGAAGTTGTAATCTTCATCAATGTGGGTTTCTATTTTATTTCTTCCTCCACACTCTTAAATAATTATTATATCTTGATTATATAATAACCCAAGAATATTCCAAATACTGATAATTTTTATTTAAATTTAGTGACCTACAACCCTCTCCAATTCTATAAAACGGGTAAAAAATCATCGTTCGTGTGTGCGAAGGATAAAATCCTTTTGAACCGATGACAATTATTTTTTCCATTAAAAACTCCCATAGTTGGACATAATTATTTATTAATTATTTATATATTATATTTAATATTTTATTATTCTTATGGAATTAATATATCACACAAATAATGATTATTACCATTTGGTGGGAATACAATAATGTCAACCATGCGTACGACGTACTACCACCATGGGAAGTGATGTAATTGGTTCACGATTTACATGGATTATATTCAGGATGAGTTTAATGAAAATATTTTATAATAAATAAAAAAAATAATTCATAAATTTAAAAATGTCATTAAATTTTATTTTATTCAATCTGAAAATATAATTGAAATAGTGTTAATGTGTATGTATGACCTACCGTCCCCATGAACGGTGTGTTTCATTTATATCAATACATTTTATGGATTAATATAAATAAATATATTATGAATATATATGATATTTATATCATGGTAATCATTCTGAATATTATGGAACCATTATCAAAATATGGGGACCAAAAATACAATAAATCAAATCATATATGAAAAACCCATTATTACCTGAAATATAAAATTAACATGGAATTTTTAATAAATGGGTATTAAATAGTAATATGAAAATAATGTATGTTATAAAATATTGTAAATATTTTTGGTAATAGATTTATAATAAACTTATATTTATTATAAATGAGTTTTGAATGAGTGTAATAGAATTCCAAATTTCAAGTAAGGGATTACCTTCCCACCATTATGTTCTATGAGCACAATCTATATTCACCATTTATATGTTTTATGTGATATAAAAACTACTCATTAATTTATTTTATTATAAATTCCCAAAAAATTATTGGGCTTTACATATCCCCTTCCAACGTATTGGGTATATGTAACACCACTATTTTTTAGGGAAATTTTTTTTCCAAATAAATTTATTTTCATTCATTTATTTAATGTAACTATGTCAAATATTCATTTCACTTGGAATTTAATTTACTTTAACTACACACATCACAAACTTTTCAGGTGCTATATGCAACACTGATTTTCTACGAAACATCATTTTATTGTTGTAATTATTTAAATGAGATAATTATAAAATAGATGTTAATATTATTTATATGAATAATAATAACTACCTTTCATATATTATATATATTGGTTTCACATAAATAAAACATATTTAGAGAAAAATCTATAAATTTTTGTAACAAAATTTTATGTGATAAAAATAATATTTTCTTAAAGAAACTGCTTTTTATGTCCTTCTAAGAACAATAAAAAAAATTTCTTTAGATTCTAATAGAAATTTAAATTTGATAAAATGTACTTCATTTTTTAATTTTTAATCTTGAAATTATCATTGGGTGAATTTATGGGATTTCTCTATGAAACATCATATTAAGTTGAATAGTACAAATTATAGTAATTTTGATTAAAATATAGTTTTCATTTAAATAATGATTAGTGTAAAATTGTAATTAAACATTGTTTTTGAAATTAAAAATAGAAAAATTATGAATATATTAATCCAATTTAGGTTGTTTTAATAAAATTTATATTTAAATTAGATATAAAAAAATCATCGATCTTTTGAATGTTTTTACATTTAAAACCCACTTTCTTATCACGTCTCTAGGATTGGAGTTAATCTTAATTTTATCACTTCTATGATTTGAATTAAAAAAATGGACATCAATAGTTGTACTCATTATAATATTTTTTAATAATAATAACAAATTAATTTTTTTCCAAAAAAATTAGTTAAATTGGTTAAAATTTATTACGGTGATTAAGGTAAAATTAAGCTTAATAAGGGATTAACTCAATCATAAGGACCAAAATGAATTGGATAGTTGTCCCAAATCCATTGTATGCCAATAATTCAACCCCATCTTCTATTAGTTCTAATTTTACATGTTGTTGAGATATTATTAAATGTAAGTGCCTTATATAATATGTTCAGTATAGAAATAGATAAAAAAGAAACATTCCTTAATTTTAAAATTTATAAAAAATTGAGATATGTAAAAAACATCATATTTTCTATTTTATATATAATGTTCAACTATAAATGGGTTATTTTAATCATAATAAATTATCAATATTATTTAGAGGTAATTTGATTACTCAAAATGCTTAAGAAATGCCAACGTAGTGATTATTTTGTTAATAATTTACTAAAATAAATGATATAAATATTAAAAGTAAAGTGAATTGATTTAATTATTGCCTTTAACTATTTTTAATATGAATATATCATGTTAAAAATATTTAATATTAATATATATGAAATCCAATATTATTATGATATTTAAAAAATAAAATTAAATAAATAGTGTCAAAATTGACATATTGTAATTTTTCCATTAATGAATTTTTCTTAAATGATTTAAAATTAATGAAAATAATATATTATTCTAAAGGATATTTTTATTTTTATTTTATAATATTAAATATTATCTATTAATGGTGGCCTCCCATTATTGAATACCTTTTGATATTTACAAGAGTGATACTCCCTCTCAACTGTAAAAAGGCAAGTACTCTACCCCTTTTCGCACCTCTCAAACCACATATGTTCTACCGATATATACTCAAATATCCTTCTGAAAATATTTCATTTCTAATTGAGTCCTTTATTTTCTTATAAATCATTCCATGTTATCCTATTGATGCAAACCAAAAGGAATTTACCCTATTAAGAGGTAACACCCTCCATCAAACTTTTTTATTTTATTTTATTTCTCCACTCCCTAAACTCTTGTTATTCCTAGGTTTTATATCACCAATAATATCATCAATAAAATTTTATTATTTTCTTGTAGTTATTTCACCTACACTTATACACACATCAATAAAATTGGTAGTGAACATAATGTTTACGTGTACGGTGAACAAATGCCTCACGAAACAATGATTGTTTATTTTTTCTTTACCACCTCTCATGGTGAATATTATGATAAAGAATATATTTATATATGTCATATATAAATTTTATTATGTATTTAATCTTATTTAATCTATTTTGAACATATATTTTTATAATTTTCATTGGGTGTAAATATGGAAATTTTGTTTGAGAAAATGTAGACTATCGCCCCCTAAAAGTGATGTGATTTGTTCACACCTTACATGTAATGTATGAAGGATTTGTTTCATGAAATTGTATTATATATATTAAATAGTAGTTATAATATAATTATAATATATACATATATACATATATATATATTTAATTTCTTTATTTCTTTCAATATGTTAATGAATCAAAAGCATACTTCATGCGTACGCACGGTCTACCGTCTCCATTAATCGTATATTAGATTTTCATACTTCTTTGTTATATGAATTATTATAATACACAGATAATAAATATGATTTATATTTATATTAGGTATTATATTCTATAAATCATGATATAATTATTAGGACTAATGATATAAAAAAATAAGACGCATGCAAAGAACAAAGCATATATTATCCAAAGTGAAACCTTAACATAGAAATGTCATGAAGTGGGAAATATAACTTCTTAATAGAAAAATATATGATATTACATATAATAATATTATTCTTTGATATATTTATAATAAATAAATATTTACTATAAAGTAGGATTTAATGAGTACGAAGATATTTAATACATAGTGTAAGGGAATCTAATCTCACATTTTATATCTTGAGATACACGCCATGTTTATCACTCTTTTCATTGACGTGGTGTATATACTTACCATGAATGTATTACATGATTATTATTAAATATATGGGTATTTCAATATCCATTATATAATATTTATTTAATTGGTTTAATTATTCAAAATTTTCCAAATCAACATGAATGTTTTGTTGCAATTTTTCTTTCATTGAGACACATGTTTTATTGTGATCGTACATTATTTTTCGAAGTGTATATGCATCCATTTGACATGTTATATATAAGGACCTGAACTAAAACATTACATAATATTGAAGTAAATGAATAATTCACATTAGGAAACTTTTAAGGTTTAGAGTTTTAGAGAATTAGTACTTAACTATTACATCTCAAAAGACTACAAAGTAGACACTTCAACACAGTTTCCATTTTTTTCATAAAATAAAAACTCTTGAAAAAAAGAGTCATGTCTAGTCCCATGTTTTCAATATCATGACTTTTCCTTGACCCCATCCTTGACCTTATTCATCTTTAAGTCCTGTGAAAACATTTCAAAACATGGCAGAGCATAAAAAACCCAGTAAGGGTTATAAAAAAAAAAGAAAGAAAACATTTGTTCATAAATACATACAAAAGATAAACTATTTTACTTACCTCATGAAAAAATAAGATTTATGAATAAAAAATAGCAATCATTAATAATAAAGGTAAATTTTTGAATTCATAACATACTTACAATATAGCTATCACAGCTACATAGGGAGTTACTTTGGAATACCCATCATAGTATATTCCCTAAATATCTTAGGAGAAACATTCACATTGGAATATTTCACATTACCCAATGAATTGGAGAGATATCTCACGCTCACCCGCCCTAGGCTTATCATGGAACCACCCATATACATAAATAATTCCCAATAACCATAACATGATCATAACACAAAACATAAGCATAAAGGAAATATAACAATTCTACATTACAATAACAAAATATCATCTCAAGATATTGAAATAATAAATCCATTATCAAAATAATTTTCAATACCAAATTATGTAAAATGATTATATGGTATTTTTTTCCTTTTAAAAACATTACGGCTAGTTAAGGAAGCCAAAGATCAAATAATACTCGCGGCTGCAGAAAGGTCGTTGTCACCACGTACGTAAAAAAAACATTCCTTTTTTTCATTTAGTAAAACACTTCATATAAAAATATTCCCTTTTAATTAAATGAAATGTGAAAGAGGTTTATACACCGTATAAAATAAAGTAATGTATGCAACTAAATATGCCTCAATGAAAGGAGATTGAGACGAAGTCCCTTACCTCGTGACCGACTTCACTGGATCTTTCTTTAATCTCCTGAATAATAAACTAAAGATAATTTATACTTGACTAAGAACCTTTTTCAAGTTTATTAATCCTTATATATTACTTATTACCTTGTTATAAACATTATGTAATCATTTAAGTTAATAATGTTCGTTTTGTCGATATTTGGTACTTGAGTCACAAATAAACAGCATATAGTTACAAGTTGCTCACATGGTCAAAATTTCATTATATCCAGAATGATATTCATGATTTATATGTCATATATATCATATATATCTAGTATATGCATGTATTTATAGTATTACATAACATTTGGAGGTATGAAATGAAATGCACCGTTCATGGAGACGGTAAGTCGTACATATGAATGAATGCTTCATCAATTTCTATTTCTTATTTTAATGGAATTAAAAAATAATTATACATAGGTATATTATAATTCCAGTACAATATCATATATAATATCGTTAACTACATCCTTTATATGTCCCACATATGGCATTGATGAGTCAAATCACTTTGAGGGGCGATAGTCTGCACTTCCTCAAATGAAATTATCACGCTTACCCATAATGGAAACCATAAAGGTATGATATAAAAGAAAAATATAGAAGCATAAATAAAACATAAACATAATATATATCATATATAAAAATAGTTTTATCTTAATGGTCACCATGATAGTTGGTAGGAGATAATCGAACAATCATCATCTCGTGAGGTGTCAGTTTGCAATCTGCAGAAATAGTATGTTCTTCACCCATTAGATGGAGGGGCGTGTAAGTGTAGTTAGAATAATTATCATAAAAACATTATATTATATTTATTATACGTGTTTTTCTATAAAATAAAGGAATAAAAAGAGTTTTGGGGTTCGAGAAGAAAAATAAAAGAAAAGAAGTTAAGAGACCCCATTACATTTAATTTGGATAAATTTCTTTGGTTTGAACCAAAATAACTTCTTGAAATGACTTCCTCCTAAGGTAAGGATTCTAGGAGGAGGAGAGGAATGTAGGAAGATTAATTGGGTAGAGGTTGGATGAGCCAAAAGTCTTGAGAGGTGTGAGGAATTGGATAGAAGTGAAAACATTTTATAAGGGGAAGGAGGGGCTCTTTTGGAATGTGTGAAAATATTAATTAATCATAAACTTATATTCAGTTTCAAATAGTCCAAAAATCATTAGCATAGAAGATAAGATGACTCATGTTCGAAATAAAATCATTCAATAAGAATTGGACAAATTTGGATGTTATTTTAATATTTATAATCTTATTTAATTAAATGATTTATTAATGAGGTAAACAGTGGATCATTCTTGTGTCATAAATAATATAATTTCATCGATATCTAAAAATTAAAAAAAATACCATGATGTAGTAAATAATTTTATCTCTCCAATGAATATATATAGTTGAAAATATAGTTTATATAACCCCTTGTAAAAATTAATTAATTAAAAGATATTTGTTTTTTTGTCATTTTTGACTTTACTTTAAGTTAATTAATCTAAACTATCATTATCACTCCCTAGTGGCTCAATGGGGTCCCCAAATTGACCCAAAGATGACCATGGTCATAAATGACTCAACCAATAATGTTTTCACAAGTGTTAAGGTAATTTTTAATTATTATAATATTATTTTTACCTTGAATTACCCTATTTATCTTTGCCCGCGGTAAATAAAAGTCAAAATTTACTATTCACAAAAAATTAGAATCATCTTATTGAACCACATTTTACTTACTAATAACAACCATGTATGTCATATTTTTTAAATTCAATTCACAGAAGTTGTAAAATTTCATTCAAATGAAAATGTCAGTTTTTTAACTCCTACAAAGTGGTTTCACTATTCATCAAAAATTGAAGTTTTTTAGAAAAATACAAAAAATTCAGCCTTATATATAATTGATATTCCGAATTCAAAGATGATGTCTATTTTACCAAATTATAAACACATAATTTGGATTAATTAATTTAAAATTAATTCTTGTTGTTAAAACAAATAAAATGTTTTTAAGAAACAATAACTATCAAAAGATTAACACTTGTTTATGTCCAAAATCAAAGTGAGATTAATACAAATTACCTAAATTGGATTAAATGGTAAAAATATATTTTAATTAAACTTTAAAATCAATTAAAAATATAATATATCCATATTATTAAATTATATTAAAATTCAGTTTTGAATTAAAATACAATATTTTTCACTATTCATTAAAAATGAACTTTATCAGAAAAATACCAAAAATTTTAACAAAATAATTTTTGATGTCTCCATTATAAAGAAGATTTTTATTTGGTCAAATAGAATGTATTAAAGTGACCAAAACTATATTTAATGATGGATCTCCATTAAAAGATGGTAAATTGACATTTTAATGTAAATTAAGCTTAAAATTAGATTCATTCACATTTTAAGCCTCTAACGTCTATTGGATAAAAGTAAATAAATTTAACAAACATGTATAATCATATTTTAGTTATTTTTATTCATTCCCAACAATAAAATGTCTAGAAGTGAACTTCCGTTTAAAATAATAATATTTTATTATTAGTATGCAAAGTAAGATTTCAAAGAAACCCATTGTTTCGCATCGGGTATGCTATCGAACATCGAAACCCCTTTAAAGTAAAATTAATATTTAATTTTCAAATATTAATAAATATAAAATATTTCTTATTCTTTATTTACCTGGGATGTTACATAGTTTCCCCCATTTTAAAATTTCATCATCACAATTTTTATTCACTTATTAAAATAATTGGGGGTATTTATCCCTCATAACATTTTCAGATTCCCATGTGGACTCTTCAACCATATGGTTTTTCCACAAAACCTTTACCTGGTGAATTCCCTTATTCTATAACACTTTATATCTATGGTCAAAAATCTATACTGGTTGTTCATCATAAGAGAGATTCTTTTCCAATTGAACTACCCCTGGGCTCAAAACATGAGATGGATATGGAATATACTTTCTCAACATCGAAACATGAAAAACAATCTATACCTAGGATGAAATTGGTGGTAAAGACAATCTGTATGCAACTAATCCAACTGTCTCCAGTTTTTCATAAGGTCCAATGAGCCTCAGACTCAACTTTCCCTTCCTTCCAAAACACATCAATTTTTCCCAGGGAGGAACTTTGAGAAAGACATGATCAACTACCTCAATTGAAAGATCCTTCCTCCGGTTATCTGCATAACTTTTCTGTCTGCTCTGAGTTGTTCTCATGTGATTCTGAATCAACTAAACTTTCTCTGCCATATCTTCTTCCAATTCTAGTCCCATTATCTTCCTTTCACCTATTTCATCCAAAAAATCTGGAGTTCGACAACGCTTTCCATATAATGCCTCAAATGGATCCATCTTTATACTTGAATGAAAACTATTTTTATATGAAAATTCAACCAAATAAAGATTTGGGTCCAAACTTCCATGATAATTAATCGACCAAGCACGTAACATATTCTCCAATGTCTGAATTGTTCGCTCATATTTCCCATCTGATTGGGGATGAAAAGCTGTACTAATATTTAATTCAGTACCCAACTACTTCTGAAGGCCTTTCCAAAAGTTTGAATTCAACCTGGGATCACAATAATATACAATGGATAGGGGAAGAACATTCAACCTTACAATCTCTTTAACATACAATCGAGAATGCTGATCTAGAGACTATGTATCTTGAATAAGAAGGAAATGAATAGATTTAGTCAATCGATCCATAATAAACCAGATTTCATTATTACCTCGAGATTTCTTCTGTAATCCCTCAAAAAAAGACCATGGATATATTTTCCCATTTCCACTCTGGAACTAGTAAAGGATGAAAAATCACTTTCGGTAACTGCCACTCTGCTTTAACCTGCTGACAAGTTAAACACTTCACAGTAAAATCAGTAATATCTCTTTTCATTCCATCCCACCAGTAATACTCCTGATGTTCTTTGTACATATTTGTACTGCCAGCATTAACTGAAAACGGGGAACTATGAGCTTCCCATAAAAACTCATTCTTCAACTGTGAATCACAAGGCACACATAATCTATTTCCAAATCTCAAAACACAATCATTATCAATGTTAAATTCAGGAAATTTATCCTTCTGAACCAACTCTACCTTTTTCTATAACTCACAATCTTCCTTCTGTGCTTGCTTAATTTTATCTGATAGAGATGATCTCACTGACAATTGATACAAAATAGATGAATTTTATGTACCAACAACTTCTGTTGCAGATTTTATCAAATCAAAAACCAAAGGATGTTTTTCCAAATGTAACACAGTTAATGAAGCATTAATTTTTCGACTCAAAGCACCAACCACTTTATTTTATTATCCCGGATGGTAATGGATCATGTGATCATAATCCTTTATTACAGCCATCTCCTCTGTCTCATTTTCAATTTTTTTTGAGTGAATATATACTGTAATTTTTTTATTAGTATATATTTCACATTTTAATCCCTCAAAAAGGTGCCTCCAAAATTTTAAAGCAAAACCAACTACAGTTAATTCTAAATCATGTCTAGGGTAATTTCACTTATGAGGTTTCAACAGATGTGAAGAATAAGTAATTACCTGATCATTTTCATAAAGACACGTCCATGTCCTTTTAATGAAGCATTACTGTAAATAACAAACTCACTATTTCTGGAAGGTATTGTCAAAACTGAAGCATTAACCAATCTTCTTTTCAATTATTGAAAAAAATCATCACATTCTTTTGTCTAGATGTATATTACACCTTTTTGAATTAACATAGTCATTGGACTAGATAACTGTGAATTTTTTTTAACATTAATCCAGTAATAACCAACCAAACCAAGAACACTACGAATCTAGGTTATATTTGTGGGTCTTTTCTATTCTTGAACAACTTTTGTTTTAGCAGGATCAACTCTTTTACATTTTTTTGAAACAATGTGACCAAGGAAAGAAATTTGTTGCAACCAAAACTCACACATGCTGAATTTCCCATACAGTTTCTTTTCTTTTATGGTTTGCAAGACAACCCTTAAATGAATTTCATGTTCCTATTTACTTTTGGAAAATACCAAAATATCATCAATGAACACAACCATAATCTTATCCAAGAACTAATGGAAAATTATATTCATAAGATCCATGAATACAGTAGGTGCATTGGTTAAACCAAAAGGCATAACTATAAATTCATAATGGCCATATCTAGTATGAAATTCGGTCTTTATAATGTTTGTTTCCTTTACTTTTAACTTATGGTACCCCGACCTAAAATCAATCTTCAAAAAATATTGAGCTCCCTATAGCTAATCAAACAAATCATCGATATGAGGCAATGAATACTTGTTCTTAATAGTGATGTTATTCAATACTCTATAATCAACGCAAAGTCTTATCGAACCATCATTATTTTTAACAAACAAGACAGGATCACCCATGGTGATGTGCTAGGTCAAATGAAACCTTTATCTTATAACTCATGCAATTTCTTCTTTGACACTAAAAGTTGAATTTGATCCATTCTATAAGGGGTTTTTGAAATTGTCTTAGCATCAGGAACTAAGTTAACAGTAAATTGAACTTACAGATCAGATATAATACCAGGAAAATCATTAGAAAAAACATCAAGGTACTCATTTACCACTAGTACATAATTAATCTGAACAGTTCCTTTGTTTTCAACAATATGTGCAAGGTAACATTCATTTCCATCTTTTACTAGTTTCTTATCTTCCTAATATGTTATCAAAATCAGGGGTTAATTCTTGTATACAAACTAAAAATAATTCTGAAAAGAAACCTCTTTAGCTCTACATTAAATCTTATAATGATAAACAGAAAGCCAATCCATACTCAAAATAACATCAAAATCTACTTGAGGTAAAAAATAAGGTTTTTAGGTAGATTCTTTTCACACATAAGGGCATAAATGTTATTATGTTTTCTTTTTGTCTCAATATTTCTTCCAGGTTTTTCTACCGAAAGTTTTTTATTCATATATTGAGATAAAATTCCTAATTTACTAGAAAAAAACTCAGAAATGAAATATTGTGTAGACCCAAAATCAAACAACACATTGGCATAATCAGAACAAACAAACAGTGTACCTTATACAACTTTATTTGATGGCACAACATATACTAAAGTAGTTGCAAAGGATTTCACCACCCTTTTCTACTTGTAGTCTGGATGCTTTCCTTTGATTGAGTTCTTTATTGGACACTAATTTTCATAATGACTCATTTAATTTCACTTAAAACATTTTACTAACTATAAATCATATTTTGTCTTACCATTACCATGATCTTTTTCAGTGCATCTATGAGCCCTATGTCCCATTTTACCATATCGGTAACACTTAATAGAATTCAAAAGACATTCCCCAGCTTGATTTTTACCATAATTTTTACAAAGTGTAAACTTAAGTTTCTTACCATTATAAAATTTTAAAGAGTTCTTCCCTTTCTCCTTCCACCTCGACCTCTTATTCTGTTGTTTTTTAAATAACACATGATCATCAGCAAACTCCATTTCCACCTTCTCCGCACAACGAACAAGTTTTTCATAACTATTGAACTCACGAGAAGCTAAATCCCTTCAATACTTTGTATTTAATCTTGAGTAAAAATGGTTGATTTTACTATCAAAATCTTGTTTGAAATTTGGAGCATACCTTGCAAGGATAGTAAATTTTTCTTCATAATCATCCACTGAGGCCTCCCCCTTCCTCAATTAAAGGAATATTTTTCTATTCTATGACAAACCAGCTTAGGAAAATATTTCTCAAGAAATATACCTTTGAATTCATACCAATCGAGAGAATAAATCTCTTCACAATCTCTGATATTTTTCACCATCGACCACCACTGATCAGCTTCACCTTCAAAACAGCAAATAGCGAGAAAAACCTTTTGATTTTCTAGACAACCCATGACATTGAAAATCTTTTCCAGTGCTTTAATCCAACCTTCTGCTAGCACTGGGTCAGATGATCCTATGATTGATGGGGGATGTTGCCTCATGAAATTCTCCACTACTCACATGGTCCTCTATGGTTGATCTAGCTGATCTTGTACATGGATAACATCACCATTTATAGCCCGAGTCAACTGTTCCATCACTGCAACAAACTGTTCAGTTTCGATTTTGACCATCTCAGGTTGCTCATTTGGATGGTGTCATCCTCCTGATGTCTTCCAAACATAGCTGCCCTATTTCCTCTATGGAAAACCATTCTGAACATAAAAAATATCTTAGGTGAAGCAACATGTTAATCTTTAAATTCTATATAATTTTAATATTAACATAAATTACTTTATGGATATTAATTTAACAATACTCTAACTCCTAAAGTTATATAAATCAACCTCTGAAACCAACTATAAGGACCCAAAATTTAACATTACATAATATTAAATTAAATGAATAATTCAAATTGGGGATATTTTTAGGTTTAGTGTTTTATAGAATTAATACATGAATATTACATCTCAAAAGATTACAGAGTATAAACTTCTACACTGTTTACATTTTTTCATAAAAAAACTCTTCAAAAAAGGAGTCATATCTAGTCCCATGTTTTAGACAACATGACTTTTCCTTAACCCCATCCCTGACCCTATTCATTTTTAAGTCCTGTGAAAACATTTTAAAACATGGGATGAGCATAAGAAAACTCAATAAGGGTTATAAAACAAAGAATGAAAACATTTGTACATTATTACATAAAAAACATAAACACTTTTACTTACCTCATGAAAACATAAGATTTATGAATAACACATAGAAATCATAAATCATAAAGGTAACTTCTATCATCTATAACATACTTATAATGTAGCTATCACAACTACATTGGGAGTTACTTTGGAATACCAATCACACTATATTCCCTAAATCAATTAGGAGAAACATTCATGTTTACCTCCATCACGTTACCCAATGCATTAGAAAGCTATCTCTGGCTCACCCACCGTAGGTTTATCATGGAACCACCCATACACATAAATAATTCCCAAGAACCATAACATGATCATAAAACATAACATAAACATAAAGGAAAGATAACATTTCCACATTGCAATAAAAAAATATCATTTCAAGATATTGAAATAATAAATCCATTCTCAAAAACATTTTCAATACAAAAATACGTAAAAAGAGTATATGGTATTTATTTTTCCTTTTAAAAACATTACGGCTTGTTAAAGAAGCCAAAGAACAAATAATACTCATAGCAGTGGAAAGGTCATTGTCACCGCTTACGTAAAAAAAAAATCATTTTTTTAGTAAAACATTTTGTATAAAAATATTCCCTTTGAATGAAATTAAATTTCAATGGGGTTTATACACGGTATAAAATGTTGTTGTGTATAAAACTAAATATGCCTCAATTAAAGGAGATTGAGACGAAGTCCCTTACTTTGTGTCCGAGTTGACTCGATCATTCTTTAATATCCTGAAAAATGAACTAAAGTTAATATCTACTTATTTAAGAATGTTTTTCAAGTTAATTAATCCATTTATATAACATTTACAATGTTATAAACATTATGTAATCATTCAAGTTAATAATGTTCATTTTGTCGGTATTTGGTACTTGAGTCACAAATGAACACCATATAGTTACAAGTTGTTCACATGGTCAAAAGTTCATTATATTCATAATGATATTCATGATTGATATATCATATATATCATATATCTTCAGTATTTACATGTATGTATTTTAGTACATAACAATTGTAGGTAATAAATGAATTGCATCGTTCATGGAGACAGTAAGCCGTACGTATGCATAAACACTACTTCTATTTCTATTTCTTATTTTAATGGAATTAAAACTTAATGATACATAGTTATATTATAATTTTAGTATAATATCATATATAATATCGTTAACTCCATCCATTATATGTCCCATATATGGCATTAACGAGTCATATCATTTTAAGGGGGCGGTAGTCCGCACTTCCTCAAATGAAATTATCACGTTTACCCATAATCGAAACCATAAAGTTATGATATAAAAGGAAAATACAGAAACATAAATAAAATAAAAACATAATTTATATCATATTTAAATATAGTTTCATCTTAATGGACAATATAATGGGAAATAGGAGATAATCGAACAATCATCTTCTCGTGAGGCGTTAGTTTTCCATCCACAGAAACAATATGTTCTTCACCCATTAGATGGAGGTGTGTGTAAGTGTAGTTCTAATACTTATCATAACAACATCCTAGTAGATTGAGGATACTAGTGTTGTTATAAAATAGAGGAATAAAAAGAGTTTAGGGGTTGGTGATGTAAAATAAAAGAAAAGAAGTTGAGAGAAACTGTTACCTTTAATATGGGTTACTTCCTTTGGTTTGAACAAAATGAACTTGTTGAAGTGCCTTCTACCTAAGGTAAGACTTCTAAGAGGAGGAGTGGGATATATGTAGTTTAATTGTGTAGAGGTTGGATGATCCAAAATGGTTCAGATGTGTGAAAAATTAGTTAGAAGTGAGGGATTTTTAGAAGGGGAAGGAGAGGCTCTTTAAGAAAGTGTGAAAGTAGTTTTTTTATTATAAACTTATATTTGGTTTCAAAAGGTCCTAAAATCATTATAATCGAAAATAAGATGACTCGTGGAGGAAAAAAATCAGACAATAAAAATTGGACAGGTTATGGATGTTATTTTAATATTTATAATCTTATTTAATTAAATGATTTATTAATGAGGTAAACATTGCATCCTTCTTGTGTCATGAATAATTTAATTTATTTGATATATAAAAATTATAAAAAAATACAATGATGTAGGAAATAGTTTTAGATTACAAATTAATATTTTAGTAGAAAAAAATAATTTATAAAACACCTTGTAAAAAATAATTTACTAAAGGATATTTGTTTTTGTTATTTTTGCCTTTACTGTAAGTTAATTAATCTAAAGTGTGATTATCACTCCTATGTGGCTCAATGGGGTCCCAAAATCGAACCAATGATGACCATGGTCGTAGATTACTTATCAAATATGGATTGGACATGTGTTAAGGTAATTTTTAATTATTATAATATTCTTTTTACCTTGAATTACCATATTTATATTTAATCGCGGTAAACAAAAGTCAGAAGTTACTATTCACCAAAAATTATTTTCATCTTATGGAACAACATTTTACTTACTAATAAAAACCATTTATGTTGGATTTTCTAAATTCAATTGATATAAGTGGTAAAATTTTATTAAAATTAAAAAGTCATTTTTTAACTACTACTAAGTGGTTTAACTATTGATCAAAAATTGTAGTTTTTCAGAAAAATACCAAAAATTCCGCCAAAGCTATAATTGATATTCTAAATTCAAAAATGATGTCTATTTTACCAAATTAAAAACATAGAAGTTGAATTTATTAATTTAAAATTAATTCCCGTTGTTAAAAAATATCATGTTTTTAAGAAACAATAACTATCAAAAGATTGACACTTGTTTATGTCCGAATTCAAAGTGAAATAAATTCCAATGACCAAATATTGATTAAATGGTAAAAATATATTTTAATTAGACTTTAAAAACGATTTTAAAAAATATTCTAAACGTATAAATAAATTAGATGAAAACACAGTTTTGAATTAAAATACAATATTTTTCACTATTCATTAAAAATGAACTTTATCAGAAAAATACCAAAAATTTACAAAGTAAATTTTGATGTCCCCATTTTATAGAAGGATTTTATTTGCTTAAATTGAATGTATTATAGTGGCCAAAAATATATTTAATGAGGGTTCTTCATTAAAAGGTGGTAAATTGACCTTTTAATGTAAATTATGCTTAAAATTAGATTCATTCACATTTTAAGCCTCTAACATTTATTGGAAAAAAGTAAATGCATTTAATAAAAGTGTATAATAATATTGTAGTTATTTGTGTTCATTCCTGCCAGAACAATGGCTAGGAGTTATCTTCCATTTAAAATGATAATATTTTATTATTAATGTGCAACGTAAGATTTCAAAGAAACCCGTTGTTGCGTATCGGGTGTGTTCTCGAATATAGAATCCCCTTTAAAGTAAAATTAATATTTAATTTACATATATTAATATTTATTAAATATGTATTATTCTTTATTTACCTGGGATGTTACATTATATCATGAATATACTTATTTTCTTGATATTTTTATCTTTATTTAATTTCATTTTCTTATACGGGGAGTAAGATTCATTGTTTACTAAGTGGAAATAGATTATTAAAATAATTTCATTTTTTAAAAAGATTAACTACGATTATAGTTCCATCGATGGAACATTGTGATCCATCTCTTAAAAACAATCATAAAATTTTATACCATATAGATATTAATGTCATACATATGAAGTGGTAACACTTTTCCACTCTTTTGAAATTATTATGGTAAAGAAATTATTTTTGTTAAAATTCGAATTTATTTCTCCTTTCTGCTGGAAATATTCTTTCCTTAGAAATAATGTTTTCAAAAATCATTTCAAGTATTATTCACAAGTTTTTAATTTTTTTTAATGAATTTTTTTTTTAATTTGTTTTGAAATAATTTTTTATAAATTTTGAAATTATTTTTTTCCAATATTTTTCAATACATTTTCTAGTTTCATTGAAAAGTTTTCAACAAAAATGATTTTCAAAATGTTTTCAAACATTATTTATTGGTTTTCAATTATTTTTTAATGAAATGGATTTCAAAATGATTTCATGATAATTATATATGTTTTATGGAAAATAAATTTAAAATATTTTCAATATTATTTTATAAGCATTCAACAGAAAGTGTTTTAAAATTGATTTAAACCTTATTTTTATGTTTTCAATTCAATTATAAAGAAAATGGTTTTTTAATAGTTCTATGTTTCAAAAATCCCTTTCAAAGAATAAATTATATTTTTCTAAAAAAATTATTTTAAAATATATTTCAATGTTATTTTCCATCTATGATGACATTAGTTGATGTTAATATTTCCCATTTAAGAAATGATCTAAAGGTTCCATTCATATTCTTTCATGAATGGTTTATTTTTTAATGGAATGACTCTTACGAAACTGGTTCATATTACATATAATTAATGCTTTTATAACCTTATTATTTTCATAGGTTATGACTTGATTAATTGTTTATAAAACCTATCTCTTTTCCATTTGTTATGATGTGATGAAATGTTAATGATACTCATTTTATTTCATGGTTTATGATTTGATTTTTACAAAACACAACTATTTTCATGTGGAAATATTTTATGATTTTTATTTGTGTCTCCTAAATGTATTAATTCATTATGTGGTGTTTTGGAACTATATATCCCTCAAATTAATTAGTAAATGATAAGTTGTATATGTTCTCAAAGTAAACATGGGTTGTAGATGAAGGCTGAAAACAAAAAGGTATATGTGTTGTAGCTCAAAAGTAAAAGTAAAAGGATCACTTGTTGTACCCGAAGACTGAAAGTAAGAGGGAACATAGATTTTAGCTCTAGAAAGAAATTAAGAGGTCCCAATTATTATAGACCAATCTTGGAACTTATAGGGGACACATGTTATCATCCAAGACTGAAAGTAAGAGGGAAAATGGGTTATAACACATGCATGAAAGTTGGAGGGGATATCGGTTATTATCCCAAGACAGAACTAGGTACATAGGTCTTATCCCATTCATAACAAGTTATAAAGGTCTTGTTTCGTCTAATTGACATATTTATTTATATTCTTATGTGGTTGCTACAAATTCTATTGTTTATGCATTATTTATGATTTCATGTCTTACGTTCTTTATTTCCTTATGATTCATATCTAATGAACTTCCAAGATTTATTCCATGGTATAGGATTACGATCTTATGATATGGGGTGTATGATATTCTAATGTTATAATCATGTTCTCATACCCCTATTATCATGTTTATGCTTATATATCTCCATTGTTTACTCTTACCAGGAATCTGAGCTCACCCCTATTTGTGATTCCTTTCCCAGGTTTTAAAAATATGTTTTTATGTAAGATGTGTATAATAAGAATTCTAGTCATTAGAAACCTAGTTGGAGATATTGCATCTCACTTATATACTATTTTTTATGTTTCCATGTTTCCAAATGAACTAAACTAATACGTTCTTTATGCGTCTACTTGGGTAATGTTTTAGTTATTCCTCAAAAGTGATTTACTGTCTATGTACATTAATCATGGGTCTCTAAAGTTAGTATCAGATGAAAATTTATGTTTAAATTTGTAAACTATGATCAGATACATTTATTGATATCCATGGGAATATTTCTAATGATTTTTCTAGGAATATATCTTAGAATATATATAAGGATGAGTTAATGTTGGGGAAAATTTCCTTGATTTTTTGTAAAGGATAGAGTGATTGGTTTCCTAGAAATTTATCCCTGTCTGGATACTATAAGTGTATGTGGCTCTGACATCGATGTACCTAGGTGTAACAACTCTGGCAAGGTGCATTGGGCTGGACTCGTCATGAATTGGTATATGACAATGGGACTTGCTGCACACCTAGTTTGACAGTATTGGGGGATATTCTTTGGCAATTCACAAACTATATACAAACCATCTTCAAAGATTTAAATAGAATATGACTATGAATAACATAAAATAAAACTATGGTCTCAATGATTAAAAATTCAGTGCCATGATTTAAACATCCTATAATTAATTTTCCATGGTTATGTGATTTTCTTCTATGATATGTGTTTCTAAACCAGTTATTTCAGGTTTAATTCAATGGTATGACCTACAAAGAACATGGTTATCTTTGAAATTTTTAGATATTTTTTTAGGGGAATTATAAAAATTTATTTACCAAGTGGGAATCTCATAAACATTATTTTTAAGGTGGTACATGTATTCATTATAGTTCTAAAAATAATGTTACTGGAAAAATATGTGAAAGTTATTTGATGCTCATTGAGTATTGTTTACATAAGAAGCATGAATAAATATTGTTTGAGGAAACTTAAAACATGATTAATTTTTTAAATTCTAGGAAAGTTGTACTATGGAATAATCTGATTAATAATATGTAATTGTTTAAGAAATATTTTTGATGAATAATGTATTAATGTTTTAGAATTTAGTGATTATGTTATACTAATCATTAAATATATAAGTATTTTTAGAATATATTTAATTAAAGTATTTAAAGGAACATTTTTAAGGGTGATTAAGACATAGGAAACTTATTTCATGGAATAGTGATATTTTGGTTAGGGTATGGTAACCCTAAATTATTTCCTGATAATGAGATAATTAAGTTTTTTTAATGATATATTGTATATGAATAATTAGATTTGACAACATAGATTAACCTATAATTTATTATTGAAAAGTGGACTATGTCTTCATGGATAAAATTTTAAACTTCTTCGATCTAAATAATTTATCCATTAATAATTCCAATAAATATGAATTCATGTTTTCGAAAAAAGATTTATTGTAATTTAGGTTATTACAATATTTCTTGGGAATATATAATGAGGGTATTCACATGTTTGGAATTTGTAAACGAAGTGATAAATTGTGATATATGGGGGATCAATTTAATGTTAATTTCATGACTTTATTTCAAATTCCTTGTATTTTTATATTTCAAAAGGGTTATATGGTTGACCATTTATGAAAATATTAACTTAAACATTTGTTGAAGTTTTTGAGAATAATTTATTGTCTAACCACATGAATATTTATGCATATTGGATTAACTCCTCTAAAAAATTTGTATTCTTGGTAACTAAAGATATATGGGATGACTTATCATGGATATAATGATCTGTTAGTGATTCATAAAAGAAAAAATCACCTTCCATTTTTAGTTAAAGATGTGAAGGTAGAAGTTTTCACTACATGACCAAAGTGAATGATTTTACTTATGAAAGGGAATGAAATTCTGTAACCGTTATGGATATAACTTTTCTATTTAAGGTATGTTTTATTATGAATTTTTAATATGTGGGCTTCATTGAATAAAACTTTTATTTATTGAACCTTTGATAACCCAAATGAATTTCAGGGGAAAATTATTTTTAGGGGGTGTAGAATGTAACATCTTTTATTTTTATGGACAATTTTTTTCAAAATAATTAATTTTAATTGATTTATTTCAATAATCTAAGTCAAAAATTCATTTCATGTGGAAATTAATTGTCTTTAACTACACACACCAATGCCATGGAATGGATTATACACAATACTATGTTTCTACGAAACAATATTTTATTATTAAAATTATTTAAATGAGATAATTATAATTTACAAATCACACATAGTAATATGAATAATAATAAATAATTTTAATATTTTATTTATAATGGTTTTATATAAATAAATCTTATTAATAGTGGAATATATAATATTTTGTAAATTCATAATATGTTTTAAAATAATATTTTATAAAAGAGACTTCTTTTTATATATTTCCATAAATAATATTAAAATTAATTTTAGACACAAATACAATTTTAATTTGATAAAATTAAATTCATTTTTTAACTCATAATATTGAAATTATCTTAGGGTTAATATTTGCGATTTTTCAAGAAACATCACTTTTGGGTGAATAGTAACAATTACTACAATTTAGTTAAAAACAACCATTTTGTTTAAATAATTATTAGTGTTAAATTGTATTTTAATTTTATTATAGGAAATTTTGATAAATTTTGAATATATTAAAAAAATTAAGCGAATATAATCTTTTTAATACATAAATTATAAATGAAAAAATATTTAACTTTTGAAAGTTATTACTTTGAAACCTCGATTTCTCGTCACGTCAATGGGACTATTGTTATTATTATTTTTCCCAATTATATGATTTTTAATTTTAAAAAGTGGACATACATGGTTGTAACGAGTATAATATTTTTGGTCTAATAATATCAGATTAATTTTATAAAAACAAGACTATGAAAGAGATTAAAATTTATTGTGTTGATTACGGTAGAATTAAGCTATCTAAGGGATTAAAACTTAATCACAAAGACTAAAATGACCTAGAATCTTATCCAAAGCCCATTTTATGAAAATAAATCTACCATGTATCCCCTTGGTTATCTATTTATGGGTTATTGGGATATTGTTAAATGGATGTGCCCTATATAAAAGGTTATGTATAGACAATGAAAAAATGAAACTTTCCATACCTTTAACATTTATTAAAATTTGAGATATGTTAAAGACCTCATATTTTTGGATAAAAATATAATTTTGAAATACAAATTTGTTTTTTATAATAATAATTTATGAATAATATTTATTGATGATTTATTTAAATAAAATTCTTATGAAACAACAACATAGTTATTATTTAGTTAATAATTAACTAAACTAAATGATACAATAAATATTCAAAGTGATGTGAATTTATTTAATTATTTCCTTTAACAATTTTTTAAGATTTATATATCATGATAAATATATTTAAACTTAATATATTTTAATTCTAGTGTTTTTGTTTATATTTTAAACTTTAATTAATTAAATAATTTTAAAATTTATATTATTGATATTTTATAATAAATGATATTTTAATAAATGATTTAAAATTAATAAAAATCATATTTTCTTCCAAGTAGTTTTTCAGTGTCAAAAATATTAAATATAGTATATTAATAAACCAATTTGTCCTTTATAATTTACATATTGACCCATATATTGTAAAAGCCTTGTTAGCGTGGTCCGAGTTTAAGTAGTGCGTCACATGTGCTTGTTAAAAAAATTAACTCCCAAAAAACATGATTTTTTTGGTAAAATAGGTATAATATTTATAATTATTTTGATAAATAGTTTATAGTAAATCTCACATTATTTTAATATAAATTTTTAAATTTATTATGTTAGAAAACTTGATTATTTAATAAAATCAAAAATAATAAAATTGGGGAATCATAGAACGTACGAAACCAAATTATTAAAATGCACATATTTTTTTTATATTGTAGATTAAGATAGATAATAAATTAAAATTAATCCATTATTTTTCTATTTTGGTGGAACATTAGCATTACGAGACCTCCCATTATTAAATACCATTTTTAATTTACAAGAGTACCACTCCCCCTCTACTATAAAAAGGTAAGCACTCTACCCCTTATTGAAACCTCTCAAATCGCTTTGTTTTAGACATTATATGATTAAATATAAAACAAAAAACTATGAATTCCTAATTTTATCCTTTATTTTGCACAAATCATTCCATTTAATCTCTTTGGTGAAAACCATAATTTTTTACATGATAAAGAGGTAACACCATCTATCGAACTCATTTCTTTTATTTTCTTTCTCCAATCCCTGAACTATTCTCATTCCATGATTGTATAAAAAAACCATTATACTAAATATACAATGCTATTTTTATGATAATGGTTCTACCAAAACATATACACACTTCCATATAATGGGTAGTGAATATAATGTTTACGTGTACAAAAAACTACCGCCTCCCGAAATGATGATTGTTCATTTTTCCTGTACTACCTATCATTTTGGAAAATATGATGGAATATATATTTATATATGTCATATATATTTTTAATCTCATTTATCTTTAGTAATCCCATTTCAACATATATATTTGTACTTTTCATTTGGAAAAAATGTGATAATTACATTTGAGGAAGTGTAGATTACCACCCCCTCTAAGAGATGTGATTCGTTCTCACTTTACAGGGAATGTATTAAGTATGAGTTTAGTGAAATTATGTGATATAAATTAAATAATAATACTAAAATAATCATAAAATATAAATATATACATATATACATATATTTCATTTACTTTCTTTCTTTCACATGTTAATAAAACGAAATCAGTGTTCATGTGTACATACGGCCTACCGTCAGCATGAACAGTGTATTCCATTTTTATACATCTATATTATATTGATTATTATAATATGAAAAAAATAAATATAATTTATATTTATATCATATATTACATTCAGGAAATCATAATATTAGTATAAGGACCAATTATATAAAAATTAAGACACATGTGAAGAAAAAAATGGATTTTACCTGAAGTAAAACCTTAACATAAAATTATTAATAATAGGGTAATATAAAGTCATAATAAAACCATATGTGGTATTATATGTTAAAATATGGTTATGGGGTATATCTATAATAAATTTATATTTATTATATTAGATGTGTTTATGAGTACGAAGAGAGTCATGACATAAGGTAAGATAATTTCATCTCACTTTTTATATCAATGAGATACATGCCATATTCACCACTATTTTCATATGTGTGGTCTATATGAATCTCATGAATTTATTTTATGTTTATTATTATTAAATTTAAGCGTATGTTCATATCCATTATATTTTATTTATTTCATTGGATTAATGTTTTGAAAGTTACCAAATCAGTTAGACAATTTTGTCTCAATTTTCCTTCTTTAAAACACATGCATTGTTGTGCACATATATTATTTTTCAAGGGTTCTAAACATCAATTTGACTAGTTATACCATGGATATAAATATTTTAATAATATTTTATGCTTAATTTATTTTCATTTTATTACATGGGTATAATGATTCAATGTTTTCTAAGTGGTGGGAGTTCATTGAAACAATCTCATCATTTATTGAGATTGTTTATGATTATGCATCCATTGATAAAATCTTATGATACATATTTCAAGAAAACTATTTAAATTTCATACCCTCAGGATATGAATGTTATATCCATATAATGGTGAAAATTTCCTAGTCTTTTATAATTTTGATAATTAAGAAAATAGTTTTAGTGAAGTCTAATTTTATATCAGTATTCATTCAGAAATCTGTGTTCCATAAAAAACATGATTTATAAAAAATATTAACGTATTATTTATATGTTTTAAATTAATTTTCAATGAAAAAATATTTTGAATTTTTTTTCCAAAATTATTTATAGGTTTCAAATTATTTTTTAGTAAATGGTTTTCAAAAAAAAATCAGGTTTCTTTTTATCATTTTAAAGGAATTTGATTTTCAGAATCATTACAATATTTCATTACATGTTTTAAATGTTTCTTCAATAAATTTATTTTCAAAATTATTTTGAGATAATTTAGTATTTTTTTAAGGAAAATGTTTTTCAATACATTATCATGATTCTTTTATAAGTTTTCATGTAAAAATGTTTTCAAAATTGGTTAAAGCCTTTTTTATGATTTCAATGAATTTTAAAATAAAATAGTTTTCTAAAGGTTTAATGTATTAAAAATCCATTTCAAATAAGAAAGGATAATTTCCCCATGAAATTTGGTAAAAATATATTTCCATGTTATTTTCCATCTAAGTTGACATCTATTGATGTTACTCTTTCCCATCTAGGAAAACATCAAAAGGTTCCATTCATATTTTTTCTTGAATGGTTAATGTTTTGATTGGATGATTCTTATGACATTGGTTCCTATTACACTGGTTTTATGCTTTTAAAACCATATTATTTTTAGGGATTATTCCCTGATGAAATGGTTTTGAAACCTATCACATGTCCATTTGAAATGTTCTGATGAATTTTTATTGATACCCATTTCATTTCATGGGTTATGATTTGATTTTTCCAAAACACATCTATTATCATGGGTTATGATATGATGGATGTTTTGGTAAAACAAGAATGTATTATTTAATTATGTTATGGGATAGAAATATATCTCATTCCAATGCATTGGGAAATGATAAGTATCATATGAGCTCAAAGGGAACATGGTTTGAATCCCAATCTAAAAAAAAGAAAGTACGCAGGTTATAGCCCAAGCCTAAAAGTAAGAGGGAACATGGGTCATATCCCAAGCATGAATGTAAAGGGAACACATGCTTTATTACATTATTTAATGTAAGCGGGCACACAGGCTATATCCCAAGCTTGAAGGTTTTAGGTAACACAAGTTGTAGACCATTCTTGAAAGGTAGAGGCAACACGGGTTGTATCCTAAGACTGAAACTAAGAGGGAACAAGGGTTGTTATCCTAGGCCTGAAGCAGGTACACTAGTCATAGCCCTAGACCAACATGTGATAAAGGTCTTAGTTGGTATCCTTGAAATATTTGTTTATATTTATATTTTCATACCACAAATTTAATATTTTATTCCCCAATTTTATTTTCATGCCCTATGTTCCTTATTTCTATATGATATATGTATCATAAACATTGAATATTTATTCCATGTTTCATGATTATTAGCTTATAATATGCAAGGTATGTTATTCTAATGTTATGATTATATTCTCATACCCCTATTCTCATGTTTATGCTTATATGTCTTCATTTTTTACCTTTACTCACATATGAGCTCACCCATTTTTTGTTTCCTTCTCAAAAATTATAAATATATGTATTTAAGTTAGAAATTTCTAATTAGGATTCTAGTCCTCAAAGACCTAGTGGGAGAAAATGTAGCTCACTTGTATATCAGTGTTTATAGTTCTATGTTTCCAAAGGTACTAAACTAATATAGTATATGAGTGTATATTTGTATAATGTTTTAATTATTCTAAAAAATTTGTGAATGTATTTGTATATTAAGACTAGGTCTCTATAGTAAAGACATATATATCAGGTGATAAAAATGGGAAACTGTAGATGGGACTGAACTATTATGGGAAATAGGTATGTCCAGATACACTTAATGATATAGGTGTTTCATGACCCACTTTGGGAAAAAATGTCTCCACATTCACAATGATAAATAGGTGTGTCCAGATCCACAATGGTAAATAGGTGTGTATTGATCCATAATAGGAAATATGTGATATGTACAGATCCACTATGCTGATGGTCTTGGTAGTAAACCTTGACGTATAACGTGGGTTCATATGTTTATAATGGAGAAATAATATTATGATATGAGATTATAGTTTTTGATATTTTTATGACAATTTATATCCCTTATAGTACAAGATTTGTGATATGATAATGTTGTATTATATGATTCATGTTTATGACATATGAATGGTTTGGTATGAACATCGTAATTTATGTTCCTGATTAGATAATTGTATTCTTATCTTATTATCTCATATGATCATATAATGATATCACTTTTGTTTACCATTACTAAGCATATATGATCACCCTTTATTATGTTTCCATCCCCATGTTATAAATAAATGTATAGTTAGTGTATGGATATGATGTGAAGTATGTGAGAATATATTGATGGGGGGTGTTTAAGATCATTCATCAAATAAGAAATTTGTGTTCCTAGACTACGAAGACAAAAAAATATTATGGTCCTATGACTTGTTTTTGTAAAACGTAATAAATATTCATCTAAAAATATATAATACCCATTTAAAAATATTCTGGGTCCCTATAGTTGGTATTATAATAATGGTTTAGTTAACCATTTTTAAAATGTATAATAAAACATTAGTAATATCTCTATGTATATTTCAAAGTATATTTCAATAAAAGTATCAAAGGATAAAAAAAAGGATGATTCAAAGTTTATTAAGTTGAAATAGATTTTATCTAAATGATAAAGTGAGGTATTTTAATGAAATTTCATCATTTTCTACATAATACATGTGGATTTGGATTTATCACAGATGTACCTTGGGGTAATACCCATGAAAACACAATTTTTTGATAGACTCAATTAGTAACATGTTTGTGAAAATAGGCTTTATTGCACCCCTAGTTTGACTCACCTAGGGGATATTAATTAGAGATTTAGAAAATCCTTATAAACCATCATGAAGTATTTAAATAGATGAATACAATGATTGATATAGGATAAAATTCATGTACCATATATTAAAAATAAGGCGTGATAATGAAAAATTGAAAGTGTAATTTTCCGGATCATGTGGTTTTTACTAAGATTAGTGTTCCTCATACTATTTTATTTATTTTTTGTCTAGTGGGAACCAATATGTATTTGGTTAACATTGAATTTGAAATAATTTCTTTTTATTTGAAGCCAAATGAAATGAGGATTGATGTAAATGATGTTGTGATAATTACTGATAATGTTTCCAAAAAAATGATCGATAATGTGTACCCTAAACAACTCTTAGACTTACCAAATAAGTGAAGGAAAGATTTCCCTGAAAGTTCATGTAGTGGAGACCATGGAAGAAGGATGATTTAGTTTTTATGTCTCCAAAATGCATGATGAATCACTGAACTATAATTTTTATAAGAGTATGAATATTTTTAACTGTGTAAAAGATGAAAAACAACGAACTAAAAGAGAAGAATTTCGAGTTTAGAGAATGCAATGGATGAGAATATTGGTCTCCCTATTATATTATCAATAGATGAATTATGTAAATATGGAATTTCAAGGAATTATGAAAATTGATGTCCTGGGGGGAATATTTTGAAGATAATCAACAACGTGGTTTGAGTAATTGTTATATTGTCGATGATAAAGTGACTACAAATGACATACAAAAGGAATGATGTGTTATGATGTAAGACAATAATTCCAAGTTAATGTTTTGAGAATGACGTGGGGTGATTGAATTAAAATGTGTTGTAATTAAAGTAATATGTTATATGAATCATTAAATATATAAGGACCATTTGGTAAATTTTTGAAGATACAGATTCCAAAAAATATGCTAAATTGTACTGATTGACTAGATTAGTGACTTAATGGCAATGGTATTGAGGGAATATAACCCATAATATGTTCCTAAGGTTTAGAAAATTCTATTAGTTTTGGATAAAGATAGGTTTAATATGTATAAAGTAAATTTGATATTATTTATGACTATAAAACAAATAATGGAATTTTTGAAAATGTGATTTATGTTATCAATGATGAACATTACAACATTATTTAATATATGGGATAATTTTAATAATCAATAGTTTTATTATTGGAATAAGGAAGAATTAATGATTTTAATTTACCATTTATATTAATTGTTGTTATTACAAACCATCAAGATAATGTATGACCATGGAATTCACATATTTTTCATGTAACCATTAAGATAAACGTAATGTAATTTATAATATTAATGTAATATTTATTTTGAGAAACGATTTAAACTTATTTATAAATCCAGATGTTTGGAAGGTTTATAAGGTTAATTATTCATATTGTGGTTTAATTTTAAATTCGGATCAGTATTTATAGATTAACATATTACTTCACCAAAAACAGATGTATCCATTTCAGATTACTAGTGCTAACTTTTTCTATAGATTAATGGAATGAATTTTCATTATATTATGGATCCTTTGATCCATTTTTTCTATATGAATAAAAAAACCAACTTTATCTCTTATATTAAGAGATTAATTTCACAATAAAATGTCTATATTGTTCTTATGAAATGGAATGTAATCAAGTTAGTGTATATTCTTTTGAAAATCATTGAAAACTAGGAAAATGAGCTTGAGATAAATGGTTTCTTGTTATCACTATTTTTATTAATTAAATCACCACTTCTAAGCATTATTGGTGAAGGGATTTATGGTGAATTACATGCTTTATATAACCCACTATTAGGAGATCAATGATCTTTATCACTATGTATAATTATTTATTCTTTTCTCCCATGACCAAATATTCAATTCCCAACTATGATCTCATATGTGGAAACTAATTAATATATTACATTGGGTAACCAAACCATCTTAAAGGATAATTTATTATTAATTTTTACAATGTGGGATTATATGAAGGTTATTTTACAAATGTTATACCTTTGGGGATTGAGTGGAATTTAGAGTGCATAAATCATTTTATGGGGGGTAGAATGTGACACCCTAATATTTTGTTAATTTTTTTAAACGAATATAATCTTTTTGATATTTTGTGTTATATGAAATATTGATTTTATCTTTCATTAAATGCTATACTGATTTAATCTTGCATTATACACAATAATGAGTTTTAACAAAACATGAAATTTTACTAACAAATTCTTTTCTAATATGATAGATATCTCCAAAAATTGGAATGATGGTTTATAATAGGATTCAATAAAATATGATAATATATTGTCTATATAAGTATAAAAAATTAAATATTTTGTGACAAATTAATTTACAAAATGAAAATAAACACTATTGGAAAATAAATGAAATATTTTTCTAAAAAACTATTTTAATGAAAAAACAAAATTTAACTCAATTAATTAATCATGATAGTTTTGGGAAAAATTTTTAATGAAACAAATATATTATAAATTCAATAAACAAATTAACATTTATTCTATATGTTTTCTAGAAAATAAAAAATAATAAATCCAATTTTAAAAGTAAAATAATATTTTCAGAAGAATTGTTTTCTTTCATATTGAGAAAATAAATAAAAATTAATATTTCCTAGTTTAAAAAAATAAATTTGACAAAATAATATAATTTTTTTAAATTATAATTTCAAAATTATATTAGGGTTAATTTTTTGGTTTTTTATTAAATTTTTATTTTTTTCATTAAAATTGAAAAATACTGAATTCTAATTGAAATCTACTTTGACAGTTTAATTATTTATACTATTAAATTATATTTTATATTTTATTAAATGTAAAATTATATCAATTATAAATTATTTAATAAAATTTATTCTATAATAATAACTATTATATTGATTTTTATGTAAAACATTTCCAACATTAGAACTTTTTCTTGTTAAAAACGCGCATTTTCATTGCATTTGTGGGATTTTTTTTTAATTTAACTATAAAAAATAATGGAATTAAATTTATAAAAGTTTATTCAATATTTTGAATCATAATAATATATATTATCTAAAATATGAAAATTATGTTTGGATTGTAATGATTATGAAAATAGTTAAATTTAATTATTGTGATTAAGGTTAAAAAATTGTTTTCTCTATTACATGCGTTTGTATTAAAATTAATTTTACACATACATATGTTTTTATTTATGAAATTTTATTTTATATATAGTATCATTAGGTAAAAAGTATATATGAAATATCTTATTTATTTCTCTAAAGATACACATTTTCTTGGTTTCTAACATGTTACAAGATACCTTAGTAATATAACTAAGAGTAAGATTAAGTAAACTTAAAGAATAAGGAATAATATGTTAAAAGGGTGGTTCTTTTCTCTGTGGGAGATTTTTCTCCAAACAATCAACCCTTTAATACGTTATTGATAATTGTTTTAAGCATATTAGGTTAGAGAGACTTAATAATAGAAAATAAGTTTCAATATATACAAAACAATTCCACTCTTCCTCAATTATAAAAGGCCCACCCATATCGTATTTAATTTACACCATAAAACTATTTTTCATATATTACCTAACCAAATAACATCTCAATGTCCCTTACCTCATCCTAGAATCCTTAGTTTGGGGTTAAATCTTATATAGGAAATCTTTTTGTGTAAACCTAAGGGGGATTCCTGAATAAGTAGCAACGTTCATCAACAAGTGTTTTTGTTTTTCTTCATCATAAAAATATTAAATTATTATTATGTAATACCAATATAATAACCTAAATATATTCCATATAATTATACTTTGTTATTTTATGGGAATGATCTACAATCATTTCCACTTCAACAAAATCGGTTATGAAATTATTGTTCGTGTGCACAGTGGACTACCGCCTCGTGAACAGATGTCATTTATTTTTCCATTTCCAGCTGTCATAGATATAAATAATTATGAATTTATATTTTATATAATATATATATGATGTATTTATTCTTATATAATTTTTATATCTCACATAACTTCACGATTTCAATTTTATGGGAATATGATAATGACTCTCATGTGTACGGCGTACTACCGCCTCACAAAGAGATGTGATTATTTAATGCTTTACATGGAAGGTACCAAAGATGTATTAATTGATAATATATGATAAATATGAAATTATAATTAAATTTTAATGATAACATATCATTTAATTTTTTTCTTTCAATACAATAAGTAAATGGAAATAACATTTATGCATACATACGACCTACCATCTCAATGAATAGTGTATTACATTTTTGTCACTAAATGTCATTGATAAATAAAAATACATATATAAATAATATATAATATATTTATATCATGTTTATCATTCTAAAGATGATGGAATGGGTATATATATAATGGGTACAAAAATATAATAAATAAAAATATATATATGAAAGACAACGTCATTGTTACCAAAAATGCAACTTCAACATAGAAATTTTAGAAAGAGTGTAATGAAAGGTCATAAAAAATAACATATGTTATGAAACATATAATTTTTGGTTTTCTAATACTGTTATAATAAATTTATATATTTTATAATAAATCTTTAAATGAGTATGACTTTTGTCAAGACTGAAGGTAAGGGGTTTCTATCTCACCATTATTTTTTTGGGAGACCCAATCCATATTCACCACATAATTCCTTGATTATTATATATATTTGAAATAATTTGATTTTATGATACATATCCTGAATTTTAAAGGGATTAAATAACCATTTTTGATCTCCTATTTAGGGGTTTTTACAGTTCAAAAGTTAATAAACCGGTAATGGATTTTTGTCTTAATTATCCATCATTGGGAAATAAGTTGTGTTATGAAACTAGATTATTATATGTGGTGTATATACTACCCTCAACATATTATATCATTAATATATATCATTTAATGATATTATATGTTTTTATTAATATTATTATTTCTTGGTTATTACAATTCAATATTACAAAAGTGGTAAATATTTTATGTTTTAATCCCATTATACATTAAGATTATTTTTATCATGTTTTTAGATTGTAAAATATAATGAAATAAATATCAATAAACTCATTAATTTTCTTTGTATATGAATATTACATGATAATACATGTTTTAAATTAATTTTACTATCTTTATCTATATAAGAAAATGATTTTATTAAAAAATCAAATTCCTATTAGAAAACCTATATTTTTCTAAAATCATGTTTTCAAAAAAATTATTATTATTTACTTTCATATTTTTTTAAAAAAATTACCTATGTTTTTTATTTAAATAAATTATTTAAACATAATATTTTTGTCTTTTTAAAAAACAAATCCCTATTATATTTTACTAAAAATTTGAAAGGAATTTGTTTACCATGTATAGAATAAAAAAATATCTTGATGTCATTACCATTATTTTTTTGAATATTCCATTATTATTTTTTCAAAAAAAAAATATTTTTAACATATAATATATTTTTTTAAAAAAATATTTCAAATAAATTAAGTATATTTTCCTTCTGCAATGATTTAAATTATTTTAAAATATTCCTTTATATGTTTTATATGTTAAATTTCAATGAAAATTATATCCAAAATGTTTTATAAGGATTCGTTTAAAAATAATGATTTTCAATAAAAGCTGATTTCCATCAAGAAACATTCCATGTTATTTACCATTGAATTTTTTTTCATCTAATATGATATCCTTTGATGATACTTATGCTTTAGCTGGAATATTATTCAAGGATAACATTTGTATTCTTTTTCTAAATGTTTTTTTATTTAGGATGGCATGATTTTATGAAACTAGTTTCTCTTCTATGGGGTATACAATAATAAAATTACTTTGAAACACATTTCTTTTTTCCAAGGCTTATGATATGATTAAATGAATATGAAAAGTGTATTATTTTGATTGTTATGATATGATGAACTGTTTGTGAAACCTATTACATTTCTTATATTCTGATATGATGAATAATTCATGATACTATGTAACACATATGTATGTTTTTAATTATGTAATGGGTGGGAAATATTTCTCTTTAAAATATATTGGGTAAATACGTATATTTAATTAAATAAAAACTAGGAAACAAAAGGATGGGATTGATCCACTATTGGCAATAGGTGTGTCCTGATCCACTTTGGGAAACAGTTGTCTAGTGATCCACTATGGGAGACAGTTTTATCGTGATCCTCTATAAAAAATAAGTGTGTCCTAATGTATAGTGTAAATTTTTTCATCTGAATCCCCAATGGGAAACGTGTGAGAAGTCATGATTTGTTATGCTGATGGTCTTACTAGTTAATCTTGAAATATTAAATCTTTTTTTATATTTATGATGGAACCAGAAGATTTTTATTTGAGATTATGGTAAAAGATTTATTTATGATGATTTATCACCCTTAGGGACCATGTTTTTGGAAATGATAAAGTTTTATGCTTAGACTCATGTTTATGATCTAGGATTGGTTGTGTATGTACTTCATAAGTTATGTTCAAGATCACATTCCATTAAACTTATCTTATACTTCTATATGATAATAGATTTATATATATATTATGTTTACCCATTCAGATCATATTATATAACCCTTTATTTTGTTTCATTCCCCATGTTTTGATGAATGGTTTTGGTAGGGTTTTCTTAATAGTAGTAATAAATGAGGATATCATTGTGGGAGATGTTGATGATCATTCGCCAAATTAAAATATTGTGTATCTAGTCTCTAAATAAACTAAACTATAATGGTCCTTATGCATTTTTATGTTTAATGTATTGAATATTAATCTTAAAATATCTAATATACATGTATGAATTTTTTTGGTTGCTACAGTGGGTGTACGTGTTATGGGTATGAACCATGTGGGTTGCCTGAGGGAATACATACATAGAATAAGTTACTAAAAATGTAAATTGAACTTGAAAATTTGATGTGGGATAGTGTGTGTTATATGAATAATTTTTATCTATTAAAACATAGATATAAAAGATAATATATATGATCAAATCCATATTTGTAATCCAATAGTGTTGTTGCATCATCTTCAACCTCCACTAACCTACCACACTAAATAAACACCCCAGGTTCGATGTCATGAGCTACACATTACATACTTATATAGTGTTTGTTCAATACAGAGGCCATTAAATCACCCGAGATGTCTCAAATCCATGAATCTGTCATTGCTTCACATGAATGGCATACCTAAAAGATCAAAATCCATTAAAGGATGTCGGTTAATCTACCATGTGAGGATATATCAAGACGGGTAATGGACCCTATAAAGAAATGGATACAATAATCCAATTATCATAGGAATAATAAATGGTGTACTAAGACATGCCAACAATCACTGGTGACATCGCATGAACAACCTAACCATCACATAAAGCACTCATGTGGTGAAATATGGAGCATGTGAATCATGTAACAACCAACATGATCATCGAGCCACCATTTATTAAAAATACCCATCTACATAAACATTCATACTCCAAATGGATTATTATGTGTGGTCTTGAGAAACTATGCATTACTTTGAAGGCTTTGATACTACTAAGGGACGATCAGTTGAAACCAATCATCTGCTTACAATAAGAATTTTATAAACATTCTAAGTGTCATATGATTAATATATGACAATAATAAAAATAAAATCTTGAATAACATGGGTTACTTTAAAAATAAGGTATCTCCCATGATCGGAATGTCCCGTCATTCATTCTTATTGAGAACTCTACTAGTTTATATCAGTTCATGTGGAACCTTCACCATGTAAAGTGGAATATATTCTACTTACCTATTCCTATAAACACCCAATCCTACAATTTAAAATGATGATTTATTAACGATGTGAATAAGTGACAATTGGTTCAAAAACTCAGAGAAATATGGGTGGATAAGGAGAAAAACCTTATGAGAATTTATCCAGGTAGTTGTAGAGAATTGTCGTGAGAAACCATTAGATCAAAAAATAAAAAGATTAATTAAATATCATATAATTATCTTAGGAATAAACCATTAATCATGGGATCTCATGGAATCTCATCAGTCATGTGATGAAATCATGTGGCATGGGTTATGTGACATTTGAAGTATGCAAAAATGATGAGAATCTCTCTATTAGTGTTGAAAAAGGACCTCTAACATATATGTGATATAACATTAAAAATACCACTGCATGAATCCCTTAGGATTTAGTGATTACATGATCCATTATGATGAGAGTACTACCTAATAGTTTTTCTTGACATGATTCTAAACTAGGGAACATCAAATCCCCTATTTCCATGAAAATACTAGTATGCGCAGCCTCAAAATTGTCACTTGGCCATGAACCCCTCTAGACCAGAAAACCCCAATATGTGTGTCCTTGAAATCAACCCTCTTCTATGAAATTCTCCATCCTTGAAAAGAATAATTCTTGCATCCTTAGAATAACAACCCAGTACATACAAATTCCACACTTAGATGTTCACCCTTTGTTAGGTGCTTGATCTTATACATGCTCAAGAGACCCCATCACTTAACTATATCATGATCACATGACATTATGTCTCCACAGTGGTCTAATGATGTCATCATGTCATTATCTGTCTATAGACTCACTATCATATCAAAAATATACATTCCATGTGAAGTACTGTAGATCCGTAGTTGATAGGAATATAAATTCACCCCCGTGGAAAAAATAGGCACAGAAGCATATTGAGGTGAGAGTAGACTTATAATAGTGTAAAGACAATAAATCACAAGGGGCATTCAATAGGAAAACAAAGGTAATGACTCATTCATTCACAAAAAATGTGTATGTGTGCTTCACATAATCACACTATTGATCATGTGAACGACTTCTTGTGTGTTGACCATAGGATAAAATGAAATTTATGTTTACAGATTTTGGTATAAATGGTCTCAAAGGGAATATTAATTTGTACCATTTGAGAAATAATATGAAACAATGTTATAAATATAAAACTTATGTGAAATTGAATTCACTGATTTTCATGTGAAGGGGTCCTGAATTTTGGGTGACCTATTCATTAGTAATGTGAAAATAAAAGGGAATGTTCAAAAAGTTACGTGATGTTCTTCGTACATGTTATCCAATTCAATCTAGTTACTATAGACTTATTTTTTAATTCTTGTGATGTTTTCTGGACATATCAGCCAAGCCATCTGTATTCCCCCAAACATCCAGAGCATGTTTCATCCCTCCTACATGTCAACCTTAATAACATCATTTCCTTGGACATGTCTACATTAATCACATGAAAGATCCTACAAAAATTAAAATAAATCTGGCAACATACCTCAGGATTTTATTCTTATACTATGAAAATAAATTTTTCCAGGTAATCCGCTTGTCAAAAAATTGACCAAGGTACCCTCCAAATCCTTGAAAATCCCATATAGTTAAAATAAGAGGTATGTGGCATTGAATCTTTCTCCATATAAGTGTATAAACCAGATAAATGTTGAGACGTCACATCATTTTTTAAGAAGATTATGTTATCTCTATGAAGGGGAACATACGATGACTATACATTATGAGTTAGTCCATTTAAATGGGTATCAACTGCTTATTAGTATAGATGGTATCCAGGACCAACCATGTCCCATAAAAGGTAATTCCTATATGTTGGGACTAAAAAATAGATCTAGCTCCCTCCAAACTACTGATTTATTGCCATGATTAGTGTGATTCATAAACACGAGGCAATATTCTAATGAATATTTAGTTTAATTTCTTAGTATTATGCACGAAATTAATGATATTGACACATAATATAAACTATAACATGATATTGGGAAGAGCATGGATTTATTTTCAGTAAGTGGTCCCCTCTTCATACAACCAATGCCTCATATAATCCCTCAACGTTCAAGTAAGGGTGATATAGGAATATGGGTCACCATTTGACTATCATGAGGCCCCAAATCTGTGTGTCGACTACTAAAAAATTGATGCGAATCAAGTTCAAACTGATAGGGTTGATCACATCCATTCGTCAAATGATCATATAGACACTATGACTGATCCTTGGGTGAACATGAAATATATTTTATCCTACTAATTAATTTTTAGGGTCACATAGTGCCAGACGTATGCTTATTTTCATTCTCCTCGAAAAAAGCTTTCATCGTCCCCAAGAAAAAGGACCACTCTCAGAATACCTCCTAACCCTACAATATATTGGCTCAATAGGTGATTAAAGACTTTATACATGTGTTTTACAATGATGTTTACCCTATGTTATGTGATCCACAAAGTTTCCACCTTATTCAATAAATAAGGGATGCCTTAATGAATAGCGAATCATCGCAATTGATTTGACTTCAAGAATTGAAAATAAAGTCAAAATATAGATGGAATTCTCATGATGGTTTTAATCACCACATTCATTGTATAATGGGAACCCCTCATTAAGGACTATGTTTCCTCTAGTGTATTACCTATTACTTCTCCTAGATTAATTGTCCTTAAATAGCTTCCTACTCACCTGATATTTCTATCATAGATAACGAAAAGAAGTTGGAAGATGATCCTACAACGTTTGAAGAGGGTGTAGTCACCACCATTAATGTGTTGAACTAGGTGAACCATGATACTAAGTATGATTAGAGTCCAACCATTATCATTGAATCCTTTTTGCAGAGGAGAGGTAGTAGTACGTTTCCTTGAAACAAAACCATGATATATTGTTCTAGAGCTATGTTCAGATTCCGGGGACCTGCCCTCATGTCAAAATTCAACATCTAAGCCTCCCAGTGAGCCATTATGAGTTCAAAAAACCTCTGAGAAACACACACCACTATTAGAGTGAGATGGTCTAGAGAGAAGATGACAAGTTAAAAAAGGGAACATTGATAGGGAAGTCCAATACCCCATATAGCCCAAAAAATCATCCCATCTAGGAAGAATAATATAGAGACCCGACCTTTTCTTACATTACTATTACATAATTTCAAATATAAACAACATAATAGTATTACACATGGAGGATCCAGAGGTTTAGTGTCTTTGGCAAACTAGGACTACACATAACAAGTACAACATCAAGCAAAAAAAATTCGTTTAATCTCTTCTCCTATAGCTTCTTAGTAGCACTTGTCCTCTCATTAGTACATGTAGCCACCTAAGGATATACATCAAAAGGGGTGATCTAAAAGCCCAGTAAGAGGATAGATAAGAAAAATATAGCATGGGGTGAGCATAATCATGACATAGGAAGAAGATCTTGAACATTAGAGGAGCAAAAACAATAAACTTGAAATGTGGCAAAGCATAAAAAATGAAACATCATGTCTTAGTGGTTAACTACCACACATACTTGTGAACAAAGATATCATCATTTTCACGCATCATTTCACATTTACTCATGAGATTCATTACTTTACCCAATGCATTGGAGCGCTATATAATTCCGGGTGCACCCGTCACATTTAAACATTCATATTGCGCTATATAATTCTGGGCGCACCAATCACATCATAACATTATCATTATCATGCTTTCCACGTAGAACACATATCAAACATGTACATAAATAATTCATGGAAAGGAATGGATTTCATCTCATAATAACACATTCATAAGCCTTGGGTTCCCAAAAGAAAGAGGGAACAACATACTTGATATAAGAACCATCAACCTTGAATGAGAGGTAAAAGGTGAGATCTTGAAAAAGAGTTCTTTTAAAAAACATATGGATGGACATGAAAGCCTGTGAAAAACATGTATATCCCAGAAAAATCAAGTAAATTATGAACACATGATCTTTGAGGAGTAACCACATCAAAAATGGAGTGAAAGAGGGAGAACCCGAAGGAAGAAAATTGGGTTCGAGATTTCCCCTTACCTTGAACTCAAATGCCTCCTTCTCTTTAATGTCCTGTATAATGACATTATATTCATTAATTAGAAATTCCAGAACCTTTTATACATTAATAGGGTTCATTCTGGTTTCATTATGTTGCATTATGTTCCTTTGGACGACTTATAGAGTTTAAAAACATTATTTGGGGATGTTCGTTTTTATGGTTTTCTTGAGCGGTCCACTTGTATTCTTAAATTGATGTTTGGGTAGATCACGAGTAAACATCCAGAACTGATATTACATGTAATTAATGATATTAAAGAAGCTTTAATGATTTTATAATGATTTATATGAGATCCATGTGGATGAATCATTAGATAAGAATTAAATGAAGATTATTTGGGTTAATTTGTCCGGTTTTTGGATCACAATGAACTCGTTTTAACATTTAAATTAGTAATATGGCCATAGGTTATTTCCAGAACATAAAATAGAACATAATAAATATAAAATATTCTGGTTCAACCATAAAAATGGTTTCATGACCAGATTTGAAGGTGGAAATGGAAAAAGAGAGCATGTTGTTTTTCAAGGTGATAAATTATCACCACATGAACAACGTTCTCTTTAATAAAATATAAGGAAGGGGAAAGGGTGTGGGGTGAGATAATATAACATTAGAATCATAATATTAAATTATATATATAATACTGGATTTACAGAACAATTTGGATGAAGATAGGTATGGAGAGATCAAGAAAGTAACTTGAACTTGAAAGGAAATTAAAGGAGAAGAGAGAGAGAAATTACCTTTAGAATCCTTCTCTTCAGATCCTCTTTAAGGAAGCTAGGCTTGGTCTTCGGATGAGACCAGCAGCTTTTGGACGTGGGGGATGAGCTAGGGAAGGTGTTTGGGCATAATTTAGAGAAGGCTTGGAGCATGAGAGGTGTGAGAAAAAGAGGGAGTGAAGGGTGACTTTTATAGTGGAGGGGAGAGGGGTTTCCTTAATATAAAATTGATTAGTTTATTAATTTCATCTAAGACATGGAATAGTGAGTCTTGGATGAATAAGAATATTAAATAAGACTTATGAATTCAGGATTTGGGTGCTTACATCACTAGTGATGTCAAGAATAGTGGGTTTTAATTAAAAAGTATTTATATGATAAATTAATGTATTCTACTATTCATAAAAATTCAAGTATCTCAGAAAACTCCCAAAATTTTACCCCAACCATTTCTGGACGTGTAGAATCCGAAAATGAATTCCATTTTTCACAATTCATTTTCTAAATATTATTAATTTAATATTTAATTAAAATCATAATTTACATAAAAAACAGTTTTTTAAAATTAAAACTGATTTTCCCGTTCTTTCAAAAATTACTTAGGGTATTATAAAATTATCTAAAAACTATTAGACATTGATTCAATAATTTATGAATATATTTCAGGAAAATAACTATTCTTTTAAATTAATTAATTAATTATAATCAATTTTTTATGACTTATAAAATACCAAAAATGTTTACTAAGGTCAAATTGTCACTTTCTAAGATGTCTAAATTTTATTTAATTATTCATAGGTAATGTTACTCTTATTTAATATTCATAAGGGTCATATTACTATTCATAGGGGTAGGTTACTATTCATAAGGATAGGTTACTATTCACCAAAAATTATTTTTGTTTCATTAGACTCCAAAAACTATCTTGAACACAACCGTGTATGTCGGATTTTTAAAATTCCAAACATAGGGGTGAAAAAATTATGTTTAAAGGTCACTTATCACTTAGTAGTTCATTATTTTGTGTTTTTATGACATAAATATAAGAAGGGAATTTTCCATTGAAAAACTTTGGGTCGTTACATTCGTCCCCCCTTAAAAAATTTTGCCCCCGAAATTTTACTTTAAACAAATAGGTGAGGGTACTTCTCCTTCATTGCCTTTTCCGGTTCCCATGTTTCTTCCTCAAACTTTTGGTTCCTCCACAACACTTTGACAAGGCGGGTTGTCTTGTTGCGTAGAACCTTATCACTTTGATCCAAAATTTTTACCAGCTGCTCCTCATAGGAGAGATCATCCTCCAACTGTGCCACCTCTGAGTTTAGTACATATGAGGGGTCTGGTATGTATTTCCTCAGTAGTGATACATGAAACACATCATGAACTTGAGCCATATTCGGTGGAAGTGCCAGACGATAGGCCACGACTCCAATACGATCAAGGATCTCAAAGGGGCCAATGTACCTTGGGCATAGCTTCCCTTTCTTCCCAAATCTCATGACTCTCTTCCATGGAGATATTCGAAGGAAGACTTTATCTCCAACGTCGAACTCCAAGTCCCTTCGACGATTGTCAGCATATCTCTTTTGCTGACTTTGAGCAGCTTTGATGTGTTTCTAGATGACTTGAAACTTCTCTGTCATCTCTTGAACAAGATCGGGACCAAGTAGCTTTCGTTCTCCAACTTCATCCCAACAGGTTGGAGTTCTACATTGCTTCCCATAAAGAGCTTTATACGGAGCCATCTGAATACTCGAGTGGAAGCTATTGTTGTATGAGAATTCAACCGATGGAAGGTGCTGATCCCATCTACCTTTGAATTCAAGAGAGCAGGATCTTAGCATATCTTCAAGTGTCTGAATAGTCCTTTTAGACTGGCCATCAGTTTGGGGGTGATAGGCCGTGCTGAAATTTAATTCAGTACTCAAAGCATGTTGAAGGCTCCTCTATAATTTATAAGTGAACCTTGGATCATGGTCAGAGACAATCGAGAGTGGAACACCATGCAATCTCACTACTTCCTTCATATATATCCTTGAAAGTTTTTCAAGTGAGAGGTCTTCCCGAATAGCGATAAAATGGGCAGTCTTGGTGAGTCGGTCAACCATAACCCATATCGCATTATTTCCTCTTGACGTTTTCGGGAGACCCATGACAAAGTCCATAGTAACATTTTCCCATTTCCACATGGGTATAGGCAATGGCTGCATCATACCTTTGGACTTTTGCCGCTCAGCTTTAACTTGCTGACATACCAAGCACCTTGATATATATTCCGCAATCTCCTTCTTCATGTTATCCCACCAGAAGTGTTCTCGGAGATCACGATACATTTTGGTACTTCCAGGATGAAAAGAGAATGTTCAGCTATGTGCATTATCCAATATCTCCTTCTTTATTCCGGGTGATGAAGGCACACAAAGCCGCATTCCAAAACGAATCACAACATCATCGTCGATATGGAACTCTTGCAGCTTCCCTTCCTTTACTGCAATCCCCCTCTTTTGTATCTCCACATCATCCCTTTATGCTTCCTTAATCTTCTGTTGGATGGATGGTTGTGCAATCATTTGGGCAAGGTAGGATGTATCCCCTACCCTTATAATTCCCAAATCCATCCTTTGCATATCCAAGAAGATAGGGTCTTTCTCAATCCTCAACATGGATAGAGTAGCAGGTTCTTTCCTGCTTAGAGCATCAGCTACATTGTTCGCCTTTCCAAGATGATAGTGAATAGAGCAATCATAATCCTTGATTAGCTCTAACCATCTCCTTTGGCACATATTGAGCTCCTTTTGTGTGAATATATACTTTAGGCTCTTGTGATCGGTGTATATGTCACACTTCTCACCATAAAGGTAGTGCCGCCAAATTTTCAAGGCAAAAATCACGGCTGCCAGCTCTAGATCATGCGTCGGGTAGTTCTGCTCATGGATCTTCAACTGTCGTGAGGCGTAGGCTATTACATTATCATTTTTCATGAGTACACAACCCAAGCATTTCTTTGAAGCATCACTGTATATCACAAAACTTTCTCCACTTTTCGGTAGTGTGAGTAAAGGTGCAGTGATCAACCTTCTCTTTATCTCCTTGAAGCTTCACTCACATTCATCTGTCCAGACATACTTTAGCCCTTTCCTTGTTAATTTAGTTAGCAGGCTTGTCAATCGTGAGATGTTTCTCAGAAACAGACGATAGTACCCAGCTAATCCAAGAAAAATACAGATTTATGTGACACTAGAGGGCACGTGCCATTCCTCAATCGCCTTTGTCTTTGAAGGGTCCACAGAAATTCCCTCGCTTGTGATCACATGTCTCAAGAACATGACTTGATTCATCCAAAAGTCACACTTGTTGAACTTGGCGTACAACTTCTCCTTTCTCAATGTCTCCAACACAAGTCTTAGATGTTCTTCATGTTCCTCCTTACCCTTGGAGTAAATGAGAATATCATCAATAAACACTACCATAAATTTTTCGAGGTAATGTCTAAAGACTCTATTCATCAAATCCATGAAGATTGTATGGGCATTAGTAAGTCCGAAGGGCATCACCAAAAACTCATAGTGCCCATACCTTGTACGTAAGGCAGTCTTCTGAATATCTTCCTTCTTCAACTTTACTTGATGATATCCAGAATGAAGATACACCTTTGAGAAGTATTGATCTCCTCTTAACTGATCGAACAAGTCATCAATCCTTGGGAGAGGATACTTGTTCTTTATGGTGATCTTGTTGAGTTCCCGATAATCGATACACAGCCGCATTGTTCCATCTTTCTTCTTTACAAAGAGCACTGGCGCACCCCAAGGTGATGCACTAGGGCGTATGAACCCTTTGTCCAGATTCTCTTGTAGCTGCTTCTTTAACTCCTCCAGTTCGATAGGATCCATCCTATAGGGGCACTTCGAGATAGGAGTAGCTTCGGGTATGAGTTCAATTGAGAACTCTACCTCACGATCCGGGGGAATTCCGGGTAACTCTTCGGGAAATACATCGCCGTATTCCCTTACGATGTGCAATTCCTCAAGGTTGGCACTTTCCTTCGACTCAACCATTTGGGCGAGGTATGCTTCTTCATAGGGAATCATCACCCACACCATTGAAGGATTTTTAAAAGGATATTCATGATCTTCCTTGCATTTGTAGAGGATCATAGGATGGTTCAGAATATGAAAATATATTTCCTTTTCCCGACAGTTGATATGCGCTCTATATAAAGAGATCCAATCCATTCCCATTATAGCGTCGAATTCCACCAAGGGAAGTATTATGAGATTTTCCGGAAGAATCTTCCCACATAAGTTAACAGGAGAAGAATCAAACACTTGGGTTACAATGATTTCACCACTTGGTGTTTTTAAAGATATCTCTACTTCAAGGTTTCGGGGCTTCGATTCTATAGTTCTAGAAAACTTGCAAGATATAAAGGAATGCGTAGAACCAGAATCAAATAAGACTTTTGCCATTCTTGAGTGAATAGTAAGTGTACCTTGTACGACTTCATTATCATGTTCCACCTCCGCAGTAGTGATGGCATAAGCCTTCCCTTGTTCGTTTGGCTTTGGTGGTTGTTGCCACTGATTACCCTCGAGAGTTCGAGGTTTAGTGCACTGGTTTGAATAGTGCCATAGCTCCCTACAGTTGTAGCATTGAACCATGAGTGGTTCTCTCCATTCATCGGCTACATTATCCTTCCTTTTCATGTCTCTTCGACACTCGTGAGCTAGGTGTCCTTCTTTCCCACACTTGAAGCATTTCCCCGTCCCTTTTAGGACGTTCCCATTGTGCAACTTCCCACATATTTTGGCATGTGGGTCTTTGTGTTTTCTTCCCATCCTTATCAATAGATCCACCAGCTTGAAACTCCATCTTTCTTTTTTTATCACCATTGCCATGGGACCATTCTCCAAACTCCATCTCCACTTTTAGAGCACACCGAACAACTTCTTCATAACTCCCAAAGTCTCTAATTGCTAGAGCCTTTCGAAGATGTGGTTTTAATCCACTAAAGAATCTATCAATTTTGCTATCATTGTTGATAACAAAACCCGAATCATACCTTGCGAGCCTTGTGAAATTTTCTTCATAGGTTGTGATAGATTCTCCTTCTTTTTGCTTGAGATCTATGAATTCTCTCTCCATCTTCGTGTGAAGAGTTCTTGGGAAGTACATATTAAGAAACATTATCTTAAAGTCTTCCCATTCCATCTCTTCAATTTCCTCCCTTGGATTGGTGTTCTTAATCAAAGCCCACCATTGATCAGCTACTCCATCTAGACGATAAACGGCTAGAGTCAACTTCTCCGTCTCGGAAGAGTGAAGAACCGAAAAGATCTTCTCCATGGAGTTGACCCACTGTTCCACAACTAGTGGATTGGAAGATCAACAAAACGTCGGTGGTCATTGCCGCATAAAACTTTTGATAGCTAGTTGCTCCCTCTTTGGTGAAGGAGGACGTTCCCCATTATTATGGTTATTATTCATAACCCGAGATAATTGGGTAAGCATCTCCATGAAGTTTTGAACTCCACGTCCAAAATCATTGGGGATGTCGTTCGGGCAATCGTTGCATTGGCCCTCGCAAGAGTTGTTGGCCTGATTTCTCCCGGTTCCCACCATTTTCTAAAATAGAAAAGGTTAGAAGAAAACATAATTAAACAGGTCATGAATAACTTATTCATTTAAAGAATTATACAAAAAACATAACATATGGGATCCCTAGGTAAATATCATTGTGTGAATATTTGTACTTAGTCTCATACTAGAGGTTTTCTTTAGGGTTCACTAATCCTAATTCCCAAATTAACTAAACCTTTCCTCTGATACCAACTATAGAGACCCGGCCTTTTCTTACATTAAAATTACATCATTTCAAAGATAAACAACATAATAGTATTACACATGGAGGATCCAGAGGTTTAGTATCTTGGGAAAACTAGGACTACACATAACAAGTACAACATCAAGCATAAAAATTAATTTAATCTCTTCTTCTATAGCTTCTTACTAGCACTTGTCCTCTCCTTAGTACATGTAGCCACTTGAGGATATACATCAAAAGGGGTGAGCTAGAAGCCCAGTAAGAGGATAGATAAGAACAATATAGCACGGGGTGAGCATAATCATGACATAGGAAGAAGATCTTGAACATGAGAGGAGCATAAACAATAAACATGAAATGTGGCAAAGCATAAAAAAAATGAAACATCATGTATCAGTGGTTAACTACCACACATACTTCTGAACAAAGATAACATCATTTTCACTCATCATTTCACATTTACTCATGAGATTCATCACTTTACCCAATGCATTGGAGCACTATATAATTCCGGGTGCACCCGTCACATTTAAACATTCATATTGTGCTATATAATTCCAGGCACACCCGTCACATCATAACATTATCATTATCATGCTTGCCACATAGAACACATATCAAACATGTACATAAATAAACCATGGAAAGTAAAGGGTTTAATCTCATAATAACACATTCATAAGCCTTGGGTTCCCAAAAGAAAGAGGGAACAACATACTTGATATAAGAACCATCAACCTTGAATGAGAGGTAAAAGGTGAGATCTTGAAAAAGAGTTCGTTTGGAAAACATTTTGATGGACATGAAAACCAGTGGCAAACATTTATATCCTAGAAAAATCAATTAAATTATGAACAAATGATCTTTGAGGAGTAACCACATCAAAAATGGAGTGAAAGAGGGAGAACCCGAAGGAAGAAAATTGGGTTCCAGATTTCCCCTTACCTTGTACTCGAATGAATCCTTCTATTTAATGTCCTGTATAATGACATTATATTCATTAATTAGAAATTCCAGAACCTTTTATACATTAATAGTGTTCATTCTGGTTTCATTATGTTACTTGATGTTCCTTTGGATGACTTATAGAGTTTAAAAACATTATTCGGAGATGTTCGTTTTTATGGTTTTCTTGAGCGGTCCACTTGTATTCTTAAATTGATGTTTGGGTAGATCATGGGTAATCATCCAGAACTGATATTACATGTAATTAATGATATTACAGAATCTTGAATGATTTTATAATGAGTTATATTAGATCCATGTGGACGAATCATTAGATAAGAATTAAATGAAGATTATTTGGGTTAATTTGTGCGGTTTTTGGATCACAACGAACTCGTTTTAACATTTCACTTAGTAATATGGCCATAGGTTATTTCCAGAACATAAAATAGAACATAATACATATAAAATATTCTGGTTCAACCATAAAAATGGTTTTATGAACAGATTTGAAGGTAGAAATGGAAAAAGAGAGCATGTTGTTTTTTGAAGGTGATAAATTATCACCACATGAACAACGTTCTCTTTAATAAAATAAAAGGAAGGGGGAAAGGGTGTGGGGTGATATAATATAACATTAGAATCATAATATTATAGTATATATATAATACTGGATTTATAGAACAATTTGGATGAAGATAGGTAGGGAGAGATCAAGAAAGGAACTTGAACTTGAAAAAAATTTAAAGGAGAAGAGAGAGAGAAATTACCTTTAGAATCCTTCTCTTGAGATCTTTTTTGAGGAAGCTAGGCTTGGTCTTTTGATCAGACCATAAGCTTTTGGACGTGGGGGATGAGCTAGGGAAGGTGTTTGGGCAGAATTTAGAGAAGTCTTGGAGCTTGAGAGGTGTGAGGAAAAGAGGGAGTGAAGGGTGGCTTTTATAGTGGAGGGGAGAGGGGTTTCCTTAATATAAAATTGATTAGTTTATTAATTTAATCTAAGACAAGGAATAGTGAGTCTTGGATGACTAATAATAGTAAATAAGACTTCTGAATTCGGGATTTGGGTTCTTACATCACTTGTGATGTCAGGAATAGTGGGTTTTAATTAAAAAGTATTTATATGATAAATTAATGTATTCTACTATTCATCAAAAATTCAAGTATCTCAGAAAAATCCCAAATTTTACCCCAACCATTTATGGACATGTAGAATCCAAAAATGAAGTCCATTTTTCAAAAATAATTTTCTAAATATTATTAATTTAATATTTAATTAAAATCATAATTTACTTAAAAACAATTGTTTAAAATTAAAACTGATTTTGCAGTTCTTTCAAAAATTACTTAGGGTCTTATAAAATTATCTAAAAACTATTAGACATTGATTCAATAATTTATGAATATATTTCAGGAAAATAAATATTCTTTTAAATTAATTAATTAATTATAATTAATTATTTATGACTTATAAAATACAAAAAAATGTTTACTAAGGTCAAATTGTCACTTTCTAAGATGTATAAATTTTATTTTATTATTCATAGGTAATGTTACTCTTATTTACTATTCATAAGGGTCATATTACTATTCATAGGGGTAGGTTACTATTCATAAGGGTAGGTTACTATTCACCAAAAATTAATTTTGTTTCATTAGACTCCAAAAACTATCTTGAACACAACCGTGTATGTCGGATTTTTAAAATTCCAAACATAGGGGTGACAAAATTATGTTTAAAGGTCACTTATCACTTAGTAGTTCATTATTTTGTGTTTTTATGACATAAATATAAGAAGGGAATTTTCCATTGAAAAACTTTGGGTCATTACAAATAATGGGAAGATCATATTCTACATCAACTTTTGGGACCTCAACCACCATATTCAGAAGGGAGATTTTCCCCTTCCAATGATAGAGTTATTGATTGACTCTAGAAAAGGGATTCAAGCACTCTTATTCATAGAATGATATTCTTGATACATTCACATACAAATGGATCCTGAGGATGTAGACTACACCACCATTATGGATCCCCATAACACTCTCCTTTATCAGACGATTCTATTCATCTTTAATAATGATGTAGCAGTTACTTTTTGGCCATGAATCACATCTTACAAAATAGTTTTGAGGCCTTTGGAGGATTTCCAGGTAGATTATCAAGTGATCATGTCCCTCTAGCATTAGTACAGTCTTACAAAACATGGGTTAGTGTGTAGCTTCCTTCAATACTAAAACCAGAAGATTTACACCTTGAAGTGAACATTAGGTGTTTCATATGGGAAACACCTTGAAGTGAACATTAGGTGTTTCATATTGAAAACTTATAGGATTAACATTTTCTTACATACTCATCAATATTGACCCTATGTAGATCATGTTAATCAATCAAATTCCTCCTTAGAGAAATATTTAGGAGTTATGGAACGGCTAAGGATGGCCTACACACATACACTGATTTATTGAAAATATTGAAAGAAAGTGTAAGATCTTCTAGAGTATTATGAATAATGGAACCATTTAGTAGTGGTATGAGGAGTACTACACCACATATTATGATATAAAGTGGTACTTGATACAACCTTCATTACTGATTCAGCTCATCTCAAGAAGGATTTTGGTAATCTATATGACTACACTATAATAGTCCCTCAACACCGTTTAGACTATAAAAATAACTGGGGTAGATAACACATTACATAACAGCTCATTATCATTCCCCTTATTATGGATACCCGATACCCCTCCCATCAAGAAGTGTTTTCCCATGTTGATTTTTACAGTGTAATAGTTGTGACCTTCTTTACCGCATCACTAGATATATCTAGTGTCCCAAGTTGACCCCATAATTTATATCCTCAATCACCCCATAATGATAGGATGATTGACATGATGAGCATTGATCATCAAAAAGTTCAACATTATGTTTGTCCTACCTAAGGATATCAAGGGACATGCATTTACAGATTTGTTAGACATAGATCTACCCCTGAAGAACTTACTATAGATGTTTATTTCCATATGAATCTATTATCATAGTGGATCAAGAATTACCATTTTTGTAGTTTCATTTTGATGGTGTCTCTTGAAGACTGACTGGTAGAAGGATAGACAACCCCATGATTAATAGTTTAGGCATGGGGATTATTTTCATCACCCTGGCACAAGCTATATTACTATACTCATTTCTGTTGTCAGATGGATAAGAAATCAACAAGGTGTAGTATTAGGCTCTCATTAATAGTCTTGGATTGGATCTAAATATTGATATCCCTAATTTACTTGTGAATAGTGAATCTAATGTATTCTTCATAATGATGAAGGGAGGATATGTCTTTATAAAGGAAGATCCAGTGCACCTTATAGATAATAACCACCAATTGAAGTCTGAGTTCCCTACCTAGGTGAAGGTGACTCATGTCCCCATTCACATAATGGTCGATCCAATAATTTGGAAGGATTGGTTGTATCTCTCATAGAACATAACTACGATGATCTATTCATTTATATAGAACATCATAATGACATATTCCCATCCACATTAGATGATGGAAACCATCAGGTAGACCAATAGGCTACTGGTACCTCTATACCAAGACCCTAAAATTACCCCATAGTAGAAGAGACACCAAATTAGAAAACATCCATCATCATGTATCTCTGGTTTGTTATTCTCTAGAAAGACCAAGTTGAGCATGAATGAATCCATCAATTTGTAGTGAAATTTACCATCTAGATAGGTCATAGCCATTAGAAACCCCTCTAAAGGGGTTGGTTCAATGGAAAATTATTTCATTTCATCCAGGTACATGATATACCTCATGTTATATAAGAAGTCCATATTGGGTTATATGTTTCTCATCAATAATGATTGAATATATATCATAATATATATAGGTTTTACAACATTTGACCCACCTTGGTCCATGAATACATTGGGTTCCCCGTGAGTTTTCATGTGTTTTAGATCCATGATATATTTTTTGCATCAACATTAAGACTTTCTCTAAACCACTAAGTATTCCTATCAGTTTAACTTATGAGGACTACATGTTGTGGGGACTTACCCTCCACTGGATACTCAAAATTATAGATTTATCTTGATCACAATTGAATTATTTTCTAAATGGTAATAAGTTTTTACCCTTAAGAATGTAGAATCCCAGTCTTCTATCTAGTTCGTGAGCTCCCAAATCAATAATCTATTTAGAAATACTCATAATATTCTCAGAAAAAACATCACCAACTTTTGGGATGTCTCGATAATGATATTTCACACCAACTAGAACATATAGTATTACCATACTTCTCAATACCACATTAAATAAAATGGACAGGTTAAGGATTTAAATTAGTCCCTATCTAACATAAAGAAAAAGATAGTGGACTAGAAAAAATTGATTTGGCCCAAAAAACCACCCAATTCCTACTAGTCCTATTAGAGGATGTGTCAAAATTCCCCCCAATATACCTCATACACCCTATTATATGAAACAAAGTCATTTTAACCCATCAAGATTTTGTTTTCCTCACACCAAATGGATGTTTATGACAAGAATATGTTTGAAATAATGATGTAATTTTTTCTAGATGAGTTGGAATACATTGAGGAAAATATGATTTAATCCATGAATACCACAGAGATATAGTAGAATAGGGTGGAAAGAGCATTCACCAAGATGGTTCCTCTCTACTCATTCCTCTAGGGTGATAAGGAATAGCTCTCAGAACACTGATGATACCCAGTAAGAATCCATAAAAGTTGGATCTAAATGTATTCATCACAAGATGATAAACTGTATTCATCACAAGATGATAAACTGTATTGTTACCCAATTTCATTAGTATGGGATGCCCCTTGGAAATCATTGGATTTGAAAATTCCCTCATCAGAGAGGGTTATTACTACCCTGGGGCTAGTCTTCTACCCTTACCTTTGATATTGGTTCATTTCCACTAAAGGGCATGAATTTGGTTCCTGCGGATTCCGTTGGGCTTTAATACTGCTGACCCCATGATCTCACATTTTGTGTTTTTTTATTCATTGTGCTTTTTTTTAATATCTATGTTAACATTAATAAAAAATTGTTTTGCATTCCATGAATCATGAATTTGAAATGGTTTCAGAATACTTCTTGGTTGATGCATTATTAACTTAAAATGTGTGCAATACGATTCTAGTGCTATTTGTGTGGTGTACAGCCTCACCAACTCCATTCACATATAGTTTTAACTCTTTCTCACCACACGAACATTATCAAAGTATCCACCATACAGTCCAAGATCTATGATCTTAAACTAGGATCCATGGTCCATAAAATATGACTATAAATTGTACTCATCCAACCCTTGGTCGCATGGTTCGCAACATGCATGGTTTTTCCACAATCCAAATCCCCACCGCGTTACGTTATTATAGGTGGATTGATTCCCATTCGCATGGGACATGTAATGACCCAAATCTGGAGCCACATAACTGCTGCCTCGTACACGGTTCACCACATAATCTCAAGCACATCTCCCCAAAATCCAGAGGCTTCCGACTAGCAGCAAGGTCCATGGTGAAGAAGTGTTGAAACTATGACCTCATTTGGTAAGGTATACAGCGGAAGAATAAAGATAATCAATAGCAGAAGTAGTAAATAGCATACAATAACTAAACTAAAAGTAGAAGCAATGTCTGATATAATAATGATGCAGAATGGTACATGTGTCTATGGAATGCAGTAAACAAAACAACGTTCAGAAATACAACTAAATCCAAAGTACTAAATGTAAATGGCAACTCTAGCAGCATCGTGAGCCAAAGACCGGACCCATGGCCTCCAACTCCAACCAGCGATCAAGTACCCGAGGTAGATGGACCACAATCCCTACCTAAACCTGCAACCATATAATCAGTTTGGGCTAAAAAGCAGGACCCAAACAGGGTGTGAGACTAATCCTAGAAAGCAACCACCACAATATTTGTGCCCTACTGTCAGTGAGTGATATAGAAAATTTAAAGGTAAATAAATACATTAATGAACTAGGAGTACACTAGTAAATAATCCTACCAATTACCATTCACATTTATCTTATTAAATGACCAAGGAAAACTAGTATGTTCTCAATTCCAAGGTAAAGTAAGTATCACAACAGGTATCTCAAAACACCAACACAAGTAGTACAAAACCCAAGATTATTCTTAGGCTTGGTGGACTCGTCACAAATAACCATAAAAAATTTACACTGACCCTCTGGGTGGATCAAACTAGAAGACCCCTATAGTCGAGTAACCAAACAAGGCACAAACACTCTGGGAAGCTCTCACGTCAATTCCTCTATGGTCTTGTAACGATAGCTACAGACTCTCTGAGGAAGCACTTACGTCTAATTCCTCCTCTGGTCTCAATGTGTGGGTAAACTAAGAACACTCTTGGGAAGCACAAAGTCCTATTCCCATAGGTCCTGCATATGAAACTAAAACCAACAGACCCTCTAGGGAAGCACTTAATCATCTATGCCCTTTTTGATCTCCCGCACTAGGTTCTCACAACCCTATGCAGTCCAGTCATGCGTAATCAACTGTCATCAGCCCTAAGTAAGTTCAACGACTACATGGATAATAACTACCATTCATCAAAAACATTTAAAAAGTAGGCAAAAAAAGAAATCAGTGATAACAATTCAACTAATAATTTTAATAGGGTTTTCCTCACAGGCAAACAGTGACAAATGACAATAAACAGCCAAACTGGGAGAGACACCCATGGGGTGATCCTCAAATATGCAACCTAGAATATACTAGCAACAATTAAACATAACATAATAAGAAATCTAGGGAAAACAAACAATAGTATCATAATACTATACCCGAGACACCTGATACATGGGTATCTGGAACTTTTACAACCAAAACTCAATGAACTTCAACATAGGGAAACAAACCACCTACCTCGATCCTCGAAGATCGATATACTTGAACCTCAGCCCTTGAATTGGCCCAGAACGGAGTAGATCTGAAAAAATGTCTAAAACATTCAACCTCATATAACTCCCATGAGAGAAAGAAACATGAAACAAGCCCAACGAAGAACCAAGAACTCACCGCTGCGATTCTTCTGCAATCAACGGAGTTCGATTCTGACAATCAGTGACAGATTGGTGGCTCGAAGAAGAATCTTCCTCCTCAGACACTCTGGACGGAATTAGGAAGATAAGAAGATGTTAATGATCATTAGGTGCGACCCCGGGTCGATTAATGAAATAAAAAAAGTACACGGAGTGTAATTTTAAAGTATACCGTGTGTTGTGGGTTTTTCCGTACTCCGCCAAAATCGGCCTCCACGTCACCCCTACAAACCGTGTGTGTGGCCCAGACACATCCGACACATGGCTTCGGGTGAAAAAAGAGTACACAACGTGCACTCAGAAAGTACACGGTGTGTACTTCAAAAATTTCCAGAAACTTCTTTTTTTCCTTAAAAAGCCTATAAAATATATCTGTACCTGAAACCGAAGATCTGGGTTCTTACAGGACATGTATTGATTATGGTACCTCCTATAATATAGCCAAGATGTTTTTATTCAAAGGGTCCCTCCGCCAAATGGCTGAGGCATTTATTCATAAAAAATAGAAATATTACAAAAGACGAAAGTGCAGTATTTTATTACAATCATCCCTATAAAAAGAAAGTAAGGCCTTAGGGAAATAATCAGACTATGTAATAGGTTTTCCAACTTCAATGTTTGCAATAATCTCTGCAACCCTGTTAGACTATCGAAAGACATGCATGATGATGCTGTTGAGAGTCAAAAGGCTCTCCATGGATTGCATCCACTTTGTAGCGAGCCGCCAAGAGATAAGCATTTCACCATTTCTGATGGTCTGTACAATGGAAGAAGAGTCACTCTCATGATATATATTAGACCAACCCTTCATTTTCCCAAATGAAACAACATGTATGATCCCAAGAATTTCAGCCTCAAGAGAGCTTTTCATGCCACAAGAACCATAGAAACATCCTTTGACGGAGTCATCATGAGCTCTAAAGACCGCACCACAAACAGAAGGGCCATGATTCGCTTTTGAGGCACCATCCGTATTGACCTTAAACCAAAGGTGTAAAGGAGGGATCCAAAAATACTACATGGTTCCCGAAGTGGGTCTAAAATTCCCTTTAACACCCAGATTTATCTGAACCTTTATGTCCTTAATATTTTTGTAGCATTCCCCCAAACAGACAGCCGGCGCGTCCCTTATAACTGCAGAAGTCTGCATCATGGTGAGCTTCAATCTACAACCCATCCCATTGTATATTGCATCATTCTTGAGCCTCCAAATAGTGTGAAACACTTCTGAAATAGCCATGTAAAGGAGTGCCTGAATTTGGGGTGAAACTTGAATAACCGAACAACAACATAGAAGGGCCTTCAATCCCAAAACTCTGAGGTCATCCAGATCAAAGGCACTCAAAACCTGCTTCCAAATGGCTGCAGTTGTTGCACAAGAGAGGAAGAGGTGCTCTGTATCCTCCTGATGATTATGACACAAAACACACCTAGAGAATCACTGCAAACCAAAAATTTGGAATACCTCATCCGTGGGTAATCTTTTATAAACCAGCCTTCAGATAAGTGTCAAACGAGAAGGCCTAATCCATATTTTATTGAAGATAGAAAACTATTTAAAATCATCATTGATACACCAGATTGCATGAGAGTAATATATAATACTAGTCAAAATCCTATTTTTAGATGGATCCCAAGCTATGAAATCAGGACAGGAGACAAAATTGTAATTACCAATTAAATCGTGATGGTCAACTTGTATGATTGTTGGAGGATTATCCAAAAAATCCTTGATGGAGACTTTATCCCCTGAGCTTAGAGCAGCATATTGAAAATCATTGGATAGAATATTACCTATCTAGTTATCAAGCTAGAACATAAGATTAGAGTTTCTATTGAAAATAAATCTAGAACATGTCATAATATTCTGGAAAGAAGATTTAACTGCTGTCCAGAGAGAGGAGACATTGTATGAATTGCTACCGAGCTTCAAATTATTAGAAAATTGATATTTGAGGAAAACCATAGATTCATAATTACTATGGATGATATTACAGGCCAAGTAGTCTTGAAGGGAGTCATTAAAGAGAGAAATATTTTTTTATGACCATGCCACCAGAGTGGAGATGTTTACCACAGGCCCTCCAAGGAACAATGACTAACTTCTTTTCCAGGATGCTACCACTCTAGGAAAAATTCCTGATGGATGTATTCAATCGATTGAGAAGGCCCCTTGGCCATTTATTAAACATAAAGAATTAAACCAATTTAGAAATGATAACATACATCAATAAACTAATTCTCCTTGACATAAAAAATCTTTTCCCTTTCTAGGTTGAGATCTGGGAAATGAATCTATCCACAATTTCAGAGAAATAAGAGGCCCTAGGGCGCCCCCAGAAGAGCGGGCCACCCAGATAATGAAAATATAGAGATCCTTACTTGATTCCCATCTCTTAAAGAGTCTAGTGTTTCCTGGAAATAGAGAACCTCTTCAATCATGTAAATCTCTTTTAGTTATATCCCTATTCATATTCTTCGACCCATTGGATAGTCATGATGCCCTTATGACCCAACATGATATTGAAATGTGCAAACAACTCAATGAAAAATATCTTTCAATATCCATTGTACACGGCAATAAATTGTAAACTTTACCCATATATGTATGTGATGCCTCATATCATAATATTATATGATTAATTTTTAAAAATCAAGAGGATACCCCCACTAGTTTTGGAATCCTACCACACTATGTTCTAGAACAACAGGTTGCACGATTCCCATTTTGATGGGAAATGTAATGATTCACAAATTTCTTATCCTATTTCATTTAACCTTAATTAACTCATTTGGATTTATTCCTTCCCAAATTCATCATATTATCATAGGTTAGGGATTGTAATTTTTTTTGTGATAGAGGGACCCTTTCCCCCATTCAGGTCAAGTTAACACTCTTTCATGTCATGTAATCGTCCTTGGAAAACCCTTACCCCCAAATGGGATAAAACTCTATGATCTAAAACTAGAATCTAGACTGTTGGTCTGAGTTGCATGACCCTAAACTACCAGAATCCAAAGTCTTGATTTTGTGAATAATATTAATAATCCTGATGTATCTTTAACATAATGTTATACTATAGTTGTACGCTATTTTAAATCTAGATTCCTAAAATGATATGGGATGAAACAAATCAAGTCCTTATAACTAGATGTTAAAATAATGCCTTACCCCATTTGAAATTGATATTCATCATATGAAACGATATGAACTAAATGAACATCCTCATCACATTATGTTAAACTATAGCTATAACGTATTTGAAATTGGGATTGCTCATATGATTTGAGATAAATCAAATCAAATTCCTCAGTAAATGATGTTAAATTATGGATTATCCCCATGTGAAACTGGGATACCTCATATGATAATTATGAGATAATAAAAAATATCACCCTATAAATAATAGGGACACCACATATGATAATTATGGGATGATAAAAAGTAATACCCTTTAAAAAATGTGAACACCTCATATGCTAAGTATGGGATGACCCAAATGAGTTTACCTTATAAAAAATGAGTTTCCTCCTTATATGAAATGATTTGATATCCTCACCATAGAGGATATCACCCCTTCAGTGTCTGCCTTCTATAAAACTGCTTCTAAGAACTTTGTGTGGATTGATCATCATTATAAGGGGATATGTAGCGACACACAAATATTTCATCTAGTTCCTACCTCTCCATCAACACTTTTTAGGACCATTCACCATCATATTGGAATTCTCTCTTAATGACATTTTACTCCGACACATTTTATAATATGAAGAAATAGAAATTAGGTATTGATATTCCCTAAGAGGTATTCCCCATTTACACTTCCATGATTCATGATTTCGCCGATATGGATCATTGTTGTTCTACCAATTTTAATAGGATCTACAATAGAATGGTCCTATGAAACACTAGATCTCCTGCCATCCTGGTCCTTTTAATCAATGTATATTTAGTAACAAATAGTATCTCTCATGTATCAAATTCCTTCAAAGGTCAATCCTATATTTGTCTTCCACATTCTAAATTGGCATATGTGTAGAACCTGTGTTTCAAACATAGTCAACAGTTGTTCCCTAATTTTTAGTCATTCCCATATAACTATCTAGGTAACAAACAATATGATCAACCTCGTGGTATATTTCTGTCACATTCACCCCTTATTGTGTTTTCCCCTAAAAAACAATGGGAAATCCATACCACTATGTGTTTCACATATTGATCACATATCATGAGGGCATTGGAGTTGGGAGGGGGTTTTCCTCAGTAAAGGATGAAAAACACTAATTATGCATGGTCCAAACTCTACTACCATAAAATAACATCCCATTTCTAATTATCATGACTCTAAACTATATTATTATCACTTTAGGAATGTGTTGTGCAACATCAAGGCTTCTTGGCCCCTCAATGCACATTAGTTTTGTTACTTTTTTATGTTGTACATGTACCTTTTGGTATGATCACTATATAATACAAGAATCATGACCTTATAATTTGTGTAAACTATCTCAGATATGTTTCATGTGCCTTTAGGTGGCCTCATAAGCCCCTAAATTCACATCATGTAATCTCCTTTTGATACTGCGCATATTACTTTGATACACGTGGCCATATGGTCCTTGAATTATGACTTAACACAATTTTAAATTGGTTTGAACTCTATGACCGTAAACATAGGGCCTAGAATCATAGTAAAAATATGTTCAACTATATGATTCAACATCTTAAACAAATTACATTTAACTATGTGATACCTTGTCCCCATTGCATGACATTATACTATAGGTTTATCATCCACAATGTATTATATCAAACATCATGTCCATATTTCTCATTTCATGATGTTAAATTATGAGGAATCCCATTACCATTGATAATAATCTTGTTTTCCAGTTTTATATATTCCCTCCTATCACATAGTTAATGTTCTTTGAACATTTTTCAACATTTGAGATAAGTCCCCCCTTTGAAGATGAGTCAAACATTTATTCAGAATGACATGCCTACCCAATGTTCTCAAATCCATGATGTCCAAATTTCAAGAGTGTTTAATTAAAATCGAATATTCAATAACTAAATACCCACACAATTCACAAACCTTTATTTTGATCACCATTTCCTCCACATTCAAATATCCTCCCCAGTTGATAGGGAACTATGCCACACTTTCTCACCTACTATCATAGGAACACCCCCCAAAAGGCATTCAATGTCCTTTTGAGATAAGTCCTATATTTTGAACATGTTCAATGGTACACCATCAATTTTTTAATAATGATTCCTATTAAAAGTATGACGGTTTATATGTTTTGAACTTGGTCATCAGTTTTCATCAACCATCAAGCCACTATATTTGTGTTCCAAATCATGGGATTCTCGATTCAAGATCTTAATTTACCCTTGTTTGGATAGAAACAAACTCCCATTGAATTACTCCATTCACAAACTATTGAACATGGAAAATAAATTCACATTTTTAGAGAGAACTATCCCCCATCCATATATCACCTCAACAATAAAACTCATAGTGGTCGACCAAAAAATTCAGATCCTCTATGTTTGTCCATTTATTGATACTCTCATATGAGTGGGAGAATAATAGGTCATGCCTTGTTTCTCAAATAGAGAATGACTCACATGGGGTTGGGGATGTATCACTGGTTTTCTCATGAATGTGATTTAATTGTGAAAATAATGTGATATAAAAGACACATGTACATACATATGGGGAGTTAGCGCAAAGAAATAACAAAAACACCCAAATGTCATTAACACTCTGAATCCTATATTTTGTCATAGTAAATATACCCCTATGGATCTACCTTAGCAATCAAGTTCTCTATCTTGAACATCCTCTGGAACATGGCCTCCATGACTAATTGATGTCTCACATGTTCTGCATCCTCCTACACAGTCCTAGGGTAGAGCTTGTTAGCCCCGATCTATTCTCAGCCCCACTAAGCCTAGAACTCAGCTATCTAAGATTATACTTCCTCTTATTAAGATTTTGTCACTACTAGCTGAGGCTTAAACATAATTATTATGTTCAACGAAGTTAGACATAAAATCGTATACTTCCATGGGTTGAATGGGTTCATAATATAGGAGGGAGACAAGAATGATAATGGTAGGAACATCCTATAGGATATTATAGGGCATGTAAAGCTCTAGTTTGAGAGTGGATTTGTATTCATCTGGACCATCAATGGAAACACCATCTCTATTGTCCTCAAGCTACACCTTCTAGTATGTACTACCTACAACCATGATAGGACCCACTTCCATGATTGAGGTTGAGTCATCTTGAATGAACATATCCGTAAGAGTAGAAAATATTATTGGAGGTGGAATCCTAGATAATTTATCATAGATGTTTTTAAGATAACAAAATCTAGATAACTTTTTTGAAACAAAATAATGCTAGTTAGTTAGACCAATGGTGACAAATCAAGTAATATTATCTCTTATAAGGGTGAGAGTCAAATAGAATAAAATTATTTTTAAAAGTCTAGACTAATCTTTATAAAGGTAATTACCCTATTAGAGGACCTGTGATGATGGTTTTCACTTCAGTGGACAGCATATGACCCTCAGTGTTGGTTGGATAGAAGTTGTATGGAGGAAAAAAACCAGTTTATGTAGTAAATCAATACATCCATAAATTTCTGGAAAGACAATTGGACTGGTGTTCCCCTGGCCTCGATGCTTCCCCCTAATTCTACTCTGTTGGACACTAGTCACACTATTAAATATGTTCTCAATTTCCATTAGGATAATCTCCTTGACAATGTTGCTCAGATAATTTATAACTATAATTTAATTAACTGTGTTGATTTTCATGTCTGGGAACCCACTCTGAATGGAATTCTTGCCTCAAAAAATTCCTATATGCACAAATTTCTTGGATCTAAATCTAGCTTTCAATGGTTAAATTCTTTCAACAAGACTTGGATTAAGCCAACTAGACTAACCCTAATTTTGCTCATTGATCATAACAGATTTCCCACTAAGGCGTACCTTTAATCTTTTAGTATCCATATATTCTCTAAATGTCACCTATGTAATCAACATAGGGAAGACATTAACCATCTATTTTTATCTTGTATCATAAATTATGATCTTTGGAAATATATTTTTGACATTTTTGATTGTAGATGGCATACCCCCGTCACAATTTTCACCCTTATTAAAGGTTGTGTGCAGTGAAAAGCCTCTCATCAAAGTAAGAAATTTTTTTTACCTGCTGTTTCTGAGCTAATCCATGTGATACAGTATGATAGATATGATATTCTACACAATAAATGCTCATTAAATATAAATGAATGGAAATCACAGATCCTCATTGTGATTTTAGAAGCTGCATCGATCCAAAAAGCTCACTACAATAACTCGGTTGGTTACATAGAGATTTTCCATAGGATTCAGGTTGATGGAATATACCTTCAACCTCTTCACACCTTTTAGGTTTTCTGGAAAATGCCAATGCCAGGATGGATGAAAGTGAACGTTGACGGTGCCTCAAAGGCAATCCTGGACCTGCCAGTTGGGGATCCATTTTCAGAGATTCTGCTTATAAGTACCCAGCCTTAAAACATTACATAATCATGAATTAAATGAATAATTCACATAGAGGATCTTTTCCAGTTTAGAGTTTTAGAGAATTAGGACATAACTATTATATCTCAAAAGATTATAAAGTATAAACTTCTACTACATTTCCATAAAATAAAAATCCTTAAAAAGAAACATGTATAGTTCCCATGTTTTAGATAACATGTATTTTCATGATCCCATCCTTGACCCTATTCCACATTTTGTCCTGTGAAAAACAGTTCAAAAAAAACTTGGGATGAGCATAAAAAGTTCAGTAGGGGATACACAAAGAAGGAAAACTGTTAGTTTTTCAAAACAACAAGTAAACCATGAATACTTTATCAAAGTAATACTTTTAACCTTTATGAAGTATTAAATAATCTTCACTGAATAAAATATCATTACTTACCCTTTTGTGACCAAAAGATTACCATAAATCCCATATAAAGAACACATAACATATAAAGATAACATGGGACATAAACATACATAAATGGAATAACCATACGGTCAACATCCACACATAACACTACATGGAATATCCATACGGCCGACTTCCATACCCAATGCATTGGAGGTTATAACGTAACCACCCATCCTGGTATTCACGGCACCACCCGTCATATGGTTTATCATGTAACCACCCGTCAAATGTCCAAGTACCATTATAAAATCATAAGACATAAAAAATAAAATGGAAAGAAAATATTTCCACATTTCAATAACAATATATCACTTAAATATATTGACATAACAAATCCATTATCAAAACCATTTTAAAAAACATTTAAAACATTTAATAAAGTGATTTTTGAATCAAAGTGTCCCATACCACTTTGAATATTTCAAAATTTTAAACCATTAATATCCATATAAATAAATCCTTAATTTTTTTTGAAAACATGGATATTAATGAGAAATATTTATAATAATAAATCATTAAAACATTTAAAACGATATTTTAGTTAAAGAGTTTTTAACAAAATGAGAGACACATGAATACAAAAAATTGAGGAATAACATTTAATCAGAACATTATAATATAATGAGAATAAGTGGAATCATGATATAATATTCCAAAGGAATGTATATACACCATATAATAGTGAATTAGTACATAACAACAATGAAGACTCAATAGAAATGTTAAATGAGATGAAATCCCTTATAAAGAAGGTACCCTTAAATTAAGGATAAATCAATCTCATAATTATGAGTGACAAATATAAATACACCGAATATAAGTGGATATTAAGTGTAAAATAATCATAGGTCATTCACACATATTCATAGGATGACATATTCAATAACTACAAGTTGAACCCAAAGAAATAGAATTTGGGTTAAAAAGTTCCCTCGTAAAATTTCGACAGCCTAACGGCGCCACATTAAAATTCAGAAAATGAGTTGATGAGACAAAAAGGGTATCTCATCACTTGGAAATAAATTTTACATCAATAAGTATATATAATAACATATCCCTACATAATAATATGTAAATTAAAATATAACAAAAGAATTCTTTTAAAAAGAGGAGGGTGAAAGGTTCCCTTTCCGATTTGGGTAACTTTCGAAACGTACACCCCATGAAATAAGGGTCATACAATGATGTTTTAGATACCAATAAATTAAATTATATTACAAAAATAATACAATAATGGGTAGTACATACACCACACAAGAGGAAATAGTGGCAAATGAAGCACGGATCTAAAAAGTGAGATAAAAACCCCTTACCTCGTTGTGATTAATTGAGTCATATAACCAAAAGATAATAAACACAAAATGAATCACATAATATCATGAATATAAATATAATCATGATAATATATATGAAAGTGCAGTACAAAATACACCACATGCAATAAATAAGTGGCAAACAATGGAAATATCACAGAATTAAAAGTGAGATAAGAAATCCCTTATGAAAATTCGACAGCCTAACAACGCCACTTAAAACATCCAAAAATGGTTTGATGAGATTAAATAAGGTATATCATCATATGAAAATAAAAATTAAAGTATTAGGGATATAAAATAACTTCCACCAACATAAGAATGAGGAGATTAAAAGGAATGACATAAAAGAGAGTACATAAAAAGAAAGAGAGAAGTAGGATCCCTTACCTCAAGTCCGTCTTTTATTGTTCATTTCATTATATTACTGAATAATAAACATTGGTCAATTTATAATTTCTTAAGGTCCTCACTTAATGTTTATTATTAAATATATTTCACATATTATAATTTTATAATAATTGGTTATTAATGTGAGTTCATATCAGACATTTTTGTCGATGTTCGGTAGATGAATCAAAAATGAACTTGTTTGAAATTGATTGTACATGTAGTTATAAGTAAATCATCTCCAGAATAGTATTAATGATTTAAATATCATATATATCCAGTAAATATTCATTTTATACTATTCCATAACATTTGGAGATAATAATAAATGAAATGCACCATTCATGGAGACGGTAGGCCGTACGTACGCATGAACGCTACTTTCATTTCTTTGTCATATTAATGGAATTAAAAATAAAAGAGAGATATATATATTATAATTACAGTATAATATATATGTTATATAGGTCACATATTTTCATTAATTTCATTCTTTATACATTCCATGCATTTCATGAACGAGTCACATCACTTCAGGGGGTGGTAGTCCACACTTCAACGTATGAAATTATCGCATTTGCACAACATGAAAAGCATAAAGGTATGTTTTAAATATAAAATACATAAGAATATAGAAAAAAAACAATATATATCATATATAAAATACAGTGACATCATAATGGACACCATGAATGGTGTTAAGAGAAGATTGAACAATCATCGTTTCGTGAGGCAGTAATTTTCAATCCACAAAAACAGTATGTTCTTTAACCATTAGATGAAGGTGTGTGTAAGTGTAGCTCAAAAAGTTCTCATAACAACATCCTTTTATATTTTTTATACTGATGTTGTTATAAAATAAAGTAATAAAAAGATTTTATGGGGCTGGAGAAGAAAAATAAAACAAAAGAACACAAGTGAAGACATTACCTTTAAATCGGGTAACTCCTCTTGGTTTGAACCAAAAGGGTTTCTTGAAGAGCTTTTTGACAAAGGGAAGGTTTTTAGGATTAGGATAGGGATGTGTAGAGATAAAACGAGTAGATTTTTTCCAAGCCAATGGGTTGAGAGGTGGGGGTAAGGGGGTAGAGGTGGGGGCCTTTTATAAGAGGGAGGAGGGGCACTCTTGGAAAGACTTGAAAAGTTACTTTATTATAAAATCATTTTCATATATCAAAGGTCCCAAAATTATATATTTCAAGTATAAGGTGATAAGGGTTCTAAATCCATCCATCCAACAGGTTTTTGACATGTTTAGGTCATATATTTTTCATTATCTTTTCTTTTTATTTAAATCGTTAAATAATGAGGTAATCACTGCATCATCATGGTGTCATAAATAATTTAATTTATTTATTGTCCAAAAGTTATAAACAAATATCATGATGTATGAACTATTATTATATTTCTAATGATTATTTATATTAAAAAATATTACTTTTATAACCCCATGTAAAAATTGTTTTAGTAAAACAATACATGTTTGTGACATTTTTATTTTAACTTCAAATAAAATGTTATTAATGTCATTTTCTTGCCCAAGTGGATCCATGGGGTCCCCAAGTTAACCCATGGATTTTATTGGTCGGCCATGAAACATAAAATATGGGTAGGACATGTGTCATGGTCATTTCATATTATTAAAACATTATTTTTACCTTAAATTACACTAATTACCTCTAATCGTGATTAATAAAACTTAAAAGTTACTATTCACCAATAAATTATTTTAATCCCATTGAACCAAATTTTACAACTTAATGACAACCATGTATGTTAGATTTTTAAAATTCAATTCACAAAAGTAATAAAGTTTAATTTAAACGAAAAAACAGTTTTTAACTACAACTTAGTGGTTTCACTATTCATCAAAAATTGATGTTTTTCATAAAAATAGAAAAACTTCACCCTAAGATATATTTAATATTATGAATTCAAAAATGATGTCTATTTTAAAAAATTAAAAAAATATATGTTGCATTAATTAATTTAATAATTAATTCCCGTTGTCAAAATAAATAGCCTGTTTTTATGAAACAGTATATTTCAAAAGATTGACACTAGTTTAAGTCTAATTTCAAAGTGAAATTAATTCCAATGACCACCATTGGATTAAATGGTAAAAATATATTCTAATTTCACTTTAAACACAATTCAAAAGATAATCTAATAATATAAATAAATTATATTAAAAAGTGGGTTTGAATTAAAATACAACATTTTCAATATTCATTAAAAAATGGACTTTATCATAAAAATACAAAAAATTTACACAAAGTAAATTTTGATGTCCCAATTTTAAAGAAGAATTTTATTTGGTCCAATATAATGAATAAGAGTGACCAAAACTACATTTAAAGAGGGTTCACCATCAAAAGGTGATAAATCAACCTTTTAGTGAATATTAGAGTATTTATGCTTAAAATTGAATTCTTTTCTTATTTTAAGCCTTTATAATTTATTGGATAAATGTAAAAACCTTTAACAAACATATAAAATCGTATTTTAGTTATTTATATTCATTCCAGACAATACAAAAGCTTGGCGCTAACTACCATTTAAAATAATATTATTTTATTATTAGAGTACAACATAAGATTTCAAAGAAACTCGTTGTTGCGTATTGGGTATGCCATCAAGCATAACGTTCCATTTAAAGTAATATTAAAATTTTATTCACAAATATTAGTAAATATGAAAAAGTAATATTGTTTATTTACCTGCGATGTTACACTGCTGGCAAGTGTCATGGGTGTTTCTTTGGAAATTGTGGCAGAGCTTCATCATTGGAGGCTAAAATTATTGGAGTAATTCATGCTATCAATTTTTCCATTCAAAAAGGATGGAGGAAACTATGGATTTAAAGTGATTATACCACCATTTTCCAGACAATCTGGAATGGTGTGACTCACCTTGACTGGAGTTTGATCAATCTTTGGATGTAGTGCATGGATTCTCTGCATGAAATAGACTATATTTCCACGCATACCTTTAGAGAGGCTAATATTGTTGTTGATGTCGTTTCCAACAAGGGTGTTCATCAGACCATGACCTGGATGGACACCCTCCCCTTGGATTTACTTCAGATATTTGATAAAGATTGTAAAAAAAATCCCTTATATCCGTCTCCTGTAATCCTTTCGACATTTTTATTCAATAAAATGTGCTTTGTTCTTTGACCGAGGCACCAATTTTCTAAAAAAATAAAAATAAATCACCAGTGGTATATTCCTCTATCGTAATTACATGGAATGGTCCCCCATAGATGACTAGGATTACTGGGGCTCTGAATCCAAAACACTAACCTCATCAATCCCTCTTGTTTCATTATCCTTGGAAGAATATTCTGTGGTTTTACCAATGACATTTGTTGGAGAAACCATTTACACTATGAATGGAATCCCTTATTTACTATCAGTTTGATCCTTCTTGAGGAAAGTCATAGTTAGAGATTCATAATAAAATAAGGGGAAGGGACAGAAGAGGAAGATTAATTAAAAAAACTAGTCTCACTATATTGACCAACTTCTATACCATGTCCACCTCTATAGGGTTGAAATATCCTCTATCAAGTTGATTTGTATAGTTATAGGCCAATCCATAATATTTTATGTCACTAGTACCTAGTGTATTTCCACCATCTAACACCTCTTTTACTATTTCATTAGCTAATACCATGCCATATTGTTTAAGAATTACACCATACATCATGTTCACTAGGGTGGAGGGAATATTGGGTTCCCCATATTGTCATGAAATTGAATCCATAGCATATAGGTATAAAATACACTCATGGAAATGGACCACAAAAGTGATTTGGGTGAGCCCCACCTCTGACAACTGAATCCATTGATGAGTTAGTTTCTTCCACTACTATTATATAATCCGGTGCATTTGATGCATTCCCAATGAATCCCAATGCTTGGGAATGGAAGAATGGATGGGTTTATATAGCTAATACTATAGTTTATATATGGTTACCTCCCTATAAATGCTCATCCTTATACTATGATCCCACTTAATTCTCCCATGATCATTTATGTGGGAGGTCATCCCCCCCAAGAGTTGGGGTGGAATGTTATCTCTGGATACCCCTCCTACATCGTTAGTTAGTGGAGAAACCTATTACTTGGTATCCCCTCGAATAGTATACACCACCGACCATGATACTATTGTGCCTTTCTTGATGGTTCAATTATAATCACACATTGTAATATGATTGATCCTGGATATTCCACTACCTAGTTGTTGGCACAATGATAATAATGGATTATGTTGATGTTGTTAATAAAAGACATGACAAATTACCCCATTCCTTCACCCATGAAAATATACTTTATCCAGCGAAGGATACATGGACACAGCTACTAATATTTCCCCATGTAAATTCAGTTAACTGATTGTTAGATTCACTCAAATTGTTCAAAAAATTGATACAAATTTTATGACAGAAGATAAGTTTTTTTCTATCCAAGAAACACTTAATCTTCCTTGGATAGTCTCTATATACATTAACAAATATAGTATTCCCCAAATATTGTCCACTATCTCACCAAATGTAGTTTAGAATGCATGGATGTTGAATTTCATAGATTTTCTGATGTCGAACATGATCATTTCATCATTTAGAGACATCATCTGATCCCAATATATATTTAAGAGTGAGTTCCAAAAACTATAATTTGGATCGGTGATAGAATTTATCAATTAAAATACTCAAACATGAGCTTCAATCCTACCATAAAACAAATGGAGAAACTCAAAATTTTCTTGGGCATGCTTCATATTTTCCCATGGATAGACTGGTTGTCAAGAAGATCCATACCCATTTCCCCATGTTTTCCCAATTTCTATATTCTAGGATATCCTTTATCACGAGGATCCCTAGACACATAAAAATTCATTCATCTCTAATAAGAAACACCCATAACCTAAGGAATATGGCTAGAAATGTAGTGTAATGGACTACTAGATTTCATCCCACCATCAAGTTGTATCCCTACCACTCATAACTTCCCTCATACAAGATCAACAAGTATAATCCCATCATCCTTCACTAATGATCCACTAAAAACAAATTAAGTCACCATGTAAATTTTATGTTTGAATAATTATACTGGAATATATCAATCCTTATCTTGATTTTAATATCTTGGTGGAAGGGGGGGTGATGTTTCATCACATTGGTCAATGTATATAGTAGGGTTTGATATAGAAGGGGTTAATTATACCTTCCTCCCAATGAATTAAGAAACTGAAGGAATTCAACATATTATAATACTATCTGTGGGATGCCTTCGATATATTGTAGGTCCCACTTGATGACTCCTACATCCCAATTATGGAGGTGGAAGGTGTTTTGGTCTGGGGAACAATGACAATGGGGATTCAGAAGTGGCTTATTTTTAGGATACACATTAAATTTGGACATCCACACTGCCTTATATAGCCCAATGTAGTGGTGTTCAACCCTATATTTCTGACATGTAATGTATAACCATTATACCCAATACCATTCATTATTAATGTTTCCCCTAGCCCGCAAATCCCATTCCTTATAGCAACTATTATTGTATTCTGGGATTTTGGTCTTGAAGAATATCATGTAATGAGAAATGAATTCCTTATTCTATGGATACTGACTAGTGAAAATTATCTTCCACCCACACAATATATAGATGGTATTGCCCTCATGCTCTCTATTAGGGTGACCCATAGAAGTTATTTTCCAATATGAACATTCATCATGATGAATGAACCAAAAATGCAATATCTTTACTTTGATGAAAGGGATATAAAAATAATACAACCTCTAAAAGTTGTTCAATGGAATATATTTACTAAACAATTATCCTCTTTGGGATTCAAATAGTAATACTAGGAGCTCTTAGTTGTAAAGAACAACACTTCTATCCAGAGTAATTTTTCGGATCCCAACCATCTCTACACTCCATTTGGTAGCAGAGGAACCAATTGTATTTTGATTAACAGTGTTGGCTATTTTCTATAACATATTGGGTTGAGTGGATAGAGAACACAAGTACAAACAATATCCACACATTGTTTCCTTGTCTCAAAACATAGGCTATGTTCACAAAAAGTCTTCCTAAGGTGAACAAGCTATTTCATAAAAGTAAGAGTTGCATGAATGTCATAGATGATGATCAGGACTCCGCACAAATGGGTTAGTTCTGTGAATGAGAAACTATTATTAACTCTATAATGTTATATTATCATATAGTGGTGTGTGTTGGATTTTGAAAAGCTGGAAACAAAGTTGTGAGACCAAAGATGATAGTTTCCTGAACACATAAAAATAAGTCATTCTCTTCATTGTTTCCCTAAATACTTGAATTTCTGGTCCCATGTCAACTCTATGTTTTAAAATGTTGGGGGGGATTTTTGGCTGAAATTTTATCTTTCACATAAACTACTGTTTATAAATGACCCAAACCTGAAAATCACACCAATGTAATATTTTTGAAGATGAGGAGAAGGTTTCAAGAAAGTTAGAATGGGTGTGTGCAAGGATAAGGGTCTTCATGCAAATGATTTGTGTGATGAATGCAACAATAAATTCAAAATATTCCCCTATGTCAAAAATAATTCCTATGTAAGATGGGGTAAAAAAGAGAGTCTTTCCAAGAAGACTATATTTGTGAAACCAAGAAGTTGTGCATGAAAGGCATTCACAACTCTCATAGATTGTGTGGTCAGGATCCCTCCACCAAAGGCCTATGCCCGGAAAATGATTACATTCTATGAAAAACCCATCACTTACCTATCTCATTTCATGAAAAATGTTATTTATATCTATTGAGGTTACATGGTCAGCTTCCAAAAGAAATGGAATGATATGTGAAAAATGTTGTTCTACACCATAGTGAAGTTGTGAATCATAGGCTAATGATTTTGTCTATAAATAGAACTCTACCTTAAACATTGAGGGGATATTTAGAAGACGATGGGTTGATCTAACGTGTAGAACCCTCTATTTTAAAACATCAAAAAAAACAATAAACCAACGTCCCTTAATGGAATATATCATTCATGATATCATGTGGGACGAAACATGGATAGGAATTTTATTGAGTTATCCTTGCACAAAACCTCCCAATTTAGATTGGTTTTTCATAATTTAAGTATCATTCACACACCATTGATCCACATGAAACTAAAAATATTATTTATAACTATTCCTTTAGAAACCATGTTGTTAAATTTTACTATATCCCCTTTCTTTCAAAACTACAATTTCACAAAATACAAAACATTTCTGTGCAACAACTTCATTGTACCCGAAAAAAACAACATCTATTCATCTTCTATAGCATTTACCCTAAACAATTATCCTATGAGTAAGAAACAAAATGCACATTTAAACTAATAATTGGTACCCTAACATTAAGCCACCTGATTTCCACACCTCTATGATATTACTAGCACTAGGTGCCACCCATAGGCACATGGGTGGTTGTCACGGAAGCCATATAGGTGGCATCTTTAAGGGAAATGGTTCAACTATCATTGTGGAGGTTCCCTGTGATGAATATTCCTCCCACCTTAACATGACCACCCTTGATGTGTAATCGTCATAGATACATTATATTCGAGGCTTAATACTTCATAGATCTACAATCAATTCATATGTTGTTAAACTGCATCAAAACATCCTAAAAAATGATGTAAAAAGGAGGCTTTTTCCATTTCTATGATAATAGGATTCCCCATGTATGATCATTATGGGATGACACCTTATTTTAAATATCTTAAAGGGATGATTATTTTTTATTTAGAATCATATATGTATAATTCCCACAAAATCCCTACGAGTGATGATCCTCCTACATCAAGAAAATTTTATGCATAATCCCCACACCATCCCTCATAGCCTCGCCTTTAGTGATATGAGTATCCTTAAAACATGATGTTAAACTACACATACCCGACCTATTACACTTCCTTAAATAATGAAATTAAAACACATCAGTCTATGTACCTATCTATTAAATATGGTACGTAAGATGAATCCAAGACGTTCAGTCCTAAAAACTCCAAGTGAGAAATCTCCCAACACGGGGACAAACCTAACCACCCATCCTATCCCCACATGATATTAAACTAGCACACATCCTTCTCCCGAAAGATGTTAAACATGTGAAATTTTTTTCCATAATGTTAATTAACCAAGTTTCTATATTGTCCTTATAAGCAATTAACCATGAGCCGATCCAGTCCCCATAATATATTAAAATTTCACCCATTATTTCCCTGCAAGTAATTAAACATACTCCCTTCACATCCTCGAAAGGAATTATAAATGTTCCATCCTATCCCCACAAGATGATAGACATGTGGCTATCCATTCCCCCACAATAATTTAAACCCATTCCTATCATATATGGAAAAACATTTAACCATCACACATACTCTCATTGCAAGATGTTCAATATTCTCATATCCTATCACTATGTAACATTAATACTATGCCCATGCTTTCCCTGCAAGATGTTAAACCTACGCCAATCCATTACACACATGAATCATAAACTTATAGAATTACTTTCCAAAAAATATTTTAACCATGTTCCCATACATATCATGCATTATGTCAAAAATACAACAATGTTTTCCCCACAATATTTTAAACCAACATCTATCTTATCCCCACAAATTGTTAAACATGCATGTGTCTTATGCACACAAAACTTTAAATTTATTCTCATATGGTCCCTGAAATATGTTAAACCAAATCCCATCCTATCCCCTCTTGTCCTTAAACCTACTTTTAATTTTCCACATAATAAATTAACCTAGTGGCCATTACCAAAAGTTGATAAATTTGTATTTATCTCCATTATATGTTAATCCGATGATATGATCAAAAATCCATACACGATGAAATAAATACAGGATGCCTGGGGTAAAAATACACAAAATACTTATGAACCTATTTTTAATTACCATGTGATTAGCATTAGATGCGTTGGTTTTAATGAAAATGATACATTGAAAATGAGATTCCATCTCGATAAGGAAGACTTCATAGGTTCTTAATCAACCAAACATTAGGAAATTTTCAATGTCACCAATGTTGTTACCTAAACTAGCTGAAGGTTTGTACACTATCATTATATAAGTAATATAATGAACAATAATTGACATCAAGAAAGAAAAATGAATGCATTTAATGAACATGACTTCAATATATGGGGGAGACACAAACTCTGGAATGATCTCCAATGAGGAATTCATGGAATTCAAAACCCACTTCCCATCATCCCATTTTGATTGAGGAGAAGAAATCACCAATGAAAGTGATGAAATATACCACCCATTAGAAAGTGGGAATGAAGGGAAACATGAATTTATCGTATCACCACTATGAAGAAGGATGACCTTGCACTGTGGTGAATGTATCAGAGAAAATGGAAGTAAACTCCAGAGTTCCTAGTCATATAGATTAAAAATATTTGATGTTACTAATTACTAATAAATAATGGGAAATGAGTGGATAAACTTAGACATATAAATATAGTATCATCAATATAACCCACATCACATTAAAAATCATTCAAATCCCATTTATTTTATTATGGTAAAAGTATTCTATTATGATTTGGAAGAGATTCACAGACATATCAAAATTAAAAAATATAGTCTTGGAGTTTGCAATAATTCCAACAAATTTGTTGATATATGAAAAAAATATAATCCTATAGACACATTTGAGGTCTTTTGTTTTGTTTCATAAAATACCACAATTGAATGCCTATCCTTATAAACTAGGGAAATACCTTGTTTTGGATATGGGAACTGTTGGGAATTTCTATCTGAGATGAAAAATGTAGACCCAATGTGAATGATTGTGAAACTATACAAGACCCCCCCCCGGAATAAATCATCAGATATCATAACATTCCTGATGGGAAAAAATTGTGAACATGACATAAAACACATATTCTCCAATGAAAAACGTTTACAAACAATAACCAATTTTATTCTCCAACATTCTAAAGGAATCATATAATGGTGAACCCAATAAGAATTTTTCAAATTATAAAAACTATCAGTTGACCATGTGGTGAACCATTTTTTCATCACTTTTGAAATTATAAATAGTAATGTTGAGGTGAGTTACATCAATGATCAAACCTAATCAGGAATACCATGAAAAATGCTATTCTCATTCTGCAAATTATACATAAGAAAAATGTATGAATACAGAATATGAATGAACAATTATGGTACCAATACATAGATTCTTAAGAAAGATACACACTTATGAAAATGCATTGATTAGTGACCTTTTACACTGTTTCATTTGAAACAGTAGGAACTTATATTATGAAAATTTGGTCCCAATATCAAGTCTTCAAGAAGATAATGATATGAGACTACTGCTAAAATATTTTACTCTATAGGTTGCAAAATAATCCCACCCACCTGATGCCTTTAGAATTGGGTAAAAAATGAAATAGTTCAAGAATATCACCAACATGGTAGGATAATAACCCTTATATATTATTGTAGAGGTCACCAGATTCTGAATTATACAAGTCTCTCTCATTTACATCAGGATGAAATGAAAAAAGTTGAATCTATCTCAACCACCAATATCTTAAGAATCTTAAATATAAAGTATGAAAATCATAACACTCCATATATTTTTATGGATCACCAAGGAATAGAATATGACACCATCACAGTTAAGGAGATTCCTTGTAGAAATTATGTTAACTTCATCACTAGAATAATCTATCTGGTGACCCTCAATCATATGCTGAGAGCACCACATGACACAACGCATCCCTGAAAAATCATGCAAACATACCAAGGAGGTCTCACCTAGAATGGAAAGATGTGATTGAAATGTTATGGGATCATATCCTTACATCTAATGAAATATCACATCATCATATTCCAGAGGTAGCCAACAAGCAGTCTCATATTAATACTCACTCAGATCAAGACTACAAGAATATTTCCACCGAAAGAATACGAGAGGAACATAATTTTTACCCCCTGCATAAAGCCTATCGACATATCATGATGGAACAAGGACATCATGAGAGGTATTATATCCCTAATTCAATCAAACACATCTTCTAGTATATCTCAGAGATAGAGAATGAACAGGCTGACATTCCTTTACACACTTTTCTAATATGTCACCACATTATATAAATAGTAGAAGATATCAACTTACATATTTTATCACTAATATATATGTAGATATAGGGATTGATATATATCCCAATCCCAATAGCTATAATATCATATAACATTTATCGGTATGAATAAATGGATACTTTGGTGTATGTGCACATTTTTGAACATTTATTGGAGAATTATCATAATATTCTTATAATGGACAAGGAACATGACCAGGTTCATAACTCCATTATAATCATGGATCAACAATTCATATATGAATAATACTCTTGATAGATTAAAATTATTGTTGAAAACACTATAGGAATATTATAAAGTTATAGGATTGGTCTCATATCCCAATTCTAATCAAGGATTACCATATTTGGTTTAAGTATGCCTTGACACAAACACATTTTCTTATCAAAGTGGACCATTGGGATGTTTCAAAAGGAATAAGACTATGTTCATATCCTATCTCCATTTTATATTCAATACTAAAATATAGAAATCACTTAAGAGAAGTTTCATATCTCTACTAATTTAGAAACACATCATATTCTTGTAGTTTAATGAAGTTATGATCATATCCCAACATATTTTACTGAATAAAACAACAACATAATTTAGAATAAATACATGTAGAGGATCATATACCTGATCACATTTAGAATTACATCATAATATTATTCTAGGGAAATAATATTTGATCTAGGATAATACCGCAATTTCTACCAGGTGAAACCAAAATATTTCAAAAACAACCAATAAGTAAAATTATAATCTGAATGATGATATTGATGCTTATTGTAATACTCGAAAATTGTCTCAACATTGGGACCATATCTCCACAAAACCAGGATTCTATCAATTTTTTCAAATAATAATAAAAAATGATCATATGCCCACTCATCCCTAAAAGGTAGGTTCGAATGTTCTATCCATGACATAAAATGAGTCTAATATTCCTGACAATCTTAAGGAAATTGTAATTGAGGTTGTATGATGAATATTAGAAACACCTCAAGGGTTTTTAGAGTCATTAAAAAAAATAATGCAATCATTACCTCAAAATTCCTCTACAAAATAGTGTAAAGAAATGTAACATGGAAAATACTCCTAGTGTACACTCTGGAAAACCTCCCCATGGTAATATCTCTTATAGCCAAGGAAATACTTCCATTTATAAGAAATCACAATATAGAGAGGTGTCCAAACCCAGATACATTCATATAAAGTGGTTCTCTAAATAATCAGGGTAACTATATACATTTCCCTACTAACTATCAATATCACTTTAACATGATAGGAAAGAAACCCCTTGAAGAAAACTCTATAGTCTGACCAGGAGGAGTAATAAAATTTATTGCTATCCTTATAGCCCAATACCCAAGATTGGAAATGAATAGAAGATATATATAGCTTTATTTATACCATTTCGCCACACCTCATTGGAAAATTATTGATGAATACTTATCGGATATATATATCCATGGTTGGGAGATGTATGCAGAATTAAACTTTAGGACATTACCGTATCATAAAAAATCATCAGATATGGAATCCTTTACTATCATAGCCACATGAGAGATTAGGGGACTGGGTAACACGTAGCCCTCTGGGTCCACATAATGAGACTCTCTCACTTTCTATATTCAAAGTCATTTCTAATAGAGGGAGATGTGCACCAAAAAAACTCTTAAGTTATGCTCCCCCTTAAATTAGAACACATTTTAAACACACTATCTGATGTTATAGGCTACGAGATGGATTCCCATAGAAAATTAATCTCATCATATGATCCATTTTTTATATCTCATACATAAGTACAATTTAAACAAATAACACAAATAATTATAGCAACCTTCATAGTATCGATGTGGGAGTGAACACAACCAATAGGTTGTGGGGAATTTGTACCACTGCATACACCCCTAGGGTCATCAAACCCTGGGAGGATCCTGGAAATTGGAGTGACTAATACAAACAAAACCCAACCTGATGAGGTAGGGTAATTTTTATCTCAACCACTGTCACTAAGTTAATCAAACCAAATAATGGTCATATGGAAATCAACACTGGTTTTAGATCAACCCGATCCCATAGTAGAAGGGGTATCTATCTCTCAATGTCTGCCTGAGAATCCATCATATCTTTGACTGGAATCACCAATTCTAGAAAAATAAGATCATAAAGTCTTAATAAAAGCCTAAAATCATCCCCACCCCATGGTGATAGTGGAATTTTAATCATTATCATTGCCCCATAAGGAATTATTCTTTTTATGTTTATGGAAAATATCAATAGTCTATATCTCATCCATTCCTCTCACCGTGAGACAAAATTTTTCGATTTGGGGCCCATTCCATAATAATAATCATATAGTACCTTAAGTTACAAATATTATTTTGATATAAGAGGAATTTATAAAAAGGGAAATGAAACCCCCTTTGAATAATAATCCAAAATTGTCTAATTTGTCCATGGATCATTGAAATGACATTTAAAAAACCCTTGACAGAGGAGTAAGAGTTATAGAATCCCCCAATTATGTCGTGAGTAATGGGATAAATACTATTTCAAAATGAACCTAAGTGAATTTTACGACCATCAAGCCACAAAAAGATATGGATGAATATGTAAAAACAATGTGTTCTAATAAAATAATAGTATCTAGAGATGTAGGTTGTAACACCCCGAGATTTTATGAGAAATATTACTGTTAATTTCATTGAAGTCTTGTGTTTTATGATACACCAAGATTAGCATGCGCAATACACAACACTGTATTAACTGATAGTATACAGAACACTATTCTTGGCTTGCGTTACACGTAAGAGAAACCTTCCTCAATAGCTTGCGTTGTACGTAATACCGAGTTTCACTAAACAACGACATGTTATTAAATAATTATATAAACTAGCCGTTATGAATAGTAACACCAAATTTTTTAAATTTTATAAATATTATCTTTCAAAATGGACTTCATTTTTGGATTTTAAATATTTAAATTATCCAAGGGTGAATTTTGGGTATTTTTCTGAAAACATTCAATTTTTGATGAATAGTGAAAACACTGAGTTCTTCGATAAAACCAACTTTTTATTTAAATAATAATTTATTTTATTTAAATTTATTTTAGGTAAAAATAGATACATAAAACCTATATAAGTTCAATGTAATTAATTGGAGACATTTTATAGTAATTTTAGATATATACAATTTTATTGAACTTTTTACCGTCTTTTACCCACCTCCTAGGAGCATTTGAAAATTTACATAGAACATAATTTTATCACTTCTGTGAGTTGAATTTCAAAACTCCAAGAGACATGGTTGATATAATTTTGTAAAATTTGGTTCAATGGGATGAAAATAAATTTTGGTGAATAGTAATTTTTAACTTATATTTACCACGGTTAAAAGTAAACAGGGTAATTAAGGGTAAAAATGATATTGTTATTACCCAAAAACATGACCTAATTCTATTGGATAAGTGTAGTTCGACCAAAATCAACCTTAGGAATAAAATATTACCCTTTAGGTCCACTTGGATTAGATTAGTACATTTATTATCATTTTATTTAAATAAGAGTTAAAATAGTTAAAATCAAAGTTTAATAATTAAAATGATTAATATAGGGTTATATAGAATATATATTTGATTATAAATATTAATTAGAAATATAATAAGATTTAATACATAATCATATTTTATTTATATTTTTTAGACATTAAATAATTTAATTTATTTATGACACAATGATCATGCAGTAATTACCTTATTAATGAAATATTAAAATAATTGATATTATAAATACCCAAATAAACGTAATTTGAGACTTTTTATGAATTAAAATAATTTTATAGGATAATATAACATATTATGGTAGGTTATATGAAATTTTTTCTAAGTAATAATACTGTTATGAATTTAGAAAAAAACAAAATATCAAATATTGTCAAAATTGACATAAAAGAGTTTTCAAAACAAATATTATATAATTAATTTATATAGTTGTCCTAAAAATATTATGTTTGGAAAAAAGCCTTATATAATAATATATCTTACATTTATGAACCAATGGAGGTTTTATTGGCTATTTATAGTAAGTTTATTAACCATATAGTGTAAGAATACGAGAAGACACGGTAAAAGTTATATTATTTAACTTAGAGTTAATTCTAAATGATAAGGTTACAATGGTAACCTAAACATGTCTAAAACCTATTGGTTGAAAGGATTTCGACCCCTATCCCCCATAGTGTCGAAATAAGTCACTTTGGAGCCATTATAAACCAAATATGAATTTATTATAAAATAATATTTGAAGTTTTTTCTAAGGTGCCTCTCACCCTATTATAAAAGGGAACTCCCCATTCTCTCTAATTCACACCTCCAATGCTATTTTACTCTACCAACCCCAGAACAAATACTCTCTATACTATCCTAACTTCATCATAGAGTCTGTAATTTCGTCATAAATCCAACCTAAGGAGCCCTTTTGATCAAAACAAATAGAAAAACCCGAAGAAGAGGTAAATATCTCACCACCTATTTCAAGTTCCTTTCTTCTTCCACTTCCTCCTTCTTTGTTGTTTCCATTCTAAAATAATAACACAAGTATCTTATGTATACTGTGATGTTATTATAAAAATTTTACAACTACATTAGTTATTTTATCCATCCTATGAATGAAAAATTCACTACACGTGCGTACGTACGGCTTGCCATCTCCACATCATGGTGTAGTTTGTTATTCAAACATTTCAACATTTGGATGGGTATAATAATGGGTATAAATGATATAAATAATAAATATAACATTATTATGATTCTTTATATATGATATAACATCCAATTATATATGATTTTATTATCAAAATAATGATATTGTCGCTCGTGCTTACGTACGGACTACCGTCTCCACGAACGTGATGAGATTAATTTTCCATAATTAACCATTAAATTATGAATATAAAGTATATATAATAAATAATAATGAAATATATTAAAAAATAATTATACTTTATTTATATACATATATGTTTCATTTAATTAATTCCATTCAATTCAATAAGGAAATGCAAAAGGCATTCATGCGTATGTACGGCCAACCGTCTCCATTAACGGTGTATTTCATTTCATTTATCAATCTATAATATATATTTATATTCTGAATATATGTTTTATATAAGTCATGTTTTAAATTATGGAATTAAGTAATTCATGATATAAGTAATAATATCAAGAACATCAAGTTGAAACACGTACGATAAATGAAACAATTTTACCCAAAATGTTGCGTTAACATGGAATTTAAAAAAGAACGGTTAATATAAAGTAATAAGTGAATCATATATGATATAATAAATATTATTATTATTATGTTACACGTTAATAATATGTTTAAACCCACTATACAAGAGTATCATACCCATATATAAGAAATTGGATATAAGGTAACGGATAATTGTTCAAATCTCATTTTTATCCGAGATTGCTTATACGTAAGTATTTACTGGGGTATATTTTTCAACCATTTCCATAATGTTTTTTTTTTCATAAAGTGTTTAATATTCATCCATGTATGTTTAAAGTCATTTTACACCTCTTTTACTTTTACATTTTTTTATGTAATGAATATTTCTTTTGATGACCATACGAGGAACTTTTTGACGTTTCCGGCAAAAGTATGAGGAGAATGTTTTTTTAAATTATACTGTGTGAACGGATTTTTACGGTTTCATAATGACTTATTTTAATGAATCTTCCTCTACAAGATTTCATGATTATTTTCAACACAATACTTTTCTTTTAAAATTTCATGACATTTTCTGAAAAGAAAATGATTTTGAAGAAGAAAGGATATTTTCCTCAAGAAATCATTTCAAGTGTTTTATCAAAACTATTTTCCATCTAAAATGATAGTATATAATATGTTTATGTTTCAAGTATAATGTCTCTATTATTTACATGTTTTGATTTTTCTTATGATGAAATGATATTAATTTGTTTTATATGGATTATGTTTTGATGGGATGATGTTTATGAAACCCATTTAATTCTTTGGGTTGTGATGAATGATTTATGATTTTGTGGAACACATAAGAATGGTATCATTAAGAGATGGGTAGGACCTATATATCCCTCCAATTAATTGGGTAAAGATTTATATCTAATCATATAAACATGGATAGAAAGGAAATTGAATCTGGTTCAGTAATACAGGGATGGAACAACAAGTAAACCCGATTCAGTAATGGACTTTGTCCACTATGATGGTCTTGTAGCAATGCCTTGGCTACTTTTGAAATAATATCACATTCTTAATGGTTTTCAAAAATTACATGTTTTATTCCAATGGTATTTTATCATGATTTATGTTCCATTATGATCTATGCCTTACCTACTGCCATGTTTTATGTCATTGCTAAATATTTTTATGTTTAAACATTATTTTCATATTTTTAAATTCAAATATATATTGTTTGTTTTATTTTCTCCATACTTACCCTTACTGAGAGTTTGAGCTCACCCTTTATATTTTTTCTATTCCCCAGTATTTAAAAAAAGGTTTTAGGTAAGAAAACAAATAGGGAAGACCTTTATAGGATATGTTGAGGATCTTTCACCATGAGTATAAGATGATGTTCTGAGTTTCCAAAGACACTAACCTATTATGGCCCTTGGGTGTTAGTTTTTGTTATGTATTACGTATTCCAAAAAAGTGATGTAATGTACATGTACATCAAGTGTGGGTCTCTATAGTTGGTATCAGAGGAAAGGTTTAGTTAGCCTTTGGAAACTAGGATGTGAAAACTTTATTGAGATCCCTAGATATATTTCTAATGTATGTCTAGGGTTGTCTTTAAGGTCAAGTATAAGTATAGATTACAGTCGTAGAATTATTATAACATTCATGAAAAACCTATTAATAAACCTAAGATGTTAGAGATTGAATGTACTCCCCCTAATTATGTTGTTTTCCAAGCGTGATTTTTTCCTCTCACATAATTCTTTTTGGGTTGTAGAAAATTGCTGGAAACAGGAAGATTCATGTTATTGGAGAATATTATGGACAATGGAATGATATTCTTCAAGATAAATCAAATGAAATGGTATTTGGAAGGTAAAACATCGTTATTATTCCTAATAAACATTCTCATAATATGATCAATAATCTCAACTTTGGTAAGTTTCCCGACTCATCTAATAAGAGAAAGATGGAGTTTCACAATGATCTTAGAGGAAATAAAGTTAAATTTTCCTTATGTAAATCATGAGGGAAGATACATCAAGGAGAATGTTTCAAAGGATCTGGAATATGCTTTGGGTGTGGAAAATAAGGACACAAAGCCATTAATTGCAAATGAAAGGGTTCAGTTAAAACTATGGACAAGGATAATGGTATTACTAAGAGATCAACAACAATTTAATGTTTTAAATGTGGAATGTATGGGCATTATGCAAACCAATTCCCTAAGGGAAAATCTCATGATTAGAATCAGCATGGTTGTATGGGTAGTATTTATGTTGATGATGATGAAGAGACTACAAATGATATAAGATATGAAAGAAGTGTTGAGTAATAAAATGATGAATCTCAGTCAATGGTTAAAGAAAGTAGTGGAATGATAGTATGTTTTTCTAGAGTTATTTTAATGGTACTATGGAATAAAGATACATCTAAAGATTTTACACTATTGTTTTTTCTAAAGTATTTCAAAGTATTTGTTAAATGGTACCGGTAACCATGAAAGGTTATTCAGATATTCTTGGAAAGAAGATTATAAGCCCATAATGAATGGATACGGAGAAAATAATATGTTTGATAGTATTAAGGATCTCATGAATGATATAAGGACAAAGTGTTATCATGGTTTGAGTATATAAATTTTTTGGAATTATGGTATGTGGAAATAGTTAACTTTTGACAGTATTCATGTTTTCACTAAAGTTCAATAGAAATTAATTTTTCAAAAGAATACACGAATAAAGAATTCACATGTTTGGAATGTGACTAAAAATTTATATCTTATGATATATAGGGGATAAATGATGGTATTGACATTCTTGTTATATGAACTTTCTAGAAATTTTTTTCTTTATACTATGAGATTGGACTGAAGTATTTTGGATAATATTAAATATTGGAATAGATTAAGTTAGACATCATATAGTATTTCTTAAGGAAATAACTATTTGATATTATTTCTGGAATTCAATAATATTATAGTTTTAGAAAAAGGAAAACTCGTAGGATGGGTGACAACCCGTTGCGTCGGAAAAGGATGCGGGAATTGAACCCACAAACGAAGTGCGACATGCCTTTATCGCCTACCACTGGTCTACAGGAAGTCCTTGGTTAGTATAAATTAGTTTTATTTTATCAAGCGGTGTGATAGATGAAGTATAAGTCCATTTTAGGAACCAGATACAAATAATATCACCATAGATGGGCTTATGTATATTTAATAACTTTTGTTAACCTTTTGTTTGAGACAGATTGAATGAACTATCATTCTATTGAATGATCTGATAACACTTCACAAATGAAAAATTCAACTTCATTTCTTTAAGAGATGAAGTCTAAATTGTTCATGGAATGACCAACACAAGGATTGAATCAAAATCAATTTAGTATTTATTCAAATTCAAATTTTTTTTCCACTTTAGGGAAATGATCTTGAAAACCAAAAACGTTATCCCAGATGGTACCTTAGATCATCACAAATTTATGGCTTTGTGATTGTGGGATTTTTTATAGACAGGTTCTCTACCACTCTCAATCATAACTTTATTGTTGGATTTCTCTTCCATATGCATATTTTCAACTATGTTCTTTTATGTGGATACCCAGTGATGAGATAATTTGCGTAACCATTACATTTCATACATTATTTTTTTAAAATTATGTTTTAGTATTACTTTTTACAATGTGGATTTCTATGAATGAAACTTTCAAGTAGTAATTCATTTATAACCCTGAGGAATTTTGATGGTGAAATTTCTTTTAACAAGGGTAGAATCTAACACCCCAAGATTTTATGAGAAATAATATTTTAAATTTCTTTGATGTCTTGTGTTGTATGCTACACCAAGATTATCTTGTGCTATACGCAACACATATTATCTTGTAGTATACACAAAACTGTTCTTGTCTTGTGTTAATTGCAAGAGCAACCTTCTTCAATAGCTTGCGTTGTACGCAATACCAAGTTTCAATAAACAATGATATGTTATTAAACAATTATATAAACTAGCTGTTATGAATAGTAATACCAACTTTTTTAAATTTTATAAATTTCATATTTCAAAATGGACTTCATTTTTGGATTCGGAATATCAAAATTATCCTAGGGTGAATTTTCGGTATTTTTTTAAAAAATTTAAATTTTTGATGATTAGTGAAAACACAGAGTTGTTGTTTAAAACCGACTTTTTATTTAACTAATAATTTATTTTATTTAAATTTATTTTAGGTCAAAATAGATACATAATACTTATATAATTTCAATGTAATTCATTAGAGACATTTTATAATAAGATTAGATATATAGAAACTTTTTTGAACTTTTTACCATCTTTTAACCACCTCCTAGGAGCATTTGAAAATTTACATAAAACAAGATTTTACTGCTTCTGTGAGTTGAATTTCAAAAATCCGAGAGACACGGTTGATATCAGTATGTAAAATTTGGTTCAATGAGATGATAATAATTTTTGTTGAATAGTAAAATTTAACATTTATTTACCACGGTTAAAAGTAAACAGGGCAATTAAGGGTAAAAATGATATTATTATTAGCCTAACACATGTCCTAATTCTATTGGATAAGTGTAATTCGACCAAAAACAACCTTAGGAATAAAATATTACCCTTTAGGTCCATTTGGATTAGATTAGGACATTTGTTATTATTTTATTTAAAGAAGAGTTAAAATAGTTAAAATTAAAGTTTAATAACTAATAGTTTTTTAATATAGTGTTATACATAAGAGAAATTCGACTATAAATATTAATTAGGAAGATAAAAATATTTACTACATAATAGTTTTTTTATTATATTTTTTAAACATTAAATAATTCAATTTATTTATGACTCAATGATGATGTAATAATTACTTTATTAAGGAAATATTAACATAATTAATATTATAAATATCCAAATAAATGTAATTTGAGACTTTTTATGAAATAAAATAATTATCTAGGTTAATATAACATATTAGGGTTTGTTATATGAATTTTTTTCTAAGTAATATTGTTGTTATGAATTTAGAAAAAACAAAATACCAAATAGTTCAAAATTGACATAAAAGTCTTTTTTTTAAAATATTTTATTATTAAATGATATGATAGTCCTAAAAATATAAGGTTCTGCCATAAGACATATATAATAATATATATTACATTAATTAAACAATTGGGGTTATGTTGGAAGTTTATATAATGTTTATTAACCATATAGTGTAAGAATACAAGAAGGCACGGTAAAAGTTAAATTATTTATCTTAGAGTTAAATCTAAATGATAAGTTTAAAATGGTAACCAAAACTTGTCTAAAACATATTGGTTGAGAGTATTTAAACCGATCCCCACCCTAGTCTCCAAATAAGTCACTTTGGAGCTATTATAAACCGATGATGAATTTATTATAAAATAATATTGTAAGTTTTTTCTAAGCTGCCCCTCACCCCTCTTATAAAATGGCACTCTCCCTTATCTCTAATTCACCCCTCCAAATCCATTTTTTCTCAAACAAACCCTGCCCAAATACCCTCTCAACTATCCTACCTTCATCCTAGAGGAATTAATTTATTCAGAATTCTAACCTAAGGATCCCTTCTGATCAAATCAAAAGGAATAACCTGAAGAAGAGGTAAATATCTCACCACCTATTTAAAGTTCCTTTATTCTTCCACATCTTCCTTCTTTCTTTTTTCCATTATAAAATAATAACTCTAGTATCTTATGTATACTGTAATTTTATTATAATAATTTTACAACCATATTAGTTATTTTATCCATCCTATGAATGAAAAAGTCACCACACGTGCGTACGTATGGCTTACCATCTCCACGTCGTGGGGTAGTTTGTTATTCAAACATTTCATCATTTGGATGGGTATAATAATGGGTATAAATGAAATAAATAATAAATATAAAATCATTATGATTTTTTTATATATTATATACCATCCAATTATATACGATTTTAATATCAAAATAATGATATTGTCGCTCATGCGTACGTACAGACTACCGTCTCCACGAATGCGATGAGATTCATTTTTCATAATTAACCATTCCAGTATGATTATAAAGTATATATAATAAATAATAATGGAATATATTAAAAAAAATGATACTGGATTTATGTACATATATGTTTCATTTACTTAATTCCATTCAATTTAATAAGGAAACGAAAAGAGTGTTCGTGCGTACATACGACCTACCGTCTCCATGAATGGTGTATTTAATTCCATTTATTGATCTATAATATATATTTATATTCTGAATATATTTTATATTTAAATCATGTTTTACATTCTTGAATTATTTAAATCAGGATATAATTAATAATATCAAGAACAACAAGTCAAAACATGTACAATAAATGAAATGATTTTACCCAAAACGGCGCGTTAACATGAAATTTACAAAAGAACATGTAATATAAATTCATAAGTGAATCATATATGATATCATAAATATTTTTATGGATTTTTTACAAGTAAATAATATGTTTAAACCCAATATACAGTATTCTCGGACACATACAAAAGAAATTAGGTATAACGTAAGCGTTAATTTTTCAAATCTCATTCTTATCCAAGATTGCTTATACGTAAGTATTTACTGGGGTATATATTTCATCCATGTCAACAAAAATGTTTTTCATAAAGTTTTTAATATTCTTACATGTATTTTTAAATTAATTTTAACCCCTCTTTGACTTTTACATTATGTTATGGAAGGAATCTTTCTTTTTTTACCATACGAGCAACTTTTTGACTTTTCTGACAAAAGTACGTGGAGAATGTTTTTTTAACTTATATAGCATGAATGTATTTTTACGGTTTCATAATGCCTTATTTTCATGAAGAATACTCTAAAATATTTCATTATTATTTTCAAAAAAATCATTTTAATTTAAAATTTCCTGACATTTTGTGAAAAGAAAATGATTTTGAAGAAGAAAGGATATTTTCTGATAGAATTCATTTCAAGTGTTTCATCAAAAATATTTTCCATCTAAAATGAAAGTTTTTAATATGTTTATGTTTCAAGTATAATGTATCGATTATTTATATGGTGTGATTTTTATTATGATGATATGATATTTATTTTTTTATATAGATTGCGTTATGATGGGATGATGTTTATGAAACCCATTTTATTCTTTGGGTTGTGATGAATGATTTCACTACTGGAAAAGTAGGTTATAACAATGGTTTAAAACCATTGGTATAGGCTGGAAAACCGTTGGTATAGACTATACCAATGGTTTTCCAAACCGTTGGCTAGTAAGCCGTGAGGAAAGCCCTATACCAACGGTTGCACTTAAACTGTTGGTATAGGTGTTCCAGAATTTTGGAAAAGTATATACCAACGGTTCTGAACCTTTGGTATAAGCATTCCAGAATTCTGTAAAAACTTATACCAACGGTTCATAACCGTTGGTATATATTTTTCCAGAATTCTGTAAAAGGCTATACCAACGGTTCAGAACTGTTGGTATAAGATTCCCCAGAAAAAGATATCCCAACGGGTTAGAACCGTTGGTATAAGATTTCCAGAATTCTGGAAAAAGCTATACTAGCGGTTCTGAACCGTTGGTATAAGCTTTACAGAATTATGGAACAGGATATACCAACGGTTCTAAACCGTTGGGATAACTTTTTTCTGGAAAATCTTATACAAACGGTTTTGAACCGTTGGTATAACCTTTTCCAGAGTTGCTCCACAACAGCCCCCCAAAAGCCCTCCAGTAGCCCTACCATCCACCTGCATAAAAAAACATTGCATAACAGCTCTCAATATACCCTCCACTACACACATGTATAAAAAATATCACAAAAACCACATACATATTTAAAACAGTATAAAAAACACCGAAAATAGCCCAAAAAACACATATGACAACAATCATCCGGTGGTAATTCACCTCACCCATGCACAACCCCCCAACCAGCACACCTCCCGATCAAATTATAATAGGCAGAATAGTTTGATAAATATCTATTAGAGTTGAATAATAATTTCAAATTGGCTAAAATACCTTTTTTTGTGATCCTAGGTTTGGGTATGTAATGATTTGTGATGAATTTTGCATTGAACTTGTATTGTTTTTAATATATGGTGAAAATGTATTTTATTAGGAGCCTCGTCACTTATGACCCTATTAGTGAAACTACACAACTCATGAAAAATAGTTTGTGACTATCATTGATGAGTGTAAATTTCATTTGTATTCACTTAAAATTATTTCCTTTTGAAATAAAAGATAGACTTTGAGTGGTGTTGTCCACACTGCGCCTCGGATTGAGGCGGAGTTGACTCGTACACGTCACAAATGACCCATGGATCATTTTCCTAAAGTATCAACACAATCAGAATGAGTTTGGTTGGTTTCCCGTATGCCGGTTGTTTTTACATAAAAGCATATCCATTTTAAACAAAAGAAATACACTTTGAGTGATACCGACCACATGATGCCTTGGATTGATGCAGGGTTGACTTGTACACGTCACAAATGACCCATATATCCTTTTTTAATGTATCAACAGTATCTGAATGTGTTTGGTCCGTTTTCCGTATGTTAGTTGTTGTTTTTACATAAACTGTTGTCCATTTCAAAAAATAGTTAGACACTTTGAGTGGTGCCGCCCACACCTCTCCTCAGATTGAGGCAAGGTTGATTCCAACACGTCACAAATGACCCATGGATCGTTGTCCTAAACTTTCAACAAAATCCGAATGTGTTTGGTTGGTTTTCCATATGTGGTTTTTTTAACTTAAAAGCGTATCAATTTTAAACAAAAGAAAGACATTTTGAGTGGTACCGGCCACATCGGCCTTCGGATTGAGGCGGGGTTGACTCCTACACATCACAAATGACCCATGGATACATGTCCTTAAGTATCAATAGTATCTGAATGCATTTGGTTTGTTTTCCATATAGAAGTTGTTTTTTTAACTTAAACTGTTGTCCATTTCAAGGAAAAGTTACACACTTTCAGTGGTGTCGGCCACACTGGCCCTCAGATTGAGGCAGGATTGACTCGTACACGTCACATATGACGCATGGATTGTTTTCCTAAAGTTTCAATAGAATCTAAATGCCTTTGGTCAGTTTTCTGTATGTTAGTTGTTGTTTTTACTTAAACTATTGTCCATTTCAAAGAAAAGTTAGACACTTTGAGTGGTGTCGGCCACACCACACCTCGGATTGTGGCGGGGTTGACTCGTACAAGTCAAAAATGACACATGGATCATTGTCCTACAGTTTCAACAGAATCCGAATGGGTTTGGTCGGTTTTCCGTATGTCAGTTGTTGTTTTTACTTAAACTGTTGTCCATTTCAAAGAAAAGTTATACACTTTGAGTGTTGTCGACCACACCGTGCCTCGGATTGAGGCGGGATTGACTCGTACACGTCACAAATGACCCATGGATACATGTCCTAATGTATCAACAATATCTGAATGCCTTTGGTCATTTTCCGTATGTGGTTTTTTTACCTAAAAGCGCATCCATTTTAAACAAAAGAAAGACACTTTGAGTGGTACCAGCCACACCGACCCTCAGATTGAGGTAGGGCAGACTTTTACACGTCACATATGACCCATGGATCCTTGTCCTATAGTTTAAACAGAATCCGAATGAGTTTGATCTATTTTTTCGTATGCCAGTTGTTGTTTTCATTTAAAATCCTATCCATTTCAAATAAAAGTTAGACAATTTGAGTGGTGCCGGCCACACCGCGCCTCAGATTGAGGCGGGGTTGACTCCTACACACCATAAATGACCCATGGATACAGGTCCTAAAGTATCAGTAGTCTCTGAATGCCTTTGGTCCGTTTTCCGTATGTGGGTTTTTTTTACTTAAAAGCGCATCCATTTTAAACAAAAGAAAGACACTTTGAGTGGTACCGGCTACACCGGCCCTCGGATTGAGGCAGGGTTGACTTGTACACGTCACATATGACCCATGGATGTTTGTCCTATAGTTTAAACAGAATCGCAATGTGTTTGGTCTATTTTCTGTATGCCAGTTATTGTTTTCACTTAAAATCTTGTCCATTTCAAATAAAAGTTAGACACTTTGAGTGGTTCCGGCCACACCGCGCCTCGGATTGAGGCAGGGTTGACTCGTACACGTCACATATGACCCATGGATACATGTACTAAAGTATCAACAGTATCTGATTGCGTTTGGTCTATTTTACTTATGTGGTTTTTTTACTTAAAAGCGCATCCATTTTAAACAAAAGAAAGACACTTTGAGTAGTACCGGCTACACTGGCCCTCGGATTGAGGCGGGGTTGACTCGTACACATCACATATAACCAATGGATCATTATCTTATAGTTTAAACAGAATCTGAATGCGTTTGGTCTATTTTCTGTATGCCAGTTGTTGTTTTCACTTAAAATCTTGTCCATTTCAAATAAAAGTTAGAATCTTTGAGTGGTGTCGCCCACTACTTCAAATCACATTTTCCATATCATTTTCCACATGCATAAACATGAAATACATGGCTAACTAAGAAATCTAAGTAAAAAAAATAGAAAAATGAGTATCACAGTACGAAGGAATACTAAAGGTCTAGGTAGTAGACTAATCATACAATAAGAATCAATTGCAAAAAGAAGAATCCGAATGCAACATCCCTATGAAGCAGAGGAAAATCCCAATGTGGAAAACCATGTTCAAAACTAAAGAGTTATACAGAATTCAAAAATGTAATGGATCAATATGCCTCTGATAACCATCACCATCAACACTATCATCATTAGCCTCATCCTCGCCGCCATCTCTGTCCTTGTCATCATCCTCGTCATCGTCTCCATGCTCATCGTCAGCCTCATCCTCATCCTCGGCATCATACTCACCCTCGGTCCCATCCTCGCCCTTGTCCCCATCCTCGCCCTCCTCCACATCATCATCCTCACCCTCTTCCTCTTCAGCATCCTCGTCATCACCAGGAACGTCATCATCTCGATCGCCACTAGAGATGCTGCCTGGTGCATTGGATGATGCACCCATTGACGACATAAATGTCTGACAGGCCGCACTAGACTCTGGTGGAAGTGATGAAGATAATGCTTTCATCAGTTTCATAAATTCTCTTTCTCTTGTTTGAAATATTACTTCCAACTCGGTGACCCTTTTATCAGACTGTCTTGCATGCTCCATGACCTGTTCCAACTCGGTGGTACTAGAATGGATACCTGGAGACGACCAATACCTCGTCGGGACTATATTATTACCAGGTCAACGGCGTACTCGACCATAGTGCTCATCTCCCAAAACCTAATATAAATGATCATGTGGCCCAAAATTGTCAGGCTCCTGGGCATCAAGAGCCTCTAAAGCAGCCTGTAGAAAATATTAATAGATTATTAAATTTCAAATTAGATATTAAACTTTGAAATAAACAAATTAAAACTTACAATCTTATCTTTGGTCGGTTCATTTACCGCAGTTCCATCTTTTTTTCTTAAACTCTAGCAAAACAATTTTTCTAGAGGGATACGTCCTTCAAAATTCATTTTCTGCTTTTGTAATGACATTTAAAAAATATAAAGTGAAAGTATAATCATATATTTATTATTCAATAAATCACATAATTTATGTAGGATCCACTAAAAAGTGAAGGTCCTAAAGAAAAATTATAAACAACTATATCGTACCTGTTGCCTCTCATGATCTGACATAGTTATGTGCCCCAAAGTGTGGAGGTATTGCTTTGAATAAATTTTTTTTTTCAGAAGATTCATAAAAAATGATTAATAATTAATAAGATTATATTAATGAAAAATATAAAAACTCTCATTTAAATAACTCAAATGAGATTAATACCTTAAATTTGGTAGTCTCCCAATGGGTAATCATTTGGCGATATTGCTCTATCGGACAGTCATCCATGATAGGTAATGTCTCTTACTCCGTGCCCACTCTATCACACCAGCCAACATACAGCTCATGCTTATAAGCTCTCCAAAGCTCTCCTAGCTCTTTTAAACATGCTGGTCGTGCACCTTCGCCATCAGGGAAGTTAAACCAAAGCTGAAACCAAATTGATTAGTTCATTTAAATAAAAAAATATACTACATTAAATCCAATAGATATTTACCCATATTTGTGCCCACGTGTTATCCTTGACTTCGGGTGGCAGATGTCTCCAAGGGAGAGGGCTGAACGGAATGATATCGGAGTATTTGGCTAGCGTCGCCAAAAAACCCCGACATTTCTGCCCAAATTTCTCAATCATTTTTCCATCAACATTTTATTCAACCATCAACTGTGTCTGGCGGTTCCATACCGCACGCAAGCGAGTACGCCCCCTCCCCCGCCTCCTATCTGTAGATGAATCTGTTATTAAAGAAAAATAATATCAATACAAGTCATAATAAAAATTAATTTTTGTATAAAAATTTGATAGAGTTATATAAATATACCTTTTGTAGTTGGATCAATGGGTGCAGAAGCTGAAGGAATATCCTGTACAGGTGGAGTGTCCCTCAGTGTATGATCCTCATCCACATACTGTGTCATAGTAGGACTCGAAGAAGGTGGAATATAATAGCCCGGAGATAATGAACCAGAAGCAAAAGATGATGGCATAGACGTCTGGCCAGCTGGTAGTGTAAACATCGGAGGTCTAAATATCTAATATGTCCTTGAAGACACGCCAGGATCAAAATAGGGTGTAGAAGATACATCTGTGGTAGTGGGTCGTCTAAATATCGCCCCACAAGCCCTTGTACCATCGGCCTCAGTACCGGGACCACTAGATGATCGTCCATCTCTAACACCACCCCCCTCCTACCACCAACCTCTCTACTGGGAGCAATATCAGGCTCCTCGTCAGATATCTGTCGTCTAGGGGGTGGATCCTGAAAAAAAGTTTGACAGAAAAGTAAACACATGATATTATAAGTTATTGAAATATTTATATTTAAAATAAAATACTCACAATAGGGATGAGTGGAGGAACACACATCTGTACCACGCAACGATTATTATCTGTCATCTTTTTCTGCCACCTCTCTTCAATGGGTGTCATTTCTTGCAATGAAAACAAATATGGATGTAATTAGAAACAAATAACTAATGTGTAACCCAAAAAATAAAATATAGAAAAACCATTATGATAAAAATAACATAATGAAACAGAAGATTTATGGTGTTATGAAGGTAAGTACTAGGATACACACTCTTAATGATGTAGGTGAAACATGTAGGTGAGAACACGACTGTATGATTCTATATATTTCCCACCACTACTTCGGGTTCACAATCAACTCTGACAATCGAGCTGTTGGGGTCATCATAAGTAATAAATGGATTTCTTCCAATTGCAGTAGGTATAGTGTCAACTTCATCATCACCATAATCAAAAACATATCTGGGATTTACTTCAATAACTACACTGAATTTAGGATGATGATGATCTTTGACATAAAAAACTTTTTTCACCATTGATGCCAATACATATGGTTCATCAGTGGCAAGAGTGCGAGTCATGTCAATAACTCGAAATCCACAATCATCAATAAAGGTGCCTTGCCTCGTCATTGAATCTAACCATTGACATTTCATCATCGTGACTCGACCATGCGAGTAATAATCCAAAATTATTATTTTCTCCACGACACCATAATAAGAAACATTTTCAGAACGAGGTCTAGTGTCCGATGAACTGGCATAACAGTCTATTGTGGCAGTTAGCATAACACCATTATGTTGTGTTCTCATGTTTCTTGCTGATTCAGTGATAATAAATTTGTATCCACTGATCACAAGTGATTTACAAGCACGAACCATGGTATTAGGACCAAAATCCAAAGCTCTTATTTCCTCAGAAACAGAGTCCGTAGGCAAACTCAATACCTGAAATAATAAAAAATAGTAATCTTAATTAATTATTATTTTTATTTAGTTGTTAGAGAAATATTTTTACCTTCAATTTCAACCAAGAAGAAAACCCTTTGCTATGCAAAGTCTCCTTCTTTCTCAAAGATAAATAATGATTCTTTCTATATATCAATTCTTTATGTTCCCTGTAGATAAAAATAATAATAGTTTAACAAATATTTAAAATTATAATAGATAAGAAAAGAGATACATGTACAATTATCTTACTTGATATACTCATCGAACAAATCACAATTGAACAACACTGTGCGATGTGCCATCTCTCGCTCTTCAAGGCTTAATGTTGTCAATGTATATGATCCCAGAATTCCTCCTGTCTGAGGAAGTGATGGAAAACTGGGTTCAATTTTCCCATACTTTTCTTCTTCATTTCTCATTGGTCTGTTTATTCTCGTAGTATGATCAGACAAATACATTGAGAAAAAATCCATACATTCTTGAGCCAAGTAGCCATTCACAATAGAACCTTCGGGATAATTCTTGTTCTGAACATATGATTTCAATGTGCACATGTTTCTTTCAGTTGGGTACATCCAACAGAAAGTAACGGGTCCTCCAAGAAGTATTTCAGTCAGAAGATGGACAGTCAGATGCAACATGCATGTAAAAAATGATGGAGGGAATATTTTCTCTAACTCACACAAAATTAATGGTGTCTCTGCCAACAATTTTTTCCCGAGGGATTTGGACAACCTCTTAGCACAAATATCTCTAAATAAATAGCACAACCGAATAAGTGAGACTCTAACATTATTGGACAAGAGATGATGGATTGCTATTGGAATCAAATCATGAAAAAGGACGTGATAATCATGAGTCTTAAAAGATTTCAACTTCAACTCTTTTCTTTTGACCCGTTTTGATATATTGCTTGAATAACCATCAGGAACTTTAATAGTGTCTAGCACTTCCAAAAATTGATTTTTTTCAGCAGGAGTCATCACATAAGAAGCACATGGAACTTGCCATTTATTTTCACTGATACAGACAAGATTCAATTCTGGTCTGATCCCCCAATCTACCAAGTCGCGCCGAGATCGTAAATCATCTTTTGTCTTCCCCTTGACATTTAGAAGAATCAAAATCAATATTTCACATATATTCTTTTCAATGTGCATTACCTCTAAGAAATGACGTAACAAGTTGGTTGACCAATATGAAAACTCAAAGAATATACTCTTCTTCTTCTAATTGTAACAGGTATCATTTGAAACAATTTTCCTCTTTCTAGATTTCATTACACTCTTCCCAAATGAATAACTGAAATCTTTCAATTCATTAAGCACATTAGTTCCAGACATAAGCTGAGGTGGATCGTCATTCTCCATGGTATTGTCAAATCTTCAACGATTGTTTCTATATGGATGGTTCATTGGCAAGAATCGTCGATGTCCCATAAAACTAAAACTACGATGATATTTCAGTCTTCTCGATCGAGTATTCTTCATACAAACATGTCATGACAATTTTCCTCTTGTGCTCCATCCAGACATCATTGCATAAGTAGGAAAATCATTGATAGTGCACATAAGTGCAGCACGCATCTGAAATATGTCTTTAGAACATGCATCGTATGTGGGCACACCCACATCCCAAAGATGTTTCAACTATTTTATTAAAGGTTGCATGTATACATCTATATCGTTTCCGGGATCAGAAGGTATAGATATCCGTATACTCAAGAAAGTGTAAGGCTTTTTCATACACAACCCAGGGTGAAGGTTATAAATGTGTATGAAAACCGGCCATGTGTTGTGCGAAGTAAGATTCTGCCCAAATAGATTAAAACCGTCACATGAAATACCTAGTCTCATATTACGCACGTCGGCTACATATTCAGGATATCGATCATCAAATCTCTGCCATGCAAATCCATCTGCAGGGTGAAGCAACTCTTTATTATTCTTTTTTCTCACGGTGTCATGCCATCGCATTTTTACGGATATTTCATCCGACATGAAAAGGTTTTGTAATCTGAGGATCAATGGAATGTTCCACATTACTTTTTGTGGCACACGAGATGGTGTTCCATCATCTTTTGGCTTCCATCGGGAGGTTCCGCATTTTATACAATCATTTCTTTCAGCATTTTCCTCCCAAAATAAGCTGCAATCATTCGAGCAAGCATGAATTTTTTTGAGAATACAAGTTCATCAACCAACTTCCATGCCATATAGTGGTTTGAGGGAATATCTGCATCATCTGGAAGTAAGTCCTTCAAGAAGGTCAGAATGTAATCAATTGCAGTATTTGAAATCCCATACATAGTTTTCCCATGAAACAATCAGATTAAAAATTCCAACTTTTTCATTTTATCACATTGCCGATATACTGGAGTCATCATAGCATCATTCAATTTTTTCACCCTATCAACATCATAATTTTAATTGGATGCATCATGTGTGCTTGTATCGAAATCTTATTGGTTGGACATCCTTTCCTTCTCATGATGTCGAATAAATGGAAACCGATCATATATCAAACTCTCCAATTCAGTCCTATCATTTGGATCATCAACATTTTGAGATTCCATTTTCACTCCATTGTGATACCACACATAATATTTTTTTTGGAAACCAAATTTGGTTATATGATAGCTAACTGCTTCATGGCTCAACCAAGGTCTTCCAACATAATTAAAACATGGGCAGTGTATGCGAACACTATCTGAAGCCTTGTCAAATGCAAAATCTAGAAAGTTGTTCAAATTATTTTGAAAATCGGTTGAAATCCGATCAGTTTCGTACATCCAACTTCTATCCATTCTGTAAAAAAATCACAATAATTCATTTCAAAGCAATTCAATAATATTAATGTTTAATAAAAAAAATGTTTACGTAAATGACAATTGTTTACTCTATATAAAATCATAACTAACACATTACTCTATATGATAATCATATTAAGAAATACAACAAAATAAAGTGTATATAAGAAAATAAGATACAAAATTTCTAATGCCTATATTCAAGGATTGACCAGTAAGATATTGGAAGTGGATCAAGGAATACATAATCCTTAAGGGTCTTGTTGGGAGTATATGAGTTTTATACATTAACTTCTTCAAGTAGATCAGGATGAGGGGTAGGATGAGGATCATGGGAGTGGCGGGACTGTCCAAGGGGGATGTGGCATGTCCAGGGCGTGCGGGGTGTCTAGGGGGTGGTGGGGTCGTCCAGGGGGTCAGAGGTGTCCATGGGTTGGGGCTTTCTAGGGGGGTCGGGGTGTCCAGGTGGGCGGGCTGTCCGTGGGGGTGGTTAGGTTGTCCAAGGGGGTCGGGGTGTATAGGTATATTTATATGAAAAGAATACCCCCACAATAATCATGCAGCCCTATCATTCGTCTAAACCCCTAGAACACATAAAAGAAGCTAGTATGGACATTTACTAAAATATTTAACACTATACAAATGAAAATACACTCTAAATATAGTTTGAGAGGATATAATGGTGTGTGTGAAAAAAATGATATTAATTCAATTTAAATGAATATGGAACAAATGAGGGTTTATAATACACTAAGAGTACCTCAAACAATCCAAAACCACTATAGCACCACACATTCAACTTCATGAAACAGGACTTGGAAATCTTACCTATGACTTTACTGATGACCACCTAATTGGAACACTCTATTTATGGTTCTTGAACACAAGGAACAAACAATTTTTGGTCTCTACAAACTCAATCACCCCCTTGTAGATCATAATATCATTTCCCCTTATACTAAAATGGTCTCACTAGAAGGTACTATTAATACCGGACCTAAACCATCCATTCTCCATAAAACAATGATCAAAGAACCATCGGAGGTATCTCTCATATAACCGCAACCATTTTATCTATGATGTAACAAAATTCACAAGAATAACTTTTATTGAATAACCTTTTGGTATATAATTTTCATCAACAATGGTTCAATTATATGGTTCATCACATTCCAATTTTTTAATCACCCATACATGATAAAAATTGAACATTGAATTTCATTTAATTACAACCATCATATTTCATTTAATTCTTAACAAGCATAGAAGCATGGAAATTGGAATCTAATAACTTTAATTAGTCCCCAAAACTTTTTAATAAATTTAACATGAAAAATAAAACACTTTGAAATCTAAATAATCACTATGAAGTAACATGAGCTTGGAATTCTATTGCACAAGTAAAAACACTCAACGATGGAATATATGAATAGATTATTAATATAAATTATTGACACAAGATAGTAAAGTAACTATGAATGTTAAAACTAAACATGTGATTGAATTTTATAACATATAATAAAAATTTCTTGGTAATGAAACATGAAAGGCACATCGAAAAATTACACAACTGTCTAATGAAATCTATATGGGCTAGAATATGCATGGAATTTACTGAAGAACCGAAACATAAATAGGGATGGAACATAAATTGGGTGGGAATATGAGAATATAACTTGGTCTCAGCCTAAAGAGAAACATATACACATCAAAATCGAAAATAAAAACTAAAATTTAAAGAAAATAACTCACCTTGGATGTGATGGAGGAAGAGAACCGGAAGCACCTCCAAAATCACCGATAGCTCCCATTTAGGGCTCTAGATCGCGAATGGGGGAGAGGACGGGCAACTGCCAATTTGAGGGAAATTTTTACCAACGGTTTTTAAAAACCGTTGGTATATACATTCAGCCCAAACCTTTACCAACAGTTCAATGAGAACCGTTGGTAAAAGGTCACCGAAATCCAACTATTACCAACGGTTCTCATTGAACTGTTGGTAAAAACTCTTCTATATCAACGGTTGTAATGAACCGTTGGTAAAAGTGTCTATAAAACCATCTATACCAATAGTTTCTGAGAACCGTTGGTATAGATGGCTATTCCCAATGGTTTAGTAAACTGTTGGGAAATAACTGTTGGTAAAACTAGGATTTCCAGTAGTGTTTTGATTTTTTGGCACACATAAAAATGGTATCATTATGAGATGGGTGCAACCTATAACCCCCTGTAATGCATTGGGTAAATATTTATTTCTCATGAGATAAACATGGCTGTAACGGCATCTTAATATGGTTCAGTAATATAGATCTAGAACGACAATTAAACCCGATTCAGTAATGGAATTTGTCCAATATGATGGTCTTAGAAGAAATGCCTTGGTTACTATGGAAATCATATCATGTGATTAATGGTTTTCCACAATTACATATTTTATTCCAATTCTATTTTATCATAATTTATGTTCCATTATGATCTCCTTCCTTATGTATTTCCTTGTTTTATGTCATTGCTCAAGATTTTAATGTTTAAATATTATATTCATATTTTTAAATTCAAATTTATATGGTTTGTTTTATTTTCTACATACTTACCCTTAATGAGAATTTGAGATCACCCTTTATATTTTTGCTTTTCCCCAATATTTTAAGAAATATTTTATGTAAGAAAACAAATAGGGAAGACCTTTATGGTAGATGTTGAAGATCTTTCACCATGACTAGAAGATGATGTTCTGAGTTCGCAAAGACATTAAACTATTATAGTCATTAGGTGTCTGTTTTTTTTGTATTAAGTATTATGCAAAAGAGATGAAAATTCTATGTCAGTCAAGTGTGGGTCTCTACATAGGTGATCTAGGAGTATAAAACGAGTTTTCACAGGAATAATATCATAGAAATATCTAGAACCTAGATATTTTAATGTTTTATTACCACATACACATCAAAACACTTACAAAGATAAAGGTAATAGTGTATCAATATCCCACTCACCACCCATAGGTTCTAAAATTCCCTTCATAGAATAACATTTTACATAATATTAGAATGAGATAAAGATCCTTAGAAAGAAAAATGAGGAACTACTTTGGTGAAACAGTCCCACCGGGTATCTCTCCTCACCCATATAATAACAGTGCTAATTTTCCTAAAAGAGAGGATTATATGCCTCAGGCTGAATCTAGGCCCATGAAACTCGTCTATATAAATGAGGATATTGAAGATGATCACGAATTTACTTCATTATAATGAGCCACATCAGAGTGATCATTGAATCCCTGGATGAATCTAGAATAAAGTGGATATGAAAAACTGGGCACCTCATCAAGACTATCATACTCCCTATAGATATGAGGTGGTCAAGAAAAAAATACCTCCAGAACTATTTAATGTCATTGAATACATGTTTACTCGAATAATAGACATGGATGGGAGGCATGACCCCATGCATCTAGAGAAGAAGAAATTTTCAAAACGGGTTGATGAAACATTACCATCCCGGATCACTATATTACCACCATCTCAAACATAGAAGGTGTGGGAGATCTAAAATAGAATCTCACACACATTATGTCTCCACATGGCCTAGTAAATGGACATCAAGATTAGTAGGAGGCCACACAACTAAGATGATATGTACAATAATTAATATTGGAATCCTTATTTTTGTACAACATCCTTCTATGAAGTATATGTTAATGGGTTGTAATACATTTTTCATCAATTACTTCATCAGTTTATCTCCATTATAGGAAAATGAAAAATTTGAACATAAAAATTTAAAAATTACTTAAAAATATGAGGGTTTATTACTTCATCACCCAATTGAATATTTCAACTTATTTCCTATGTTTTCTACTCCCACAGGAGAAAATTATGGAAATCTATGATGAAAATATTTAGTATGATATAAAAACACCATTTATCTCTATGAAGTACCTAGTAATATTTCCTGAGTTCATATAAATGATAAAATTATTCAAATATTATATTTAGTGGACCTGATCTAAATATTAATACATTTATATAACACATGTAAAATGGATTGTGATGTTTGAGACTGATTTTATTACCTATAAACCTATAGTATTTCATGTTCACGAACCTAGGTAGGACTTGACTCATCTGGTCCCTCCCATTGAATGGTAGAAACAATTAAATCACCCACGTACTGATGAAAAAGGAGAATAGGTTCACTAATGATTTGACTACGGGATGAATAAATTATATTCATTCGAAAAGTATTGAGTCCCATGTTATTTCCTTGAAGTCATAAACAATAAAATACTATAGAATCCAGATCCCAAGAAACCCAATGAGTTAAACATTACTAATCATCTGGATTATGTCCATTTCAATAAGAGGTTTGGTCACACCATCTAGTACTAATTCATCTTCAATATTCTCTATGGATCATAGATTATTTCCAACATGTGATACAAGAGAAGGAGTAGATATAACTAACCTATATAATCATCACTCAACTAGAAGAATATGCAGACCAACTAGAAGTTTTGGCTAGGCATGGATAGTAGTTCAATATTTACATGACTCAAAAGATAATTTACCTAGCTCATGTCACCCTGAGAGAACATTTTTCAATCCAACAACAATCCCAGTACCTAGGGAGACACCATATAATACACCTACTAATGGTAGATTTAATTTTCATACATGGGAAAATACACTAGAAAAAGTGTTGGATCAAGCTTCTGTACAATCTCGGACTCCTGCAGACTTCATTCCTTCAGCGTACGGAGAATGGGAACCACCCAAAAAAATGGAACTCTCATAAGTTGAAGAGATAAATTTTGATTATTTTAATTTATATCACTTAAAAGATAGCTACTCTGATGATGAATATTCATTTGACTATGAGTTCCCCATCCAAGATTGTGGAGTTAGAGGTTGAGGATGAAGAAGACATTAAACCCAATATTTTAATCTCATAGCTATGAAATCCCTATATGCATCTACAAAACATGGGATAACACATTAGAAATACAAAAAGAATAATTGAGATTCCTAAAATATATCCAGTTGTCATTAAAGAGTAGTCATTATACATGTTCTGCCGATTGGGATTCAAATTTTTAATTAGTCAAGATAAAGGGGATGGTTATTGTGACATACATCAATTGAATCATACCTTATTAATACATTTATTCAATCATCATGTCCAACAACCTCAAACAACTCAACTGCTATACCATATAATAGGGGAAAACAAATGTTGGGAGGTGCATGCCTCTAGAATAAAAGTGAATAATAATAAAATATTTTCTGGTTGTTCCTAAAACAATCATAATCCTATATGATCACTACCATGAAAAATTACTCACATAGTTACTCATTGACTCCAATTAGAGCATCCCATGAGTTTGAGATAGAAATATATACAGGGAGGTTTAATGAGTGGATACTATTCCATAAAACTATCCTAACAACATCTTTTTCACAGAATATGATCATGAATGTGTGGTCTAGGTAAATATCACACCCTTGTGTGTTTTATGAAAACATGATAATTTCTACATATAAAGGCCTCTAGATGACAATGGTTCTATGATCAACCTCATCCCAATTTTTACCATCCTATATTTGGGTTATTTTGAGGGGGACTCATCTCCGAAAAAGATAACCATGCAATGTTATGGTAAGGGAATGAAAATTCCACTTAGTTAGATCAATGTATTAGATAATATTATGGATATTGCATATAATTTTGAGTTCATAGTTATCCAAAAATACACAATTTATAATTCCCTTTTTGGAAGACTTTTTCTACATTGCCTTGTTTAAGAACCATTAAAATATCCTCAATTCTTGATATACCCCATCAATGGGATGGCCAACATATTACATGGTTAAAATCCCCTTTTAGTGTTATTAATTAATATATATTAATGATGGTTTCTATAATTTGTAATGAATAAATCTAATGGTGGATGATGACATACTGTTTTCATCCCCCAATGGCTTATAGACCACCCTTGAAAATATGAGGAGCATGATCGAAAATTATTATATGTGAACCATAATCTTTATTGAGGCTGATTATTTAATCCTAGTAATCTATAATTAACCATAAATATCATTGGATAATTTCCATGTGATAGTAGTAACATCATTTAAAGTGGAATCATAAAAAAGGGATCAAAATAATTCTATATTGGGATTTGATTAATCCCTTTCTATATCAAAAATAATTGATTATTCCTACAATATATTTACTAGAAATCAACATTTAATAATATTTTTTTCTACTAGTAGTAGAAAAAAGTAAGGAAATAATAAAAAAATTCCCTTTGACAACTTTGGAATTTCATCATTTCAATGTCTCTTCTCATATATTCTATTTTCTTGATAATGATAGAGTTACCATCAAAATAAGTACCATGTATAAAAATGAAACCAATTAATCATAGATGGAAGAAGTATATGATAGCCTCATGGAAACCCTTCATTAATTTTTTTAATGCATATCCACCTCTATTTATGAGCTCAGACATATGAATCTGGGAATATAAGAATAATTGCATCCTACGTTGATTATTTATTCCATGCCATTCGAGAAGGAAGAGATATATATTTAAATTATAATGAATAATATAAATGTGTTTTCTTAGATTTATACATATATTCCCAAACAAATAATTGATGTCTATATGCATCACATAGGCTTTCTAGATGACCAATGAGGTTTCATGTTGTTAGCTATGAGAAATAACTATAATCACGGTACTTAAAAATAAATGTATATTGAAAAAATGATATAAGATTTTTTATTATATTAAATGAAATACCCAAAATGGAAAACCAACATTATACACCTCATGAATAATAATAGATACATATGGGTCAACATAGATTTTAGAGACCTTAAAGAACACTACCCAATGGATGAATTACCATGGTCAATCATAAAACATTTTTTTTATAAAAATATTGGCCTCCAAGAACTTTTTTTCATTGATGGGTATTCATGGTAATATAAAATAATGAAGGAACATAAATAAGAGTAATATAACTTTATCAGAGTATTTCATGGGATATTTTATTATCAGTTTATTTCTATTGGATTAGAGAACACTAGTTTTACTTACAAACATGTAATGCATCATATAATTAATCTGTTGTTGGTAAAACCATCGAATGTTATATCTATAACCTGGTAGTAAAATCCTATTAGTGATATCATCATCCTTGTATCTTCAAACAATTTTAATAATGTTATACAATTATAATTTGATGATGGATCTTCTGAAGTGTTCTTTCATAATAACATGAGGGAAATTATTTTTCATTTTGGAAAGCCATTGCAACATCATGTTTGATCCAAAATATACTAGTGAAATCCTATAAATTTCACTATCTATAAATCATAAATATATTAAGGGTATCCAAGGGAATCCATTTTATAATTAGAATTTCATAGAAAGTAGGGATGGAAAATTGATCCCCTTCTCCATGATATGGTAGAAGGGAGTCACTAACCATTGAGATTTTACTTCCAAGAATATGTTGATAATATGAAGAAGTACATAATGAACCTATAGGACTTGATACATAGAGAATAATTAATGTTTCTTATCCTATATATGTCAACCATGGTATGATCTCGTAGTTCTCTCCTCACCCTAAAAAAAATGCAGTGAATGGAAATAGTCTCTCCCCTCTCAATTGAATTATTCTTTGTATTGACACCTGGTAGATCAAAAACATGATGAACTGCATCAAAGTCATAGTTGTAAAGAAAAATAAGAATTAATAGTATCATAAAAAAGTTCAAAATGTATCCATTATTAAACCACTCATGTAAATTCATGGACACCCTATATTGACTAGGTGTTTGGCTATATGGGTTGTTATTCTACAATATTATAACATCCAATTTGTGTTAATAATGGAATTTAAATGTAAGGCCTTTGATTATTTTCTTAATGAACATCCCACCTCAAATATCACACTAATGGAAAAAACAATTATAGAAGAAGAGGGTTTTTAATCCCATTACACATCCCAAATTCTGGAGATGAATTTTGAATGTTCCATATAATGTCTTACTAGAAGATGATGGAAAACAATTATATCAACTTAGTTGTTCTAGGGATTGTATTTTTTCTGGAAAAATAAAACATTGATATACTATATATCAGTATCCAGTTTCTATTCTAACAATGATGCATAATACCAATCCCTCATTACTATCTTGTAACTACCCCTACAGCTATAGATAGCCTACTTTAATATCAAATAAGGTTCATAAATATTTGTAAAACTACTCAATGGAGAGTGTTCTATTAATTATGATGAATTGAAACCCCTCATAAGTTATTTTATTGTATTTATGGTTGAATACCACTTCGATCCAATATTACAGAATGTAACATGATCAAAAAATGTTCATGCTGACATAGTGGCTAATGAAATCATAGTTCTGGTTGACCCATATCAGAATGAAGTTCTATTCTTTATCATGCACCAGTGAGTGGTAACCTCAATCATTGTTTGTGAAAAGGAGTAAATAAATCATCTCAACATGACCCAATAGGGTTATGAATTTATATCTACACTTTAATAGATGGAAGCGATATTCAATTACAACCAAAACAGGACCCTCACATTAGATCAATCAAATATTGAAGATACTCGGCTTTATAAAATGAACACCACCCTTTGGGATAGGCCAAATGAGAAAAACACCCAACAAACAAGGCTTGTATGCAGTCATCACTAGATGAATAATAGATGTATATATTCTTTCTGTCATGAAAGGAGTCCATGTAGGCTTCTACATGGGCATTAAAGCAGAGAAAGGCCCACCCCCAAATTAGTAGGCTTCGTTATATCTGTGAATATTGATACATGATTATGTGGGGTTAGGAAGAAATGTATTTTATGCAATATTAGTTCAAAATTTATCTATTAAACACTAGAGTTCATACATATAGATAAACATTCCTAATTGTGTTTCATATAGGGAATTGATGTATTAGGGCTATATCACCCATCTAAAACTAAGCTATTTAAGTACATACTTTAATATATGAAATTAATTTCCAAATGGGTTAATGTAATAAACATCAAGGAATTAAGTTTAAAATATATCATTAATTTGATAATGTCCAACATCATTAGCTGGTTTTGTGTAATTCATACGATATATACAGATAATGGCACCAACTATTGTTACACGAAATTAAAGAAATTGTATCAGAAGTAAAACAACAAATCCAACCATTTATACCCTTATAATACAAAAACAAATTTATAGATATAGGCCTTTAATAAAAATATCTGAAATATAATCCAAATAATAGTGGAAAAGTATAAGAAGTCCATGATGGAAAATCTTCTTCAAGATTTATGGGCCTATAGTACCACTATGGGTACTTCAAGACAAGAGACTATATATTTAGTGGTTTACTAGATCAAAGAAGTGATTCACATAGAATTACAATTCCATTTCTCTGAAAATATTTCAGGGGGAATACCCTGATAAAGCATGAAATCTCAGTAGCATCTGATTGAGTTTGAATGACTCAATGAGAAATGGTTTCATCCACAACCCAACCTCATATTTCCTTAGACTCAGATTCTATGATCTATAAATAGAAGGGGTCTCCTCCACTTATTAATGCTAGGATAACTAGTATTGGATATCAAAAACACAATGATACTAAAAAAATAAAACACTAAATATGTAACTGAATGGGAATTTCCTCGTATCATTAGTAAGGTCTATTCAAATAGATCTTACTCATTGGAAACAATTTATAAGGAATAAGTTATTCCAACCTCCAATGCAAGGTTTCTCAAAAATTACTTTTCAATGCTATTGATAGGAATTTCATGTCCTGGAATAAATAAATTAAACATCATATCATATTTTTCCTAACCACATGACGTTAAATTGTGAATAAGTTTTACTTAATACATGACATTAAATATTCATGGAAACAATCCTCAACATAAAACATTGAACTGTATAGATAATGATACTTGACAAATAGTTCAATGAATATGAGTGAGATATATTTGACAAAAATGTATTACTGACATCCCTCTACTTGTGTTAGATCCACATAGAGATGTTTTCCATTGAAGAACTATCTATGTCTGATTCTTTCTATAACAAGATACATAGAGATGCTGGGATCTAAAATACTAGGTCCAACCATAATGTAAATATAAATATGAATCCTCTATATATATTAAATACCTATATATAGAGTTCTTCTTTTAATAACTATGTATGGATTTTTTCAAGCCTGACAGTACAAAGAGTGATGCCTAGATTTCAAATATTGGTTCAAGACAAAATATTAGAAGAAAAAATTCTCCCATTTACCAAAGGATTAGACCTACATATAGATTTCACCATTCAATAAATATATGTGAAATGATTTGTACTATTATATGATATGTAGTGAATCCTAGTTCTAAAATATTGGGTATAAACATAATATAAAAGGAAACAATACCCCATGTGGGTATGAGTCAAACATGTGTGGAGTGTTTTCTTTTAATGAACTATACATGGGTTGATTAATTCCACCATAAGATATGTTAGGATTCATGTATCTAAAATCCTATGTCCATTAATAATATAAATAGAACCCCCATCCCCACTCAGTTTGTGGGTCAGACCTGTGTATTGAGTATTCCCTTCAGTAAATACATGTGGATGGATTCCTTGTATCACACGATAAATAGTGATGTTTGGATCTCAAATCCTCTATACATATATAATATAACCCCCCTCTATATATCGGAAAGACCTATATCAAGAGCTTTCAACTCAATAACTATGTGTGGATTGATTTATGCTATCAAATGATATATACTGACCCCCAAGACTCAAATCTTGTGTCCAACTATAATATACACCAAAAGATGACCCACTATTCATTTGGGTCTGTCTGTCATGAAGATATTTCCATTCAAGAAGTATGTGTCGATTGATTCCTAAAATAACATAATTTAGAGTGGTTTCCAGATCAAACATCATTGGTCCAACTTCAATATAAATGAAACTTTTTCCACCCTTTGCGTACTTCTTATACATGCGTAGTGTTTTTTCCATTCAAGAACAAGGTGTCTATTAATTCCTATATCAAAATATACAATTTGATTCCATGATCACAAATCCAAAATTCAACCATAGCATATAAAATGATAAAAATAATCCCCACCCTGGACATGGGATGGAACTATGTAGGGATCTATCTATAAACTATTTTTGTCTTTATTACTACCATCACATGATACATAGTAATGACTACATCATCCATTTCAATCCTAGAAAATAGTTACTATCATTACAAATCATATTCCTCCATTATATTTAGATTCATGTAGAGTATATAGCCCATAATATGTTTTGTACACCTCTACATATTACCTATCATGTACCCTCATGTGTCTTTATTGAAAACACATTTAACCCTTTTTCTCAATTCGAAAATTGCTCAGGTGAGCTTAGGGAACTTAAAATTCTACTCTAGCTGGCGTAGTTGAGATGTTTCGTAGACCAAGAACCATGTTATAGTCAAAAGGAATTAAATTTATTTACCATGTCCTAGTAATATTATGTTAATTTTCATGAAAAATTACAAGTCCATGATGTTGAAATGGATGGAAAGAGGTATTCATTCCAAACATATCTTCCAATTATGACAGTAAATTCATTAATTAAACATATTATCCCTTCACCCCATTAATGTTTTCAATAAACAATGGAATAACCTATAGGTTTATCATACCACTCTTGAATCTTATGTTCTCCATGAACCTAATCCATATCTTCCATTTCTGATTTGATACCAACCAATTCATCAAGTGGATATATCTGTGTTCGAATCCCATAGACCAACTGCTCCTTTTACCCTTTTTATCCCCAATAGAAAATTTGTAATATTTGATTCTTAATATAAAGAGACACAACAAGGTCTCAATAGTGAATAATGTATGTGACTAAGTGCTTTCTCTGAGTGGGTGTTATGGTCCCAATAGTGATGACCCATGAAAACCAGTAGTAATTATCCTAATTGCATCCAATATGGACATCTCCCATTATCATTTCTTGACCTCTACCCATATATTTCCACCTATAGTAAACTTAGATATTATAGTTTTATTATTTAAACTTTACAGAAGCCAACTATTTATGTTGATTCAGATTTTCCAAACTTTACACATATGTGCATTGTATCCATTTTCAAAGAGATATTAACACATAGTGTTTTTGAAACCTTTTCATTTAGGTGTATTCTTTATTTATGAAGACCCAATTTCCATGTGTTAGTTATTACCCCCAAAAAGTACATCGTAAATTCATGAAATTAAAATTCATGACCACATCCATGTCACATGAATTTAAAATTAATATCAACTTCCTCATCACATGATATTAAACTACATGAAAAGTGGTTTTTATTCCATACAGATCATCCCGGGTGACAGTGTATTAATGAATTTAACTTCTTATCTATTTTTCATGAAAATGTGTTCGATACAATCTAGTTTATCCTTTAGGGTTCTCTAACCATTATTTAATATTACGTTCTCCATAAAGAAAATCCATATCACCAACATTTGAGTTAATACCGACTAATTCCTCAGGTTGATATCCTTATCTTGGCACCCAATGGACATTGGGATACCTTTCTCCTTACATTATCCTATAGGTACATGGAAAACATGAATTTATAATACAAAGGTGCCTATCTTGGATTATCTAGAGAATAAAACCATTCCAAATAGATTCTTCATATAGGTGTTCTGTGTTGATGCAGAGGCCCACCATAAACCACAATTTTTTTCTTACTATGTGTAACATGGGTTTACTCCATTATCAATGGATGAACTGTACCATCTAATTTACACTTATAGATAACTTAGATATTATTCACTTATTATTTAGACTCCCCGAAACCTAATTATTCATGGAGGTTTAGATACTCTCAATGTTACACATATATGCATCAAACCCATTTTCAAATAATGTTAATGACATTTTATACTTTTATTCTTTCATTTTTGGGTATGTTTCCCCCATGAAGACCTAACTTACTTAAAATCATAAATCCATTTGGATTCCCTTATTCAAACATCCAACCCCACATATATATATATTCCTTTTTATCCATGATCGAGAGGGATGAAGAATTAATCCTTGGTTTATGTATTTTTATTCTATATCCATCCAAAAATAGTATAAACTAAACAAGATTTATATCATAACATCATGTGTAATGATTATTACAACAATAACATACATAGTGACATAAGGACCTAAAATCCTTGGGAATGTAGTGATAAAAATTATAAATATTCCCCTTCCCTTTCATATGGGTTAAAACTTATCAAGGGGTTACCTAAAATTAAAAGTATTTATGGATTGATTCCCATACTGTGGGGCACATAGTGATTATTGGATCCCTAATTTCATGCCCATCAATGAATTCACATTATTCACAACCTTTTTCATTGATGTGAACCATGTTTGTGTGGGGATCCCCACTAAACTCTCATATAACCCAATGAAATCTCCAATTTTTATTTATTTCTCATGCCTAGAAAAAATCATGTGAGTTTAGAGAACTTTGAGATTCAATCTATATAGCATGACCATGATGTGTTCTATCCAATGATAGGGAACCAAATCCTTGTGACATTGTGTTAACCTGAAGTATCGTGTCCTAGTCATAGGACGTTAAACTACATTGCAAGAGGTTTACACATTGAATGAATTATACCCTCATATTATTTTATAATATATATTGAGATGTTTGATTCCATCACCATGAAATTCATTCAAAAAAATTCCAGCATATCGGTTAGGGTTTTAAAACCCATCATGAATACTATGTTCTCTATTAATCCACATCATATCATTAATATCTTAGTTAATACCCACCTATTCATCGAGTTCATATCCTTCTCTTAGAAACCCATAGAACATGGGTTTCATTTCTCATGGTTCTCCCCAATGTGAAACTGGTGAAAAGGATAGGTTAATATTATATAAAAACACTATGATTCAATGGTGAATAAAAAAAATACCTATGATATTTCACTTGGTGGGTCTTTTGGTCTTAGAAGAGATCCCCCTATTAATACTAGGACTTACACTCCTAATTGTGTGGAGTATATGCTTCAACTATTATCAATGGTTTACCCATACCCATTAGTCTCATCCTCATATTAAATAAGTTATTCATGAGCTATGGTTTACACCCTTTATAACCCAACTAATAATAAGGATTTATATTCTCTCAGTTTTACACATATGTGAATCTTACCCATTATTTAAGAAGGACTACAAAAAATATTTCATGTACTATTTTCATTTTGGGGTATGTATCATTTTGTAAAACCCATTTTGCTATGTTTTTACTACTCTTGACGATACATTCTAGTTTTATGGAATTAAACTATATTAAGGAATTTCATTCACATGATATTTGGGATCGTTAAACTACATGTTATTGGGTCCATCCATTAAGACATAAAATTTCATAGAGAGGGTCATACTATCCATTTTTGTATTAAAAATAAATTTGAAACTCTATAAAAAATGAAATATGGATATTACTTATCCCAATGTATGATTCCAATCTACGTAGAGAACCACTTAGCTGACCAGGACGTTGAGACTCTCTAAGCAAGAAATGTAAAATTTCTTTATCCCCTACATGTGAATATGTTCTACCTAGAGGCATATACTTAAATGAAATTACCTTGTAATTATTCATACCCTAAAAAATATGTGCATGTAAAGCCAACGAATCCCAAAAAAAAAATATACATCAATTTAAATAGAAACAATTCATATAGACTCTCTCTACTTATGGATGAGTCAAATCTATCTATATCTTGATTGATAATTCACTAAATCTGTATAACAAGCCATAGAGTATATAGATTCTATTCAATAATTATATTCATGGAAAAATTTCCTTCCGACATCTAAATTACCCATACAAGTTCAATGTATCATTAAGGATATCCTTCACATTCTCATGTTAGTTCCTATGTCCATACCGCATGACGTAAAACTGCAATGAATGAATCCTCATCACATGATGTTAAAATACATGATGAATATGTCCCCAATAAATGAAACTATACCATACATACTATCATTCATTATCCCTCCTCATCAATGGGACATAATATCCTAAACCATAGTTCAAGATTCATCTATCATCTATCTAGGCACCACAATCTATAAATCAAACATCATATCTTGATAACCTATAGTTTCGAAAAACAATCATACCATATTTAATAGGAAAAAGATTTATATATTAGTAAATTTATGGTTTGGATATGTGTTAGGGTGTTAAACGCATCAACTAGAAGATTATTGGCCCTATAGGAAAGGAATTCTGATCCATGTGAGCTCTGATATTATCACAGTGGTGTTCACCACTATAGAGTAAATTTCGATCAGCATTAGAATGAATATAGCATCCCATTATTCACGTAATAAGAACCATTACTGTGATTTAAAACATTTTCACCTCCTACTCAGAAGGATACTGGAGTAATCTTGACCCTCTAAATCCTAATTAATAAAATGTAATACACTCCCATCATGTCTGGTCCATGTGAATCATTACCTTAAACATCATAAATTTTTTTGAAATCACGATGAGCCTAAAAATTATAGTTTTGTGATCCAAATTGCATGACCCTAAACTACTAATGAAAGAGACATAAATCTTGTCAGCCTAAAACCCACATAAGGTGGTCTAAGGAAAATTTTTGTCTCTGTAAACTTATATTATAACCTATAATTATTAAAAAAATAGTATAAATAAAAAAGTAAAAAACTTAATTGGTATAATATTTTGGCCCTAGTAAAAGAAGAGATATGCTGATTCCATCCCATAGAATAGGAAAAATTCATAAGGATGGTTCATCACATCCTCTCATTCAGATGAAATATTTATTACCAAAAGAGGTAACATTTAGGTTTCTTAATCCCTTCATAACTACTACACCTTCCTCAAGCCTCAATCATTTCTTTAAATTCTATGCTAAAAATTAGTAATTCCATGAGTTCATACACTTATCCATGATCCCCATAGCCTTGTTTTATGTCCCATAGTTATACACTATATAAAACATGTTACATGGAATGTATAATTCAATGGTCCCCCACTAGGATTAACTGGTTAATGAAAAAATTCCAAAGTTCCTGTGATTTGAGTATGTTTAGTCTTTAAGGAAATGCACCACCTAAACCCACATTTTATTTTCATAACTTTATATAATATAGTCTTCCACTATAATCATTGGTTGACTTATAAACACCAATATTGGCCTCATGTTAACTTAGATATTCTTATTTTAGGATTTATACTTCTTATAACACATATATTCTTAATGATTCGACATCTTCAATGTTACCTCACCATGTATTATACCCACTATTGAATAAATAATGTGATATTCCAAAACTAAACCTCTTGATGGACCCAAACACATGTCTTGAATCCACATGGAATAGGAACTAAGCTTCCCAAATAGATGGTAAACTATCCTAGGGTACATAAATCATATTGTATATCACTTTTCTATATATCCCACTTCATTAATCAAAATCAATAATCATGAAAAATAATCTAGGGTCATTGTAATGAAGTGTGGACCCCTTTTCTTGACCATCCACAGGATTCTTATGGTCCCTTGCGTAAGGTAAATTTAACCCATAAACCAGTGGGGTCACCTCCTTATAATAAATGGCCTCAAATCCTTCAAATCCCCAGAAAAATAAAGGAATAACTCATCACCTTGGGGTGTTTTTTATGACCTTAAATAATTCTACATCATTCTATATTCATCAGTTCAAGATCCTGAAGGATCAACACAATACATATTCTAACTATCAAAGTGGACATGTCATCCTTAATATTTCACCATATATCAAATTGTATCTTAGTGGTTGTTGGGGTTAAGAGGACATCATGGATATTCAATAATCATGTTTTCTTCAAGAACATAGGGTGTAATAAACCTTCATGAACATTCATTATTTATAATATCGAATAACAATGCAGGGTATCAAAACCCATCATAGGAGTGCATTCTATAGAATCCTATCAGAGATGCAGGTTTATTGAACCCTACATGATTACTCATCCTTCACTAACAAAAATGATAGTCTGAGATAGACCAACAAAATAATGCATCAAATAGTTTAAAATAAGATCCCTTAAACTATTATCGAACATAGTCCAATCTAGAAGACCTAGAACTTCAATAGCAAATGGCCCCAGCTAAAATAACTTTAAATACAAGAACCTATGGCCTGAGTAAAAACACCTTAAAATACATCAATAAAAGTTATAAGATCAGTGGATAAAAATACAATAAAAGATAATACAAGATAAAATACCCAAAACTATTGTAACTAAATGAATGAGATAAAAGAACCTAAACTACAACAAGAAAAGGCCCAATCTAAAATAACATAAACTATAGTAACATATTTTTTGAGGTAAAATATCCTAAACTAGAGTAATAAAATGTCAAATATTAAATAACCTAAACTAATTTAATATATTGTTCAAGATTAAACTCCCTAGACTCAAATAATTTAAATTCTAAACTTGAAGGCCCTAAAACAAAACATTGATGGTCTAAGCTATAAGAACCTAAAAAAATTCAATAGATGGTCTGAGCTAAAATAATATACACTTTAATAATAGTTGGTATATGATAGGAGAACATAAAATGCATCAAATTTCTAGTTTTAAATACTATAAACAACCAATTGAATGAGATACAATGATCAATAGGTTTAAAAATCATAACAAAAACCCTTGGAAAAGGTTCTGTCACTACTCATTGGACATCCCCTTTATTATATAGGTAACAAGTAGAATTTATGAAAAGAAAAAAAATCATGTTGAGAACACATAAATGTGTTTCCTAATAAAAAATCAAATCATTTACAACTATGATTTCCCCATATTAAACATAATACAATGTAAGAGAAATATAAAAAATGTTACAAATATTTTATGGATCAATGGTTATCTATAAAAAGAACGAATGTATTTTTGCTAGGTCTATTGTCCTAGGAAAAAATTATAGCATGCCACTATATATTGGGACCTATTAAATGGAACCTATTACTCACTCTTATTGAAACTAAATGACACTTGGTCCATACTACATGACCTTAAACATCTTAGAGTGGCCTAATTTGTGTGGGATGAAATGTGCCATGATAGAGAGATCTGTGAAATATCTCCTCCAAAATATTGGCTCTTTCCCATGATTTCATCAAAAAATTATAAAATACCCTTCCCTTTGTATGGAGAAGATTTTTATAAGATTTTTTATCATATAGTTCTTCATTCATACACTGATGTCTCGTATATATGTTATTGAACAACATTGAAGTCTCCCATATCCAAACTACTTATGTCTTGATTCACATTCCTTTGGGATATGTAGCAACATCCAACTTTTTTATTTTAGATATGGATTCTTTAAATTGATAAACTCGTGTTACTAGGTTACAACATCTTTCAGTCAACACACACTTTGAAATACTTACAAAGGAATCATTTTCATAACCCATTGGATGTTCTTTTATAATATTAAGTGATATGATTATACTATAAAATCGAATTTATTTCGTTATGAATGAATCTAGATCTATGGGGATAATGTTTTTAGAACCCATAATTTTTCACAAAACACATCACCCTTGGATAGTGAAGAATAATGAATTATATATGAAAAAAACATAATATTCATAGGAATAGAAGTATAATTTTTTATGAATAATGGTTGGGATTGGTATATCATTTATTTAAGGGTTCATTTTATTATTTAATTTTATTATTTTTACAAAAATAATTATTCTATGTATTTAGGATTACAAGTAAGAAAAATAATTAGTCATCCAAGATAAAACAAAGACCTACTCAACCAAGGGCACATGTGGGAGTCACGTCAACCAAGACCTATTAGCTTGCACAACAATCCATAATAGCCAACCTATTGGGAGGAAATATACGAGTGAGGATAATTCTCATTGTGAGAACATAGAGTTCATAAAATAAGTGCCTAAGTATTTAGTGATAAATAATTTACATACATAGATATTCAATATTTTTTATTGAATATTCATTAAATTAAAAAAAAACCTAGCATGAGAACCATAAATGTTTAGTGCCTTTTAAAACAGGGAACATAATCCTCATAATTAATTTAAAAATATATAGCATATCCCACAAAGATCAACACCTTTATTACATTTCAAAAAAATTCCCTACTTAATCCATTATGAATAACATTGTGAAATAAAACATAGGAAAGGGTGACCTCAGATTCATAGTAGGGGTAAAAAAGTGAAGTATGTAATCAAAACAAGAAAATGAGGGAATTAGAACATGAGTATAAAATATGAAAATCATACCCTATAATTATAAGATCATAATATTGAGTCATGGAATAAGGAAAGTCATTTTATAAGACATGAATCAAAACTGAATTAAAGGACACAAGCCATGATATCATAATATTGGAATAAGACATTGATTGGTGGAATAAAAAAGTCATAAAACATTTTGAAAATTTATAAATATTGACATGTTCACTCATTATGTTAATGAAAATAAATTAGGAACTCTCAAAAATTTAAATACATGAAACCAAGTCCACTCATAACATTACAGATATGATAGATATGTATAGGAATAACATTGTGAACATGTAATTAGGATCACCCATAACATGTTTAATATGTAATCATGACCACACACAATGTTATGTATATGAAAGATAGTTATACACATAACATCATTCTAACCAAAGATAACTCCCAAGACCATCATAGTGTACAAATTCCCTTACAGAAAAAGGATCACTCTCCATTCCAGTCATGCATATATCTTTCGATATAAATCATTATATAATACATTGGATGAAGATATTTTCCCCACCATTCATAAAATGAAAATCATACTCATGTGTGAACAAGCTCATAAAACATTCATCACATCAAATCCCAAGAAATAAATTTTTTTCATATCATTTTAGAATATCATATCATGCGGGAAATAGACAAGTTTCATATTCATTAAATCATTTCATCCTATTATAACCCCTGAAAAAAGGATGGTTTCAAAATAATTCTATCATAGTATAAGTCGTTGAAGAGAAATGGGTTTCATTAAAATATTTTTTGAAGAAAATATTCCGATAAATAATGAGATTGTTATTAATGATTAAATTCCTAGTAAACCATATGTAACATAAAAATATATCATCATAAAAAGAAAATTATTTTGAAACATTAAGTGGGAAATTTTTGGAGAAAAAGTACTTTTTTTAAAATAAACATCAAAACTTATAAATAATGGTTAAAAAAATAATATAAAATATTTCTTAAGGAAAATATATATTATTATTTGGAAATAACATTTGATACATTTTTAAAATAATTTACATTAAAAATAAACATTATATGCTATAATTTAAGAATCCAAGAAAATAATGTTCATGATAGCAGGAAATTTCATTTATTACATATATAATGATTTCATAAATATCTTTTGTAGAAGAAAACAAGAATTATTTTTGAAAAAGAGATAAAGTTTAATTTTAAAACATTTTGTAAAGTGTACAACATTTGAAAAAAATATATAATAAATAGTAGTATGAATATTAAAAAATTTCTTTAATTTTTTTTAGAAAACATTGTTTTGGAGGAAAAAATGATTCAATAGAAAATTTAGTATTTCTTATAATTTTTTTTGAGCTCTTGAATATATAAAGAGAGAAATATAATGTAATTTTTATATCATGAGTTAAAAATAATAGAATAAAATTTATTATTTTCTTCAAATATGGATCATAATATATGATCATAAAAAATATAGACATAAACAATCCCTATATAAGATGAATTTTTAACAAACAAAATCATTACCAATTTGGTAACATTTAACCAAATCTGACATGATGGAATAACATAAAATGGAATGTAAAATATGATAGGGATAAATTAATTAATTATATTACCTTTTAGAGTGGCTATATATACACCTTGTAATGGATATATGTTTATAAAATAACAAATGTCTGAAAAATAAAAATTGAGATAAAAATACCATACCTGTTTAGTAATATTTTTATTAATAGTCCAGAAAAATGAATAAAAAAAATTAAAACTTATATATAATTAAATTATCGGTATTTATGGTATAAAATATGAATGGTGAAGTTTATGCAACAGACAATATAAATTAGTGGTGAATTTGTGGATGTTTCTTATAAATTAAAGAGAGGTATGAAATTCCTTACCATGAGTATTGAGTTCCTTCATTCACATTAAAAAATATGTTATAAAAAATATATTTTTATTATACATATATTATAGATAAATATTTATATATATCAAACCATATATTATTTTTTATGAACTTTGATGACATGGTTATTAACAATATGTCGTTAACGTTATGGTTCAGGTAATAACCACATTATTATTCATAGATTTTTTTAATTTTTTAATTTTTTCCTCATAATTTGATCATGGTTAAAGAATATCCATAATTATTACCATAATATAAATATGAAATATTTTCATTATATATGTTATTTTACTAATCCATTAAATATAGATATAGAATATAAAATATATCGTTAGTTGGGAATGTAGGTTGTATGTATTCATGAACAATGTTTCCTTTTTCTTTTTGGAATGTATAAAAGAATGATAAATGATATAATATCATACCAAAAAAAATTATGTCATATATATCAAATAGTTTTAGAAATACATTCTTAATACCTTCCATATAAAGAGTAAAAAAATCAAATCGCTTCATGAGATGATAGTCAACCGTACACATGAGAAATTTTATTGTATTACCAAAAAATGTAATTCAAGAATGGATGTGTGATATAATAACTATAAAATAATAATTATATCATAAATATAATATATAAACAATAAATTCACCATTATTTCCATCCTTGAGAGTTGCTAAGGGAAAAATGGACAATATTTGTTTTTGAAGGAACAATCCGCTGTAAAGATGAATGACGATTTCATAAATAATTTTTTTGAATTGAAAATGGTTTTAGTTTATATTATTTACCTTATAAATTATTATTATTTGATAAATATTTTTTATATCAACTTTGTATAATATTAATTGATGTATTTAGAGTATTAAATACAAAAAACATAAGGTAATGAACAATGCCTCTTCTTTATGTATCCCCCTTAAGAAATAACTAAAATCATTATATGGTTAAATTTCTCTGAAAAATAATGATTATATTAATATTGGAGATAATTTAGGAAGTTATTATTTCAATTATTTTCTGAAAATTAGAATTTAAGGTGATAATAGGAGAGGATAATGAGTGACCTTTTATTTGTGAGGTGAGTAAAAATCCAGTAAAGTTTTGAAAGATAGAATTATAAATATGTTTCATTCATGTTAAAAGGATTAAGAAATGGATCATTTTTTATTATAGACTGGATAAGGTCAAAATATGGATCTTAAATTGGTTTTTAAAATGTTTTGGATTATTTTAAACACTTATCTTTTTTAGTTTAAGCCCCGATAAATCCATTTTTACATAACCATAGTAAACAATTTTAAATGTTTTTGGTATACATTTTGGGAAATAATTAAGTTGAACTTATTAAATAATATAAACTACTCTAATTATAAATAGTGTTTCCATTCTTCGAAATTTTATTCATTTATGTGCCAAAATATAATTTAAAATAAATCTCACAGACGCGATGATAGGTTTTTAAAGTGAAGGATCGTAATTTTACAATTTTTTATCAAAATTTTATATGAAATTGATTAGAAATATATAAATTGTATTAAAGGATTTCTAATAGAACATATTTTAAATTATAAATAATAGAAAATATAATTCAACATTATAAATTAATTAAAAGAAAGGGAAGTGTATAATCTAAATTTAGTATTTTTCAGTATTCATAAAAATTCAAACATTTCATAAAAATCTCAAAAATTCACCCTAATATTATTTTTACATATGTATTTAAAATATAAAGACTATTTATTCAAAAAATAATAATTTAAAAATATATTAATAATAAAACATACATTGGTGAAGAATAAAGAGGTTTTCAATAAATGTATTTTTTCAGCACAAAATGATTTTATTTTAACTCTAAGTCTTTGAAAAATATATGTATGAATATTAATATAATTATTTAAAAAAATTCCTCATTATTTAATATTTGAATTAATGGGTACATAGATACATTATTCACTTTAAAATAATTTTTAAAAAAACCTTCTTTTAAACGCTAAAAATTAAAAATTACTAAAATACAGTACAAATTTGATTCAAAATTATTTAAGTGTAATAGATATTTATAAATAATTTGTATGTTAATATAAAAAATAATTGATCATTTAAATTACATAATTTATTGAGAATAAATCATATTTTTTTGAAAAAATCGCCATTTTTCACTTTTTATTAAAAAATTAATATTTTATAAAAAAAATTAAGACATTCACTATAGTGTAATTTTGATATTATGATTCCAAAATTTTGTTCATTATATCAAATAAATTTTCTAAAATATATAAAAATTAATTTAATTTTTTTTTCAAATAATGCTGAAAAAAACATTTTTTAAAAAAATCATGGTTTTCACTGGATATCATTCCTTTAAAAAAATAATTGATTATGTTATATGAGTTTATAAATGAATTTATATTTAGTATTAAATTTATATTTATATTTATTAATTTCATCTATAATATTTATAACTATAAATTTAATGAGTAGGTTAGAATAAAATTATTTCATAGTTGTAGGATGTTTGGTGGCAAGTGTCATACACACTATCGAAGAAACTCGTTGTTGTGTAAGAAAATACAATCACAAAGTTGTGAATAACACTATATATACTCCTTGTTTTTTAACCCAAAAATAAATATGAAATTAATTTTTAAAAAATATTTCAAAAAATCTCAGGGTTTTTTATTCTACCCACTTTAATTTGAATTTCACCCTTAATATTCATTTATATAATCAGTGGATTCTCATTTCATGATTCTATAATAGAATCCTATATCATAAAAATACTTTTTAATAAATACTTTTGAAAGAGAGATATTGATTGGATAAAATCTCCTAGAATAACCCATACTAGGTTTTTAAAACTGTAGAATACAAGTGTATGTGAAAACCGGGACATAAAAGATAAAAATGACACGAAATATTGAAAATGAGTGATAGAGAATACTTTTAACTATAAATTAGGTGATACAGTGAGGTTAATGTCCCAAAATACATAAATCCAATAAACATGAAAAATTTCACTGATATCATAAAAAATGATGATAATAGGAAAAAATATTATTTCTTGATAATTTTGATGAATTTTCAGGTGAAGATATACATACATAATTTCAAACTATTTTATAAGAACAATCTTACCTATTGATTATTCCTTGATAAATATCCACTTAATCTATTATCCCCTGAAATTTTGGTGAATTTGATATACATGAAGAACAAATGGATCATTTAATCTATAAATATAATGTTAATTCCTTCTATATATCATGAATTTTTATAATAACAAAATGAATATGAGAGGTTAACCAATATGCATAAATTGGTATATGGTGATGTAATAAATTAATATGAAAATCCTTATACAAATATAAAATTCAAAAATTTCATAAATGGTTATACATTTGACCCTTCTAAAAGATTAAAATAAAAAACATTATAAATAATATCACTAAATTTATCATAATAAACATAACATTAAAAACAAAAATATCAAAAAGTGGATCTTTACTGTGACATACCAAACATTTGAAAACATTATTCATATATTTTATGAAAACATGGAAATAACTAAAATTTTCATAAATCCATAATGAATGAATACATACTTCCTCAATCATTAAATAAAATCAAAAGACTCTTGAATATATTCCATTAATGTAATAATGTAGTAAACTCCACCAATGAAAACATAAAACAAATTTCCCACAAATCATTAATCTGTTAAAATGTAATCAGTAATATATAATTAACATTATTAATGATAAACATCTCTTTACACCAACACAATTATCAAATCATCTGGAACATATAATTCATTTTCATCACTTAACCAAAATATCACATTTTTTATGAATCACTTTTTAAGTTCCTCGTAACAAATAAAATATTCTTAAAAATCCCTATATGAAAAAATTATATACAAAATTCCATATATATATTTTCACATTCATAGAACATAATTACTGAATTAATATAAATTGATAAATTAATCATCATATTTCATTCTTTAAACACTAAGATTGATTCATAAAATTATTCAGTAATACCTATTTCCTATTATAGGTAATTCTCACTCTACATATAGATAATATAAAAACCATTACTCATATATCATTTCCTATTAAACTATTTATCATTACGTAGATATTATAGATTTTTCAATTTCTCAAACATTCCACATTTGAAACATTCATCCATTTATTTTATATTTGGGTGTCCAATATTCCCATCCATTTCGATGAAAATAATGTTCATATTTCCTCAGAAATTACATTCTATATGACCATGTTATCCACAAAAAACATCATATTTTCCCTCTAGGATATTCCCTTGTGGGATTAATTCCACATTATTGATATATAGCAGACCAAAACATTTTCCTCCATGATATCCACCACCCTAACTCTCAATGTACTATATCCTTCTATTATTTGGAGAGTTATGCATAATAATATCATCCTTTTCCCCAATCACCATCCCACTTTATTTCTCATTATAAAATTTTCTATCACATTCATTTTTAACTAAATTTATTATGTTTCTATAAATCATTTAAAACCAAAAGTATATGGTGAGTAACACTAAACATAGTATAAAACAACATAATCTAGAATAAATCACTTATATGATATCTAAATCATGACAACCACATTTTAATCAAGGAATAATTGGTTTTTATGATAGGTCATCCATAATAATCATCTTTTTAAATCATTCATGATTTTATGTAAAGAGTTTTTCAATTTCCAAAGAATAAAACCCATGAATTTCAAATTGGGTATGCATTAAGGGCCGTCAACATGCACTTGGTAATGATTGAGTATAACTCAATGCACCATTTTCAGAGTAAATATCCCTAGGTACCTTTATGCTAATGCCACATCCACTTGTAGTATCCAGATAGTTATTTAATATCATATAAACTACTCACTCTATCCTTCACTAAAATTCCATAACATTTATTATATATTGACTCATCATTAGGCTTATTCTTTCATAAATCCATCAAAAAATGCTTATATAAATCCCTATTGTAATCACTAAAAATTTCCAATCCTAATTTCCAAATGTTAACAAAACATTTTCATTGATAATAGGTATAGATACCCAATCATTACATAAAAGGATATTACACATTTTTAGAAGAATACCCAATACATTACTCCAATATAAGCATGAGGAATGCCATAATTTCTTGAATTTGGAACATTGGAACATATTCTACTTAATTTGGTGAAATATATTCAATGTATCCAATAAATATAAACCCCATTAGTACACTTCACAAACATACAATACATAAACCTTTATTCATAACCTTGGGAAAGAAAATATAACAAATAATGATAATAGATGCTTAGTAAGGGTAATCATGGGAGTTAAATAAGCATAAAATGAAGAGGAGTGAATGAGAACCTGAACCTAAAAAATGAAAACCATACCTTTCATATGAAATATCACAATATTGAGTTATGTAATAATGATTGTAATTTTATAATACTTTAATGATAAGTTAACCAATGAACATGACACATGAGAGCATAAAACTCCCACTATATATATATATATTTGTGACATACACAACATCTTAAATCATTTTTAGATTTTATAAATAGGGAAAGGATTATTAATTAATTTAAATACTTGAAATCAGACCCCCGCATGCACTCATGGACATGCAACTAGGTCTACTTGATACATTATTGACATGAATGAAATATCCTTCAAAAACATTGGAAATATGTAATTAGGTTCACACATAATATTGTGAACATGTATTCAGGATCACACCTAAAATTATGGACATGAAATATTTTCCCACTTATAACATCGTAGTAGTCAACGTTTACAACATACATCGTAAAAGCGAACAATGTCCCTTATTGAACTATTTTCACTATCGATTCCATTCATGTCTAACTCATGAGATATAAATATTTAACCAATTAATTGGAGGGAGATATAGGTACCACACATCGTATAATGGAAAGCATACACATGTGTACAACAAGATCTAAAATATTCATCATATGATAATCCATTAAATGAAATTGGTTTAGTAAACATTTAATCATATCATAACTTATGGATAAGAGATATGATTCAGAGTAATTTTATAAATTCATCATTGAATAAACTATGAAAGTTAATCATGATTCATGTGAATTATATCATAGTATAATGAGTGTAAGATAAACCTGTTTCATAAATAATTTTTTTCATAATAATCCATTCAATAAAAGAATAAGAATGGCATCATTGGTTCATATTCCCTAGTAAAGCAAAGGTAACATTATTAGATTTCATCTTATATGAAAAATAATTTTGAAATATTACACGGGGAAATTCTTGAGTAAAATATATTTTTATTGAAATTTAAATTTTAAAATGTAAAAACTTTGAAAAATCATTTTAATTGAAATTAATAAATAAAAATTATAAAATAATCGTTAAAAATTATTTAAAATAATTATAGAGGAAAATATTTGTTCCTATTTTATTATTTTATAAAAATAAAACTAAATTTTATTAAAAATATCCTTGAATACATATAAAGTAATAATTTAAAAAATCATATTGATAGTAGAAAATTTAGTTCCTCCATTAGATAAAAGGTCTTTCAAATCTTCAGAAGAAGAAAAATGGGAATTGTTTTTTGAAAACTACAAGAAGATAGATTTCTAAAAAAAATCCAAAAAGTAATTTTTACAATTATATTTTTTAAATTATTTGATGATTTATTGAAAAAATATATGAATACATTTTTAGAAAACAAGGTTTTAGAATAAAAATAGTTTTTGATCGAAAAGAAGATTTTTATTAAAAGTATTATTTTTGTACTCTTTAGTACATAAATTGAGTAAAATTAAAGGGAGAACTTATTCATCTTAAACATTAATAGGATAATAAAAAAGATGAATTTCATGATATATGTGTCATAATATTTGATCATTAGAAACATATTAATAAACTATCCTGATATACGATTAGATTATAAAATAAATTATTACCACTATGGTGAAATCAAATCATAAGCCCCATGTAGGAATAATTTAAAATCAAAGAGAAAATATGATGAGGTTAAATAAATTCATGATATTACTTGAAAATGTGGCTATATATATACCTCATAATAAAATATAGTTTGATTAAATAATATACATCTCAAATAAAGAACATTGAGACAAAAATCCCTTACCATTGAAGTAATCTTTTAGTTAGTAATCCCCCAAAAAAAATTATAGAAAATGAAAACATAAATATCATGAGGAAATTTAATTATTGATATAACATGTCAATTTGGTATTATATACACCACATAAAATAAATGATTGGTGAATTTTCATATGTCTCTATGAAATAAAAGAAATACTAGAAATCCCTTACCTTAAGTCATAAATTCTATTGTACAATTAATACCACATGTATAATATATTTATGTATATTATAAATATATTAAAGAAAAAAAATTCTATATATCATACCATATATGATTTTATTATGACATTTGATTACCCATTTATTAGAAACTCTATATTAAAGTTACATTTTTGGGGATAATAACTATATTTTTTATGTGTTTTTGTTTTTTATATTTTTCTTCCTATGAATTTAATAAATATTACACCATATAAATATTGATAAAAATATTATAAATATCAAATATATTTAGTATATACGAATTTATAGTAATCCATAAAACATAGTAATAGAAAAGGAAATATGCAGTTAATTAAGATGGTAGGTCGTTCGTAAGAAAAAATGTTGTTTTATTTTTTATTCTTGGATTAAATTAAATAAATTTAAATGATATATTATCATTAAATAATAATTTCTATGTCATTTATATGACATATTTTCATTAAAACTATCCTTAATATATTTAATTTAATATGGAAATGAATCACATTGTTTCGCTTGGAGGTAGTTTGCGGTACACATGATCAAAATTATCATATTCTCAACAAATAAAAATAATTAAAATAATAATGATATATTAATTCCATAATAATAAAAATATAATAAATATCATATATAAACAATAAATACCTAATTTTGTCCTACCAGTAGAGCTGTTAATGAAAAAATGTATAACATCGGTTCGTGAGGGATTAATCCATTATACACCTAAGGGATGTACTTCATTGCCAGAACATACAAAATATATGTTTATAAAACATACTAATTTAATTATATTATCATGGTATAATAATAATTTAAGTAGTTGGAGGAAGAAATAAAAAAAACACTCATTGTTGAACATTACCTCTTCTTTGGGGTGTCCTCCAAAGGTTTTCACTAAAATCCTTTATTTGATGGATTTTTGTCCAAAATAAAGTTTCATTGATCACAGGAGGGAATATCAGAATGTATTTTTGTTATTTATGGCCAAAATATTTGTTTGAAAAATTGAAGAAGATAGGGGAAGGGAAAACCTTCTATAAACGATGTGAGTGGAACACTTCTAAATTTTTTAAAGAATGAATTAAAACCAGATTTTTTTCATGTAAAAAGTATACAATAATGGAACATTAATGATCATAGGAGAATTAAGGTCACAATATGAAACATAAATTGGAGTTTAACATGTTTTTCATTATTTTTAATGATTAATGGTTTTTTATTTAACCCAATGTAAAACTATTTTTAATTTAAGCATAGTAAATAATTATTACTCTTTTTACTATTAATTTAGGTCAAACATTATGCCAATATTATTAGATAATATATATTTTTATTGTTTGAAATATGGATTCCATTTCTCTAAATTCAATTAATAATTGTTTAAATACTTATTATAAATTTAATCGTATAGACATGATATGATTTCGGGTTTCTAAAGATAAATTGGGAAAAACATTAAAAAAAAATTTATATCTAAATTCAATATGAAATTGATTACAATGATCTGGATTGGATTAATGGATGTATCATGGAATTAAAATTACCTTGAATACAATTGAAAATATAAATTAACTTTAAAAATAAATTTAATAAAAAACAAAATTTTAACTAAATTTTTTTAATTTTTTCAATGAATGAAAAATTTATTCTTTTGAAAATATAAAAAAATCACCCAATTTTTTTTATATTCTAGTTGAAAAAATGATTTTTATTGTATCAAATAAATTATATAAAATAGTTAAAAATTAATCTTAAAACAAAACTAGAAGTTGTGATGAAAATGAGGGTTTTTTGAGAATTGTATATCTTTTCAGCACAAGATAATGTTTTTTTAACTCAACATATAATAAAAAATCCTTGAGTTAATAATAATTTATTTAATATTAAAAATGACTCATTATGGATTAAATTAATAAATTAGAATAGAGAAATATTATTCTTTTAATTTTTTTATAAAATCCTCTTTTAAACCCTAAAAATAATCTTATTCCAAAATATGTTATAATATTGATTCCAATTTAATTATATAGATTAAATACTAATAATGATTTTTTTTGGCATGGAAAACTAATAAAAAATTTAAATTAATTAATTTATTGAAAATTAATTATATTTTTAGAAAAATATGAATTTTTAACCATATAATGAAAATAAAGTATTTTATGAAAGAAAGACAAAACATTCATCATATGTTAAATTTGATACTATGAATTTAAAATTTATGTTTATATTATGAAATGAATTTTTTAAAACTTATATAAACTAGTTATAATACTTTCTCATAAAATGAATTAAAAATAATTTTTAAAGAAAATATATTTTTTGATAAATATAGTTACTTTACAAAAAATCATTTGATTATTTACTAAGTGTTTATAAATAAATTTAAATATAGAAAGAAATTAATTTTTACAATTATTAATGTAGTGTATACTATTCATAAATTCTGAAATAATGGCAATGCCAAAATAACATTATTTCATTTTTTGCTGAAGCTCAGTTGTGTATTTCATGCACGTTGTCTAAAAACTCATTATTGTGTGAAACACGAGTTAAAATTGGTGTTCTATATCTTGACATATTTGATTAGTTTTGTGTATTATATAAAATATCTAGATTATTTAATTCATTTGATGAAATAAATTTCACAAAATATCAGGCTATTATAAGGTGGGATATACAATGGCGTGGCATAGTCAGATAGGGTGTGGGAGAATATGTTGTAAGTATTGACCCTACATTCTACTTGGGGGAATGGCGTTGCATAATAATTTATTAAGACCTTATATTTTTATGGAAAAATCAATGTGGGATGGTTCCTGTGGCAATGAAATTGTTCATCCTTTAAAACATATAGATAGATGCATAATAGTATATTTGGATCCAACTCCAACATCCATTGAAGCCACCACATCATCTTCGATGTTTTTTTCTTCTTCTGAACTCTCCAAACACACCCAGTTTGACATAATTAGCCACACCTAATATCATTCTATGGTGTTTGGGAAGTAACATGATAGAAAAATATTCCCTGATATCTCAAAGACATGCATACGACTACATTTCTCATACATTCTGTTATAAAGAGGAACTGAATATTGTTCACAAACGTGATCAATATATCACTTGAGGCTATCAAAATATGCATAATAGATGACATCTTCAAATAAATATATCTATAAATCCATCACTGTAAGAAGAGAGATTGTATAGAGAATTTACAATGAACAGTAGTGACATCACTTGAACGTCATGGGACATCTCACTAAGCACTCTTTTTATAGACCATAGATAAGACAAATAGTGTAAGAACCACCATGATCACCAAGCCAAAATGTATGCAATAGGCCAATTGACATCAACCTTTGACTGCTAAAAGGCTTGTTAAACATGATATTGAGATAGTATGTAATTTTTTGAAAGATTTGATACATACAATGGTTGATCAAATGAAACTGATCATAAAATCACATAAATGTATTGAAATCATTTCCAACGATCACAATATGAAGATATGGCCCTCCTATGAATCCATTATAACATTTAATAACTCTCGTGAAAAGCAGGTGTCTACCATATTGACAATAGCCTATCATTATTTCATGCATAGCACACCACCACTTTAATTCAATGTAGAAGAATCCTTCAAAGTGGAAAGAAATAAATATTATGTTTTACTATTCATATATATTCCTCTACCCCCTACAATTTAAAATGATATTGTTTGAGGGAGGGGAGGAAGGGAGAGAAGTCCATAAAATAGTAGTAAGATGGGTAGATAGAGAGAACAACCTTCATAATAATTATATAGGTAAATACAGCACACTGTAGTGAAAACCTATTGGATCTTGTGATCAGATGATCAATTAAATATAATGCAACACTCTGATGAGGAAATACTCAATCACATGACCACATGACTATTCATCAGTCATGCGGTGAAATCATGTGTCATTTGGTTATGTGACCTTGAACATTTGAAGAAATGACAAGAACCACTATATCCATGTAGAATAATAACCTCAATCATGTCCATGAGATAATAATCTGAAACAACCTTATGTGATTTTAACATCCTCATCCTAGAATCCATAAAATTGGTTCTTCGAGCTGAATCACCACATGACATCATGTGTGCCTACCCTTACTCTAGAGGTTGGCGACTAGCAGTGTGTGGATATTAGTTCATCCAGGGATACAATAACCTCTACTATATAGTAATCCAAAATTTATAACATATAAAAACTATGTAATTATATATAATAAATTGGAAACATGCATTTCCAACCAACTCCCAATCGTAGTACAACCACTATCAAAGAATAAGTATCCCGTGTCATGCAGATAGTTTGAAAAGTGAAGGAAACCCTAAAATAAAGACCATCAGATAAAACCCCATGAAGGTCTTAGATCCATGTCTAGATCCTCAAACATGCACATTCCCACAACAAACTCAACTACCTAGAATAGGAACCTTACCATTTTGAAGACCAACAACAATGAAATCTTCTCGAGTAGCCAATGGATGTTTGAGCGTGGTGTGAGTACAACTCAGTAGGCCACCACATTTAGTGTTCACAAAATACCCAATCTAAACTGATAGTACATTCAAGTACTAAATAAATGAAAAGGAAGAAAATCACATCTCAAGTGATATTAGTTAAAAATATTCCCTTAACACTTTTTAATCACTATAAAATATTTTTATTAATTCTTGCATGAGTTAAGAATTTAAATAATTTTCAAAATGTTCTAAGTGAGTCAATAACAATTAAAAATGAGATAATTCATGTTACCTATCTCAGTAGGGGTACAAATTTCATAATTATGTACATCACACTTACCTTAGATCCTCAATCTAGGAAGTCTCATCAAATGAAATTGTTATATGTATAGATCCTCATTCATGTTCCCTAACCTATGCATTATAGGGACGGGGTTTAGAGCCTCAGTCTAACAAGAACCTTAGGCATATATCCTCAATTACAATACCCCACAACTACGAAGCCATGTACACATTCGTTTCTCTCTATTAACTCCATATACCATATCCCCAAATATGATCAAACAATACACATTACATTTAAAACTTAGATTTAATTGAACACAAGAATAATCATCAAGACTTAACTGCTTAGAACATTAACCATTTACACCTTATAACCCATTTAACACCTTTACCATTTCATAACTTAACCCATTAAACATTTTTTTTATTCCAAAACATTAACCCATTTCCCAAAATTCATAAATTCACATGCCTTATCTAAAATATGAAATTCGATTACAAAATGAAAAATCATTTGGCACATTTATAATATTCAATTTAACCCTTTTCCACATTTCTCTGAACAATCCATTATGAAATTTCCAATAACTAGACAAAACATACATTAGTGAATATATAATTTGAACCAACATGTCAAAACATTTATCTTTGGCCTTATTCAATAAAAGTGACCTTTGGTCAAAAAATTACTATTTTCCATGTTCTAGCATATTGCCACAACCCATGGGTGGACCTAAATTATCTAATAAATCTCAATGCATCCCACGAAGATCATTAGTGGTCTAAAAACATTTATCCTACCATTTTACAAAATATTACTAAATGTATCACACATATTATATGAGAGAAACAATAACTCAACCGCACATGCACAAATCAATAATGAGACCATGAGATATAACTTTTAGACCACCTAACTCAAATATTAAGACGAACACAAGCTTAACCTTGGCCACAGATCCAAATTCAAGAACCTTTTGAATCCACAACCTATGATCCTCTTGAAAGGATGGATTTAGGGATTAAAAAGATGAATAATGACACCACAAGCATCAATTTAGAAAATAGAAAAAATAGGAGAGTTATAGATACTCAGACCATCGATCCACAACCAACAACACTCAAAATGGTCTAGAATTAATGAATATTGATAAATTGGAATATTTAAGGGATTTTTTTCAACACTAGAGGTGATGGAGATAAAATAGAGAAATAAATCTAGAAGAATACATAAAATCTAGAGTGGGGAAATGGTAATTCCTCACGTTTTAATGGAGTGCATGGTTTGGCTATATAATTTTTCCAACCATGAATCAACCCTATACCTAACTCAGTAAAAGAGGGGTCAAATTTGTAGAGTTATAATGGAATCCCACATGTTTTAGAAAACCATATACCAATATTTCGAAATACCTCTCTCCTAGGTCACACAGTTGGTCTTTCCCCCATGTAAGGTTTACACTAACCATGTGTGAACCATGAAACATGAATTAGATTGACATATTCACATTTTTTTGTGTTATGAAACCCCAGAACACTACTGAGATTCCTCATAAACCTATTATACATTTAATTAAATTTTAAAAAAAATACCTCATTAATGTCTGTGATCTTAAAACCTCTACACCTTATAATGACTTTTCTTTGAGCCTCAATTCCAAGAATCACTGATCATCCGAAAAAGAAGAAATTTGGAAACTAAGACCACATATCCAAATCTATATACCAAGATTATATCTAAAAATTTTCTTACTTCCTAAAACAAAAATTGAAGGAACAATATTTCCCCACAATACATTCTCACTATGGTACACAATAAAAACCAGATGCTCTTCAAAGGACGCATTAGCCTCATGATCAACATACTTGACATCAATAACATGATATGGTCAAGGTGATACTACCAAAGATGTGGCACATGAAAAATATCATGCATACCACTATAACATTATGGAATATCCAATCGATATGCCACTAGTACATGTGTTCCTTTCATGATGCATGCCACATATACCCCTAGGTGCATATAGTGATTATTGAATACAAACCATGTATTGTTTGGGATGTGAGAGAAATATCATAAAATTGTCACATTTGACAAAAAACGCATCACCAAATAGATAGGTATCATTCAACTACAACATCACATATCTAGAGTATTAATTCCCACCCAGGGTACTTGTGTTTTCCCTCATAAATGGGTTAGCTACTACCAAGAACAAGATCATTACCAAAATCAAAATATCCTAATCTCACATAAACAATCCCCAAATAGTTAAAACATATAAATAAACTACTATAATACCACTTTTTAACATCCATAATCAGGAATCCAATAAATCATTTTTAGCGGCCCTAGGCTTTAACACAAAACATTAAATGATTTTAAGCCTAATAAAACATAATATTAAAAGCCAAGGATTGTAAACTCTAGTGTCTTGGAAGACTTGGTACATAATCAATCATTATAAAAACAATTTTTTATTTAATCTCCATAATGATATCCTAACATACTTTTTGCTCAGACATCTTCATAGAATAACTTGGGGACAATATGAACAAAGGGATGAGATAAAATCCTAATAAGGGAAAAATCATTGTTTTAAAGCTTTAGCACATGGGTTAGAAGGCATGACATACTATTATAAAATGGTATGGAACATGTGAAAACCTAAAATATAAAAATGTGATTATATAAACATGGAGTCCTAATAATGTGGTAGAAATATAAAACATGTCTTTAGCATGATTCAAGGATCTTTGCACATATAGGAGCAGAAGTCAAGGTTAACCACCAAGACCATTGAACATAGTTGCACGAGTCAAGGATAATGGCCAAGACTACTGTATAGAGAATATCATGAGACAAAAAATTCAACCCATGAAATGGAGTGATATATTAGAACACCCATATTAACATGTTCATGAATATGTTTTTCACATATAGAATCATACATAATCAATCATAAACATAAGAGTATCCATAGAAAGAAATGGGTATCATAATCCTGTTATAAAGCATAATGAATGGGAATATCATAAAAGTATCCATGAATGAAATGAATTAGTATATTCATTTGACATTAATAAGTTAAATCTGTCATATATTATATTAAGTGATGTCAATTAAAAGTGAAAACTTGTAAAAATATTATTTAATAATTTTTAACATTAAAACATTTTACTGCAGTTTTATGGAAAATACTGAAGAGAATTTTAAATTGAAAAGGGAATAATATTTTATATAAAACCAAAAGTGAAAAAATAAGGTTTTAATGATAAAAAACTAGATTTATAAATACAAATTTGTCTTAAAGCATACTGTTGAGTGCACTTGAAATTTGTAAGAATTCGAGAAGTTCCCTTAAAATAACTTTCCTTATCTGAATATATTGATGACAAAATCACTTAAAAGAATGTATATCACCAAAATAGAATGGATAATGAATCATTATACATGATTTTATATTTATAAAAAAAATTAGAAGATGTAAATAAATATAATATAGAGTTTTATTTGGTTAAAAAGAGAGTACGAATAACCTGAAGTAATAATGGAGGTTTAGGTATAACCCCTTGCCTTAAGTCCGTTAGTGTTCTCCACTTGATATTAATAACCTGAATAATAAAATTAAGTTTATTAATTAATAATTCATGAACCAATTTTATATTTAATAGATTTATTATAATATTTTTATCTTTCTTCATTACTTTTTGATCGGTTAAGAGGTTCAATTTTATTGTTTAGGTCCATTTGATTCGTGATCGGTTTACTTGTATACCTGAACAGAAAATCATGTAAATCAGGGATAGTTCTCCAGAATTAGAGTTATAATGTTGAACACCCAGAAGCATACATGGTTTTAAATTTCATTGGGTTACATGGAGTGAAGATGATTCATTATATAAAACATTAGTGATAATGTTTTGGTTTAATTGGCAGTTTTTGATCACAACAATTACATTTTGTTTAATAAATTATAACCATGTGTACAAAAAGATTCTAGAACCATAGATGAGACATAATTATTATATTATTATCTTGTTAAATAGAGATAATTTTTTCCTGACTATAAAAGAAGATGGTAATGGAAATTTAAAACCCATCGTCCTTGAATGTGGTAAATTAACACATCACAGATGATGTTTTTAATCCTAGTATAAAATAAGGGTAAAGAAGAGATGATAATAAGTGATGGCATTATCATAAAAAAATTATAGTACATATAAGTTACTGGAGTTGTCATAACATTTTAATGAGGATGGTTAAGGATAGAAAATAAATTAATGGAACATGAATGAAAAGTAAAAGAATTGAAAAGAGGAATTCACCTCTTGAGTTAATCTTCCTTGAGAGCCTCTAAAGGGGATTGAATTTGGGGTTTTGGGGACCCAAGGGTTTTTAGACATGGGGGAGGAATTTTGGGAGGGATTTGAGAATAATTTATGCTAGTCACAAGGATTGAGATGAGTGAGGAGAAGATGGGTGTTTGGGTTATTTTTATAGTGGAGGGGAGGAGGGTTTTTTTTAATATTTTAATCATTAGTTTATTATTTCTAAATAAGAAAAGAAATAGTGAAGATTCCATGAACAAAATAGTAATATGTTCATGTGAGTTCAAAACCAACGTCATTACAACATACATGCCTCAATAAATAGTATATTTGACATATAATGTATATATAAAATATATTACTGTAGTTTACAATTCATATAAAATTCAAGTATTTTGGAAAAATCCAAAAAATTCACCATAAAAAGTTTTCGATATGTAAATTAAAATAATGAAATGTATTTTTCAAAAATAACATTCTTAATACTATTAATTTAATTTCTATTTAAAATTTTAATTTTCTTGATAAATATGGATTTTCATATTATACATAGTTTTATAATTCCTTTGAAAATTACATAAGGTATTATGAAATTATCTTAAAACTAGAAGATATAAAAACAATAATTTATGAGTAAATTTTATGAAAATCCATTTTTTTAATTATTTAATTATTCATATAATTTTAGTTATATATTTATTACGTATATGAATACCTACACTATCATATTGTCACTTATATGATGGATAATATTTATTTATACTTTCATTGGTAATGTTACTATTTACTTGACTGATTTACTATTCACAAGGATTGTATTACTATTAAAAAGGATAACATTACTATTCGTAAGGGTCAGTTTCTATTCACCAAAAATTAAGTTTGTCTTATCAGACTCCATGTATCTAATTGACTGCAACTGTGTATGTTGGGTTATTGAAATTCAAATCACAAAAATGAAAATATTATGTTTAAAGTTCACATAGTACTTAGTAGTTCATTGTGTTTTGATTTCATGTGATTAAATGAAATAATTATAGGAAGTAAATTTCCACTGTGAAAACATTGGGTTGTTACATTATTCACCCTTATGAAATTTCTCCATTGAAATTTTGTCTTATATTCAAAGCCATAGACAAGTTTGAGTAGATTTCATTCATTTCCTCCTACAGTTCTCAAGTAGCCTCTTCGTACATATTGTTTCACCAAAGTACTTTGACTAGGTGTGTAGTCTTGTTATGTACTTTATCTCCATGATCCAAGATCATCACCAGATGCTCCTCGTAGGAAAGATTATTCTCCAAATGTAACACCTCTAAAGAGATCACATGTGAAGGTTCTGCTATGTATATCCTTAATTCGGATACATGGAAGACATCATGTACTTTTGACATGGTAGGTGGAAGTGACAGTCGATATGCCACATCCCCAAAAAAATCAAGAATCTTGAAGGCACCGATGTACCTGGGACATAACATTCCATTCTTCCCAAATCTCATTACCATTTTCCATGGAGATATACGTAGAAATATCACGTCTTCAACTTTGAACTCAAGGTCTCATCGACGATTGTCTCCATAACTCTTTTTTTGACTTTGGGCTTCCATGATGTGTTTCAGAATGGTTTTCACCTTTTATACCATTTCATCAACCATTTCAGGTCCTAGTAGTTTACGCTCAGTGAATTCATCACCACACGCCAATGTTTTTCACCTTTTCCCTTAAAGGGCATCATATAGTTCCATTCGAATGGTTGTGTAGAAATTATTGTTGTAGGGGAATTAAACCAGGGGAAGATATTGGTCTCATCCTCCATTGAAGTCAATAGAACCTGCTATAACTATGCCAAAATATCTATTTAGTGGTGGTTTAAACCACCGCTAAAACATGTGTTAGGAAATAATTAGCGGCGGTTTTTTAAAACTGTCATATAACGATTTTGTGGTGGTTTTTTAGCATCGGTTTAAACCGTCGCTAAATCGACTTTATTATTTTTATAATTTCTCCTTCTTCTTATTTTTTATTATTTGTTATTATTTTTTTATTTTAGTAATTTTTTTCTTAATTTTTTTTATTTTTATTTTCGTAATTTATTTATTTATTTTCATAATTAATGTATTTAATTATGTATTTATTTATTTATTTAAATATTTATTATTACCACACACATACCCATCTCCATGCATATGTCCATTTCCATGGAAATGCCCATGCCATATATAGAAATTCTGTGTTGGGTGAGATTTGAACCCATTACCTCTTGCTAATTCTCCAATGACTTTTCCACTCCAATAGGCTCTTCATGTGGTCAATAAATCGAATTTAATATACTTATATATATATATATATATATTAATTGAAAACACAATTAATACATAACAAATAGATACACACAAAATAATTATTAATCAATAATTATTCATAAATGATTATTAATCCATAATTATTAGTCAATAATCAGTAATTAAGAATCAATAATCAATAATTACTAATTTCTAATATATAATATATAATATATAACATATAATATATAACATATAATATATAAGACATAATATATAATACATAATACATAACACATAAAACAGAATATATAATACATAATACATAATATATTATATATAATATATTATCTATTATATATTATACATTATATAATACATAATATATAATAGATAAAATAAAATACATAATATATAACAGAAAATAAATAATAAATAATATATAATAGATAATATATAATATATAATGTATAATATATATAATATAATATAAAAGTAATGTATAATTAATATATTAATTAAAAAATAATTTAATATTTGATAAATAAATAACAAATAAATAACAAATTAAAAAATAATAGATAAATAAAAAATAAAAAATAAAAAATAAAAAATAAAAAATAATAATTAAAAAATAAAAAATAAAAAATATTAAATAGTAAATAATAAATAATAAATAAAATATAAAAAACAACAAATATTAATTAATAATTTATAAGTAATTAATAATTAATAACACATGATGACTAATAATTAATAATTGAACATTAATAATTAGTATTTAATATTTAATATTTAATATTTAATAATTTATAAATAATTAATAAAAATTAATAATTTCTGAAAAAATAATTAAAAAATAAAGAATAATGAATAAATAAATATTAACTGAATAATTAAAAAAATTAATATTTAGTAAATCTGAAATAAATAAATTAATATTTAAAAATTGATAATAAATAATAAATAATAAATAATAAACAATCCAGAATGAATAATAATTAATAAAATAAAAAATTAATATATAATTAAATAAAAAAATAATAATAAAATAATAATTCATAATTAATAATTACTAATAATTAATAATTGATAATTATAAAATTAATAATTAATATCTATTAATTAATATTTAAATTTAAAAATTTAATATACAATATTAAATATCTAATATTAAATATTTAATTAATAAATAAATAATAAATAAATAAATAAATAAATAAAAAATGAATAAAAAATGAATAATAAATTTCTATTTAATAAATTAAAAATAAATTTATAAATAACTAATAATTAATAATTAAAAATTAATAACAAAAAAATAAGTAAATAAATAGATCAATAGATGAATAAATAATAAATAATTAATAATTAATGAAAACTAATTAGTAATAATTAATAATTAATAATTATTTAATAATAATTTCTTAATTAATAATTATTAATTAATAAATAATTAATTATTAACAAATAAATATTTAAATAACAAATGAATAAATAAATAAAGATTAATAATCTAATGTTAAATAATAATTAATTAATTAACTAAAAAATTAAATTAATAATTAATCTGTACATAATTACTAAGTAATAAATCAATAAATAAATATTAAATATTAAATTAATAAATATATAATTAAATAATAGGTAAATATATTATATTTTATTAATAACTAATAAATTCAATAAATATTTTTTTGATATTAAATAAATAAGTAAATAAATAAATTAAAAATAATTAAATAATTAAATAAATCATAAAACGTTAAGAACCTCTAAAAACCATTAAAAACACTAAAATGGCCATAAAATATGGTATGAGACTCCTTTTTCAATGCAACAACTAGTCAAATCAAAGATCATCAAATGAACTTTGATATGATATGTGGTACATACTGAACTGACTCCTCAATCGAATGTTATAACCGTATGAATTTTAAGAAATCAGTGTGTCTAACTAAAACCTATGTTTGGGAGGCCTTCTAAGACATTCTTGTAGAGTACAAGGGGTAAAATACTCAAAGCCTTCATAGTAGACTTATGCAGTATAGAGCTCGTCGTAGGTTTCAATTTAATATGTGGCAGAGCGCAAATGGACACTCAAATTTAAAGTTATTACCGTTTGGAGTTCGAGTTCGATTTTCAACTTTTGACTTTTGAATATATTTTTTCTTTTGATTATCACAGGATTTAAATATCAATTGGTTTTTTCTAATTTCATAAACTTTGATTTGATTGGTTGTGGATCTGAAATGGACTCAGAGATCAGAAGTTATGGTCATTTGAAGCTGAAGTCTGTTCATCTACTTACTAAGGATTTCTTTTCAGTTTAAGAATATTATTAACTAATAATTATAAATAATAATTAATTGGAAAATTTCAAATATATAAAATTATAAATAAATAAATAAATTTTATTTTAAATAATAAAAAATAAAAACTAAAAAATAAAAAATTAATTTTTTTTAAAAAATATTTCATAACTTTTGTGGCGGTTTTCAAAAAACAACACCTATTTTGTGGAGGTATTTTTTAAAAACAACTGTTTAATTTTTTTAATTTTTTTAGAAGATATTTTTAAAAAAATTTAAAAAACAATTGAAGAAAAATTAGCATCGGTTTTTTCGTTCTAGTTTTAAAAACTGCCGCTAAATATTTGATCAAAAATATTATAGCGTCAGTTTTTAAAATCGACATACATAAAACTATTTTCATGTTGTTTATTAACATATCATTAGGTGTTTGAATAGTTTACTCAGATTTGACATTAGTTTGATGATGAGAGGTTGTATTGATATTTAGTTCAGTGCTTAGTGCTTGTTGATGACTTTTTCAGAGATTGAGTTTAATCTCAGATCTTGATTAGATACAATAGATAATGGTATTCCATGATTCCATACCACTTATTTGATATATATACATGCATGTTGATCCAATGAGAAGTCATCTTGAATTGTAATAAAGTGAGTTGTCATTATAAGAGGATCCACAATGACCCCTTTTTCATTGTTTCCTCTCGATTGCCTTGGATATCTTGTGAAAATATCCATGGTAATGTTCTACCACATACATGTTAGTATGGGTAGTGATTTCGTCATCCCCTTATACTTATATCTTTCATTCTTCACTTATTGACATATTAAGCACTTTGATGTATACTCAACAATCTCATTCTTCATATTCTCCCACCAGAAGTTCTCTTGGATATCTCAAAACAACTTTGTGCTCCTTGATAGAGAAGGTTGAACAATGTGCATCATTTAAAACATCCTTCTTTATATGTGGATCAGATAATATCCAAAATCGTGACCCAAATATTACAACTCCTTCCTCATCAATCTTCAACTAAGAGGATTTCTCTTTTCTAATAGCTTCCATCCTTTTCTAAATTTCCTCATCTTTTCATTGATCATCGATTATTTTACCCATAAGGGATTGTTGATAAAGGATTGATGACGTTCCTCCTGTAATGATTCCCATCTCCATCCTCTATAAATCAATGATTGTTGGATCCTTTTCAATTATCATCATTGATAATGAGTCATGATCCTTTATACATAGAGCATCTTCCCCCCTTAGTTTCCATAAAGGGTTGATAGTGGATTGAGTAGTCATAATACTTGATGAGCTATAACCATATTATCTAGTGCATATTAATATCTTTTTGTGTGAATATATATTTGAGACACTTGTGATCAATATATATCTCACACTTCTCTCCATACAGATATGGCTTCCAATTTTTTTACACATATATCAGAGTTCCAACTCTAGATCATGAATAGGACAGTTTTGCTCATGGATTTTCAATATTTTGGAGGCTTAGGCTATCGCATTATCATTTTGCATCATCACAAAATCTAATACCTTCTTTGGAGCTTCACTATACACCATTCAGAGTTCTCCACTTGTTGTGAGTGTTAGTATTGGAACATTGATAAACCTAATTTTCAGCTCCATAAAGATGTTTTCACATTCTTGAGTCCAGAAAAATTTCACTCATTTCTATTTCAGCTTGGTAATTTGGTTTGACAATCATGAGAAGTTCTTCAAAAATCTTCGATAATACCTGAATTGACCCAGAAAGCAGTGGATATTTGTAATAGATGTTGGCCTAATCCACTCTTCAATTTCCATTGTCTTGAAAGGATCCACATATATCCCTTTTTGGTGATAACGTACCCCAAGAATGATATGTCCTCCATCCAGAGCTAACATTTAATATTCTATTCATATAGATTCTCCCTTCACAATGGCTTTAAAATAGTATTAAAATGCTCCTCATATTCCTCCTTGCACTTGGAGTATATCAGAATATCATCAATAATGACTACCACGAATTTGTTGAGGTAATATCTAGAGACTGTACTCATTAAATCCAAGAAAATTGCTAGAACATTATTGTGTATAAAGGGCATCGGTATGAAGTCATTGTGTCTATACCATGTTTGAAAAGTAGTGTTGGGAATATATTCCTTCCTCACCTTTAATTGGTGATATCCTGACTGAAGATCAACCATAGAGAAATAATTTGCCCCAAAAATCAGATCGAATAAGCCATATATCATTTGTAAAGGATACTTGTTCTTTATCATGATTTTATTGATCTCAGGATAATCAATAATGATGTTCATTGATCCATCCTTCTTCTTGATGAAGAGGAATTGCTCAAACCCGGGTGTAGCACTCGAGCATATAAAACCCTTCACTAGATTCTCTTGTAACTGCTTCTTCAGCTCTTCCGGATCTACAATGGGCACTCTATAAGGTGTATTTGATAAAGATAGGGATCCAGGAATAAGATCAATTGATAACAAAACCTCTCTATCAAGAGGAAGACCATGAAACTTTTTCGGGAATACATGAATGTAATTTCTCATGATGGGCATTTCTTCAAGCATGATTATCTACTTTGTCTCAATCATTATATCTAGACATTATTTCTCACATGGAATTAATATCCACACATGATACAATGATTCTAAAGGATGTTCATCTTTTTACTTACACTTGTAATTAATTGGAGGATGCTTTGGGATGTGAAGAGTAATCTCCCTTTACAAACAGTTGATGTTGGATTTGTATAAAGATTCCCAATCCATGCCCAAGATAACATCTTAATCCACTAAAGGAAGTATGAAAACATTTTTTGGGAGGTTCATCCCCCAAAAATTTGTTGGGGAAGAGATAAAAACCTTGAATTCAGTAATTTCCCCATTCGATGTTCTCATAGATAACAAATCCTCTAAATTTTGAGGTGGTATTTGAATAGTTCTACTAAACTTGAATGATATGAAAGAATTCCTAGATCCAGAATTAAATGGTATGTTCACTATTCTTGAATTAATTACTAGTGTACCTATCACAACATCATAGTTCGTCTCCACATTAGTAGTACTGATATCATAATCCCTTCCTTGTTTCCTTGCAGGTTGTTGTTTATTTCCCTCGACAACCATTGGCTTAGGGAAATTATTTGCATAATTCCCATACTCTGTGAAATTATAACACTTCACCCCTAGTTGAGAGTTTATTCCTTCCTTCCTTTATTCTCCACATTAGCGGGATTCTTCATATCCCATCGGCATTTTTAGAAATATTTCCCATCTTTCAACATTTGAAGAAATTATTATTTCCCTTTAGACAGTTTCTAGTTTGCTTCTTCCCAAAATTCTTACATGTGAGATGGTTTAGATTCTTTCCATTTTGGAATTTATTTTTTGAACCACCCATATTAGATTGAATTTTCCATTTTTTTGGGACCAAGATACCCATGAGAGTCTCTTATCTCCATTTCAACCTTAAGGTCAAAACAGACAATCTCATCATAGCTTTAGAAGTCTCGAATCACCATTCCTTTTCATAGACTCGGCTTTATCCTACTCAAGAAGTGATCCACCTTTATTTTAGTGCTCAAAAAAAATCAATGGGAATAACTTGAAATCCTTGTAATGTTTTTTCATATTCCTCTATTGACTCATCTTCTTTTAAAATTTTTCCTTGAAACACACATTCCATTATTAGATGGAGGGTTCAAGGAAAATAATAATTGAAAAACATTCTCTTGAAATTACTACCAGTCCATGGAATTAATTTTCTATAGGGTATTTTTTTCTTGATCATTTTCCACCACTGATTATCTTACCCATCAAAATGAAAGACACCTAGCACAAATTTCTCTTCTTCTATGAACTGGAGGTCTGATAATATCATTTAATTATAATTAAACCACTATTCTGCGAGGTGGGGCTATTAGATCCACTAAACATGGGAGTCCTTTTCTGCATGAAGTATTCAATAAAAAATTTGTTTTTTTTCATTAGGTTGGAGGGAGTTCCACATGATTGAAGTTATTATTCATAACATGAACCCACTGATCAAGTATTTTCATGTTGTTTTGAGCACCTTCTTCCCTCATATTTGGTGTATAATTAGATAAATCTTCACATTTCCTATACCATTGATTATTAGAACGTTTTCTTTTATTTCACTCCATTAACTAATAAAAATAACATACAATTATAGGTCTTGAATACGTAGCTATTGAGTATAAAAAGTATACTTGAACATAAAATTATAAACTATAAACGGGAAGTATATCCTAACATGTGATTCCCTACGTATAAATCTTGGTTATCCTTGATCTATTTATTAACTTATATTCTTATTATATTTTTATATTTCCTTAATAATGGTTTTTACTAAGCTGAAGAATTTACAAAAATCATATCCCCCAGAGTGTCAAACCAAGAGTACAACATGGCTCGTTGTCATGCCCGAGTTTTCATTCGAGTCTAGATCAAAGCGGTGTTTTTTCGGTTTTACCCTTAGATACATCTTTACTAGAGCCAGATCTACCAATTTGTATATATATAGGGATTTATTTTCTTGACAAACCAATTACTCTATACTTATCAAAATTTAGGGTTGTTTTTTATACTTAGTCTCATCCTTAAGGTTCTTACTAAAGCAATCTATTCCTAATATCCAAAAATTCCTAGACCATCCTCCAATAAAAACTATAGTGTTTTTATCCTTTTACACATTATAATACTTGATTTTAATCACAATAAAACATCATATTACAATCCAAGTATCGTAATGTCTAGTGTCTTGGAAGACTGGGAACATAATCAAAAAATATAAAAACAACATTTTATTTAATATCCATAATGAGATCCTATCATCCATTGTGCTCATATAACTTCATATAATAACCTGGGGATATCATGAACAAAGGGATGATAAAAAATTACAATAAGGGGAAAATAATAGTAATAAAGCCTTAGCTCATGGGTTAGAAGGCATGACATAATGATGTAAAAAGGCATAAAAAATATGAAATCATGACATATAAACATTTTATAAAATAATAAATGGAATCATAATAATTTCTTATAAACATAAAATATGAATTTATAATTAGACAAGGCTTTTTGTACATAGAGGAGAACAAGTAAATTATAACCACCAAGATCGTTGCACATGGTAGCACGAGTAAAGGCTAATCTTCAAGACCATTGTACATAACATCACATGAGAATCAAATTTACCCAATAAATTGGAGAACTATATTGGTGAACCCATCTTAACATGTTTATGAATAGTATTTACACATATAGATACAGACATAATCAATCATAAACATAAGGGAACCCGGGGAAATAAATGGGTATCATAATCATGTCATACAGCACAATGAATCTATGTATCATAAAAGCATCCATGAAAGAAAGGAATTCAACCATTCATGTAAATTAATAAGGTAAAATACAAATATATCATCTTAACTGATTTCAAATAAAATTTATAACATGTAAATAGAGTTTTCAAGAATTTTTTTCATTAACAAATTTTACTGCAGTTTTAAGGAATATACTAAAGAGAATTTAAAATTGAAAGGGGAAAATTAATTTATATAAAACTAGTAGTGATCCAATAATGTTTTGATAATAAAAAAAGGTTTTATAAAAACAATGTAGGCTTAAAAAAATATGGTTGAGTACACATGAAATTATGTAAAAATTCAAGAAGCTCCCTTAAAATATGTTTTCTTATCCAGAAGTGTAGAAGAGGGAGTCACTTAAAAGCATGTATATCCCCATAAGTGAATGAATAATAGATCTAGATAGATGATTTTGGACATATAAATATAAATTATAATATTTACATTAACATAATATAGGATTTAATTTGGGTAAAAAAGTGTTATAATAACCCGAAGGGATAACGGAGGTTCGGGTAGAATCCCTTACCATAATTCCGATGGTGTTCTACACTAGATATTAATGAGATGAATAATAAAATTAGGATACTTAATTAATAATTCCAATACCTATTTTACATTTTATAGATTTATTATAACCTTTTAATGTTCTCTCATGACCTTTTTATGGGTTACGAGGTTCAATTTCATTGTTTATTTCTGTTTGTTTCATGACCAGTTTACTTAAATACAGGAACAATTAATCATGTAAAATGAGGATATTTTTCCAGAATTAGAGTTATATTATTCAATATCTATAAGGGTACATGGTTGTAAATTTTATTTTGTTACATTTATTTAATATTATCCATTATATAAATCTTTAGTGATAACCTTTTGGGTTAATTGGCGGTTTTTGATCACAAAGAACATATTTTGTGTTATAAATCAAAACCATTTGTACAAAAAGATTCCAAAACCATAAATTAGACATAATACCAATATTATATTATGGTTCAACCATGAAAATGTATTCATTACCTGAATTGAAGGTGGTAATGGAAACTAAAATCCCATTGTCCTTAAATGTGGTAATTAACACATCTTGGATGGTGTTTTTACTACTTGTATAAAAGAAGGGTAAAAGAGATATGATAATAAATTATTCAATTATAATAAAACAAATTCTAGTTCATATAAGGTACTATATATTTCATATCATTTTTATGAGGAGAGGAACATTTATAAGTGAATACAAAGGAACTTTAAAGGAAATTAAAATAATGGAAAAGAGGAATTTACCTCTTGAGTTAATATTCCATGGGATCATCATAAAAGAATAGGATTTTGTTATTTGAGGAGACCAAGGGTTTCTAGATGTGGGGGGGGGGGGGGTTTTAGAGATATTTGAGTAGAATTATTTCAAGAAAAAAGGATTGAGTGGAGTGATGAAAGGAGGGTTGTGTGAATGGTTTTTAGAGTGGAGGGGGGGGGGGATTTTGTAATATTTTAATAATTAGTTTATTATTTCTCCATAAGACAATAAATCATGATAATTAAATGAAAAATAATAATAATATGTGCATTTAATTTCTAATTCAAGGTGCTTACGTCATCCAAGACTCAATAAATTGTGTATATAACACATAATGTATATATACGATAAATTACAGAGTTTTACTCTTCATAAAAAATTCATGTATTTTAGAAAAATCCCAAAAAAATCACCCTAACCATTTTCAACATGTAGAATCCATAAATTAAATTAATTTAAAAATAATAATTTTATAAATATGATTAATTTTATTTTTAATTAAAATGTCACGGCCCATCCCTCAGGGCCCGTGTTGCGACTACCCCAAGCCTGCCTTCCACAGGCCAAGGGCAGGCGACTAGCACCAAAGGTGTAATTCCCTAAAACTAGGAAGGCATTGAATTTATATCCTATAAACACACACAATAAGATATTAACACGAGTAAACTATAAAACGCAAAAAGTTCTAAATGAAAAGGGACCGGAATACAAGCCCAACAGTAAAGGTACAAGTAAAACTAAAAACAATACAACCGAAGAAAAAGAAAAAAAAGTAGCTACTGGGTTATCGTCCTAGATTCCTACATGAACGGTAGGTAAAAATAGCCTCCTTAACACTCTACATTCATCCGTCTCCTCCACGTACCGACACGCTGTATGGTCCACCTCCGGGCACCGACCAGTCCTAGTACTCTCAGCCTCAGTCAGCACTGTCTGTCATCTACAACCAATAGAACAAGGTGCGGGCATATCCTGTATAGGGGTGAGTATAACGATAATTAGTTGGGACCCTGAGACCCGCAAGGTCTAACAAAATAAATCAATTATAAACCAAAATGTATGAAATCAATAGATATCCTTACATAAGTATATGCCCATACATATACCTAGGTTATCAAGTGATCTATCTCAATAATGAGGAATACATAGACAAACTGACTCAGCTCCACCCAGATTTTGTTCTAGGGGTAGTATCAGGTAACATCCCCAGTCACATTGTAGAAACCTTGATTACTGGAGAACTCCTCCTTTATTGAGTATAGAGGCCTTGTCGCGACACCAAGCATGCTTCCCACTAACCTTGTACTGTAGAGGTATCCTTCTGTCCAATACCATGGATCTGCCACGTCACTAAGCATTCTCCCCACCATGGGTCTGCCGCATCACCAAGAACACTCCCCCTCATATCCTGTTGATGTACTTCTCATATCGAGTGTCGTGGATCTGCCACGACACCAAGGCGCTACCCACTTTGGGTCTTCCACCACACCAAGGCACTCCCCACTTGCCTAGTAGAGTAACTCTGAGTCAAAATGGTTTGTAATTGTCAGGTACTAGCCAGCTACTAGGTCTCCACCTTATACTCTCTCGTCTACAGGAGGTTCCACTCCTAAAGCGATTGGTCGATACACCAACTGTCACTAAGTCCCATGAAGAAGTATCAAAACGGTCTGCCACATAATAGGGGTCTCAACGTAATAGACAGTGCATCAATCAGACGCCCGGCCTGTGAGTTCTTAGCCTTTTAGTCCTAGGGGCCCGGTTGGATTAGTGCTCGGCCCAACAAAAATATACAACATCTCAATATGAAACTCAGTGGGGGTATTATTTAAAGGGACTATATCACTTCATGGTTCCCAATTCCGCTAACCGTTCATCAAATGGACGTCTGGTGCCAATGTTATGGCCAAAAGAAGTATACAGGTCGTAGTGGGCCTGGGTCCGTTCTGACCTGGCCTGAACTGGCATGGGTCGACCCGTTTCGGGTTGACCCAGCCTGACCCGTAGAGTCATGCCCAACCCGTAATGAGTCCCAGAAAACTGGGAGGTCCAGTAGGCCGCGAGGTCCGCGAGGGGATACAGAGCCCCTAGGTGATGCGGGGCGGCTCAGTTGTGGGGGTTCCATGAAAGAGCAGGGCTAGTTCGGCTGGGGCGCCACGAGGGGCATAGGATAGATCGGCCAGGGTGCTGTGAGTGGTGCTTGCCGGTTCGGTCAGGGTGCCGTGAGGGGCATGGGCAAGTTTTTCCAGGGAGCCACATGGGGAGCAGGCCACTTCAGGAGGCCGGAAGGCAGCGTGAGCCGGGGCAACTTGGACGGCGGACGACGCGACAAGTGCGATGTGGCTGGGGCGATGTGGCCTTTGCGGCGTGGCATGCAGACGACGTGGCCAGTTGTCGATGGGGATGGGTGGTGCAGCCGGTGAGTGGCACGGCCAGGGTGGGTCGGCCGACGGGCGCAGGGCCGATTTGGCCAGAAGGCCAGAGCACCGTGGGGGCGGCGTGGGCCATAGATGCTGCGGGTGGCAGTGCTTTTGCCTTTGTCACCTTTGTTGCCTCCCTTCATTCCTAAGAACACCACAATGTAGAATGAAGGAGGGGGTCGGTCCATATAGTTTGGACCACACCCTCCTCATTTAGAGTGGTAGCATACGATTCAGAATAATAAAGAAAAGAACATCAACCATGATCTTACACAAAATAAATATTCCCAATACCGTGCAAGAGAAGAAGGGAGTACATGGAAATTGATAAAAAAAATTACATTTAACCCCTACCTAGTATTGTTCGTTGATGACGATGAGGAGGGAAGTTCGGTCGTCGAAGATGTCCCACATCGGATGAAGTCCCAATAAAAAAGGTCGAAGGAGGTCGATGTTCTTTGTCAGAGGAGTGTTCTTCATTAGAGAGTGTAATCCTCCATGTGTTGGGTGTCGCGACACTTTACCAGTGCTTCATCGCTTGGTGAAGTCGTCCCAAATCCTCATACCAAGCTTTATATATATAGGAGAGGGGGAGAGGTATGTAATGATCGTGGAATTTATGACAGTTCATTTATTATGAACCTTCTTAAATTCCAACGATGCTTTTACATAATATTTAAAAATGGGTCAATCCAATTAATTTATGTTGGCATAATAAATTGGTGTGTTGGCACAATTTAATGTGGAGGATGTTAAGAGGCTCCTCCACTTTAATGATGGGGGGTTGGGAGTATTTTTCAATTAATGGGGGGGTTTAATCCTGGGTGGTCCCCACCTCCATGACCTCTCATGGGAGGTTATGGTTCGGGTGGTCCCAACAACCATAACCTCTCATGAGAGGATAAGGTCTGGTGGTACCCACACCTCAACTACCACATGGAGGTTTAGTTCTAGTGAACCCCACCTCTAAACCCCCACATGGGTGTTGCAAATAAAAATAAAAATGTCATACACTTCTATTTTTTATTTTATTCTTACATGAAAAATCCGAAATCTAATTTACACCCTCAGTCAACTACCTTCAGTGCGAAAGTATTAGGCAAATACTGGTACTAAAAATTCAATGGTGCCTTCAGATTTCAATTACAAGCACTGGTTCAAAAGATAGAAAAACCCACTCACACGTTTACTAAACGTAATTGAAAAAAAGTTAATAAATTCATTATGGGAACACCAATCCTCGTAATCACACACTATTAATTTTCACATGAATTGTAAAATTCCCATATATTTAAAAAAATTACATGGAAATTATGGGTCATTACATTCTCTCCACCTCAGGCTTTACATCCCTGTAATCCAAAACTCAAACTAAGGGAACGATTGGGGGTGCTGAGCACGCATCTGATCCTCCTGCTCCCATGTGCTCACCTAGAGGTTCCTGTGATACCAGCGAATGTTCACCAGAGATATCTAATGTCCACAAAGGATCCACTCCTATTGATTCTCAGTATATACTGTATCCTCCATAAAAGTTTCCCCATCAATGATGTTTAGTGCTCCATGGTCGATGATGTGAGAATGGTCATGCACGTATCTTTTCAACATGGATACGTGGAAGACGTCGTGCACCTGGTGCAACTAAGGTGTAAGTGCTTTGCGGGATGCCACCTCGCCAACTCTACTAAGGACCTGATAAGGTACAATTAACCTTCAATATAACTTTCCCCCTTGGCCAAATCTCCGCAAACCTCATCGAGGAGAGACCCGTAGAAAGACGTGGTTGACCTCATCGAATGCTAGAGGTCTCTGTTTCCTGTCGGTATATGACATATGCCTACTTTGTGTAGTCTTAATCTACTCTTGGTTGACTTGTACCTTCTCTGTGGCAGCCCGTACCATCTCTGGTCCCACTAGTGCTAACTCCCCTAGGTCAGTCCAGCAAAAGGGTGATCTGTAAGGTCGCCCGTATAACGCCTCGAAAGGTGCCATCCCAATGGTAGAGTGATAGATGTTGTCGTATGAAAACTACACCAAAGGTAAGTGATCCTCCTAGCTGCGACTGGATTTGAGGACACAGGCATGAAGCTTGTCCTCAAGGGTCTGAATGGTCCACTCAGTCTTGCCAACCGTTTGAGGATGGAAGGCGGTGCTAAAACGAAGCTGCGTCCTGAAAGCCTCCTGCAACCCCTTCCATATTTGGGAAGTAAAATGTGCATCATGATTAGAAATGATTTTTGAGGGTACCCCATTTAACCGCACAATCTCCTCCACATAGAGACGTCCCAATATCTCTACAAAACCCTTCTCTCTGATCGGTATGAAGTGGGCCGACTTGGTGAGTCGATCGACGATCACCCTGATAGAGTCATGACCCCTACATGTATGTGGAATTCCTATCACGAACATCATGGATATACCATCCCACTTCCAATCTGGGACCTCTAAAGGATGAACCATGCCTACTGGTACATGATGCTTTACCTTTACTTGCTGACAAGTGAGGCCCTGAGAGACAAAATCTACAACTACTTTCTTCATTCCTAGCCACCAATGCTATCGTCGGAGGTCATGGCACATCTTCACCACTCCCAGATGTACCGCTAGAGGGGATATGTATAACTCCCTCAACACTCCTACCTGAAGTGACACTGGTACCATGGTATGTCCTCTCAAGAGGATGACATGCTCCCCACCTTCCGAAAATTCATCAGGTACCTGTCCTATGGATATCTGAGCACGTCGAGCCTTACAAATAACATCCCCATGTTGCACCTCCCAGACATGCTGAATAAGTGGGGGAGTGACTATAAGAGACTGAAGAAAAGATGCTATTCTCTATCTACAAAGGATATCTACAAAGCGGCTAGCTGCTTTGTCGCTTCACATAACAGCTATATACCAGATCTATGATTGAGTGCATCTGCAACAATGTTCCCCTTCCTAGAAGTATAGACTATCTCAGCGTCATAGTCCAAGAGGAACTCATGACAACATCACTGTCTCAGGTTCAGGTCCTTTCTGAGAGGAGATATAACCGAGACTATTATGATCAGAGTACATTGTAACGCACTCGCCCATGCGATAGTGTCACCACATATTCCTGGAGAAGACCACCGTCGCTAAATCCAGGTCATGGGTAGCGTAGTTCTGCTCATTCTGTCTCAACCGTCGAGAACCATATGAGATCACAGCTCACTCTTGCATCAGGACACATCTGAGTTTGGTCCCTGATGTGTCACAATAGACTACATACCCTACGCCTTCCTTTGGAAGCCTCATGATGGGAGAACTAGTCAGCCTCTGCCTCAGCTCCTAAAAACTCCACTAGCATTTCTCCAACCAAACAAAGGGTTGACCATTATTTATCAAGGATGAAAGTGGTTCTATAAATTTGGAGACCTATGGAACAAACCTCTAGTAATATCCAGCCAAGAAAAGGAAACTTCGTTCCTCCATCACATTCTTGGGTGGCTCCCAAACAAGTACCACCTCAATCATTGCTGGATCTACTGCAAGTCCAACCTCTGATATGACATGTCCTAGAAAGTGAACCTCTTGGATCCAAAATTGGAATTTCGAGATCTTACCATAAATATGGTGCTCTCAGAGTGTGTCCAGTACTACCTATAAAGCATAGACATCCCCCTCCTTAGTAGTCGAGTAGATCAGAATAAAATCGAGGAAGACTACGACAAAGCAATCAAGGTACGGGTGAAAGACCATGTTCATGAGTCCCATAAACACTACTAGAGCATTGATTACATCAAATGGAATAACGAAGAACTCATAATGGTTGTACCGACACCTGAAGTTGTCTTCTGCCTATCCTCGTCTCGTACACTGAGCTGGTGATAGCCTAATCTAAGGTTTATCTTTGAGAACCACCAGGCTCCCTTCATCTGATCAATGAGGTCATCGATCCTTAGGAGTAGGTACTTGTTCTTCTTGGTCACTTGCTTCAGGTTTTGATAGTCAACACAAAGCCTCAAGCTCTCATATTCCTTCTTCGAAAATAGAATCAGGGCTGCCCATGGAGAAACACTGGTTCAGATGAACCCCTTCCCCTATAAGTCCTCCAGCTGTACCCGCAGCTCACAAAGCTCTGCAGGAGCCATCCGATATGCTGGTGTAGATATTGGTGTCATACTAGGGTAAAATTCAATGTAACAGTCCACCTCTCTATGAGGAGGTAGATCCAGAACATCATTAGGGAAAACATTCGTGTACTGGTCTACCAATATAAGATAACTCAGACTCTCCACATAAATAACTCTGACGGTAAGTCTAGCTAAATTATGAGTGATCGACTAAAATCTCCTCATAGAAAGTAAATCCTTTGCTACAAAGGCTCCCTTCTCACCGATGAAGGTAAACCTTGTCCCATCTGTGCGGAAACACCAAACATTCTGCCTAATATAGTCAATCTGAGCACGAGCCGTAGATAACATGTACATACCCAAGATGACATCACAAGGCCTCAACGCTGCTACTTGGAGATCCCAGCCGATGATCTTGCCTCTTAGAGTATGCTCGCACTGACGACAACAGTGCATAATCATCGAATCTCTTCATGTAGGAGTCTCTAGTCGTATGGATCGAGCCATTGGCTCCGTCAGAATCTCCGAGATCCAAACGAGTGAAATGAAAATAAAAGAGTGACTAACACCCATGTCTATAAGAACTACATCTATAGTGGATTGGACAAAGATCGTACCTTGTATCATCTCCAAAGCATTGTGATCTTAAGCCTCAACTACCTGGAGCTGAGCTCTCCAGTGTCCACCTGCTCTCTGTAGTCAGGGTAGACCTCCTGGTGGTGGTGGGAGTAATATCTTGAATCGTCACCCACCTCCATCTTCACGACCACCTCCTCAGCCATGTCATCCTATTCCATACGAACCACCTAGATCGAATATCTATATTTGCTTGGGCGATCCTTCAACCGTCTGGGTATCATCCAAACGATGGATCAGACAGTAATATTCCATGTGAACCCGACCGCCGCATGTGAAACACTGCCCACTCTTGGCATGTCTATCTCATCATATGGTTCCCACACAATTGATCATGATTCATGTGGTCATACACATATAGGTCTGGTCTTCTTGGACCTCTGTGATATCTGTCTACTACCAGCTACAGAAGACTCCTCTATGTGATGAATAGTAGTGGGTCTCGCTACTGGTGACTTCTCAGAAAGGAATCTATACATCAAGAGGTCTCTCTCTAACACCCCCGACTGCATCGAGATGCTAAGTGAGATCACTGAATCCCTGATATCCCGCCTGAGTCCCTGCTCTATAGTCCTAGCCCTAAAGAATGGGACTCACACCATATCGGTGGAGTAGCATGAGAGGTTTGTGAACTTCATGGAGTACTAAGCTACAGTCATGCTACCATACTGCAGATGAAGTTGCTCCTGAATGCACACTGCACATAGAGTCGCTGGAACAAACTCTACCTGAAATAGGCTCTTGAAGTCTTCCCAGAGAAGCATCACCTCGACATGAACTTGGAGCATCAAGCTCCACCATCTGCCCGCTGCTTCCTGTAGAACGCTAAAAGCAAAAATAACCATGAGATCAGCTGGTGTCCCTACCAAATGAAAACATCACACCATGGCCTCCATACAATCCTTAGATGCCTGTGGGTCTGTCTCTCCCCTGAACCTGGGTGGCCTCAGGTGCTGGAACTCGTTCTATGTGCTCAAGCAGGGTGCACTGTCTTTTGTTGGGGTTGGTGGCATTAGTGGCCCAACGATGAAAGGTACCGCTTGTGCCTCTGATGATTCCTCTACTAGAAGAGGGCCCTACAACATGGCCCCATCACTCGGTGGGATATTAGTGCATAAAACTCTCATAACTCTATCCAGCTGTCTGCGTAGAGGCATCCTGAAAAGAAACAAGTGTGCTACGGTTAAAAGTTATACATGGTGAGCTGACCTGGTGAGATGACATAACGAGAACTTTTGAAAACACACACGCAATCAGTGTTTTCATGCAATGAGTCAAAAATCATAATTTAGGGTCATGGTGTATGAATATATTGCCTTCCAAAACAACATAGGACTCCCTAAACTAAAAACCACACTCACAACACTGAACTATAATTCATCATAGAAAATATTGGAATCTTATGTTTTGCGGTATAACTGACTCTTCTAATACCAATCTGTCAAGACCCATCCCCTGGGGCCCATGTCGAGGCTACCCCAAGCCCACCTTCTATAGGCCAAGGGCTGGTGACTAGCACCAAAGACGTAATTCCCAAAAACTAGGAAGGCATTTCCTTTATAACCTGTTAATAGTCATAGCAAGATATGAACATGAGTAAACTGTATAACCAAAAGAGTGTTGAAAGTAAAAGGGGTCGGAATACAAGACCAACAGTAAAGGTACAAGTACAACTAAAAACAATACAACTGAAGAAAAAGAATGAAATGAAGCTACTGGGTCATCCTATGGGATTCCTACCTAAAGGGTACATACAGATAGCCTCCACAACACTCCACATCCATCCATCTCTTCAATGTACTGACAAGCCGTATGGTCCACCTCCAGGAACCGTCCGTTCCTAGTACTCTCAGTCTCAGTCAATACTGTCTGTTGTCTGCAACCAAATCAACAATGTCCAGGCATTTCCCATGCAGGTTTGAGTATAATGATACTAAGTAGGGACCCTGAGACCCTCAAGTTCTCACAAAATCCAACAAGGATAAACCAAAAATTATGAAATCAATAGATAACCTTACATAAGTATATGCCCATACATATACCTAAGTTATCAAATGATCCATCTCAATCATGAGAAAACACAAAAAAACTGACTCATCTCAACCAGGATTTTATTCTAGTGGTAGTATCAAGAAACATCCCCAGTTACATTGTCGAAACCTCGGCTGCTGGATAACTCCACCTCTATCGAGTACATTGGGCCTGCCACGACACCAAGAGAACTTCGCACTAAACATGGACTACTGAGGTACTCCTCCTGTCGAGTACCGTGGATCTTCCGCGTCACCAAGCATGCCCCCCACCATGGATTTTCCACATCACCAAGCGTGCTCCCCCTCGTAGCCTGCCGAGGTACCCCTCGGTGGAGTGTCCTAGGTCTACTGCGACACAAAGGCGCTCCCCACTGTGGTTCTTCCGTGACACCAAGGCACTCCTCACTGGGAATGTAGAGTCACTTCGAGTCTAAACAGTCCGTAGTCGTCAGGTCTCATCTAGCTACTAGGTCTCCACACTATGCTCTCTCATCTCGGAGAGGTTCCACTCTACAAGCTACTGGTCGATACTCCAACTATCACAAAGTCCCATGAAGAAGTTTCACAAAGGTATGCCTATCATATGGGTCTTAACGTAATAGACGACACATCACTTAAACCCCAGGTATGTTAATTATTTTCCTTTTAGTCCCTGGGGCTAGGTTGGATTCATTATCGACCAAACCTAACTGTACCCCCATCTCATTCCAAAACTCAGTGCTGTATCACTCAAAGGGACTGTCTCACTCCATGGTTCCCAACACCACTGACGGCTCATTAAATGGATGTCCGGTGCCAATTTTATGGCCAAAATAAGTATATGGGTTGTAGTGGGACAATGTCTGGTGTGACCCGGTCAGACCGACTCGGACCGAACTGGCATGGGTCGACCCAGTTCAGGCCGACCCTGACCCAGCCCGTAATGGAGTCTGGACAATTGGGAGGTTCATTAGTCCGCGAGGGCCATGAGTGTAACACCCAAAGGATTTGAAAATAAATGTAGAATTAAATTATATAATATATCCATTAAACAAAACTTTGCCTCTTCTATGTTTTTAATTTCAAAAAATGGTCATCTAGGGTTGTGTTCGGTATGTCATTTGGAGTCTGATAGAACAAACATGATTTTTGGTGAATAGTAACATACCATATGATTAGTAATATGAATAATAATATGAATAAATATAAGACCCTTATTAATAGTAAATAATATCATTATTTTATTTTCTTAAGGCAATAATATAATGAGATCTTAATAGGTTTTTCAATGAGAAATAATACTAAATGCACTTTAAGATTGTTATTTTTTGAATTAACTATGACTTTATTTAAAAATTAAATTAATAATATTTAGAAAATCATTTTTGGAAAATGGATTTCACTTTTGAATTCTACACATTGTAATATGGTTTGGGTGAATTTCGTGATTTTTTCTGAAACAGTTGATTTTTCAGTGAATAGTAAAAAATACTGTTGTTTGTTTCTGTGTGTTTATGAAGTCATTAATGATGTAATAATGATGTCATAAATCTGGTCGACTTTTGAATATTTAAATAAGAGTTGAGGTGTCCCAAGTGGCTTTAACCATGGGAAAATACCATGGGTATGCCCATGGTTTTGCAAATACCACCCCCAAGGTGTCCCGTGGAAATTATTAAAATAATCCCTCACTTTTCCTATAAATACCAACTCTTCCCTTCATTGAATTCATTCCAAATTATCCCCCAACAATGATCTGGACTCCTTACCTTTATATTAGTCCTCCCAAGGCTTCTTGAAGCCACCAATGTGCCAAACCTCATGTTCTAAGGGTTACTCTACAAGGTAAGAAAATTCTCAACTTCTTTCTTTTTTCCTTTCAAGTTCACTTTTATGTGGCATATCTTTCAAGTTTCCATACCATGTTTTTATTTTTCTTCTTATTATTGATCTAATCTAATTTATTATTCATTTCTTGATATGTGACCCTTGTCCCCTCTTTTAAATATTTTTTAAAACCATGTTGCGTAGCCGGTAGGCTGCCGAATTTTTGTAAGTGATTTCAAAATTATTATTTTATTTTGAGTTCTTTAGTTATTACTTCTTCATATCTTCATAACCAAGAGGAATGAAATATCAAAAATATTTAATATTCTGTATGTTCTCATGTTCATGATAAATTCATCATCAAACTTCTTCTTTTCCCCCACTTGTTGAAGGAATTAAAAACATTGTGCATGATGTGTCAAATTAACGACATCGTAGATGATGTGATTTCAATTTTTATTAATTCATTAAATTCTGGTCATGATACCATTTATATGGTTTAAACAGGTTATAATATATTTTTTATGACTCACCCATAGTTCTGTAATTCTTTGTTACTCATGGTTATAATTTATAAAACAAAATGAGGTTGTTATTATCAAAGGACCACTAAAAAGATCTAAACAAACATCATTAATGTTCTAACTAATGAATCCTCATTATTGTATATAACCCAAAATAATTATAATATCATTTATATCTCCATAAGTTCTTTAATAATATGTGTTAACAATTCTGGAGCTTTAACCATGTTTCAAATGAACTTCCATTCATGTAAACAAGTAAACAAACCATGAAAACTAAGAGAGAAAATTATTCCAAAACATGAAAATTGAACCAATTGAACCCATAGAAAGGGCCATGAATGAACCTAATAAGGTTATAATAAATAAAATACATGTCTAATATGTCATTAAATAATTTATTAATATGTATAATTTCATATTCTAGGATCTTAAGTTCAAGAGAAGAACACATTCAGAGTTAAGGTAATGGGTTTCTCATCTCACTTTCATTTTTGTGAGATTTCCATTGTTCGCAAATTATTCCATATATTTGGTATATGTGTAATTAAATTTGATATATAATAACATTATTATATTTATTCAATTATTCACTATATGGTTATTAATTTTTGGTCACACGGTTCGACCGATTACATTGTGGTAAGGACTTTGTCTCAACTACCTTTTTTTTGTGACTAACTTTTTATTGTGCACCTAATAGTACATATGTGGTGGACCTACTTCCCTTTTGATATAAATTTTCATTTGAAATTATCTTTATATTAAATTTCCATAATCTCATGTCATGGATATGTTTGTTTTCTAAACCATATACCATTTTACATACGGTGTTTATTTGGAAAGATATTTTAATTATGGTAATATTGATGAATCGGTAAACTCTACTCTATAAAAATATTGAAAAGGCTTATTTCCCTTGTATTGAATCAATTGGTAAATAATTCCTTGGACATAAAGTGGTGGGTGTGGCTCTCTATAGCCCCTCGATGCATCGGTAGGTCTCATGAGACAAAATAGTTTGGCGAAAAACCCTTTGAGTTTGTTTCCAAAAAATCAGAAGGGTTTCTACCCATAAAACTAAACCGTTTTACGGTCTTATGGTATCATGTTCTAGATATATTATGTGAAATTAATAATAATTCTCTTTATTCATTATCAATTTTTATTATTATCCATGAGGTTTTCACTGTGAAAAAAATCTATGGATGCAGTTTCTTCCTCAGTTTATTAATGTCATTAGTTGTTCATTTATTCACTATACCATATTGATTATGTCAGATTGATTGTGATTCATTTATTATTGTACTCATGATTCCACTATTTGTAACCCTTACTGAGCATTTAAGCTCACCCCTTTCATTTTCTACCTTCAACAGGTGATGAAGAGAAGATCTTTTATTGAGTTCCTGGGGATGCCATTTTTAGTTTTTGTTATGTATTGTATTTTGTAAACTTTTCCAATGTAATTTGAGTAACATATATTTATCTAGTTTATTCAAGACTAATAAAATAATCATTCCTTCTGGATATTCATTACTTCTAACCATGCCAATATCACAAGTAATGCACCGGCTCTATCTTAGAGGGGTCGGGGTGTTACAGTTGGTATCAGAGGAAGTTTAGTAGAAACATGGAAACTAGAGTAGGAAATGTATAGTAGGGAATGAGGCCCTAAGGTAGTATCTGAGGATTAATATACAAGAAAGTCCTGGTATTTTGGTAAGGAATAGATTATGTGGATCATTTAAGCAATGCATCCCTGTCTGGATATGAGTTGGTATAGGCCGCTCTGGCACAAATGTATCTAGGGGTAAAACTTGAAAACCCCGATTTGAGCAAGACTCGAATAGGAACTGGTGCACGACAACAGACCTTGATGCACTCTTGGTTACGACACTCCTAGGAGATATTATTAGGATAATTCATATTTTAATTACAAGACATTATGAAGGAGTTAATGTAAATTTTTCCTTAGAGGAAACTTATGTATAAGATTAGCTATGTATAGAATTTAAATCTATGTTTAGTGATTTCATATTTGCGATTCATAAACTAATATAGTGTATCCCATTATTTAGAAATGGAATCTAATGGAAGAAGTGGAATCAATATTCGTTTTCATGGTAGGGATCTCCCTATTAAGAAAGTCAACACAGTCAACGTTGGAGTAGATCAGATCATAACCATATTGGGACAACTTACTCAAGTTATAATGAATAACTATTCAACACCTGTGTTGGATCGTTTAATGCAGCAGAAGCCCCCATATTTTAGTGGGACTACTAATTCAGTGGTTGCAGAGCAATGGATCATGTCCCTTGAAAATATATTCATGGCATTAGGATTCAATGAAAATGAAAAGGTAGTACTGGAAGTATATTGTCTTAAAGGAAATGCTGATCAATAGTGGTCCCTGATTCAAAATACCACAGAGGAAGAAGAGATAGAGGATATAGAATGAAAGACTTTTAAGGAAATATTCGTTGAAGAATATTTCCCTCATGAGAAATGAACTAAAATGAAGATGAAATTCCTTGGCTTGAAACAAAGGGAAGAAGACAATGTTGTAGAGTATTAGGCTACCTTCATAAGGATAGATAGGTATATCGTGGATTACGTACGTGACTCAGTAGAAAAGATTGATCATTTCTTTGAAGGTCTTAAGCTAAGTCTTCGAAGGGCACTAGATTCTCAATCATTGTCATATTATGATGTAATTGTATCAAGTGCCATCAAAACAGAGAAGGAATTTTCTAGATCAAAATTTTTCAAAGGAAACCAAGATAAGAAGAGGTATTCTGATAACAAAGGAAAAAAGAGGATCACCAAAAAAGAGAAAGGGAATGAATAGTTTCCCATTATGCGAGAACTATGGAAAGAATCATCTCAGAAAAATTCTTTAAAGGCATGGGAGTCTACTATAACTAGGGATAAAAGGGTCATCGATCTGATGAATGAAAGGGGGAGAAAAAATTCAAAGATATTCAATGATACAATTGTATTGAGATGTGACACTATGAAAATGAGTGTCCTAAGTGCCAAGGAAACATGCCTCAGAAAAATCCAAGAGAGAAAGGGAGAGCCTATGCGATTACAACCGTGAAGGTTGAAGTTCCTAGTGACATGGTGGCATGTACTTTAATTGTTTCCTCAAACATAGCCAACACTTTATTTGATTCTGGATCATTGCATTCATTTATATCCTCTCAGTTTGTCAACAAAATTAGATGTGTCCAATTTGTTTTAATAAAGGAGTTGTCAGTCAAAACTCCCATGCTAGGTATCATTTCAACAAAGGCATGTAGACTAGTCCCCCTCCAAACACCAAAACATTCTTTAGTTTCTAACCTTATCATCATACCCATGACTGAATTTGATATAATTCTCGGTATGGATTGGATGTAAAATTATGACCTGAAGATTTATTGCAAGAAAAAGGAAGTTACAATTTTTGAAAATGGTGTATAATCCCTTGTCTTTAGGGTAGAAACTTCGCCACCTGATTCTTACCTAGAACCACCCCCAATAGATCTATTGAATACAATACTTGGAGAGGAAGATAAACCAATATCTACGGGAGAGGAAAGAAATATTCAAATTGAAGATGTGGACATAGTGAAAGAGTACATTGATGTATTTCCACAGGATTTAAATAGATGTCCTCCAGAGCAGGAAGTTGAGTTCTCTATTGATTTAATTCCTGATGAAATACCTATATTAAAGACTCCCTATAGAATGGACACTGTGGAAATAGTAGAGCTAAAGAAACAAATAGAGGATTTGAGTGAAAAATGATTTATTCGACCTAGTGTTTCTCTATGGGGAGCCCCTATCCTCTTTGTCAAGAAGAAAGATGGATCCATGAGGTTTTGCATTGATTACATGGAAATCAATGCTATTAAAATAAATAATAAGTATCCTTTGCATTGGATTGATGATTTTTTTTTCCCAATTCATTGAGCTAAATAATTTTCAAAGATTGAAATGTGATCCGGATATCATCAGTTGTGTGTAAGGAAGGAATATATTCCTAATACAACATTTCGAACCAAGTATGGGCATTATGAGTTTACAGTGATGCCTTTTGGCCTGACAAATGTACCCTCCGTTTTCATGGATTTAATGAATAGAGTTTTCAAGGAATATCTTGATAACTGTGTTGTGGTATTCATCGATGATATCTTAGTATACATAAAAAGCTATGAAGACCATGAGGATCAATTGAGAACTATTCTGAAAACTCTTAGAAGAAATCAATTATATGGGAAGTTTATCAAGTGGAATTCTGGCTTCAGTCAGTTTCTTTTCTAGTCCATATTGTCTCTAAAGATGGAATCCTAGTTGATACTGCAAAGACAAAGGGAATACAAGAATATCCCATGCCAACAAATATAATTGAGGTACACAGTTTTATTAGCTTATAAGGTTATTATCGGCATTTCTTGTCAAATTTTTCCCAAATGGCTGACCCGCTAACGAAGCTCACACGTAAATGGGTTAAATTTATTTGGACAAACTATTGTGAAGAATGTTTCGAAGAACTAAGGATAATATTAGTCAATTATTATACATTGACTCTACCATCGATGAATGACGGGTTTGTTATTTATAGTGATGCTTCAAAGAAAGGACATGGTTCTGACCTTATGCAAACTGATAAGCTTATTTCTTATGAATCAAGATAGCTAAAAGATCATGAGAAAAAATATCCTACTCATGATCATGAGTTAGTTGCTGTAATAGTTGCTTCAAAGATATGGAAACAATATCTCTATGGTGAAAAATTTGAAATTTATACTGATCACAAGAGTTTGAAGTATATTTTCTCACAAAAAGAACTCAACATGAGGAAAACGAGATGGATTCAAATTCTCAAGGATTATGATTTCATGATACACTACCACTTAGGGAAGGCAAATAAGGTGGATGATTCTTTGATCAGAAATGATCATGGAGTTTTGAACAATATGAGAGTTGAAAGGGATCCTATTTTCAAGGATCTAGTAATGATGGTTATGGGAATAACCATGGAAGGTGAAACATCATTGCTTTTTCAAATGGTTGATAAACCATATTTACTAGAAAGGATAAAAATTTCTCATGCTGATGATGAGGAGTTTCAAACTAGATTAAATCTATGAATGATGGGAGATTGAGTGACTTCGTATATGAAAATTGAATTTTGAAATTTTGGAAGAGACTATGTGTTCCTGATATACCTGATCTAAAAGGGTATTTTGGATGATGCTCATAGTTCCAATTTCTCTATACACCCTGGTAGCACTAAGATGTATAAAAATTTGAAGGAATATTTTTGGTGGGACAACATGAAGAGGGATATTGATGAATTTGTGTCAATATGTATGGTTTTTCAAAAAGTTAAAGCTGGAAGGAAACAACTTGGAGGAGTATTGCAACCTCTTCTCATGCCTGAGTGGAAATGGGATAATATCATGATGGACATTGTCATGGGACTACCAAAGTCTCCTAGAAGGAACGATGCAATATGGGTCATTGTTGATCATCTTACCATGTCAGCACATTTTCTTACTATAAGAGAAGATCTACCACTTGAACGTCTTGCAAGAATATATATTAATAAAGTTGTGAGACTTCATGGAGTACCCCTATTGATTGTTTCTG